>OY728135.1:89504280-90782577 GCA_963277665.1 Viscum album
TTCATCCCTTCATATTTTATGATTCTCTTTAATCTCCCTTACTTCATCATTGAACATCTCCACTCATGACTCGCCAATTTCTGGTGGGGTCTCAATAATGGTAAAAATAAAATTCACTAGATTGCATAGAAAAAACTTTGCAGACCCAAGATTCATGGGGAAATGGGATTCAAATACTTTCATCTTTTCAATGACACCCTTCTCACTAAACAAGGATGGCAGTTTATCCAACATCATTATTCCCTTTGTATGAAAGTTATTAAGGCTAAATACTTTCCCTATGCTAACTTCCTTTGGGCCTCTGCCCTAGCTTCTTCTGGAATAACATGTGGGGATCAAGTGAACTCCTCATAAGTGGTATTTACTAGATAATTGGTGTTGGAGAATCCATTCAAATATGGACTGGCCCTTGACTGGGTGACAACAGTGGACTCAAAGCAACTTCCCCCACCCTGAAGGTCTTGAAGACACATTATTCCTATCTCTTCTCAATGAGTATGGTAGCATAAGGTGTTCCTAAAATCTCTCCTCCTAGTTTAACATGAGTGACAAAAATCTTATCCAAAATATCCTGTTTGTGAGTGGCATGGTACTAGATTGTCTTTACTGGAGCAGGGAGAGTGCATGTACGTATTTTATCAAATATTGTTACTCTCTTGATTTTGACACTTTGGTGACAAAGGATGGCGTCCCTTGGAAAACCTTATGGCACCTCCCGATCCCCTCCATGGTGCGACATTTCTGGTGGTAAGCGTATGCCGAGATCCTCTTTACCATGGATTTTATTTCCTTCCACCATGCGGCAAAAAACCATATTTTTCCTATTTGCATGTCTGTGGAGAAATCCCCCATGCATTCCATCCTCCACTGCCTAGGATCTAGGGATGTGTGGTGCTCCTTCTATGTTGGCATTGATATCTCCTTGGATGTGACCTCTAACTTTTCTGCTCTCCTTGCCATCTGGTATTCTAATCTTTCAGTGGAGGAGGTGAGTGCCCAATGCACTTTGACATGGATTTTATGGGTGAGAAGGAATTACACCCTTTTTAATCAGGTCTCCAAGCATTGCTCCTCCTGGGTCGAGCTTGCTTCCCACTGGTTATCCACGTGGATCCACAATGATCACCAGATGGAAGGTCCTGCATGTTTTTTGCACCCTCTCATCTAGATCCATCCTACCTCTGGCACACTGAAAATTAATGTTGATGCGTCACCCTTAGACAAAGGATTCACCAGTTTTAGCATTGTGGTGTGTGAATTTTCTGGCTCCATTGTTGTCGCAATTCAAAACTCTATCAAGGGACCCTTCTTACCTTCGGTGGAGAAAACTCAAGTGATCATCTTTGGAATGGAATTCACCTTGGAGCAAGAATGTGACTCTATCTTGATGGAATCAGATTGCCTCACTATTATTTCTTCAATCTCTGTTGTTGAGTTCAGCCTCTAACCATTTGGTCTTTTGGTCTCAAAAATCCATTCCTTATGTCTCCATTCTCAGATTTCTCCTTCTCTTTTTCCAAAAGGGAGGCTAATAGAGTGACACATCTTTTGATTACTAGGAGTCTTTCTAAAGATCCTCATATATGGTTGGATTATTTCCCCAGTTGGATGACCTCTCTTATGTTACTTGATCTTGGATCTCTTAATATATGAGTTCTTCTTTCCATAAAAAATAGAAATATTGTAATTATTAAAAAATCCAAATATAATTTGTAATTATTTTTTTATGAATTATAAATTTATATATTAGAATTCACCATGTTAATTGAGTTTGAAATTATTAACTCAGTGAGTAGTTGTTAATTATTAATACTCATACTGATTAAATTTATTATTATTTTGATTACAACATCATTTATTAATAACTACATTATTCTATGTTGATAACTATATTATTAATTATATTATATTAGCGTTATTTTTAACAATTTTACTAATTAAATTCGAATTGTAATTACCCAGTAAGTGCACCATTGATTTTATTACAACATTTTCTTAGTTGAATATTTTAAATAAATTAATTTGAGTATCGTCGATAATATATAGCAATCATAATTTTTTTGAATAATGATATATTTCAACACATAAGAAAAAACATTATATTAATGACTACTAGAAAGTTTTCTCACATATCTGAGGAAGGGTATGTTCTACAATGAGGAGAGTGAATGTTCGCCTGGATTGAATTTGTCTTCAGTGGCATGGTGGAGTCTAATGAAATGGAGGGGGGTCTTCCTCCAATGAATGGACCTCAATTTTGTGTAATGTCTTTGTCTGTTTTTCATTGAGGGGAGATCGCTTCAGGGTATAAAGATACATCAATGGCTAACGGGATATTTATTCTACTACAAAAGTAGATGAATAAGACACCCCATAATGAATTCACTCAGTTTGTGCAAACTTTGTCACAAATGATGATGAAATGGGAAATTACAACCTATAAGAACTAAGATCCGGTGGACCAGGCATGTGTTGGGACATGAATCCAGTTTCAAGTGCTGATTGAATCTACCAGAAAAAGGAAAGTCAGACAATACACCGGTCTTGGAGTTCAGGTAATGATAACAAGATCCCCAACAAATGACAATTTTATTAGATGATGGTTTTGTGTGATGGACATGTGTAGTGGAATGAACAGTGGTGATCATAAGTTATAGAAAAGTCCTCATGATTCAGTAGCATAGGTTGGGGAACTTCATTGTTCACCAGCTATAGTGGTCATGTGTTGTTTTCTATAGGCAATTGGCAGTCACCAGGTCAAATGGTGGGATGTTTGTGAATCTTAGAAGTCTGATGCAATTGTATGACCAACTGACACTTATGATAAATATGTGGAACCTCCAATACACTTGTGATGATTCAATTTAGAGATTATTAGTAATTAGTGATATAATTTTCTCCTTATCAAAAATGATTGTAATCCTTATAGCCTCTTATTGAAATGGAATGCAATGGTGTTTCTCCTTTAGACATACGACATAAAGTATGAACCGCATAGAGCAATACGTTCACTTTCCTTGTTTGTTTTATTTTCCACTTATCTTGTATATTGTGTGAGTGCATGTGGGGGTGACTTGGTGAAATGAGTACGATGTATTGTCTTCCTATATTCTGGCATGTCTAGTTATGGGATTCTTCCATACAATTTGTTTTCACTACGTGTATCGTCCGTTGAATATCGTCCGAGAATCGGATGGTGAGGTAGATTCCTGACACGTGGTGAAATGTTCGGTCATCAACACACTATGAGATAGTTCAAGTAATGATCACTTTATTACCTTGATGTTATTTAAATTTCAGTGGGATCTTACTGTTATTGCAAGGCATATCATCAAACACAGGTAAGGTATAAGTAGATGAGTTTGATTGAACACATTTTAGCTTATGGAGAATACATATGGATGATCATCTTATTCGAAATAACCTTGGATGTTCCATTGGCTGGAGTTCATCCCTAGAAGATAGAAAAGGTAGAATGAGAGTGGTTGGATAGGAAAACATTGGGTCTTATCAAGATGTCATTAGAACATAATGTGACCTTTAACAATCAGGAAGTGAAGACTATAATGCTTTAAGATTTTACTATATATCTCTCATTTAAATAAATCTAACGTGTTTGATAGATTGCTCTGCACTCAACACAGGACTAAAAAGAACCACAACATATTAGATGAATATATTAATTTTTTTTAATAATAATAAAACCACTAGTAAATAAAAATATTGCAATCAATTAAAAATGCATGCAAAATAGGATTAAGAACACTTAATGTTTTAAAAGAGAATTTTTTAATAAAAGTAGTTTTATTTGTATATTGTATTATAATTTAAAATATAGATTTAAAATTTTTAGAATTTAAATTTTATAAAACAAACTTCATTTTCTGAATTTAGTAGGTAAAAATTATCTTAGGATGATTTTTTGAACTTTTTCTGAAATAATTGATTTTTAGGTGAATAGTGAAAAATATCGATTTCGCTAATATCGCCACTTTTATGACATTATCATAATACAATAATGATTTAAAAGTTTTTAAAACCTTTTTTATACAAAAAATATATATTTAAAAATTAAAATAAATCATTTTAAAATGTTTTTTAATTTATAAAACCCATGTTTACATTTTGGAAACTTGAGAGATATTTTACTCCAAAAACTCTTTTTATTTGCTTATATTAAAAATTAGTTTCCATAATTTATATAAATTAAATCTAAAAAAATGGATTTCATATTTTAGATCAGCATGTACATATTATTTAATAAGATTAATTTCATTGTTAAGTATAAAAGTGTGATTACCAAGATTAAAGTTAACGACCATAATGATGATGAAGGAGTTATTTTTAAGTAATTATTTTATTAATATTGTGTAATTTTTATCTAATAGATTAAATTGATCTATTTTATATAATGACTTTGATATGATTTTTACACATTTATTAAAATATATTACCACTCATATAATTGGTAATAAATGTTATATAAGATTAAGAACACTTAACAATGAAAACATATTTTTTCTAGAAAATAGTTTTTCTACATACTAAATGTTTTAATTTAAAAGTTAATTTTCTCCTATTTAGAAATTGAATTGTATTATATGGAGCATAAATTTAGTATTAAAAAATCAAAAATTTGGAAAGAAGGGTTACTTTATATTTTTAATAAAATATAAATTACTTAGGTAAAAACTAGCTACAAAGATAAAAAATCAAAATGGTAAAATGTAAAAATATAGTGGTAAAAGACTTGAAACTGAAGGAAACCCATGTAAGAACATGGTTCTTTTTTGAGGTATGTATCCTTTTATTTCCGTCAATTTTCAATTTAAGTGTTCAAATTATGGCCTAATATGAATGTCCTTTGTGGTCATGGAGGTATCGGGGGTGTTCGAGGCTGGTTCGGAGCCCGGAACCCAGAATTTGGGTGAAAATGGATTGGTGCACGGTTATAAGAAACCATGTGGGGCAGGCCACACAATTACTTTTAACCATGTGAGGCTGGAAAATGAAGTCCTATAAGCCACATGATTAGACAAACTGCGTGACTTGGGGAACACAATCGTGTGAAAATGTCTACAATTTTGATAGTAGAGTTTCGTATGGTTTTAGCATGGTTAGACAAACCGTGTGAGGAAACCATGAGGTGTTCCCCTTCCTACAATAAAGGATACATGATTGGTGCATGATTTGACCAACCATGCAACCAAATTGTGCGGACCTATAATTCTTGATAAATTATCATTTTTACCTAAATGAAATCTATTTTTAACCCAATTCCTTATCATTTCTCATGTTGGACAACTTTGAGATTTTGAGATCTCCTCCTTGGAGACTATCCTAGGAAGTGGGAGATCTTCTGTGTTCGATCTTGGATTCGAGTGTCGTTGGTCTCGTTGGATCCACATCGGTGAGTTATCAATTCATTTTTAGCCATTATTTTCTCTTCTTAGTATCGACTGTGCTATTTAGGTGCAAGCCAATTTTCCCTATTTATAGGTTCTTCATCTATTTTTCAATTTTTTCACAATTTGAGTTGAATTTGGAGCTGATATTGGATGATCTATCCACTAAAAACCTACAACAGGTGGTCTCATGCCTTTCATTTAAAAGTTGAGTGTTTATATATGTCATTGTGTTGTGCACCCAATTCTCGGAGCATCACCTAGAAATAAATTTAAATCCTTGAATTAAATTGATAGGCATGACTTATGTAATTAAAGAGGATATAAATGAATGATTATATGTTATGAACCTTTATTTAGAACCACCCCTTGGGTGATTTGATAATGAATTGGACCTCCATGGATGGCTTTTGGAATTGGATGCCTTAGGGTGTTCCCTTTACCCCGTGCTATGGGATGTAAAATGTTAATTGAATTGTGAATTGAAATGTAATTTGAATTATAGTTCAAATTGTAATTGATTTGATTGATAGTAAGGGATGGATGACCTTGCCCTTTCCCTTGGATATGTAATACCTTGTTGAAGTTTGAGTTTCCCTTATAATAGATTTTTACACTTGATTAATTGTGAGGTAAGCCTTCTACGCTTAGCCCATGAATTGAGTCACCTTTTGAGGTAAGATTGAATTGAAATGTTCTTGGTGATGACCTTGACATGTTAAATGAATTTGATTAAATGATTTTGATTGAATGATATTGAATGTTTATATGAATTGGGTGATACATGGATTCATGTATGAATTCCATGGATGGAATCAATTAGATTTCACCTTGATTATTCCTGAGTGACACTTGGACTCCTTAATAGACTGCTAAGGATGGACTGATGGGGGTATATTGTTATATGCCTGAGTGATACTTGGACTACCAAGGACGAACTCAAAGGGGATGACTATTATATGTTGAGTGATACTTGGAATTACATATGGATTTCCAAGGATGAACTCAAAGGGAATTTGATCATATATTCCATGGGTGATACTTGGGATCCCTTAGTGGACTGCCAAGGACATACTTGAATGGCAGTGATGTTATACCATACCTAGAGCGATACTTGAGTTCTTGTGAGGATCACCATGGAAAAGCTTGTGGGGGTGTTGGTTTATTTTATACCTAGAGTACACTTGGATTCCAAATTAGGAATGCCAAGGACAAGATCAATTCCATAAGTGAATAATGAATGGAATGAATTATATGTCACATATGTTAATCCAAAACACAAGATTGGATTAGGTATTTGACTTACACTTTATGTATGACCTATTTAAGCATCATTTGAATACATTTGCTTATGGGGGATGCTGGGATACATGCTAGGTTTTGAGATTTATTGATTAAATGAGACTGATTAATTAAATGAGTTTTATTATAAGTGACACATGCCTGACTGTTAATTCATAGACTTAATTTCTAAATGAAATTGATGAAATGAATTGGTTATAAAATGAGAACCTAGACTTTATAGGATGTTTAATTTAAGTAATTCCTCTATATGTTCTTAATACATGCACACTATTGATATTAAATATTCGCTAACTAGATGTCACTAGATATTGGGTGGTTTCCTACTAGGATTTAGTCTCGCACCCTGTGCAGGCCACCTTGAGTACCCAAACCGACTATATGAGTGCAGGTATGGACAAGGGTAAGCTCCCTACTATAGGTTCTTGATCATTACTTAGGATTAGGGGAGTATGGGACTGAGTTTAGGCTCATGATTCTACCTATGATACTTGTGGAATTTTTGTAATTTTGATACATGTATTGTATTGTGTTGGACTCACATGTTTTGATAATCTCAAATATGATTAGATATGTTCTAATAATCCCAAATCATGATTATCTATATAATAATTATGTTTCATAACTATTCCTTAATGTTCTAGAGTTAGTATGGATGTAAAAATAATCATATAATATCATGGAATATATTAATCAATGCTTATTTATGTTTAACAATGATGAAGTATGATATTAATTCAATCTGGAACTAATATGCATATAACAAGTTACTTAGTAAGCATTTAAGTTCTTAAGTCACTGATAGTTATAATTTTGACTGATACAGACTAGCTCACTAATACAAGTTCATTGTTAGACAAGTCCACTGATAGACTAAGTCTACTGATAGACAAGGTCACTGATATAAAAGTTCACCGATACAAGTCCACTGATACAAGGTATCGATAGAATGGAGCTACCGATAGAGGAAGCTACTGATATAAAGAGATACCACTACCGATGATAACAGCTACTGATAGTGAGGAAGAGCTACCAAAAAAAGTTTACTGATACATAGAGCTACCGACAGATGAAGATACTGATATATGAGCTACTGCTACAAGAGCTACCATTAAAAGTCTACCGACAGAGAGCTACTGATAGAAGATGACTGTTAACCAGTCACTGTTACTCAAAATCTATACTTTTTCAATATTATTAATATAATACTAACTGTCATATTTTCTTAATTCAATGAAAATGCTATTAATTAACATAGGTTGTTGGCATGTTAGGGAACCGTACCTCGTACCTATAAAAGATAATCATTCCCATTGCCGGATCTCAAGGAATAAAAGGAATATTGAGCTACTGGAGAATATAGAGATATATACACAAGGAATAAAAAAATACATATACGAGACATATACAAGAAGATACACACGTACATGCAGAGAAGAACACTCGAAGAACTCGAAGAACACTCATACACATCAAGAACAGAAGTTCAAAGAGAAGGTTCAAGTGCTACAAGGAATACTATCATATTTAAGTTGAACACCTGTACTGGAAGTGAAGGAATAGAACCACGACACTCTGTTTTCCAGAAAACTTCTAGAGAAGGACTCAAAGCTTTATCTACTTCAATACAAAGAAGTACAGAGCTGCATTAACATCATACAAGATCATTCTAAACTCATCTCCATATTATTGATCAGTATTACGAGCAGTGTGTTCTTCTGTCTGTTTGGACACACACTAACTCTTAATCTGAACTAGTGGATACTGAAATCCTCACACAAAACTCTTTATACCTTTGTGTATCCCACATAGAACTGTGGTAGAGGTCTGAGGACCTAGACAACCTGTGTGTTGTTGTCGTTGCTTTCTCACGTAGAACTGTGGTAGAGGTCTGAGGACCTGGACAGTTTGAGTACTGTTGTAAACCCCAATCCAGGGTGTGGATCAAAGTTATATATAAAATTTTTGAGAGGACTAAGTCTCAGATTGAGAATGAACCTCTTGGTTAAAACTGTTGTGTATCTTATTTTAGTTTAAACTATTTTCAATATTCCGCTGCTAACTTCTTTGAAATATAAAACTATTTTTTAAAGTAAATCTGATAGTTAAACTAGAAAGTGTTTGTAATTATTATGAACCAGTAGGTTAGTTTCAAAAGCTAACTTAATCTTCAGATTAAAGTTAACTGAGAACTAATCAATATTTGAGAAACTAAGTGAACCTTTACAATATTTATAAATTCACTACAGTTTAACTTGTCTTATAAATTGGGGGATTTCAATATAAATCATTTAAAAAGAAATTTTTTAATAGGAACTCAATTCAACCCACCCCCCTCTTGAGTATTCATCTGGGAAAACATTTGGTATCAGAGAGAGTAGATACAAGTTTCTCAAAACACTCTGTTTGTGAAAAGTTTTCAACTGTGATTTTAGTTGTATCTTAAAGATCTCAAAATTTCTGTTAATTCTAATTTTTTATCTTTATATATCCTTTTAAATATTAGTTCTTATGGATAATATATTAGAAGGCGTAGATACCAACATGACACCCTTATTTAGTGGTTTCAATTATGCCCAATGGAAAATAAAAATGAAAATCCATTTATAAAGTATGAGATTTGACATCTGGACTGTTATAGAGACTCAGTATAAGTTTCTAGAAACTGTTAGAACTACTTGGGATGAACCTATGAAAGCTTCTTACAATAATAATTGTAAAGAAATGAATGCCTTGTATTGTGATTTAGGAGATGAATAATTTAATCAAATATCTGCTTGTAAGACTACTTATGAAATTTAGGATACTTTGGTTGTTTCCCATGAGGGAACATCCAATGTTAAGGAAATGAGACCAAATACATACACAATTAAGTATGATAATTTCAAAATGAAATATGATGAATCTATTTCTGATATGTATCTCATGTTTAATGATATAGTTAATACAATGAGATCACTGAGAAAAGTTGTTCCAGCAAAAGAGAAAATCATGAGGATACTGAGATGCCTACTAGAAAGATGGAGAGGAACCTCTATCTATATACGAGAATCATGTGACATTGGCAAACTACCTGTCAAGGAGTTGATTGGAAAATTGATGATGTATAAAGAAGAGCTAAAATTGAATAAAGAGGAAGATGTTGAACCCATGAAGAAGTCAGTGGCATTCAAGTCCACTTCTTCAAAGAGAGAGGACAAAGAGAAGGTTCGGATAACTGAAGAAAGCTAAACTAGTGAAAATTCTGACTCAGACAGTGATGAAGAGATGACTCAGATAGCCAGGAGATTCAAGAAATTCTATAGAAAGAAGAAATTCTTTAGAAAATATGATTATAAGGTTAAGTATGATTGATGAGGAAATTGGAAGAAAGACTGGAGGAAAACTGATAAACATGATGGAATAGTTTACTATGAGTGCAAAAGAAAAGGGCATGTCAAAGCTGACTGTCCAAAACTAAAATTTAAGAAAAAGTATGACTATAAGGATAAAAAATACAAGAAATCCATGAAATCTACATGGAGTTCTTATAAAGATAGCTCAAGTGGATCTGAAGCTTCTGATTCTGAAGAAAAGAATCATGCCAACATGTGTTTCATGACCGAAACATCTAAGGTAACACTTAATTCCCCTATGCACAATGATTATTATTCTGGGAATGAAAGTGATTCAAATAATGATGATAATATGTATAAAGCTAAATTATTTTAATACTGTAATATGTTATAAGATACTTGTAATGAGTTGAAAGATAAGTACAAATCATTAAAGAAGCAGTATGCCTTGACTAGTATTGTTAGTTATGATCTTAGTATAGAAAAGGAAAAGAATGCTCAACTCTTGAAGGAAAATACTGAACTCAAATTGTCTAATGAGAAAATTATAAAAGACTTAGAGAAGTTTAAAAATGGAAAAACCACTCTCACTCAAATTCTTGGAAAAAAAGTTGCACAAAAGTATACTACTAGTATAGGTTACTAGCCTAGACAGAGAAAGATTGTTAAAAATAAATTTATTTCAAAATCTGGACAGTATGCTGCTAGTTCAAATTCTGGAAATTATTATGCTTCATATAGCTATTCAAATTCTTATAGACCAAACAAATTTTATTTATCAAAATCTTTTGAATATGTTAATTATAGGAAACTCATTAGACAAATATGGGTGCCTAAATTTTTACTTGCTAACCTTTCTGGACCCAAGAAAATCTGGGTACCAAAATTATCTTCTGTCTAAATCTATTTTGTAGGAAACTTTCTTGAAAAGTTCCTGTAGGAAGATATGGTACTTGGATAGTGGATGTTAAAGGCATATGATAGGATACTACTCATGCTTTAAGAGCTTAATCAAATTTTATGGAGGACATATCACCTTTGGGGATAACTCAAAAGGAAAAATCATCGGCTTAGGCCATATTGGTAGCACTGATTCAATTTTAATTTCTTAAGTACTATTTGTTGATGGATTAAAATACAATCTGTTAAGTATTTCTCAGTTGTGTGATGATGGATTCAATGTAAAATCTGAAAATGATTCATGTAATGTTTTTAATTCTAAAAATGTTTTGGTATTTACTGCATTAAGAAATGAAAATGTATATGTTGTAGATTTGAATTCTTTAGCTAAAAAAATGTTACTTGTTTAAATGCTTTTCATAAAGAATCCTGGCTATGAAACAGAAGATTAGGACACTGAAATGTTCATTCACTTAGGAAATTGACTAGGAAAGGTTTAGTTAGAGACCTGCCTAAACTAGAATTCCCAATAGATAAAGTTTGTAATCCTTTTCAAAAGGGAAAACAACATAAAGTTTCTTTCAAATCAAAGAAAGAAGTTTCAACTTCTCAACCTCTCGAGTTGGTTCATATGGATTTATTTGGACCATCTAGAGTTTCTAGATTAAATGGGAAGCACTATGTCTATGTCCTTGTAGATGACTTTTCTAGATATACTTGGGTATACTTTCTAGCTCACAAAAGTGAAACTTGTTCTTATTTCATTAAATAATCCAAGTATGTAGAAAACCTAAGTGGACTTAATATTAAGACCCTGAGAAGTGACCATGTTCGTGAGTTTGAAAACCATGAGTTTGAAACTTATTGCTCACATAATGGCTATAGTCACAATTTCTCTGCCCCTAGAACACCTCAATAGAATGGTGTAGTAGAAAGAAGAAATAGAATACTTCAAGAAATTTCAAGAACTATGCTTAATGAATATGATCTACCTGTTTACCTTTGGGATGAAGTTGTAAATACAACTTGTTATATTATAAATAGAGTCTTGATTAGACCAATTCTCAAAAGGACCCCTTATGAGATATGGAATAATAGGAAGCCTAAGGTTAATTACTTTGGAGTTTTTGGTTGCAAAGTCTTTATTCTCAATACTAAAGATAATCTTGATAAGTTTTCATCCAAAAGCGATGAAGGGATCTTTCTAGGTTATTCTATATCTAGCAAAGCTTATAGAGTATTTAATAAGAGGACTAAATGTGTGGAAGAATCTGTACACATCAAATTTGATGAAACTTATCCACATGAACCTAAGACCCCTCTTGAAAATATTGAAGAAGATATGTCAATTATAAACCTTAATGACAAAAATAGTGAACCTGTTGTTAAGACAACCAGTTCTGAAAATTTTCTAGAACCTATTTCTGTTGAACCCGAACCTGTAAATGAACCTGAAATTTCTAGACCTACCTTTACTAGACCAACTAGGACCCTTAAAAACCATCATTTAGATACTATAGTAGGAGATTTAGATATAGGAACTCAGACTAGGTCTTCTATAAGAAATCAGGTTGAACATCAAGCTTTTTTTCACAGTTAGAACCTAAAAATATCAATGATGTCATCAATGATGAATTTTGGGTGATGACTATGCAATAATAATTAAATCAATTTGAAAGAAACAAAGTATGGGAATTAGTAGATAGACCTAAGGACACTTTGACCATAGGCACTAAATGGGTTTTTAGAAATAAAGTTGATGAGTCTGGAAATATAGTTAGAAAAAAAGCTAGGTTAGTTACACAAGGATATAGTCAATAAGAAGGAATAGACTATGAGGAAACCTTTACACCTGTATCTAGGTTAGAATCTATTAGGATTCTACTTTCTTATGCTGCTCATTTGAATTTCAAGTTATATCAAATGGATGTTAAAAGTGCTTTTCTAAATGGTTTTATAATTGAAGATGTTTTTGTTGAACAACCACCTAGATTTATTAATCCTCATTTTACAAATCGATTTTTTAAACTTTCTAAAGCTTTGTATGGTTTAAAACAAGATCCACGAGCTTGGTATGATAGACTCAGTAATTTTCTTATTTCAAAAGGTTTTATTAAAGGGATTGTTGATCCAACTCTTTTTATCAAAAATATTTCCAAAGATGTTTTGGTAGTACAAATCTATGTTGATGATATTATTTTTGGATCTTCTAAAAATTATTTGTGTATTGATTTTTCAAAGAGTATGCAAAGTGAATTTGAAATGAGTTTAATGGGAGAACTCAAATATTTTCTTGGATTTCAAGTCTTTCAAAATGAAAATGGTATTATTTTAAATCAAAGTAAATATACAAAGGATCTTTTAAAATGTTTTGGTTTGGATAGTAATAAGGAAAGTGATACACCTATGAGTACCACTTGTAAATTAGATGCAGATGAAATTGGGAAACCAGTGGATCAAACCAATTATAGAGGAATGATTGGGAGTTTAATTTATCTTACTACTAGTCAACCGAATATTATGTTTAGTGTGTGTATGTGTGCAAGATTTCAAGATAATCCAAAAGAGTCACACTTGCTTGCTGTTAAAAGGATTTTCAAATATCTTAAGCACACTACTAATTTAGGATTATTTTATCCAAAAGGACAATCATTCGATTTAATAAGTTATTCAGATGCTGACTTTGCTGGTTGCAAGTTAGATAGGAAGAGAACTTCTGGAACATGTCATATTCTAGGTAAGTCCTTAGTATCATGGTGTAGTAAAAAGAAGAATTCTATTGCATTGTTTACTGCTGAAGCAGAGTACATAGATACTGGTAGTTTCTATGCAAAAATTTTGTGGATGAAACACACTCTATTTAACTATGGATATCAATTTATACATGTATCTATAAACTGTGATAACACCAGTGCAATCAACATTTCTAAGAATCTTATGTCTCACTCTAGGACTAAGCACATTGATGTAATACATCACTTTTTGAGAGATCATTATCAAAAAGGTGATATAACTCTTGAATTCATTGGCACTGAACATCAGTTGGCTGATATATTTACAAAACCTTTAAATTCATAGAGGTTAAATTACATCAAACATGAATTAGGAATGATAAATTTTTTCCTAAAAATTTAAGGATACCTCACTGGTATGGACCTCACTGTTATACCTCACTGGTATAGAACTCACCGTTATACCTCATTGGTATGGACCTCACCGTTATACCTCACTGGTATGGACCTCACCGTTATACCTCACTGGTATGGACCTCACTGTTAGAACCTCACTTTTAGTGGACCTCACCATTAGGAATCCTCACCGGTATATGTTACCGCTAGTTTGCGCTGTTTTAAACATCGTGTTTTTTAGCCGTCGGAATCTGTATCATTTGTATTATATTTATTATGTTTTATTTATTTATTTATCGATTCATAAATGATAAAACATTAGTCTTAACCTCATTTTAATTCACCTCGAACCCTTTACCTTCAAACCTTAGCTCCCAAACCTTTGTTTCTCTCGAACCCTAAGCCTCGCGATTCACAGAATGGCAAGAGTGAAGAGACCGACAGTCAGTGAAGAGGGTGATGAGCCAAATGCCAAGAGACTCAAAGGAGAGTCTAGTGGTGGAAATGAAGTAAAGAAACCTATAAAACCACATATCATAAAAAGGGAAATAGTAGTTGAGAAAGAGCTATGCGCGAAATGGTTGATGACCAGTAAGTCATTAATTCTAAGCGTGCTTGAAGAGAAGGAATGGGTTGAGTGATTCTCAAACAACAATGGACCATATTATCCTAAGTTGGTTAAATCTTTCTACGAGTTTCTCAAATTTGAAAAACTGGATAACGAGAATCGGGTCTTCTCATTTGTTAATGGAAAGGAATTTTCATTCTCCTCAGTGGAATGGGCTGATTGTCTGAGGGTACCCCATGAAGGTATCTTCAATTTTTATTCAAAGTTTGTACCCCCTGCTAGTGATGTATTTGAGTATGAAGCTTCCTTAGTTTAACTCACTGGAAATGGTACATCAAGAAAAGTTGTTGCTGTAGAAATGGATGGTGAGAACAGATTGCTATTTAAGTTTGTCCAGCATGTTTTAAGTCCAAGAAGAGGAGACTTTGAAAATCCAAGGTTTCAAGAAATTTATTTGCTATATCTTCTAAGACATGGAGTAAAAGTAAATATGTGTAGGTTGATAATGGTACAAATGGAAGATATGACTAGGACAGAATAAAAAACAAATGCCTTGTTCTTTTCCAAGTTGATATCTTTAATGCTTAAAGTAAAGGGAATAGTTGGGTATCAAGATGAGACTGTAGTTGTGAAGGACAACTACTGTATCACCAAAACTATTTGTAAATACATGAAGATTAACTAGAACCTGTGGAGAAGAAAATGGGTCAGTGATGATGAGAAAGTTTATGATAAATTTAACCCTGTTGAGCATCCAAATTGGCCAAGAGATATGAGAGATCTAGGTCTAGGACCTGATGAGGAGGAACCACAATACAATGATGATGATGCTAAGGAGTATACCTATATAGAAGATGGAGGGGATCCTGATTTTCCTCCAAGTCCAGCTGCTGAAAAGGTATCATATGGAAAAGCAAGTCCACCTGTTACCCTACCTAGAAAGGAAGCAGTTCTGGGAGAAAGTGTTGAAGAAATATCTATGGATGAGGAAGACCTTCCTAGATCAAATCATGAGGAGACTGCTCCAAATTCCAGTTGTAGTGATGATGAAGAAGAAGAAGTATCTGAAAATGGAAGTACCTACTTAAGTCTTAGTCCTCTGATTGAGAGCTCTTTTATGCCTATTGAGGAGATTCTTGAAGTGGACATACCAGTACCTATTTCTAATATACCTCATCCTATGCCACCTGGTTTGGATATAAATATGGTTGTAGATGACTCCTATGAAGAGGAGATGGCTGCAGTTGGTGCTGAAGAGGAGGAAGCTCCACTTGAGGGGGAGAAACCTGTAAGGATATGATCAGTTTCTATGACCTATGAAGTAGAAGATTGTTCTATGGATCCAGGATTTGTTATATTAGGACTAGAATATCCTGATTCTAATTATGAGACACCCATTAAAAGGCATCCTGTGTCTTATGATATTTTCTCAGAGGAAGTTATTGCTCAACCAGTAGCTCCTCTAGCTCCGCCTGAAGACATTGTGAGAAAAGGAGATCTTGAGGCACTGAAATCTAAATTGAAAACCTATTTTGTTGAAGAACTAAGTAAGATGGAAAGTTATTTGATATCTTCTCTGGGAAGTGTTTTGTCAAGTGTTGTGACAGAAGTGACAGATGAAGTAAAAGAATGTCAAAATCAAGTTAAAAGTTTATCATAGGCTGTTGACTCTCTAAGGAAATATGTTGCTTCATTTGATACCTTCATGAGTTCTAAATCTCAAGTTGATACTGACATCAACTACATTAGAAGTGTAGTGAAACAATTTGTGGATGTGTTTGAAGATTTTAAGAAGACCATAAAAACGTATGTCAGTACTCAAGATTTTGTTGTGAAAAAATTGATAAGTAATTTGACTCAGTCTTTCAAAGAAATAGTAAATTTTATTTTAGCACCTCTTGGTGCATCCAAAGTATCAGTTTATGTGGAACAATTTAGATCTATGCTGAAAGAAGAACTTGGTCAAGTTAGTTCCAGTAGCTCATCTGATTCTTAGGTGATTACTACCACTAGGGGCATCAAAAAAATCATCCAAGATTATATGAGAGATGTTATTGCAGCTCAGAAGGAAATCAAATACAAAAGTGATTATTATTTTCAGAGAGTGTACACCAAGCATAAACTAACCAATCATTTCAAGCTGCTGTTAGAGAATCTAAAACTGCCCCCATTCACTCAAGCCTTTAGAGAACAAGTTAGTAAGCTCACGGAGTTGACCCCTACTTTGGACAAATTTATATAGAACAAGGATGATTTCATCTCTACCATGGAGAGAGGGGGAGGTATCATTATGGATTTTAGTAATCTCTTACTGACATTCCTTCATGTGGAAATTACACCTATCATCGTGCCTCCTGCCTTACCTGCCACTGGTTCTGCTGGTTCCACACCTCAAATGACTCCTGCTCAGGCAATCATAAGCCTAACTCCTATGATCACACAGAGGATTACTCCTTACAGACCTGGCAGTGTTTCAGTAGTTGAACCACCTTTGATAATTACTAGAGTACCCAAGCCTGCATCTCAACCTACCCAAACCCAATCCTCTTATCCTAAAGGGAAATCCAAAGTGGACATCAAGGAGGTTGATTGAATGAGGCTATATATTTTGATAGGAATCTTTGTACTTCTTATATTTCTTTTGTACTATCTCATGTAACTTTGTCATGTGAAATGAAAATGTCTATTTTCTCTCTTCTTCTTTTATGCTCTGAACCATTATTTTTCTCCTTTTGCTAATCACAAAGGGGGAGAAAATTATAATATGGGGAGAACTTACAATTTTGGGAGAAATTACACTAAGGGGGAGAAAATTATAATATGTGTATTTGGGGGAAATAAATATTATATTTCTTTTTACTCTTATGTTTTTTCATAGTTTGACTCTAATACATTTGAGAGTTATGATCTGAACACACTGAGAAATTCCATTAGATGTATTTTACTATGATTCATTAAAGTTTATTATGGATTATAATACCATAATTTGTGATTATCAAAAAGGGGGATATTGTTGGACTCACCTGTTTTGATAATCTCAAATATGATTAGATATGTTCTGATAATCCCAAATCACGCTTATCTATATAATAATTATGTTTCATAGCCATTCCTTCATGTTCTAGAGTTAGTATGGATGTCAAAATAATCATATAATATCATGGAATATATTAATCAATGCTTATTTATGTTTAAAAATGATGAAGTATGATATTAATTCAATCTGGAACTAATATGCATAGAACAAGTTACTTTGTAAGAATTTAAGTTCTTAAGTCACTGATAGTTATAATTCTGACTGATACAAACTAGCTCAATAATACAAGTTCACTGTTAGACAAGTCCACCGATAGACTAAGTCTACTGATAGACAAGGTCACTGATATACAAGTTCACCAATACAAGTCCACTGATACAAGCTACCGATTGAGGAAGCTACTGATAGAGAGAGCTACTGCTACCGATGATAACAACTACTGATAGCGAGAAAGAGCTACCAAAAGAAGTTTACCGATACATAGAGCTACCGAAAGATGGAGATACTGATACAAGAGATACTGCTACAAGAGCTACTGTTACAAGTCTACCGACATATAACTACTGATGGAAGATGATTGTTAACCAATCACTGTTACTCAAACTCTATACTTTGTCAATATTATTAATATAATGATAACAATCATATTTCATTAATTCAATGAAACTGCTATTAATTAATGTGGGTTGTTGGCATGTCAGGGAACCATACCTCGTACTTGTAAAAGATAATCATTCCCACTGTCGGAACTCAAGGAATAAAAGGAATATCGAGCTACTGGAGAATATTGAGATATATACATAAGGAAGGACAAAAGACATATACGAGACATATAAAAGAAGATACACATGTACATGCATATAAGAACACTTGAAGAACTCGAATAACACTCATACACATCAAGAACAGAAGTTCAAAGAGGATGTTCAAGTGCTACAAGGAATACTCTCACATTCAAGCTGAACACCTGTACCGGAAGTGAAGGAACAGAACCACAACACTCTGTTTTCCAGAAAACTTCCAGATAAGGACTCAAAGATTTATCTTCTTCAATCCAAAGGAGTCCAGAGCTACATTGACATCACACAAGAGCATTATAAACTCATCTCCATATTATTTCTCTGTTGTGATCATTTTTTTATTACATTACGAGCAGTGTGTGCTTCTGTCTATTTGGACACACACTGACTCCTAAGCTGAACTGGAGGATACTAAAATCCTCACACCAAACTCTTTATACCTTTGTATATCCCATGTAGAACTATGGTAGAGGTCTGAGGACATGGAAATTCTAAGTACTATTGTAAACCCCGATCTAGGGTGTGAATCAAAGTTATATATAAACTGTTTGAGAGGACTAAGTCTCAGATTGAGACTGAACCTCTTGGTTAAAACTGCTGTGCATCTTATTTTAGTTTAAACTATTTTCAATATTCCGCTGCTAACTTCTTTGAAATATAAAACTATTTTTTAAAGTAACTCTGATAGTTAAACTAGAAAGTGTTCCCGTTGGATTTGTTATCTATTCCCATTGTTTACTTATTTTCTGTATGATTTATTGCTTCCTCCACTTATCTATTATTGATATTATGCTATGCTACACTCTGGTGATGAGGGAATAGTCTCCCCATAGACACACTCAGGCCCTCTCTACTAGTCGACAAGCTCTGTAATTTGGGGAGATACGCTTAAGGCTATTTGGCCAACCTGGGTCGGGGCATTGTTGAGTGGAATCTGGGTACGGGATGTTACAAAGTGGTATTAGAGGATTATTTTCTGGTTTGATTTTCTATTTGGAGACAATATAAAGGGATATACAGTTAAATGAATTGGGTAATGAGTTGTGCCTTGACGTAGCTAACCTGCATACAAGAAAAATCCAAATTACCTCGAATGAAATTTGTTGTTCTCTAGATTTTTAATATTACAGTTGATTTGATTCCAATTTTGGGTGATGCAATTTAATTGTGATGTTATTATTTATATGATTATGGGTTATATTTTGTTGAAACTCGATGAGATGATGGTATGCCATATCATGCATCATTTTAGGTACTTTACAAGAATCACATGTCATGCATTATGCCATGCCATTTAGGATGAATTACTTATTGCATACTATTGTGATAGGGTCCGTGATATATATACATGTTGTTGTGATAGGTACTTTAGAATGTGTTCTATTGTGGATTAGTTGGGCGCCACATTTTGATTAATGAGGTGTATGGGACCTCATGGATTGAAATTTGGTGAACCATTGGTTCAACCTTTTAAAATGAATTGTGATAAATGTGAAATAAGTGAAATGGGAAATGAATGTGGGAATAAAATGGAAATGAATTGTTTATAGAATATAACTTGACCCAAACCCAACCTTAGTAGTGGTAAATAAGCAGTATCTATTACTTATATATGATCTGTACATCGCCCAAACATGACTCTAAGAGTAGGCAGAGGGGTGTATTCTTATATAAGAATCCTTGTAATTATCCTATTTCAGTATCTATGATTTTGAGATTCTAACTTTGATAATAATAATGATATGAGGCATGCACTTGGAATTTGTAGAGGTATGCCTTCGCGATGTCCTCCAGTTGTGTGCTAGGAGGGTGGTGGTGACCATACTCAGGAGGTGGTGAGCCATGGGATACCAGTGAATCCTCCAATAGTGCTAATTGAGGCACTGATAGTTTTTTCGGACATAGGTGTTGAGGTATAGTTATGTGACGAGGTTTTTCCATTCATGCAGATCATTTAGGGAGCACCACGACCTGCCCCGACTATGGAATAGTTGACGCATGAATTCCAATAGTAGCATCCACCCACATTTTCATTGGATGGTGGACCATAGACTAAAGATTCATAGATAGAGGTCATGTTATCCATCTTTGAGCATCTAAGGATGCCTCCCAAAAGGAGGGTTAAGCTCTCTATGTATATGTTGTGTGATTCTGCTAAGAGATGGTGGGATGTCATTACTCATACGGATCATCATTAAGAGATGTCTTGGAGGGATTTTCATATGGCCTTCTATGAATACTTATATCCCGAGACATTGAGGGCCAATAGAGCCTCAGAGTTCATGCACCTGGAGCAGGGCATGTTATCAGTTATGGAATATTTGGTCCGTTTTATTGAGCTTAAGAAATTCATGCCTATTCTGATGGTTGATGAGTTATCTAAAGCCAACCAATTTGAGGACGATATTAGGTATGAAATTATATCATAGGTGAATGTATTTCATCTGACTACCATTTTTAGAATAATAAATTAGGTTCTTATCACAGAGCGTAACCTTAGAGGGGATGGAGATGTGATACAGGGAGGTTCGACATCTAGATCTGTTACTGCATCGACCGGTAGTAGGAAGTGTTATTTGTAGCTTCCAAACATTGATATTAGCAGTCATGATACATACTCAGGTATCTAGGTGATGTTTTACCAGTGTGTTAGGTTGGGATATATGAGGCCACAATGTACAAGAGACCCAGTCGAGTGTCGATAATGCGTCAAGATGGGTCATCTACAATGCTTATGCAAAAATTTTCCTCCAACAACTAGTGAGAGAGGATCTACATCGGATCCATGTTCAGAAGAGGGGTAAGAAACTTCTCATTAGGTAGGGAGATGGATTAAAACTAGATGATTATGCCAAGGTGGTGTTTGTGGCCGTGGTAGTTATACCCTAGTTTTACAATGACAGTAGAGCAGATCTGCTCATGGTAGCCAGATGATATCATAGGTTCCTGGATAAGTCCATATATACATAGTACAACATACTCTTGAGGAGAAGGATCCCAAACCTTCTACTATAAGAGATACTATTCTAGTAGCCTCTACTTTATAATCTTCTCTTTTTGATACATGGGCTTCTCATAGCATTATATTTGTGCCCATTGTGTAGATCCTTGTGCTCAGTGTTCATACCTCTGATGACATTATGATGATTGATACTTCATTGGGGATCAGAATGAAATATGTACATTAGATCAAGGATTTCCCCCTTGAGATCAGTGGGTGTCACTTCTTATGGGACCTCTTTTTCCTTGAGATGATAGTTTTTTACATCATTATTAGAATGTACTGATTGGTTACCTTTCATGCTTTTGTTGATTTCTATCACCGAAGGGTGGCCTTTAGATCACTAGAGGGTAGAGAGTTTATTCATAAGGGTGAATGGGATGTCTAAGTGAGCTGATCTAGACCTGAGTATCATGGTTTGGGTGGGATGATAGCCCAGATTGTGAGTTTATATATGGATGATCAGGGAATATTTCAGAAAAATTTCCCTCCAGTGGTTGATAATTTCAGGGATGTTTCCCCGAATGAATTTTTAGGATTACCACCAATGAGATAGGTAGAGTTCTCTATCGAGCTAGTGTCAGGATCTACACTGGTATCCATTCCTTATTATAGGATGGATATTATTGATATGCGGGAGCTCAAGAGGTAGCTAAAGGATTTAAATCCAAAGAGGTTTATTCGACCCAATACTTCTCTGTGGGGTTCACCGATCTTTTTCATGAAAAAGGCAGATGTTACCCTTAGAATATGTGTGAATTACCAAAAATTGATCCAACTAAAAGTTAAGAACCGATATCCTTTACCGCGGATAAATGATCTCTTCAACCATCTCCAATGAGTTTGGGTCTTCTTGAAAATTGATTTGAGATCTGATTATCATCAGGTGCATATTAGACCATCATACATACCTCACACAACCTTTCATAGTAGGTATGGTCTATATGAGTATTTTTTTATGTTGTTTGGTCTCACGAATGTGCCAGTGGTCTTCATGGAACTGATGAATTGAGTTTTCCATCCTTATATGGATTTGTTTGTAGTGGTTTTCATGGATGATATCTTGGTGTATTCTCACAATTGACATGACCATGTCAAACATCTTTAGATCATATTGAGTACATTGATAAAGCATCAGTTATATGCTAATCTCACAAAGTGACACTTCTAGATGGATCAGATTCACTTACTGGGTTACATTATCTTAGAGACAGGAGTATCAGTTGACCTAGGGAAGGTGAGAGTTGTAGTTTCCCGGGAGCAGCCCAAGAATTTATTTGAGGTATGTAGTTTCTTAGGGATAATTGGTTACTCTAAGAGTTTCATAAATGACTTATCATTCCTGAAAACACCGCTTATGGGCTTGACTAAGAAGGGTGTGAAGTTTGTATGGATAGATTCTTGTGAGAAGGCCTTTCAGGATATGAAAGGGAGATTGTCTTTAGTGCCTATACTGATTTTTTTAGAGCCATACAGGAGTTACAATGTTTACTATGATGCATCAGGTGTCAGGCTAGGAGCAGTTCTTATGTAGGGGGATAGAGTTGTGATGTATGAGTCTTTGTAGTTGAGGCCATATGAGAGGAATTACCCAATGCACGATCTCAAGTTAGTTGTGATTGTTCACGCATTGAGATTTTGGAGACACTACCTACTTGGAGAGTGTTTTTTTGTGTACATAGACCACAAAATCCTCAAGTATATTTTTACACAGCATGATCTGAATTTGGGGAAATGAAGGTGGGTTGAATACCTATAGTCTTTTGATTTCAATATTGCTTACATGCCTGGTAAAGGAAATGTAGTGGACTATGCACTGAGAAGGAGAACTCGGATATAGGAAGTTCAGTAGACTAGTAGAGAGTGGAAGCTCATGGATTTGTTCTCTGAGAGGCACTTGGAGGTGTAGGATAGTCCGAGGTAAGCTTTTATTTCATCCTTAGTTGTGACCTCTATCCTATTGGATAAAGTGAGGATTAGATAACTATTAGATTTCGAGAGACTAGTCCTACAGGAGAGTGCGGAAGGGGAGGACCCTCCTCTTGGTTGGACCATAGAAAAAGATGAAATTATCCATATTCATGGTCATGTATGGGTTTCAATAGACATGCACGAGGAGCTGACGTGAGACTTTAATTCTTCAAATTGGTTAGTGCACCCTAGATTAACCAAGATGTATCAGGATTTACATCGCCAGTATTGGTGGTTGGGTATGAGAAGAGATGTAGATAGTTTTTTCATGATATGTTCTACCTATCAGTAGGTGAAGGCAGAATACCAGCGACCAACCATACTCTTACAGTAGCTACCCATTCCCGAGTGTAAATGAGATGATGTCACGATGGATTTACTGACAGGTTTACTGAGGTCACCTCAAGGTAATGATGTCATATGGGTTGTTATTGACAAACTCACAATGGTTACACATAACCTACCTATCAAGGATAAATTTTAAGTAGATGATTTTGGGAGGTTGTGTATCCATGAGATAGTATGACTTCACAGGGTCCCATAAAATATCGTTTAATATAGGGATACCCAATTTATATATCGTTTCTGGTAGAGCTTATAGAGGGCACTGGGTACATAGGTGCTTCTGAGTACAAGATACCACCCTCAGAATAATGGTTAGTCAGAGCGTACAATACAGGTGCTTGAGGACATGCTGCGAGCATGCATCCTAGATTTTTTGGGCTCTTGGGAGAGGCATATACCCCTAGTTGAATTTTCCTACAATAATAGATTTCATGCTACTATATAGATGGCACCTTATGAATATTTGTATGGTAGTCCATATCGATCACCCTTGTATTGGTTAGAGGCAGGAGAGACAACTATGCTTAGACCTCATCATGTACAGGAGACCAAAAATTAAGTGAAGTTGATTCAAATTCTGATGGATACCACACAGTCTCGACAAAAATCTTACACTAATTGTCATAGATGATCTCTAGAGTTTGAGGTCGGGGATATGGTCTTTTTATGTGTTTCATTGAGGTTGGGACACAGGAGGATTAGGATATAGGGTAAACTTTCACCATGGTATGTCTGGCTATTTGAGATTCTAGAGAGGGTCAGGCTGGTAGCCTATCAGTTGTAGTTACCTCATAGGTACCAACCATGCACGTTGAATTCCATGTATCCCAGTTGTGATGTTACTATTCAGACTCATCTTATGCTTTTCAACTTGATGATTTTGAGTTATAGGTAGATGTATTCTTTGAGGATCATCCTATACATATTATGGATCATATCATGAAGGATCTCCAAGGTCGTTCAGTTCCTCTAGTGCGGTTGCTATGACAGCACAACCATGTATAAGATGAGACCTAGGAAAGAGAGGCTGATTTACGATCACAGTGACCAAAGTTGTTCTCAGATTATGCTTCACCACCCTTGGAAGGGAAATTCAGGGATGAATTTCTTTAAGGGGGGAGATTGTAAGAACCTAGTTCTTTATTGAGTTACATGTCCTTTTGTTTCCATTAATTTTTAGTTTAAGTGTTAAATTATGGCCTAATATGAATTTCCTTTTAGGACATGAAGGTATCAGGGGTTTTTGGGGCTAGTTCGAAGCCCAAAACCCATAATTTGGGTGAAAATGGATTGGCACAGAGTTAGAAGAAACTGTGTGGGGTAGGCCGCACAATTACTTCTAACTATGTGAGGCCGAACAGTGAAGTCCTACAAGATACATAGTTAGACAAACCATACGACTTGGGGTGCATCGTTGTTTCTGACGCTTTCACCAGGGCGTGCGCGTCCGTCTGTGGAGGACGTCAGCGCAGATTTTTTGTTACCCCGCATTCCCGATTTTCAAAGGCGGGCGGAATTCATTCCTTATTCAGGGACATCTGCTCCTTGATCGAAATGGGATGATGGGATGTCGATTCCTCATTCCATGGATTCCTCCTCAGAACTCGTTACCTAGTCCGGGTCTCCCTCATAGATTTAATACGTTGTTCGTGAAACTCTTCCCAGTGCCATGTTTCCATGGACGCCGGTTAATTACACTGCTTCTTTCAGGACATTCCAAAGGGTCCGGTCAGGGCAGAAACCTTCAGTTGGGGGAGTAGTCACATCGAGGCATCATTAACGTGTCTGAACACTGGGGAATTGGCATGTCTGTATTTTGTCCCTTATTATAGGGCTTCTCGAGGGCACAAAAGCCCGAGGCATCCCACATCGAGCGCGGGGAGTCATATGCCATAGGCACGTATATGAGGTTTTCCTCAGCTTTCTATGTTTAACACAGGGTATTCTGCAAGTTTAACTTCCAGTGGAGACAGATCAGGTTGATCAGAACACTAGCTGGAGTGGATCAGATTGAGGAACCCCTCTTGAGGGAACACCGATATCGGAGCCATCCCGTGGGTGGCTTCCCGAATTCTGTGGAGGGGAATGGGGTGGCATGATCTCAACGAGATGTGCTGGCCCGGGTAAGAATTAGGATGGATGATGTAAAGATACACGAAGTGGAGGGGGGGATGAAATGGAGCCATTGTGGAGATGATAGTGGTGATGTGCTTGAGTCTCGAAGAGACTTCCTACGTATCCCCATGGTAGGGAATCAAATTCCATGTAGTTCAGAATGAATGTGTAGGGATTACACTCTAGGCCGCCCAAGGTGGTGGGAGAAATGGCATGAATGAGGTCGGAATGACCAGGTGGTGGGCTTGAACCTCGTGAAGGCTTCCTACATACCATTCCTTGACATGGATCAAAGTCCATGTAGTTAGGGTTGGACGTCGGAGAACCGACGTGAAGAAGTACCTTGGTCCAATGGGTGGTGGGGCTATTGAACTGACATGAAGGGGTGTCGGAACAACTGGATGGTAGGGTCACAAAGGCTTACCGCTGGATTAGGATGTGGTTTAACGTCACGCGAGACGGGGGTGTGTTGGAGAACCGACGTGAAAAAGGACCTTGGTCTAGGAGGATGGTGGGATTGAACCTCGGGAGGGCTTCCTATGTACCATTCCTTGACATGGATCAAATACCACATAGTTCAGGTAAAAGGGGGGCTTGGCACACCGACACAAAGATGGTCGGGGCCAATGATTGTTGGGATTGAACCTCACGGATGCTTCCTACGTACCATGCCTTGACATGGATCAAAGTTCTTGTAGTTTGGGTATGAATGTGGGTGTCGGTGAACCGACGTGAAGAAGGACCTTGGTCCGATGGGTGATGGGGCTTGAACCTCAGGGAGGCTTCCTACGTACCATGCCTTGACATGGATCAAATTCCTCGTAATTTGGGTAGGGTTTTCATCGGCGAACCAACATGAAGGTGAACCCGGGGGTCCACTAGTGGTGGGATTGAACCTCGTGGGGATTCCTACATACTATGCCTTGACATGGATCAAAGTCCTCATAGTTCGGGTGTGCGGTTTAACGTCATGATGGACGGGGGCATACAATTTAACGTCATGCTGGACGCGGGTATACAATTTAACGTCATGCTGGAGGAGGGCATAAAGTTTAACGTGATTCTGGATGAGGGCATACAGTTTAACATCATGCTGGATGAGGGCATACAGTTTAACGTCATGCTGGACGAGGGAGTTGTCATGGTTGATGCTTACTCTAAGCCCACGTGAGTCGTGCTCGGTGTGAGAAAAAAGAGGCAGTAGAGACCTGACGATCACATCGCGAAGGGTGAATCCGTGAGAAGCGAAGAGGGGATTACGCGTTAGGCGGCCCATGGTGATGGAACTTACTCCAGGATGGAGGCCCAAAGTGCAACAAAGCACATAGGGATAGGGATTTGGGACTGAAGAAAGGAAGTGTCTCATTCCCTATCACGCCCTCCGCCGGCCCTGGCTGTGAGGAAGTATGGAGGTTCATGGGTGCTACCTTCCGCAAGAGGGACTAGGGGGCTTACACCAAGGAGGTTTCCCTTCCTCGCAGACAAATTCCACTCCTAGAAGGAGGATATCATCCCCTGTGGGGACCATGGGGCATAAAGAATGTCTGAGCCGGGGGGACCCTGCGTGCGAGGCATGGGGTCGGGTCATAGTTTAACGTCATGTGTTGAGGACGAGGTGCTTGGAAGTTTAACGTCCTGTAACTCGGATGATGTGGGTTTACTCCACACCCCTAGGGATTACATGACCGGTACCTGCTACCCCTTGGGGAAGGGAAGGCATTGGCAAGGTCGTGTAGAAAGGGGGTCACAGAGCGAACCATCGAGGGGTCCACGTTAGTGTGGCTATGCGAAGAAGCAATAGCCGTTAGCATGAATATGCGAAGAAGCATTAGGAGAAGCAAAGCTATGGTTGGTATCATCCAGGGGACTTTCAAATCACATCGTGCAAACCTAGAGGGTCTCACGGGAGAAGGAATTTCCAAGCAGAGGGGTCCGCAGGTAGGGGCCTTGCGGAGCTCGGTTGCTTTGCGTAGTAGAGGGCACTTGAGAAGGGGGGTGCTTCGTGAAGTGGGGTTCCTTGGCCTTAGCATGGGGTGGAGGTGAAAGCAGGAGGTGCTTCGCGAAGTGGAAGGGTGTTCGCAGAGCACTGACTCGTGAAGTAGAGGTGCCTCACGAAGCAAGGTTCTGTGAAGCAGTGTGCTTCGCGAAGTACAGTGACCCTGCCTTGGCATGTGGATCACGTGTACAGGATGGGTGTTTCACGAAGTATAAATGCTCCACGACTACCTAGGTCCCCTTGGGGATCCCCTTCCTTCGCAAATTCCCTTAGGATTCGCGAAGGGCATCCCTCTCGGAAGAGGGTCTCAAAACGAGACAAGGCGGAGGCCGCTCGCGAAGCAAAGATACCTCGCAGAGCTCATGATTCCCGGAGTGAAGAGTGCTTCACGATTTGGGAGTTGAGAAGCTGAAAGGTTGGATTGTCCATCCTGAGAGATTGGGGGGACCTCAGTATTTATAGGCAAGAGGCGCCACGAAGCAGAGCTCACGCGGCGCGAAGGGGGCTTCAGTTTCTTCACGGCGGGTCGCGAACGTCAACAGGATTCGTGGAGCGGTACCGCCTCCTCTACTTCACGGTGGGTTCGTAAACGTCAGGGGAATTCATGGAGCTTACCGCCTAATCTACTTCACGGTGGGTTCACAAACATCAGGGGAGTTTGCGGAGCTTACCTCCTCCTCTTCTCTGCGGCGGGTTCACGAACGTTAGGGGCGTTTTCAGAGCTTACCGCCTATGGTGCTTCGCAGCGGCCGCGTTTCTTAGGGGGATCTGCGTTAGGTCTTCGCGAGGCTGGGCGCGGGGCCTTCTGTTCTTCATTCTTTTCATCCAATATTTTGACACCAACAAATGCCCCCCTCAGACTTGGAGCCGCAGAGGTATCAAGGGTCGAAGTCTGAGGAAAATCGCCAAAATCTTTGGCCGTTCGCGGTGCTGACTCATGAAGAGGGCGCGCGAGGCGGATAGGGACCACGCGGTCCGGACGCGTCGTGAAGCTCCGCGCGGACTGGACGCACTGCGAAGCTCTAGGGTCGCCACCTATAAATAGGGGGCTGACCTATATTGTCTTTTTCCTTCTTTTCGACTTTATCCTTTTGTGTTCTTGATTTGCGAAGCTCCGCGTACTCTGCGTTTGCTCACCGCGAATCGAGCTTCGCGGCGAACCGCGAGTCTCCGAATCCACGACTGTGCCAAGTGAACGTCTGCTTGCAAGCTGAGGCCAGGCCTCGCGTCTTGGCTTTGCGAACGAGCTTCGCGAGCAATCTCCGCGAACGATCTTCGTGATCCGACCCGAAATTTTTCCGTGTTTTGAAACCGTAATGGCCCATCAAGAAGCTGTGCTGGGTGTGCTCACAGATGCCGCCCGGAGGGATGAGATGGCCAACTGTCTAGGCCTGGGGGAGCTGGTCTGAAGCCACTCGGACCATAATTCTTTGATAGAACTGCTATCAGAGAGCCAAAAGAACTATCCACTATGCAAGAAGCTTCCCTTGTATGGATTCAGGTTGAGGGATGACTTCTTCATTCTTGAGGCGAGTAGGGACGAACCAGCTTGCTGGTTCAGGAGCATGCCATGCCAGCGTCAATGGTTCAGGGCGGCTAATGGTCATGCATAGGAGGACTTCATGCCTATCACTGTCGACTGTCTGTACAACCATCTGAACAACATTGATGGGAAGACACTGCAACCGGAGATGTCCCCTCCCATGTACCACACCATACTGAAGGCAACTTTGCGGGATTCGAAGAAGGGGTGGTCTGATGAGTGGGACCTGCGCCAGGGTGAAAACTTCACCAACGACTGGGCGTGGGCCTACTGGGTATGTGCCTCATGCGAGGAGTTTGGGGATGAGCTGAGGAGAGTGTGATTGTATGAGGCGGCATGAGCCTCTCAATTCCACATTTATCAACCGAAACAGATGATGCCGAAGCTGTTGAGAAGATGGTCATCTAGGACCAACACTTTTCACCTGCACCATGGGGAGGTTGGCATCAGTCTGTGGGATGTCCATCAGATCACGGGGGTCCCTATCTTGGGGTCTATGTATGATGAGTTCCTCCCCGTCATGAGTGCGTGGGAGGATTCGGAGCAGATGTCGCGGCTGGCGTTGGAACTGATGGGACTGGTCCCCGGAGAAGATAAAGAAGCAGTGAGGTATGTCCACTTCAAGAAGTGGTTCAAGAATTTCCTGAACCTTCCGGTGAATCGATAGTTTCCCCGAGGCCTCAAACTTGCCTGAAGGGGCCTCAACGGGGCAAGGAGCACTCGTATTGGTGGATCTTGGAGGACAGCCAATAGAAGACCTGGGGTTTCAGTGTCAATACTGAACAACAGCCGATAGTCAGGCTGGCGGCTTTTATCGCGGACCTCATCTGTGGTTGGATCCTACCAGCGAGGGATACCAACATGGGGGTGCGGCCCAGCTCGTTCATCATGGCATCCATGCTGGCCACGGGACGGCGGGTCAATCTGGGGATTCTAATGCTTGCCAGATTGTACAGGATGCTGCGGCACATTAGCGAGGGTAGGAAGCCACCGAGGATATGTTGGCCCTTCCACCTTCTGTACGGGTGGATCGCGATGCACATCAGGGGGGTTTACGAATATCCAAACCCTATCTCGCCACCGGGGTCGAACTTCCTCCCCTACATTCTGAATGCGGCCGGGAGCTTCCCAGTCAAACTAACCGTACCGATAGTGCTGAACCGGGTGTGGAAGGCGGACGAGTTTAACTTACACCCGTTTCCATTGCCGACGGGGGTACTCACCGACGACAGTCAGGGAACGGAAGAGCATCGGGCTTATATCCTGGCCTTTCTAGGTAGAGTTTTGGTGGCATGGGTGGACCTTGAGCCGCTATGTGAGCCTTACACCCCGCACCGGTTCGCGAGGAAGTTCCAGTGCCTGCAGCGACTGACCCCCCAGGTCTACTGGGAGGGGCGCCATGAGGAGCACCCATGTGTGATGAGGAAACTGTGGCACATGTTCACATGGGAAAATGGGAAAATGTGAAATGCATTGCCTCCATCCACTGCCGCCTTCGGACTGGTGAAGGAGTATGCCATCAGCTGGGAGGCAGCTTATCTAGGGGAAATGCTAAAGAAACCAACCATTCGAGCTGGTGATGGTGGGCCTCCCATATCCTGAGGTCGGGGTCGGAGGGCAGCAAGGGCCTCTCCCGGTGGCGGGGTTTCCGTGGCGGTGAGACCTGCACCGACTGAGGATGAGACAACAGCGGTGGATCCAACAACGGTAGTGGACCCGGTGGTCCCAGAAGAGCAGAGATGCCCAGAGGGGTGGCCATCGAGGGGATTCTTCAGGATATCCACTCAGTGCGCCATATCGACATGCCAGAGAATGCTGTTTTCTTGGAGGCCTGGGACATTTGGGACGTCAACCAGAAACACCTTAGTCCGCCTGAGATGTGGGAACACCTAAACCATCTCGGGATGGTTCTACTAGGTATAGGTCCCGTTCGGGCCGGTTTCACGGTGTCTCCAGCGGAGGTGAAGCAGTATCTGGATGAGCTAGGGGACTTTGTCCATTCTAGTAGTGCCCCATATCCAATGACAGAACAGGTGAGGGTACTGCGGGATCGGACGGTTCCCCCACAACTTTCGGCCACTGAACTGAGAGAACGCTTCCCCCTGTTGGAAGATTCAGACGAATCCTCTCAGGGAGACAAGACTGGTGGAGGGAGCCCATTGGAGGAAGGAAAATTCGGAGATCAAGACTCAGATCTTCACAATTTTGTAGAGGTTCTCAAGGTAGCATTCCAAGTTTCATTCCCCAGGGTCCGCTCACATTCCATTATGGACCTCTTACGAACATCTGAACCGTGCAGGAGGAACTTGTACGTAGACCTTGCTCTCGCCCCTTGGTGGGTGATGATGCAGGACCGTTGGAACCTGCGCCTGCGGCTGCGTCCAGTTCTGTGTCTGGCAAGGCTAGGGCACCTGAGGTGGCTCCTCCAGGATCTCCAGACCTTCTGACAATATATGGAGGGCCACTCCTTGGGGTTCCTTAATCATCAACTCAAAAGCAGCACCAAGAGTTCGATCTTCGTAAGTCTTCTCCACTAAATTCATTGTTGTCATATGTGGATCATGCCAACTGACGTCCATGCCCTTCCCTATTGCGTACTGTTCTACAACTGACATGGGATGTTGCGGCAAGGCTGGTTGGGATGTCTGGTGGCATCCCTCCTAGGGGCATGCCGGTGATTGTGGAGATAGTTACCCCGCCTACTCAAGCTGCAACACTCCCTATTGTCGGCGGGACCACCAGCAGGGTCGTGCCCGAGGTTATTGAGGTGGAGTCCAACGATGAGGATCGACCGATCGACCCAAGTCCCACCACACCTGCTCCAGTGCCAGATGTCATGCCGGATTCAACGCCAGACGTAGATCCTGCTGAAGATTTATTGCAGGCATATCCCGCATACGAGTCTGCCAATCGCGCGGACTGGGACGAAATGGCCTCTGATGAAGAGGACAAAAAAAATATTCCACCGCCGATCATGGAAGATGATCACACGCTTCATCAATGACACCCCCCAAGCGTTGTGGTTGAATGAGATGGATAGACTCCGCTCATGACTGTGCGAACTGTGTGCTGGGGCAGTGGATGCCCAACGCCCTCATCTGCTCATCCGAGATCTTATGGAAGAGAAGATCCGGGAGTATGACTGCGGGCTCAGCATGGGCTGGCAGTGGAGGAAGGAGACGAACATCAAGAAGCTCCAGGAGGCTGAAATTGAAGTCCAACACCTATAGATATGGGTGGATGAGCACCCATCCTCTCTCAATGCACAATATGAGCTGATCTTGCGATTGAAGGCCCAGTTGGCAGAAGCAGAAGAGCGTATGAGGCAGGATTTCAGAGAGATGGTCTCCATTCAGGCTGACATAGAGAGGGCCCGAGTTGAGGCTGATGAACTTCACCCCATCGCTGCTAAGGAGGAGCGGGAGCTAAGTCGGTAGCAACAATTCCTGGACACCACAAGTCAAAGGGTGGCGGAGCTGCAACGCTCTTTTGACGGGGTCAATCCATCCATGGGGGGAGTTGACCCCTAGGTACTGTAATGATTACAAACCCTTAAATGTACTTTCGTGATTTAATTTTTTTTGAATGTCGTAGCATGCATGAGTTACGATGTTTGCACTGGTTCATTGCATCCTTATAATGTTTGTGTAACATCCAGCAACAATTCCCTAAGCTCACGTGGGTCGAGCCCTATGTGAGAAACAAGAGATAGTCACCTCGTCGTCCCATCCAAACACAGGAGTGTAAACCAAGCTTCGGGCATCTGGGGTTTGGACAACCGGTCCGGATTTCTAGGAAATGTGAGATACCTGATTGGAGAAGAAAGTTCTCATAACAGCCGAATTGTCGTTTTTCCAGCGTGCTCTTGTGCACAAACGGTGTAATGCCAGGGGCGCTGAAATCAGTCCAAATAGATGGGATGGGAAGTGTGAATCGTGATACCCAAGATTTAAAACATTGTGGGGGCTAGTGTGAAAATGGAGGATAACTATTGACCATGGCAGAAATGCAGCATCCATATTGCATTAGCCTGAAATGGGGATAACAAATGAGGGCTGACCGCTGACCATGTTCGCAACACGGGGCCTAACTCAAATATCGTCGATCAGTCTTCCGGGACGTTGGCCCAGGACAGCAGGCAGACCATAGGTTGAGCATCCATACTATTAGGGGGTCCCTCCAAACATGACCAGTCTTCCGAAACGTTGGCCTAGGACAACAGGTGGACCATAGGTCGAGCATCCATACTGCTAGGGGGTTCTTCCAGACAAGAAATAGGACGAGAGTCTGAATAAGGGGAACACAAAGCGTGGAACGTGGAGTGATGGTTTGTTCGAAAAGAATCCAACACTCATGAAATTACACCACCGTGGTGGGAGTACGCCAGATGGGCGCATCGTTTTGATCATGGATCGTTCCTTTTTTTCATATAGGGCCTCTCTGGTGAGGGGGTCTGTTACTTACCAATGTCATCTTGGGGCATCCAGAACTTGTTCAGGGAAGAGTTATAGTTGTACGGTTCCCTATGAGGGGTCCGACAAGGGGGTCGGAAAGGGGAAGAACATGTTTTATAACTCCTGGGGGCTGGACCCTAGGCAAAATACCAGGGTGTCCCTATGTATCCCATGAGGATGGGAATCAAGCCACACGTAGTTCTAGAGGCACAATTTAACGTCATGTAGGACGAAGAGAAGCCCAGTTGCGCCGGTACACATCCTACCAAAACTATTAATCCCACGTGAGTCATGATCGATGTGGGAAACAAGAAGTAATGGAGAACTTTCCCGACCCAAGAAGGGGCATGTTAGGGCGAAGGGACGCTCGGTGAATACCGTCCCAATGATGCTAACACGTCCATGTGGCGCACCTAGATGCGCGAAGAGGTAGAGCCGAGTATGTTGGAATTCCACTTGAACATAAGGAAGTGGAAATGTGTGAATCATGACACTCGAGATTTGGATCACAATGATGGTGGTGTGATGATAGAGGATAACTATTGACCGTGGCATAAATGCAGCATCCGTATCACATTAGCCTAGAATGGGGACAAACAAATGAGGGTCGATCGTTGACCATGTTCGAAACACAGGACCTGTTGCAAATGTCGTCCGAGATCCTTAGGGATGTTGGCCTGAAACGATAGGAGAGCCTTTAGTCCCAAAATCCATGGAGAGCCCTTAATCCTAGCATCCATGTCGACCGAGGGTCCTTTTGGACGTGGAAGAGGATGATGATCCAAATAGAGAGCACACAAAGCTTGGACATGGGACGAGGGGATGTCCCCATGAAAATTCCACACTTTGGAATCTTTGTCAAAATGCATCTAAATACGTTAACGAGACATATTAGACAGAGGGAGTCGAGTCCCTTCCCATAGGGAGATCTTAGTTTAGGGTCGTAGAATTCGGACCGTGGATGGAAGGAAAAACAGGAGGCACACGGTAGGTAATTACAAAAACCCGACGTGGATGGGAACTGAGGATGTGTATGGCGCGGTGAACAACTCTACGTGGATGAGGACATAATCCCATACCACACTGCACAACCCCCCTGGAAGAGGTTTTAGGTCAAGGGACCAAAAACGAGAGTTGAGCTGGGCCTGAGGCAAAATGCGCAAGCGTTCCTACGTATCCCATGAGGATGGGAATCAAGCTACACGTAGTTCTTGAGGGTGGCACAGCGTGATAAGGCACCGGTGCAAAGGATGAGGGGGGTGTTTGGGTCTATCCCTCACACTAAGAGGAGTGGTATTTGATAGATATTGTTTGTCCTTTAAGGTGAGTGGTTTTTTTTGTGAAGTGACATGCCAAGGGTAGCAAGCCCTGGTGTCGCCACAAGAATCAAGACGTAGTGGGCATTGACAAATGGTATGGCGCATGACCAATACCCAATGGGATGTCCTCTATGATGAGGCCACCACAATGCAGTGCCGTTTTTCGTCGTGCGGCCAGGATGATAATGTCACAGTTTAGGGTCGTGTGATAGGACCAAGCATGCATTTTAACGTCATGTAGCGCAAACGTAGCAGAGACGATGCTAGGTGGGGAATGTGTACGGTGACATGAAACATAACCAATTTGAATGAGGACATGATCCTTCATCACACCGTACGTAATTCCGAGAGAGGAACCTCAGGACGAGGGGCCCACATAGAGGTGAGAGATAAAGGGGGAGAGACTAGCTCCCAAATGATTTGGACCTGAAAACGAGACGTTTGGGCGGTCCTATGTATCCCATGAGGATGGGAATCAAGCCATACGTAGTTCTAGATGAATATATTAGTTTATGGTCTTAGATCTCGGATCGTGGGAGCCCCTAAGGATGCCGTATTGCATCTTTATCCCCCCAACATGCAAAGGTGCACTGAGGGATAATGCCAAAAGTGTAGAGATTCCACCTGGACATGATGGGGTGGAACATAATGTGAATAATTCAACCAAAATTCGAGGACTGAAGGGGTTGGCGTGATGAAATAGGATTACTGCTGACTGTGGTAGAAAAGCAGTATCTATATCGCATTAGCCTGAAATGGGAACAAACAAATGAGCATCGACCGCTGACCACATTCGCAACGCGGGATTTGTATCAATTTGTTGTCTGAAACCCTCAGGGGCGTTGGCTCGTAACGGTAGGAGAGCCCTTAGGCATGGTATCCAGGCCGTTCTTGGGGGTCCCTCCGGGTGTGAAAGATGATGAAAGCCCGAATGAAGGGAAACACGAAGCTTGAAAAGTGGAAGGAACTTGACCAAGTTGAATCTAACACTCTTGGTCCTAGACCAGAGTACTCTTAACACATGGGAGAACCACTGCAAGGGGTCGAGGGACTCAACTTGAGAGCGTCCAAGAGATGGAGGGTTCCCAGGAGAAGGGGGCATAGTGCCGAAAAACCCTGTACCCCACTTATATATCCCCCTCATGGAGAGGGACAGGACAAGGGGCCTAGGTGACTGGGATATCGAGAGATCTCTAAGAAGCAGGGCTGGACCCGAAGTCTAGACATTTGGGTGGTCCTACATATCCCATAAGGATGGGAATCAAGCCACACATAGTTCTAGAGGGTGCCTTTTAATGTCGTGTGGGACAGGTGGTAGAAGGGCTAATTCTTGTAATAGGGTGCACGTGGTGCAGCTTTTGCAAATCCGGTGTGAATAAGGACCTAATCCCGCACCACGCCACGTAGTCCCGTGGTCAAAGTCCCGAAGGTGGGACAGATAAGATGAATTAGTGAAACTCAAGCTGGACCCATAGATAGGAGGTCTGGGTGTTCCTACGTATCCCATGAGGATGGGAATCAAGCCAACCGTAGTTCTAGGGAGGTCTTAGTTTATGGTCTTAGAGCTCGGACCATGGGTGGATGGCAACTTTCCGAGTAAGCGCAGACCTTGACCCGATCCCTAAGCCCACGTGAGTTAAACTCGGTGTGGGAAAAAAGAGAGTAAGATCCTTATCGCAATGCTCAGAATTTCCATCAAAGGGAAGTCTGTGTAGAGCCCCGAAGGATTCCTTTAACACGACTTTGTTCCCCTAACGCGCAGATGCGTACTGAGGAATAATATCAAGAGTTTCGAAGCTCTACTTGGACATGATGAGGTGGAGAAGGATGTGAATCGTGTAACCGACATTTTGGGCTTAATGGGGTTGGCGTGGTGATAGAGGATAACTATTGACCATGGCAGAAGAACAGTCTCCATATTGCGTTAGCCTGAAATGGGAACAAACAAATGATAATTGACCACTGACCATATTCGCAACGTGAGATTTGTATCAATTTGTTGTCTGAAACCCTCGAGGGTGTTGGCCCATAATGGTAGGATAGCCCTTAGGCGTCTAATAATCACATGTAATATCAATAGCTAATTTCATAATTATGGAATGTATAATGCCGGAAATCATAACCACATGGTCAATGCCTCGTGCCAAGACTAAAAATAAGATTTTGTCAAGGCCTTGTTCCAAGACACTAGTTTGTATCATGAGACCTACCGATGCATCGAGGAGCTATAGAGGGCCCCACCAGTCACTTACTAAGTCCAATGCATTCCTCATATGAAAAGGTTGAAACATAACATAAACATTCATATTAAAACTAGCATACAAATGTTAATAAATTAACCATAAACCATGAATGGTATAAAAATAACACATCCACAGTCAAACATATCACAAAATCTTCAATAAAATATGGAAGATTTGTATCATAATAAATCAACTTCAAACAAGTATAAAATCCATTAAAGGATGTTGACATAGATGAAATCAAAATTATTTGAGAGAAATATCTCTTTCTATTTTGAAATCATTTAAAATTACTGTAATTATAAATGAAAACATTTATTTTGAAAAAGCTTGTAAGGGAAGCTTCAAAGGTTTTATAATGACAGAGAACAACCACACCCGTTGTATAAGTTAAAAAAACATTCTTACCTTAATTTTTTGAAAAGGTCATAAAGTACCTTATTTGGAAAATGAAGAAAAGATTCCTTTCAAACCATTTTATAAAAATTCAAACAAGAGTATAAATGAATCTAAACCATATTTTAGTAAATAGTAAAATTGTTTTGAAATACATTTTTAAGAAACACGAATGTGGATGATAAAGACGTCCCAGTAGATACTTACGTAAAAACAACCTCGGATAATAAAGAGATTGTGAAATTAACAATTACCTTGTACTTTTCCTTGGTCGAGGGTATGTTATCCTCTTGTATAATAGTTAAATCATTGTTATTAAATTATAAAAGAACCAAATACATAAATATGATGCCATCAACTAAAAAATATACATATAATTTTTCAACCAAACTTGATACCTTTGATGGTTCAAATAGATCCATATGAATAAGTTCTAGGGGCTTTGATGTAGCAATTTTGTTAATAGACTTGAATGAGGATTTGTGTTGCTTTCCAATTTGACATGGATCACAGAATCTATCACTATCAACTTTAAGAATAGGTAAGTCAGAAACTAACTGTTTCTTAATTAATTTATGTAAAACATAAATATTGAAAATCTTAAGTTGTCTATACCAAATCCATGACTCATTTATATTATCAGTTAAACAATTAACTTTCTATTTACATAAGGAATTTAAATCCAGAGTGTAAACATTATCTGTTCTGGATACTCTAAACTTAAATAATTTGTCTTTGAATATAGAACATGAATTGTTAGAAAAATCAACACAATATCCATCATCATAGAGTTGATAGATACTTATTAGATTATGCTTTAATCCTTGTACATACAGTACTTTGTTAATTGAGGTAGCATTTGGATCTCCAACTGTTTCAAGTCCAATTATCTTTCCTTTGGCATTATCACTGAAGGTGACTAGGCCTCCATCTATTTGAGTCAGTGTGTTGAAGTTTGATGGATTTACACTCATATGTATGGAGCAGCCACTGTTCATGTACCATATAGATTTTTCTTTTCTGTGACTTGTTACCTACAAAGGAAATTCAAACAAAAGTTTGTTTTGGTACCCATATCTTTTTTGAGTCCAAAAGTGTTAGCTAACAAAAATTTATGAATCCAAATCTGCTTTATTTTTCCACGACTTATGTCATTTACTTTAGATAAACTCTTTGAAATAAAATCTCTTTTAATGCCACTTATTTGAGGATTTATCAAATAAAAGTTTTTTGTTATATGTCCTTTTGTTTCACAAAAGTGAAAATTAATGGATTTTTAAATGGGAACAAAATAATTATTATATAGTTTGGATTTTCACCCTTAATGTCTATACTAAATCTTTCCTTTTTAATGAAGTTTTTTCCAAGAATTTCATTCAGTATATTTTCTCCTTTTGTAAAAATAAGAGCATCACTTTTATAAGTTTCTACTTCATCCTGTAGTATTTTAATCTTATTTTCATGGTCAGTACAGTTTGTAGTATATGAGATAAATTTATCAACTAACTATTGATGTTGTTTAAGTAAAGTATCCCTTTCTCCTAAAATATAATTATGAATATTATTTAAAGATTTATGTTTCTTTAATAAGGAGTTGTATCTTTCTTCCATCATAGTGTAATAGGAAACCATTTTATCATTCAAATAACTAGAATCAGAATCAGATGAATAGTAGGTTTTTAACTTATCTTCTTTATCTATGAAGAACATATTTGCTTTTAGATTTGATTGTTCCTTCTCTGAATCAGAAATAGAAGAGCTGTTGGAGTCTTCAGAAGCACTCCAAGTAGCATTCATTGCTCTTTTGTCTTTATTTTCGTAATCAAAATTATTCTAATACTTCTTTTATATCTTTCTCTTCTCACCTTTTAGTTGAGGAAAATCATGTCTTATATGACCCATTTTTTTTGAATTCATAGCATCTAACTTCCCTTGAGTCTTTCTCATCCTTTTTGAAGGGTTTTCTGAATCCTATTTTCTTCTTGTAAAACTTGCTAAAATTTTTGGTTAATTGATCCAGCTCTGCTTCAGAGTCAGATGAGTCTGAATTCCTTTCTTCTCTGACTTCATTATTCATTATTTTTCTTTGGTTTTGAGATGTTACTTTTAGAGAAGTATTATCCTTACTCACCAGGACTTTATGATCTTCAGCTTCATCTTCCATTTCGGCTTCATAAATCATCATTGTCCCAATCAGTTCTCTTATAGTCATATTTTTGAAAGGTGATGATTGTTGAATTGCAGCTAATATACCATTCCATTTTGCAGAAAATACTCTCAGTACTTTCAAATCTTGATCTAATTGATTTATAGGCTCACCCAAAGATGTAATATTGTTAACAATTTCTGTAAGCCTTCCATTTATTTGAGTGATGCTTTCTCTATCAAAAATTCTGAATGTATCAAACATCAATCTTGATATTGCATATCTCATTTGTCTTACATTGTTTGTACCTTTATAGGCAACTAAAATTGTCTGCCACATTTCATAAGCTGTTGGACATTGTGATACACGATTAAATTCGTCTGGTCTAAGACCACATATGATAGCATTCATAACTTTGGATTTCATATCATATTCAAATTCAGTTGTATAATCCCAAGTTTCTGGTTTATCAGGAATCTTATAGGGAGATAGTATTTTTGAATAAACTCTATATCCAAGATTTTTTAGATAAATAATCATCCTTGATTTCCAGCACCCATAATTTTCTCCGTTAAAATATGAAGCACGAACCATTGACATTCCTTCCATTGGACCAGTCATTTCCATATTTGTATAGATCTTATTATTTTAGCTTCTTATAGATCTATTGAAAATCTCAACATTTGATACCAAATTTTTGGCAGGAATGGCTATGACGATGACACAAGAGGGGGGTGAATTGTGTTATTTTAAAATTTTCACAATTCTATCACTTAATATTAAGATACTATAGAGCGGTGTTTCTATATGAAATAATAAGTAGTGGATAAAAATAAAGAAATATAACACAACTGTTTATAGTGGTTTGGAGCATGAATATCCCCTAGTCCACTCCACCAATCACCTTCTCTACAGGATTGGTGAATTTCACTAGTAAGGTCCTCATATCATAAGACCGATCTACAACCGAGTGTAGGCAGTTGTCACCCTTACAAATAAGGCTTAAAAACAAAGTCTTCTGGTTCTTTTACAGGGAACCAAAATATCCATATCTTAGCATGAGAAGCTGACACTCCACCATGACTAGAACCAAGTACCCGATACTCAAAAGAATCAATAGAGATTGATTTGATAAAACAGTTTAAACTTCATAGTTGTAGCAGTACGCAACTAAAATAAGATAGATCATATACTTCAGAAGAATAATAATCATTGAAATATGTATGAAGAGATTTGGTTGCATAAAAGATCTTTGATTTTAAGAACAATAACAAAAATAGAGCATCACGCTTCTAGGATTGAACATGTATATCTCAAGAATATAGTCCTCATTTCTGAGATGCTCGATTGTTGTAGCACTGTAAATTAATTTTCATAATAAAACTTGAAGAATAAAAGTTATCAACACAACTGATAGAGATCCACACATCTGACGTAGAAAGATATATAATGATATATCTCACAACAAGATTTCATATCCGCAAAAGACTCCTAATAAATTATAGAATTCAAATTTAAAAATACAGCTCAGAGTATTCATAACTTCCCTTAAGAATAGGAGATAAAATCTATGTTGTATACGATCCTTTTAAAAAATTATAACGAGCTTTGAATCGGTCGAAATAGAGCTTTAAATCGCCCTGATATTATGTAAATACTATTACAGAAAACTCCGATAAAAATGCTAAATTCAGTTTTCCAGCGTTGAACAGGAAAACATAAGTTTCCTTCATAAAATGACAAAACCAAAAATGTAGGGTTCAACTACGTAACATAGGGATGATGATCCATACATTCATCCCTATCAACATAAAATTTTGAACGTATCATTGATTATCCATACGTTCATCTTTTCCAAACATAGGGTTGAAAACGTAAGGTTGATCACAAAAGTAAGGTTGATCACAAAAGTAAGGTTGATGATCCATACGTTTTCTTCTCAAACGTAGGATTCCATACTTGTGTAGGTTTCTTTAACCATGCATTTTATCTTTAACAAACGTAAGGTTTCATTCAAATGTAATGTTATTTATCCATATATTTCTTCCAACGTAAGTTTGATTAACCATACATGTTGATACTTTGTTCAACTTGTTAAAAAATAAAAAATAATATATTTTTTAACTGAGATTCTGGAGACACTTATTGTGTGACCCTATAGGCCTCTTTCTCAGTGGCATTAGATGAAATAGCCTAAAGTTTGAGGTTAGCATATAGAAACACTCCAAGGCACACATAGAGAAAAGAGTTAATGTCAAAATGATATAATTCCTCATATAGATGCTTATTGTGTAATGTAATCTCTTTATCACGATATCTCAAATCAAGCAGGTTGTATTCTAGTGCCATCAACCTATGTGCTCGATGTCTCTTTCTTTGACTTTCTGGAAATAGAACTTGTCTATAAAACACCATGGCCATTTATTTATTTAGGATATATTTTTTTCATCAAAGGGTCTGAGATATTAACTCCTCATTAAAGAACAAAAGGGATAAATCCTTTCTTACATTATTCATTAATGCAATATTACTTGTGATGCACCCAACATATCCTACCTCACCGTGAACATCTTTCGTCACATTTTTCATCAACACATCAAAGTACGCATCTTATAATGCCCAATAATAATAATTTTAAAGTCTAAGGACCAATACACACATCTATATATAGGAAAATCCAATGACACATATAAATGTGGATTTCCTAGTGGTGGGTCCCATTCTCATAATATCCTACTAGATATTACCAAGGGCGTACACCATGAGAAGGTTTATCAAAGTCCTATGAGTCTCCGCCTCTGATATATTGTATCATTTGTGTACCTCAAATGATATTATCTAGCTATAAAATATATGTTTAAGAATAATGTCGTAGCACTTTCAGGTTCTCATCATAGCGGGGAACTGTTATGACCTTTTAATGTGATAGCTACTCTAGGAACATTATCACATACTATGTTACGTATAAGAACAATCATGATGTGATAAGAAGTTTATTAATACTCATAACTATGACTACAAGTTATCATAATGTACATTGAATATGGTTCTAAGGAACCAACTCTAACAAAATGTTCATCATGTGGGATGAATACTTTCACTTCTTTCTTAGAAAATCATGAGTTTCAAATTTAAAATGTTTGGAATTTGAAGAGTTTGTCTCGGATAAACCCAAGGAGTATTTTGAGGACACTAATGTTCATTGTTATGGGAGTATACTAATGTTGTGTTCATTTATTATTAACCAATCATTGTATAGCCTGTTTATTTTTTATATAATATTTAAGTGAACCCACATGTGTATGTTTTGTATTCACATTAAATAGAGAAATTCACATATTGAATTGGGAAAGATGAAATGAAATGAGATTCATATTTTGAATATATTGTGTATAAAGGAATTATATATATAGAGTTTTATGGAATTAGTTTGATAATGAGGATGAGGGTATTTCCAAGTTGTACTTTATGACACACCTTTATGATAATTCACCAGAACTCTCTCGCCTGAAGCTATATCCTTTTCATCCTTTGCTGCCTGGTGAGAACATTGCTGCTTCAACACTCATGATCAAATTTTTATGCTGGTTTATATCGTTCCTAATACTTTAGATTATTTTGTGTGTATTATTTTATTAGGTTATAATACCCATACAAGGTAGTATTGTCAGGTTATATTACCTCTAACAAAAGGTGTGTGTGGGTTTTACCAAACTGTCATAAGGTGGGGGATTCGATAGTTCCTTGGTCCGGTTAAAGGAAAGTTTGTTTTTTTCCACCACCTAACAAATAATCTAATTATGTCGTGACTCTAGGTAATAAAAATTAATTATTGGGTTGTGCCTCCAGGGTTTAAAAATGAAGTTGTAAAGGTTTGTGAATCCTCATCAAAATTTAAAGATTCCATTATAGTGGGTTTCATTTCTCTCTGTGTTTGAGATGAGTGAAGAGTAGACGTAGAATAATTTAGATTTGAACTATAATAAAAATAACTATGTTTATTTTATTTTTATTTCTGATGAAAATTTTATATTAAATTTAATAAATTATTTAAAAAGGTCAATTCACCCCCTGTTGAACATTTGGCCTATCTCACATTGGGACCTAATGCATATAAATACTCTTCTTGAGTATTTACATGAACCTTCTCTGCCTCAACACCTCTATCTTCAAAATCAACCTTCTCTAATCTTCATCCAAATGAAATTCTCTATTTATTACAACTACCTTCATGCTTGATAATCCATAGGTGAATTCTCACCCTTCTAGCTAACTTGATTCATCTCCAACATAGTCATATCCTCTACCTCATCAAGTACCAATTATTTCATCATACACCAGCACTTATCTTTGATTCATTATAAGATTAGTTATATAATCATCATATGTTTGATGTGTGAATCCTCACACATTCTTATCTCAATGGATTATTCATTACCAATAGATTAATGGATATCCAATGGCATGTACAATGGTAAAAAACTTCTTCTAAGTTGTATCTCTAACCTTTAAAATTATTCAATCATTGGGATCTTTCTCTACCACTCAATCATGTATATATAGTATTATTACTCCTTAATAATAAATAAAATCATCACAATCCATTGGGATCTTCAATACTATTCTAACCCAAAGTGAAAGTCACTTGGTATCCTAAAAGAGTTTAGAATGTGTGGGTAATGAAAGATATTCATGTAAATAGTTATATTTTTTTACCAAAATGATCTCAAAGGAAAAGTTCAAATTGAAAGGTTCTATTATGATGATGAAGGACTTAGAAAGACTTTTTTTAAGTAGATAAGAGAAGTTATTAACATTATAACATTCGGCATTTTGAATTAAATGAGTTTAAATGTTATGTTTAAGGAGTTGAACATTGAGAATATGATTCATAAGTATCATCATTATCCAAACAAACTTTCTTCATATATGTTACTCACTAATGGATATTAGTGGAAGGTTTTATCAGATGTGGTAGAAATTACATATAGAAGTAATGAGTTTAACAAAACTCCAAAAGTTCAGCAAACATGAGGACTATCTGGAAGTATATCATATGGGATATTATTAGATAGGTGCTTTTGTATGATTTTTTTAGTATTCTTAAATATTTTAAGAATATAAAATATATCATGTGATACAAAAGGAAGTCTCTAATTTATCATTTTTTTACATTGGAAGCATATATTTCCTGAAGTAAAGTGATAATTGGCCTCTCAAAGTATGACTTTGAGATATCTCTAACCAATGTTAATCATTGAGTAGTATAGGTTGTGATGAAATGTTAATGTTAGCATGGGTAGGATTTCATATGGAGATACAAAAATATGTTGATGAGGCATAAAAGGACATTTTATGTGTTGAATGACCTGATAAGTATACCACATGGAGTGTCATATACTATTTATTTAGTATGATAGGGATGCATGATTCATATTAAATAATTGTACCTGAGTTTGGAAAGATACCTAGAATTATAACCCTCATAGTTGATAAATTTCTTATGCTATCCTTGAGGTTGTGCTAATTAGGGGATGGTTGGGTATGTTGTTTATCATGTCATCGGCTGAGTACTAACCAAGATGGGATTTGTCATATCATGTGATGGGTATGACATTTTTTCCCTCAATTGAGATAGAATAAGTATATAACCATACCTAGATAAGGTGCATTTGTTGTGCTTATCTATTTGGATGAGGGGTATGTGATGTGCTTATCCATTTTTACAAGATAAATTGAGATTCGCAACGGTTTTTTACCAATGGTTTTTAAAACCGCCGCTAAATATGTTTCTTTATTTTTATTTTTTATTTCTTTATTTTTTTTAATTTATTTTTAGTGGAATTTTTTCAAAAACCGATGCTAAATCTGATTTTTTTATGTTGAAAAAGAATAATTTATTTTTAACGGTGGTTTTTAAAAACATCCTCTAAAAATAATGGAAAAATATTAAATAATTAACAATTATTTATTATTAATAATAATTATTTATTATTTATTATTTACTATTTAATATTTTAATTAATTATTATGTGGTAATTATTAATTATTTATAATTATTAGTTAGTTATTATTTGATACTTAAATTAATTCTAGGATAAGTTGAAAATTAGGCTTCAGCATCAAATGACCATAACTTTTGATCAAGGTTTCCATTTTATCTCAACAACCGGTAAAATTGAAGCTTATGAAATGAACTACAATGAAATTTGATAATAATTTGGTAATAGTTAATAAAATAAAATTTATTACTATTTTAATAGAAGTTGAAAATTGAACTTTAACTTCAAGTGGTCATAACTTTTGATCCGAGTGTTCATTTGGGCTTTACCACATATCAAATCAAAGTCTGTGATGAGTTATATGCCATATTAATAATGGGGACCTCATTCATTGTTTTTTTTGGTATAAAAAACTTAGAAGGCCACTAAAACTGAGTTTTACGTTCAGATACCATGATTTTTGAACATTTGATGTGATTTCAGCTTCATTTAAGGGTGTCTTCATATTCTTGTTGGGTCGTTTATGATTTTATTCCATGGATTTACATTTCTATTGAATTGATGGTGTTGCAATTGTTGTGGTTTTCCCTATTTTGGTGATTTATTATCTATTATATGTGTGTGTGCGTGTGTGTGTTTGTATATATACGTACATATTTTTATACATTTATGTATATTTATTTATAATTTATATATATTTATCAAAATTTATTTAAAAATAATATATAATTGTATCTATGCATAGATATTTATATCTATTTATGCATGTTAGTCTATATTTATATACATTTATAAATATTTATACATATTTATGATTTTATATTTTTATATATTATGTGGGTTTATATATATAGATATTTATATTTACTTCTGTTTATATATATATATATTAATATAAAATTATATATGTGTGTGTTTATATATATCTATGTAATATAAATATATGTTTATATATATTTATATAAATTTCATTATATGTATATATATTTATAGATATTTATATCCATTTATGTATATTTATATACATTAATGTATATTTATATATGTGATGTTTGTATATATATATTTATGTATATCCATTTATGTATATTTGCATACATTGGTTGGTGTGTGTGTTTGTGTTTTAGTGCTTGTATTTAGATACATTTATGCAAATTTATTTATATTTCTATATTTTTTTAAGATATATATAACTGTATTTAAATAAATTTATATGTAATTATATATATATATATATATTATTTTTTATTATTTATTTTTTATTTTTTATTGTGTTATTTTTTATTATTTATTTATTATTTATTATTAATTTATAACTTATTTATTAATTTATTATTTATTATTAAATTATTTATTTATTTATTTATTAAATAATTATTTAATATTTAATATATATTATTACATATTATTTATTATTAGGTTATTATTTATTTATTATTTATTATTTATTATTTATTTTTTATTGTTTATTGTTTATTGTTTATTGTTTATTGTTTATTGTTTATTGTTTATTGTTTATTGTTTATTGTTTATTGTTTATTATTTATTATTTATTATTTATTATTTGTTATTTGTTATTTGTTATTTGTTATTTGTTATTTTTTATTTATTATTTATTATTTATTATTTATTATTTATTATTTATTTCGTATGTATTTGTTATACATCATTTGTTTTTATTATTTATTATTTATTATTATTATCCTTTTACATTATTATTTATGCATATGTTTTTATACGTATTTATATGTATATATATAAGTATATTAAATTTTTTTTACTCACCGCGTGAAGAGTTTGTTGGTGTGGTATAGCCTTTATAGAATAACTAATATATAAGAAGTTCAAATCTCACCCAATACATATATATACTGAATTTTTTCATGGCATATGCATGCATGGAGGAAATAAAAAAATTAATTAATAAATAATAAATAAATAAATAATGAATAATAAATAATTATTGCGAAATCATTTCGTGACACTTTGAAAACCGCTGTGAAATGTTTCGTGACACCACTTTTTATGGTGGTTTTAAAAACCCACCATGAAACGGTTTAGTAGTGATTTAAACGGTCGCAAAATGTTTCATGACACCACTTTTCAAGGCGCTTTTGAAAAACCGCCACGAAACGATTTAGTTGCGATTTAAACCGCCGCTAAATACTATTTTTTCTGCAGTGTTAGATGAATGGATTGTGATGTGTTCATCCATTTGGTTAGTCTATACTTGATGAATTGAGAATGTATGAGTAAGCTATTTGGGATTAACATACATCGTGTCTGTTGGTCACTCTATGTCTTAGACAAAGGGATTATATGATTATGCATACTTGTATATGATAAATTTGGTGGAAACAAGTATGGAGATACATGTGTTTGATAGAGATCACAGTAGATCCCTTTGTGTCTTGGCTATATTTTATGCTTTTCTAAATCCCTCTCATTGGTTATAGTTATGGATTCAGTGATTCATAATTGTTACAAATGCTACAAAGGCACATGGGGTCACACTTTTCATTTGTGTAAATTATGATTAAGTTTTATTATAATTTTTTTGTATAAAACTATGAGAGTTATCCCAAAAGTGTTTTAAGGATAACCAAAATAGATTTTGGATGGAATTTCACAAGTTGTTACATATGATACAACATGTAGTGAAAATAGATGATAGATTTTGTAAAAGGAGTTTTAGAATATATACATAATGAATTTTGGATATAGTTTCACAAATTATTACATATGATGTGACATAAGGTGAAAGTGTTCTAAGTTTATGTGGCTTTAGTAAAAGTGGAAGATGGTGGAAATTTGCATTGAAGGTCAGACCACAACATAATGGTTTGGGGCAAATTTGAGATCTATGCTAAGATAAACCACAACATGGTGGATATCACCACACTATGGTGGCTTGCATGGTAGTACATACATTATTCAATAACATACGAATCAACCACCTTCTCCTACCTCATGCTATCTTTTTTAGTTTGATTATCATCTGATGATAATTTGAGGAGTTTGAACATTCAACATAGTTTTTTAAATGTTAAAAAAATTAATCAAAAATGAAGATTCATGAGTTGCAAAGAGTTTTAATTCATGAAATGTTTATGAAATGCTTCTATTTAAATGGAAAAGTGTTTGTGTTGGATTAGAACATCACCTACTTATTTTAATAATCTCAAATCATGTTTATAATGTTTTTAATGAATTTTGTGCTCTATGTTAGTCAATTGTTTTTATTTCCAAACTTGTAAAAAATGGCTAAGTATGGAAGTGACCATGCCTACCTACCATATGAAGAAACCTATTGACCGTGAAGGTCAAGTGACCAAGTGGTACTGACCATGTGAACAAACTACCTACCGTGCACCAATTCTATCTAATTCTTGTAGTAATCATGCATTTAATTTCAAGTGATCACATGAGTACTAAACCTATCGTACATTGAACTCAAAGTGATGGCACGAAGGAAACTACCTACCGCGTGAAAAAACCTAGTTGTCATGTGAAGGTAATCAAATTTCTCTAAGTGTTGTACTAACCACATGTTTTATTATAGTGATTGTGTGAATAAATATACCTACAACAAGAACAAGTCAAGTGACCATGAGAAGAAGAGTACCTACTGCATGAAGTGATGAACCTACCGCATGAACAAAATGTAGTGACTGAATGAAGGAATGAAGTGATCATGGCTAGTTGTCATGCCTAGTTTCCATGCCAACCGACCATGCCTAGTAAATGTGATCCAAAGTAACCATGCCTAAGTGAAGACCAAGTGACTGTGTCTAACTTAAGTTGTGGAGTATTTTCAAATCTCCAATGACTATATTTTGGAGCAGTTACTCAAAGTCGAAGAATTTAATGACTAATGAGTATGAGTATTAAAGTATAAATATTCTATAACCGCTAGTTTAGATAAAACCTCTCTTTAAGATGTAGAGACACTTGTATAAAAAGAGTTGATGACATACACATGCATGTAAGAGATCCCTAATCAAAAGTGATACACTAAATAGACTGAACATGGTGCTTATACACACTCTGTTTTAAAAAATACTTAGTGAAAACTCATTTGAAGCTTTTAAAGGACTGATTTAAATACAGTTGATTAACCGAAGCTGATCAGATTATGATGCATCGAACCTTCTTACTCTCTATTCTTTGATCACTCTATTTTATCTTACTTTTTGAGCTGTGATTTTTGTAATGTCCCGGGCCCGGGTACCACTCAACGGGTGCCCCAAACCCAGTTGGTCACATAACCTCAAGCACATTTCTCCAAACGCCAGAGGCTACCAACTAGCAGTGAGGGCCCATGTCTGATAGTGGGGAGACTATGCCCTCATTTGTCAAAGTGTAGCGCAGCGGAATAAAATATAAAACATACAACAATAGCGGAAGTAATAAACCATACTCATTTAAAATGAACAACTGTAGTAAAATTTAACCAACAGTCATATAGATAATGATGCAACATGTCTCAAGTTCTAAGAAAACAGCTAGATCATGTTATATAGCATTACAGTACAAAATAATACAGAGTATAGAGTACAGAAAAGCAAAACAAACAGTCGTCAGCATTGCGAGCCTAAGCTCAGTCCCATGCTTCCCTACTCCTCAGCAACAATCAAGTACCTATATATGGACCCTTTCCCTTATCCACACCTGCAACTACATAGTATGTTTGGTCTGACAACATGACCCAAACATGGTGTGAGAAATAAATCCCAGTAGGCACCCACCAAAGGCTCGTGCCCAACTGTGTGAAAATATGAAACAACAGTGTGCAGTAGTAAAATGCAATAAACTAAGAAGTACTCAAAAGTAACTAACTTTACCAGTTATATTTCCATTTTAATATTCATTTTATCATTCAGTTATAAGGAAATCACCACAGTGAATTTTCTATGTAAACAGTCAGTGTCATCAGACACGCAAACCCGTACCCTCAGGTAATCGGAATCATAACCCACATGTAATTTCCCACAGGCATAATAGATATTGCCCTCAGGAGTACGAAGTGTCTCCCTCAGGCACAGATTCTATTACCCACAGACATGAAAGAAGTTGCCCTCAGGCTAAAATAACCACTGCCCTCAGGCTAAAGGAAACACTGCCCTCAGGCTAAGTAAAACGCTGCCCTCAGGCTAAACAAGTAACCGGGCCATGACCAACATATAAACAAGAAATACACATGCAATTAATCTTAAGGCGATTCAATAATTATTATTACAATGGAATACCCTCGGGTATCCGGCCAAACGGCTAAACAGAGGAACGCACCCTTGGGGTGGTCCTGGATCCAAGCAGCGATCCCAAACAGCAGTTTATTATCACATTTAATTACTTATACAATTATAGGTATTCAAAACAGCCAAGGCCTCAGCCACACGACACCCCAACATGGGTTCATAGAAACAAGGTATACACAAACGCACAACAGTTGGAATTTAAACACCAAGCCACCTACCTCAATCGCCCCTGATCGGTATACATGAACGGCACTTCTAAAAACGCCCAAGAACAACATAGATCTGAGGTGAAAGAATTTCCTGTTCAAACGTAAATAACTTCCCTTAGAGGAAGAATTGGAAAGAACTACACAAGGAGGAGGAAGCTCTTACCCGTACGGTTCCAACGAGATCGACGGAGGTGGAATCAGATTCCCGGTGTGCGATCGGGTGAACTCCAAAGCTTCGGTCGTCCTCCCGATCTCTCCTCCAATTATAAGACTTCCCTGTGAATAGGGTAGGCTACTGCCCATTTTAAGCAAAAAAAAACAAACTACACGACATGTACTATTGACTACACGGCGTGTACTTTTCAACATTTAACTGTTCCGCTGGCGGCTTTTCACCAGCGCAACACTGTTCATCTGTCGACATGAGTACACGATGTGTATTGTCGCTCAACTGGCGGCTACTTCCACCACCTTAATATTCACCTACCGATTGACTACACGGTGTGTAAATACCCACTACACGGTATGTAGTCAGTTTTTACACCTTTCATCGCCGACAGTCCTACACACCCTGTGTACTAATCCCACACGACCAAAGTACACGGCGTGTACCCACAAAATTTTGGAATTTTTCCCCATTTTCCTTATTTTATCAAAAACACTTAAGGAAATAGGAAAAGAAGAAACTTGTACCTCAAGAATAAGAACCAGGTTCTTACAAACTTTCCCCCTTAAAGCAATTCGTCCCCGAATTTCCCTTCCAAAGGTGATGAAGATAAAGCTGTGAACAACTCAGACCACTGAGCATGTACTTCGGTCTCCCACTCCCAGGTTTCGTCCTGCACTCGGCCATTCTACCATAGCACATGTACGAGAGGAACTGACCAGCCTCGGAGAACCTTCGTGCTCCTATCAACAGTACGAATCAGGTGCTCCTTGAAGGACGCATCGACCTGAAGCTCAACCTCCTCTGGCTGAAAGACGTGAGAAGGGTCTGAATGGTAATGGCACAACTGAGATACATGGAAGACGTTATGCATGACCTGGTACCTTTGTGGTAACTTCAACTGATAGGCAACCAGCCCGACTCTCTCCAGAATCTCAAATGGCCCCACATACCTCGGTGAAAGTTTACCCTGTCTCCTGATCTGCCTGTGTCCCAACCTCGGTGAAACACGCAAGAAAACCTAATACCCGACCACAAACTCCAAGGGTCGTCTGTGGCGATCAACATAAGATTTCTGACGAGACTTTGCGGTAGCCATCCACTTCTGAATCAACTAGACCTGCTCAGAAGTCTCCTACATGAGACGTCGTCCCAATAAAGTTGTCTCACCTGCCTCTAACTAGCACAAGGATGATCGACATGGCCTACCATATAAATCCTTGTAAGGTGCCATCTCAATAGTTTCCTAAAAACTGTTATTATAGGCAAAATCGACCAGGGGTATGTGCTTCTCCCAAGATCCGCCAAAGTCTAGGATTCATGCGCGCATCATGTCCTCAAGCACATGTATTGTACACTCTGACTGGCCATCGGTCTGAGGGTGGTAAGTTGTGCTCAAAAGCACCTATGTCCCTAGTGCCCTCTAAAAACTTTGCCAGAAATGAGACGTAAAACGGGAATCCCTATCTGAAATGATAGAATGAGGGACCTCATGAAGACGTACGACCACTTGGATATACAACTTCCCGAGCTCGTCAACACCGAAGGTCTCCTTGATCGGAAAAAAGTGATCTACCTTCATGAGTTTGTCCACAACAACCCACACGACATCATTGCCTCGAGGTGACCTCGGCAACCCAGTCACGAAGTCCATCGCGACATCATCCCATTTCCACTCCGGGATGGGTAACTGTTGTAACAGTCCAGATGGCCTCTAATGCTCCGCCTTCACCTACTGACAAGTGGAACACCTCGTAACAAAACCAGCTATCTCTCTCTTCATACCCAGCCACCAATACTGACGTCTCAAGTCACGGTACATCTTGGTAACCCCGGGATGAAATGCCCAAGCTGAAGCATGAAAATCCCGCATTAACTCCTCGCGTATATCCCCTGGAACCCATACCCACCCATGGAAACGTAGTACCTCATCATCTCCTATTGTCCAACTAGGAGAAGGGTCCTCACTTGCCACTGAATCCCGTAGAAGTAGGCCTTCTGAATCAGATAGATGTCTCATCCTCACTCTATCTAGGAGGGTAGAAGTCACAGCTAAGGAAGAAAGATAGGTCTGCCCCTGACTATCGTGCACCTCAAAATGCATCTCAAAGAACAAAGCCATGAGCTACCATTCACCACTGGCCTCCTGCACTGCCTGTATCTTAGTCCTCCTACTCAGTGCATCATCTACTGCATTACCTTTACCAGGTGTATAGGAAAGCTCAAAGTCGAAGGACTGAAGGTATTCTACCCACCTTCTCTGTCTCAGGTTCAAGTCACGCTGAGTAAAGATGTAATTGAGACTTTTGTGGTCAGTGAAAACCACAAAATGATCTCCCAAGAGATAATGTCTCCAATAGTGCAACACATGAACAACTGCAGCTAACTCAAGATCATGCATCGGGTAATTCCTCTCATGTGGCCTCAACTGCCTAGACCCGTACGCAACAACTCGTTCGCCCTGCATCAACACTGCTCCTAGTCCAATACCTGATGCATCATAGTAAACTGTATAGCTCTTCCCTTACTCTGGGAGTATCAGGATTGGTGTTGATGTCAACCTTCCTTTCAAGTCCTAAAAGGCTGTCTCACAAGATTCTGTCTAAACGAAATTCACACCCTTCTTAGTCAAACCCATCAACGGTGCTGCTAAGTGGGAGAAGTCCTGGATGAAGCGTCTGTAGTAACCAGCCAGCCCTAAGAAACTTCGTATCTCAAACACGTTCTTAGGCTGCTCTCAGGAAACTACTGCTCTCACCTTCTTTGGGTCTACTGCAACTCCTGCCTCTGAGATGATATGACCCAGGAAGTGAATTTGGTCCATCCAAAAGTGGCACTTTGAGATCTTAGCATATAGCTGATGCTCTCTCAATGTACTCAATACGATCTCAAGATGTGTGGCATGGTCGTGTCGAGTGTGAGAGTACACCAAGATATCGTCCACGAAGACTACCACAAAAGAATCCAGATAAGGATGGAACACACAATTCATCAGAGCCATGAAAACTACTGGCGCGTTCGTGAGTCCAAAAAGCATAACCAAGTACTCATATAAACCATATCTGCTCTAAAAAGCTGTAAGCGGTATCTCCGATGGTCTAACATGTAACTGATGATATCCTGACCTCAATTCAATCTTCGAGAACACTCATGCACCTCGAAGTTGATCAAAAAGATCATCAATCCTCAGCAAGGGATATCGGTTCTTGACCATTAACTGGTTCAGCTTCCGATAATCCACACAGAGTCTGAGGGTACCGTCCACCTTCTTTGCAAAAAGGACCGGCGAACCCCAAGGAGAAGTGCTGGGTCGGATGAAACCCTTTGACTGCAACTCCTCTAACTATCTCTTGAGCTTCTGTAACTCAGGTGTAGCCATCCTATAAGGAGGAATGGATACCGGTGCCACTCGTGGCACAATCTCGATAGAGAAATCCACCTCTTGCTTCGGAGGTAGACCTGAAAATTTGTCTGGGAAGACATCCCTAAAACGATCAACCACTGGAGGGAAATCCTTCTTAAAAGTCCCCTGATCATCCAGATATAAACTCACAATCTGGGCTGTCACTCCACCTCACCCACGATGCTCTGGTCTAGCTCAACTCGCCTGAACATCCCATTCACCCTTGTATAGAAACTCTCCACCCTCTGGTGACGTGAATCTCACCCTGCGACGATAGAAATCCACAAAGGCTCGAAAGGGAACCAATCAATCCATCCTGAGAATGACATCATAGCTCATCATCTCCAAGACATAGAGGTCCCATAGAAAGTGACACCCTCCAACCTCTAGGGGCACTCCTTGCACCGACACACACATGTCGTTCTCATTCCCAACGGAGTGTCTAGCATCATAATAGCAAAAGAAGAAGAAACACAGAGCCCAAGGATCTCCACAACGGGCACAGATATAAAGCTATGTGTAGCACCCATATTGAAAATTATTGAAGATAAGACAGAAGCTACTAGAATAGTACCTCTAACAGTAGAAGGTCCGAGATCCTTCTCTTGTTGGGTCTGCTGCACTATATATGCCTACCCAGTGTCACGGCCCTACGACACAGCCTGGCTACCCTGAGCTGTCCCGCCCTACTGCCTATGAGATCCTGATGTCTGGCTACCATGGCCACGACCACCATCTCTGTCTGCACGCCCTGACGTATTCCAGTTTCCTGACTGGTAAGAAGATGTTGGTCCTACTCCCGCACGCGGAGTCTGAACAGAACCCCTCTCGCTAGCTACTGATGGAAACACCCTGCAAAAGCACCGCAGATGACCCATCTTGCCGCAAACTTGGCACTCCACTGGATCTCGTGGACACTGAGGTCTCTTGTGCCCCTATCTACCACACTGGTAGCACCTGACCAGGCCACCTGAAGTAATCGCCTAGCTAGTACTGTCACCGTGAGAGAAACTCATCTGTCATTTCCTCTTACCAGCAGAAATAGTACCAGAAACTGGTGTCGAACCACCCTGGCCTGCACCACTAGCTTCCTGAAGGTTCCTCTCTGTAATCAGCGCCTGGTTCACAATATCATGTATTGAAGGAAACCTGAAAACATTCACCAATGCTTGTATGTCATATCGAAGACCATCCTCAAAGCGTCTGGCCCTCAACGTCTCATCACCCACCAGAACGGGTGCAAAACGCTGAAGCTCGGTGAAACGAGCAGAATAATCCATCACCGACATAGAACTCTGTTGCATATTCATGAACTCTCAAGATCTATCTTCCCTCAATGTCTCTGGGAAGAAGAAATCATAGAAAGCTATCTGAAAATATTCCCATGCCATGTCTTTGTGATGCTCTGTCTGAGTGGTAACATTCCACCACCTCTTGGCAGAATCACGTAGTATATAAGTTGTGAGCTTGACCCTCCGCCCTGGAGGCGTCTCAAGATGCTCGAAGATAGTCTGCATTGACCCCAACCAAGACTCCGTAGCTTGTGGTCCACCATCCCCTGAAAACGTAGGCGGATGTTGCTGCTGGAATATACGAGTCAGCTCAGCCATAGATGTGGTAGCCAACGGTGCTCCCTGAAAGGTCTGCATGAACTGCATGAAGCCTTCACGGAACTGCGTATCTGCGCCTATGTCTGGTATAACAGCTGGCGCCGCATCTGGCTCTGCTGGAGGATCCACTAGTAGCCCATGGCCTACCATCTCTAGATTTTAATCGTTGCCTCTCTCCTGGAGAACAACACGAGGTCATCTCAGCGTCATGACTCTACAAAGTCAAACGCACACCTTAGATCAAGATTATCAAAGACTGAAAAATGAGGGGACCAAAAAGGGAACAGGAGAAAGAAGGCATTCAAGATTTGAAAAACAAGACTACACGGCGTGTATACTGCCTACACGGCGTGTACCTGACGTCTCTTACCCTGCTCGGGTCCTTCTACACGGCTTAGCCACACGGCTCCCATTGAACAAGACTACACGACATGCATGGTTTAATTTTACAATTGCCTGTGTCGTTCGTGACATGGCCGACTACTCGGCTAACACTACACAGCGTGTTACACCCGCACACGATGTGTACACCACTCTGTCTTCCCAGCCACATGGTCAGGTCCACACGGTCTGTCCTCAGTCAAGATTACATGGCGTGTCCCACAAGTACATGTCGTGCACTAGACGAGCTTCAACGACCCGTGTTGTTAGTTAAATGGTCGGATACACGGCTCACACTACACGGCGTGTTCCAGATGGACACGGTGTGTACACGAAAGGATTACACCGAACCGTGTTGTTAGTTACATGGCCGGATCCCAGGTCAGACTACACGGTGTGTTCATCATTGACTCGGCGTGTATGTCTTAAGGTCTCCCCCATCCGTGTTGTTAGTTACACGGGCAGACTCCAGGTCAACACTACACGGTGTGTACATCCGGTACACGACATGTTTTCCCCAAGAATTTCCCTTTCCCGTGTCCCCACCCACACGGTCTATGACACAGGAAGAGACTACACGGCGTCTACTGAGGGTACATAGCGTGTACTCAAAAAGTTTTCTTTTCTTCCCGAATAGAAGAACACACGTCGTGTGTCCAAGGAACTACACGGCATGTATCCTGAGTTTTCCGGACAGTAAGACTCTGAAACTACTTCAGAACCTAGTAAATACTGAAAAACAACACCTAAGTTCCAAATTCCGATCCGTGAGGACCCATACTCCCCACAAATCAAAGTTCAGAATCTTATATATGTTATAACAAGATAAACAGCCAATGATCCACCAAATTCTGGTCAATGAGGGTCCATACTCCCCAAAAACCAAAGTTTGGCGTTCATTCTATCAACAGACTCATAAAAAAATACCCTATCACATAGCAAGTATTTATCAAAGCAACTATCACCACATCATGTTTTTCTAGAACAACAACTATCACAACAACATACAAGTTCTAATGCGCCTACATGACATGGAACTTTGCATGGCATGTGATTTATAATATGTGCCTATATGATGCATGAGATGGCATACCCTCATCTCATCGGGTTGCAACTAAATAGAACCCATGGATAAAATATAAACAGCACAATCACAAGTGTGTCACCCAACGGTGAAAATCAAATCAACTATAAAATTTTCAAAATCAGAAGAATTGCAAAAATACGAGGTAGACTGGCTTTTCCCTGTACACGGGTTAGCTACTCCCGGGCATAGCTTATTACCAACTACCATTTCCATCCTATCCCTGACTAAGTCTCCAAATAGTAAGTCAAATAAAAGAACCCCTTTGATACTACTTTGTAACGTCCCGGGCCCGGGTGCCACTCAATGGGTGCCCCGAACCCAGTTGGTCACATGACCTCAAGCGCATTTCCCCAAATTCCAGAGGCTGCCGACTAGCAGTGAGGGTCCGGGTCTAATAGTGGGGAAACTATGCCCTCATTTTTCAAAGTGTAGCGCAGCGGAATAAAATATACAACATACAACAACAGCGAAAGCAATAAACCATACTCATTTAAAATGAACAACTGCAGTAAAATTTAACCAACTGTCATATAGATAATGATGAAACATGTCTCAAGTTCTAAGAAAACAGCTAGATCATGTTACATAGCAATACAGTACAAAAAAAATACAGAGTACATAGTACAAAAAAGCAAAACAAACGGCCAGCGGCATCACGAGCCTAAGCTCGGTCCCATGCTTCCCTACTGAGCAACAATCAAGTACCTGTATAGGGACCCTTTCCCTTATCAACACCTACAGCAACATAGTCTGTTTGGGCCGAAGACATGACCCAAACATGGTGTGAGAAATAAATCCCAGTAGGCACCCACCAAAGGCCCGTTCCCAACTGTGTGAAAATATGCAACAACAGTGTGCAGTAGTAAAATGAAATAAACTAAACAGTACTCAAAAGTAACTAATTTTACCAGTTATATTTCCATTTTAATATTCATTTAATCATTCAGTTATAAGGAAATCACCATGGTGAATTTTCTATGCAAACAATCAGTTTCCTCAGACACGCAAACCCTTACCCTCAGGTAATCGGAATCGTAACCCGCGGGTAATTTCCCACAGGCATAACAGATATTGCCCTCAGGGATACAAAGTGTCACCCTCAGACACAGATTCTATTTCCCACAGGCACGAAAGAAGTTACCCTCAGGGTAAAATAACCACTGCCCTCAGGCTAAAGGAAACACTGCCCTCAGGCTAAGTAAAACACTGCCCTCAGGCTAAACAAGTAACCGGGTCATGAACAACATATAAACAATCAATACACATGCAATTACTCTCAAGGAAATTCAATAATTATTATTACAATGGCATACCCTTGGGTATCTGGCCAAACAGCTAAACAGAGGAAAGCACCCTCAGGGTGGTGCTGGATCCAAGCAGCGATCTCAAACAACAGTTTATTATCACATTTAATTACCTATACAATTCTAGGTATTCAAAACAGCCAAGGGCTCAGCTGCACGACACCCCAACATGGGTTCATAGCAAAAAGTTATACACAAATGCACAATAGTTGGAATTTAAACATCAAGCCACCTACCTCAATCACCCCTGATCGGTATACGTGAACGGCGCTTCTAAAAATTCCCAAGAAAAATGTAGATCTGAAGTGAAATAATTTCCCATTCAAACGTAAATAACTTCCCTTAGAGGAATAATTGGAAAGAACTACACAAAGAGGAGTAAGCTCTTACCCGTACGGTTCCAACGAGATCGACGGAGGCGGAATCAGATTCCCGGTGTGCGATCGGGTGAACTCCAAAGCTCCAGCTGTCCTCCCGAGGTCTCCTCCAGTTCTAAGCCTTCCCTATGAACAGGGGAGGCTACTACCCATTTTAAGAAAAAAAAAACAAACTACAGGGCGTGTACTATTGACTACACGGTGTGTAATTTTCATCATTTAACTGTTCTGCTGACGGCTTCTCGCCAGCGCGGCACTGTTCATCTATCGACATGAGTACACATCATGTAATACCTAAGTACACGGCCTGTACTATCACTCAGCTGGCGACTGCTTCCACCGCCTTACTATTCACCCGCCGACTGACTACACGGTGTGTAAATAACCACTACACGACGTGTAGTCGGTTTTTACACCTTTCATCGCCGACAGGGCTACACGCCCTGTGTACTCATCCCACACAGCCTAAGTACACTGCGTGTGGAAAAGTACACGGCATGTACCCACAAAATTTGGGAATTTTCCCCCATTTTCCTTATTTTCTCAAAAACACTTAAGGAAAGAGGAAAAGAAGAAACTCGTACCTCAAGAATAAGAACCGGGTTCTTACATTTATTTTACTCTATTCATTATTTAACATAGTCTCATGTATTGTATTGGAGAGTATAAGAGATTCTATCCTTTATTATTTATTACTCTTTTGATACCACATAGAAATGTGGAAGAGGCTAGGTGTGGCATAGACTTCCTTGAGTGTAGTTATTTATAAAAACCCAATCCAGGTTATGGGTCTATTTATTTAGGAATAAAATACTTAGAAATAGGTTTTTTTGAGTGGAGAGGACTAGGTATCTACTTGAGACCAAACCTCTTGTTTTATTTCATTGTGTATTTTTTTTTCTTTCTCTAATTTTAAAACAAACTTGATTTAGTTTTCAAAACTATATAGAAAAACTTTACTTTGATAGTTTGATTTAAAAAGTGTTTTATATACTATGTTTCATACTATTAAAGTGGTTTTAAAAGTCGAAAAGGGTTTTAAAATATGTGTTAATTAAGTTATGATCGATCTTTTAAGAAACTCTTTGAAAATATAAAATTATATAATAATACTATTTTAGTTAAATGGTATTTTCTTTTAAATTGGGGGATTTAGTTTTTAAATCCATTTTAAAAAGAAATTTTTATTGGGAACTCAATTCACCCCCTCTTGAGTTACCCACTCTGGCCAATATTTGGTATCAAAGGGTTCTAATTTCTCTTTTCTTGTTGTTTATTCTGATATTTTTTTTAAAAAAATATTTAATTTCTATTCTATAATGTAATATTATGGAAGGTAATTCTGAAGGTTATGAAACCAATAGACCTCATTATTTTAATGGACAAAACTATGCTCAATGGAAAATCGAAATAAAAAACCATCTTGAGAGTATGGGTTTTGATATTTGGGGATCTATTGATGATAAATATGAGAAACCTAAAACTGCTAGAAAGGAATGGGATGCTCCTACTAAAGCTACTTATGATTCAAACTACAAAGCTATGAATTCTTGATTTTGTGATTTAGGAGAAGTTTAATTTAAAATAATATATTCATGTGATACCGCATATCTTATTTGGGATACTCTTTTTATATCACATGATGGCACTTCTAATGTTAAAGAAATGATTATTAATATATATACTATTAAATATGATACATTCAAAATTAAACCTAATGAATCTATTTCTGATGTGTATCTTAGGTTTAATGATATCATGAACACTATGATCACACTTGGAAAGATGATGATAGAAAAAGATCAAGTGATGAGGATCCTAAGATGTATAACAGATAGATAAAGAGGTATTGTAATCTCTATCTATGAATCATTTGATATCATCAAACTACCATTTTAGGTGATTATTGGAAATATCATGATGTGTGAAGAAGAAATGAAGGTAAACAGTGATGATAATGAACCAAAATGAAAATTTGTTGCATTTAAAGCATCACAGTAAAAAAGCAAAAGAAGTTGTTAAAAATGAAAGTACAAGTGGAAGTGAAGGTGACATTAAAAGTGACAAAGAAATAGATCATATAGCTAGAAGGTTTAAAAAGTTCTAGAAAAGGAAGATTTTTTTTTAGAAAGTCTAGATATAAAGTTAAATATGAAAAGAGATGGAACTGGAAGAAATATTATAAAGGGATGACTCGTCTAATGAGATTATATGTTATGAATGAAAAAGAAAAGGGCACATAAAGGCTGACTATCCAATTCTCAAATAAAAAAAAGAAATATGAAGATGGAGAAAATACTGAAAAGAGAAATGAAATCCACTTGGAGTGTATCTGAGGATAGCTCTAGTGACTCAGATTCAAGCTGAGAAGATATAAAATCTACTCTATGATTTATGGATACTACTTATCAGGTACCTTATACTTATTCTCATATTCCTAATGATTTTGAAATGTCTATGGAGTAATTAGAAAATATTATGCTATATTGGAAGATTCCATGAATGAGTTAAAAGTAAAATATAAAAATATGAAAAAGGTTCATGTGATATGTGGTGTATAAAAATATTCTCTTGGCATTGTAAAAGAAAAGAATGCTAATTATTTAAAAGAAAATACCGATTTGAAATTAGTAAATGAACAATTATAAAAGGACACAAAAGGTTTTTCTAGAAGAACATAAACCATAAAAAAAATCCTGGGAATTCATGTTGTGTCTAAACCAAGAGATGGTTTTTATTATTAACTTGGATAGAAAAATAAATTTCAAAAAAACTATTTTATTCCTAGTTCTAAAAATATACACTATTGAAAATATGAGCTATACCAACGGTTTTGGGAAAAATGTTGGTATAGTTCACTAATTCAGACCTATACCAACGGTTTGGCCAAAACCGTTGGTATAGGTCCCAAAATCAAAGAACCTATACCAACAGTTCTCAAAACCATTAGTATAGACCTATACCAATGGTTCTGAGAACCGTTGGTATAGGTACATGTATTTTTAATGGAATCTTCTTACATAGGGCATTAAATAAATCAAAATTTAAAATACTTATGATAATACATATATATATTTATGAAATTATGTTCAAAAAAGTAAGTTAGGTTAGTGGTTAGGTCGTTCAATCACAAACGGTAGGTGTTGGGATCAAAACTAACCGGATGATTTTTTTTGAATTACATATACCAACGGTTTATGGAACCGTTGGTATAGATTTTCATATTACTTATACCAACGGTTTTAAAAATTGTTGGTATAGGTCTATACCAACAGTTTTCCCAAAACTGTTGGTATAGACTAATCCCCACGGCTTACTTGGCAACGACTCTCCAAACTGTCGGTATAGCCTATACCAATGGTTTGGAGGCCTATACCAACGGTTGAACCATTGGTATAGGGTATTTTTTCAGTAGTGATATCTTTAGTTTCTAAAAATTCTACTAGTTTTGGAAACCATTCTAATAATTTTGGACTAAAAAAGGATTTTATTTCTGGATCTTTTAAATATGTTTCTAATAATCTTGTAAAACAAATTTAGATTCTAAGTTTTTTTATTACAAAACTATATAGACCCAAGTAGATTTGGGTACTAAAATCAATGTTCATTTAATTGATTGTATGAAAAATTATTAAAGAGCTCCAGTAAAAAAATTTGGTATCTAGTCAGTGGATGTTCTAAATAAATTACTAGAGACTACTCGAGATTCAAAATCCTTATAAATGTGGATGGTGGGCATGTCACTTTTGGTGACAATGAAAAAGTAAAAATCATTAGACTTAGAAAAATTGGTAACTCTAAATATTTCATTATTTATAAAGTTTTATTTTATGAAGGTTTAAAATATAATCTACTTAGTATTTATCTATTATTTAATGATGGTTTCAATGTAAAATTTTAGAACAATGCTTGTAATTTTTTTGATTCTAAGCAGGTTTTGGTATTTACTACTTTTATAAATGATAATGTATATGTTGTTAATTTAGATTCTTTATTTTCTCAAAATGTTTCTTGTTTAAGTTATTTTCATAGAGAATCTTGGATATGGAATAGGATACTTGTCAATTACAATATACACTCTCTTAAAAAGCTAACTAATAAAGTTTTATTCAAGGATATAGCCAAGTTAGAATTTCCCAAAGACAAAGTGTGTAATCCTTATCAAAAGGGAAAAAAATAAAAAAATATCTTTCAAATCAAATAAATATTTCTATGCCTCTCAAACACTGGAATTGGTTCATATAGATTTATTTGAACCATCTAGAGTTTATATTTTAGCATGAAAACATTATGCTTATCTTATAGTTGTTGATTATTCAAGATATACATGGGTGTTTTTCCTTGATCATAAAAGTGAATCCCCTTCATTTTTTTATCACTATGGTAAATATGTAGAGATCCTTAATGTAATAACCATAAATACTTTAAAATTTGATCATGGGTGAGATATTGATAATCATAAAATTGAATACCTCTTCTCACAACATGCTATACTCACAATTTCTCTACACCTTGAACACCTCAACAAAATGGGGTTGTTAAAAGGTGAAACCAAAAATATATGAATGAAAACTGCTTTGAATGAGACATACATACTGAGAAATATGATCAAAACCTTAATTTTGAATGAAATTGATAAAACCTCTTATTTATATTCAATTCATTTCATATATCTATTATTTAATTATTTGAACATATATATCATGATTTTTTATCATCAAAAAGGGGGATATTGTTGGCTTAGGCCATCAGCTCCTTATTTTAATAATCCCAAATCATGTTTATAATGTTTTTAATGAATTTCATGTTTTATGTTAGTCAACTATTTTTCTGGAAAAACTTGTAAAAAATGGATAAGCCTGGAAGCGATCGTGCCTACCTACCGTATAAAGACACCTACTGACCATGAAGGTCAAGTGACCACGGGGTACTGATCACATGAACAAACTACATGTCATGCGTCAATTCTATCTAAGTATTATACTGACTATGTGTTGAAGTTCATGTGATTTCATATGTACTGAACCTACTGTACATTGAACTCAAATTGACCACACAAAAGAAACTACCCACCGCATGAAGAAACCTAGTTCCCTGCGAAGGTAAAAAAAATTCTATAAGTGTTGTAATAACCACATGTGTTATTATAGTGACCGCGCGAAGAAATATACCTACCATAAGAACAATTCAAGTGACCGTGAGAAGAATAGTACCTACCTCATAAAGTAATGAAACCACCGTATGAAAAAAAATGTAGTGATGGCATGAAGGTATGAAGTGATTGTGGCTAGTTGTCGTGCCTGGTTGTCATGCCAACTGATCATGCCTAGTAACTTTCATCCAAAGTAATCATGCCTAAGAGAAGACCAAGTGACTATGTTTAACTTAAGAAGTAGAGTATTTTAAAATCTCCAACGGCTATATTTTGGAGAAATTACTCAAAGTCAAAGAATTTAATGACTAATGAGTATGAAGATCAAAGTATGAATATTCTCCAACAAATATCTCTTTAATATGTTGATCCAATTATGGAAAAAGAAGTGATTAAATATACGCACATGTAAGAGATCCCTGAGCAACAGTGATACGCTGAACAGACTGAACACAATGCTTCTACGACACTTTGATCAATCAAAGTTGATTAGATGGAGATGCAATGAACCTTATTACTCTCTATTCTTTTCTCTCTCTATTTTAGCTTACTTTTCAAGCTTTGTTTATTTTATTCTGTCCATTCCTTAGCATAGTCTCCTATATTGTACTAGAGAGTACAAGATACTCTCTCCTTTATTCTTTATTACTCTTATGATTCCATTTAGAACTATAGAAGAGGAGAGGTGTAGCCTAGACTAACTTGAGCGTAGTTGTTTATAAAAACTTGATCCAGGTTGTGGATCTATTTATTTATTAATAAACTACTTGGCAGTGGGTAATTTCTAAGTGGAGAGGACTCGGTATCTACTTGAGACCAAACCTCTAGTTTTATTCCGTTGTGTGTTTTTCTTGTTTTTTTCCTCCAATTTTGAAACAAACTTTCTTTAGTTTCAAAACTATATAGAAAAACTTTAGTTTTATAGTTGGCTTTAACAATTGTTGTGTATACTGTGTTTTGGTATTATTAAATTGGCTTCAAAAGTTGAAAAGGTTTTAATTTTTTTTTAATGAAGTTGTGATCGAGCTTTTAAGAAACTCTTTGAAAATATCAAATTATATAATACTATTGTTTTAGTTAACTAGGTTGTTCTTTTAAATTGGGTACTTAGTTTTTAAATACATTTTAAATATAATTTTTTATTATGAAATCAATTCACTCCCCTCTTGAGTTATCAGCTATAACCAAAAGTTTGGTTTCCTGGGAGTGTCCTTGGATTACCTATATAAGGAGGCTCGTGGTTTTTGATTTGTGATCATTTGAATGGTGTGAAACTCCTCAAGCCAAAGCACCCTAGCTCTTGTTTTCTTAAAGCCTTTAAATTGAAGATTCTCACAGACTATGACTTAAAGAAGATTCTTTCCAAACATTGAGAGATTCATAGAGCTCATGGATACCCTTAAAAGAAGGAGGTCGTTCGTTACTTCTCAATGTTCATTATCAAACTTGTGTCAAGGATCTTGGATAGATTTAGATCGATGGAGGAAAAGGCGTGTAAGATACTTTTCATTACTTCCAAGTTCTTGTGTTCATTAAGATAATCTTTATATTTACCCTTCTCACTAGGTAATGTAAAAATTCACATTAGCATGAATGTTCTCAATATTCATTGTGTCAACATTATGATATAGCAATTTAAACTCCCAATAAGGAAGTTTGAAAAATATACTCATTTTCTTCCACTGTTATGCTCCAACTACTGCAGATGTTGTATCTCGTACCCATTTCCCTTCTTCTTTCAACTAACTATATTTCTCAAATTATGCATCAATATTCATTAATTGTCCCAAGATTTATAAACCAAATAGCAACTTCAATGAATTTATCAATTCAATTTTTCTATTGAACTGTATCTTATTAAACTTAAATTTATGAGATTCATCAAGAAATGAGCAATGACACATGAAGCACCATTTTTTCTATGAGGTAAACATTGGGGCTAAAAATCAAAATTACAAACTAGAAAAGCCAAAGTGACCTGAGTGTTTCAATCAGATAAATTTCCTAATCCATGGAAGTCGCTAATGGTCCACACCGAAGCAAAATGCATTTTGAATAGTTTTTTCATTGATAAATCAAAATTTTCCACGCCATCATTCCATAATTACAGCAATTCTTTGATTATAGGAGGAAGATATGTAATAATGTCATTTTGAAACATTTTCTTTCCTAGAATAATAATTGAAATGATGAAAGAAGACTGCTTCATACACATTCATGGAGGTAGATTGTAAAGCATCAAAATAATGGGTTGTATGTTATAATTGGTATTTAAAGTATCAAAAGGGTTATAACTGTCACACCCTGATTTCAAGAATTTAATTATTCTAATTATTTTAACTATTTCAATCCTGGTTTTGATTGTGAGCTGAGCCCGAGTTGAAATTTGTGCGCTTTTTCTGATAAGTGATCATTTTTTGCTTCGCAATGTCCGACGCACGGGCAGGGTACAGACGAATCCATGTGGCTTCGCCAGACCACCGTGCGGCCTGCCTGATGCGCAATTATTTAATTAATCAACCAAATGAATAATAAAGTTAACGCAAAAGAAAAATAAATTATTTAGAACTATTTTAATAATTACAATAAAAAAATTAAGATTATTATTATTATTATTATGTTTTGTTAATATTTTAATAAGGTTATTTTATTTTATTAAGCCTTTGACATTTTTATAAAAAATTATTAACGTTATCATTTTTATTATATTTGATTATTCTTATTATTATTTTAAGTTTTTTTATGTCTTCTTTAAGGTTTTATTTTATTTTTATTTCCATTTTCTTTTCTCTTTTATTTTCTTTGATTCCTTTATTTTTATTTTTATTTTCTCTTTCAATTTCTTATTTAACTTTTTTTTCTTCTCTTGTTAGGGTTTCCCCCCCTTTTTTGTGCGTGGGGCGCTTCTCCCCCCAACCCCGCCTTGCGTCGCGATCGCCCCCCCCCCCCCTGCACCGAGCCCCGTTTCCCCCCCCCCCTCTCCCTGGTCACGGCGGACACCTCCCCCACCTGAAACCCTACGGCGCGCGACCTCCCCTCCGGTGCGGTGGACCTTCCCGCAACCTCCCCTCCGGAAAGGGCCCTACGGCGTGCCTCCCTCCTTCCTACGGCGCGAAGGACCTTCGTGCGACCTCCTCTCCCCTCTGTCTGAGCTGTTTTTCTCACACCACCACCTCCTTAGCTCCCTCTCCGGCTCGGTTTTCAACAGGCTTCCCACCGGATTCATGATATGGTCCTTTAAGGTGTGGGTTTCTCCCCTATTATCCCTCCTTTTCCAATTGATTTGAGGTCACCCCCGTCACCCTTCTGAATTTTGTCGAACCTAATGTGTTTGGGGTTTTAATTTTGATTGACTCTTGTTGTTTTGAGTTTGCTCTAGGCTTCTTGTAGTGCAATTGGCGCGCGATCGAAGGTTGCGTTGGAATCCGATGTTTAGACATCGAAGGTAAGTGTTTCCACATATAGGTGTTGTTCTATGAAATAGTTTGCTTGTTTAATAAATTTAGGATGTTCTTTAATTAATTTTTTGAGTGCGGATTGTGTTTATTTGGCGAATTATTTTACTTGCTTTAATGAATTTGGTGTTCTGTGGTTGATTCGTTTGGTGCGAAACTGGTTTTAAAGAAGTTTAGTATGCCTTTGATATTTTATAGCATGTTTGTATATAATGGGGTGTGTTTTTGAGTAAAACTCATGTTGTGTTATTTGATGTTATTTTATAAATCATGAAGTTCGTTATTTAAAATTTTCTATGTGATGCGAATGATGTTTGGAAAGGTTTTTAGTGTGATTTTGATTTTAAAAAAGAAGAGGGATTTGGGTGTTTTGAGGTGTGTCCTATGCTGCATCATTCATGGTTGTTCTATGACTTCTAGAATTGATTTATTTAAGGACTTTAAGGCTGCAAAATCTGGTTGCGTTTAGTATTGTTGGGCACTTTGCCTTAAAAAGGGGAATTTGAATGTTTTTCTTTTGGTGGAAACCCTTGGCACGTTATTTTGAAATGTTTTGTAGATTGTGTAAGTGTTTAAATTGTTTTATTAAATTTATGTGTAGTGCGTTGGACCTCTCTATGATGGTTTCAAGTTTCGGGTGTCGAGAACACCTACATGTGAATGCATAAGGTAAGACATATATATATATATATAAATGCCCTCTTTGTACATATTCCCTCATGGCGCGGGGAATATGTGCAATGAAGCTAGGGGTATTTATATATATATGTATAAATGCATGTGCATGGAAGTGCACTGGGTCAGTTCGAGTGGTCGTCGACAAATAACGACAAGTTTGAGGTAGGTCCCCTATGCCCTAATCTTTAATTAGAATTTCCATTTCTGGTTGATGTTTCTTTAAAATTATTTCCTTGTTTTTTTATGTGAAATCCATATGCACTATATATATATATATGGTTGTGGTTCTTAAATAGTGGTTTCATAGGGGTTGAACATGAAATGGGTATTTCCAAAATTTGTGTGGCCTTTCCTTCAATTTTGTTATGAAAGTGTAACGACATGCATTATTTTTAAAAAGGGGTTCCAAAGAGATCTTCAAAAATGGGTTTTGATGTGAACACAAGATTAAAAGATGGCTTGACCTCCTTAAAAGTATTACTTCATTTTAAGTGTGGTTTTCAGCTTGTTTTAAATATATAGTATCTTTAGGTGTTCTAAAATGACGAATACTCCTTCTAAAGTGATGAGGCTCGTTTGGCACTTTAAGATTTGGTTTGTGAAAATAGAAAACCCCTCTTGATTCATTCCCCTTGATTTGAAAATAAAATGTGATGCAAGTGTTAATGTGTGGTTTGTGATATGTGCCTAGTGTAAAGGCTTGTGTGTGGTTGTGTGATGTAAATAGGGGGCATGCGCTTAAGGAGGGAGAGCGGTGGTGATAGGTTGAATGGGTTTTAGATAAAGAAAGTGTTATGTACTTGTTTGTTTTCTTGATAAAGAAAACTCACCACCATTTGAAATAGAGAACAATGGGAAACCTGAGTATCTAGGTGGGTGACCAAGACTAGTACGCTAGATGACACGACAAGGGTTCATCCCAGTTTGTCTAGCAGGATTGACGCAACAACACTAAATAAACATATGAATTTATGAGGGTCGTGGTCTTCTAATCCATTTTTTCTGAGGGTCGTGGCCTTCTAAGCCACGTTTTCTGAGGGTCGTGGTCTTCTAAGCCACATTTCACCTAGGTACGAGGTCTCTAGGTTCCCACTTGTTCTAGCTACCTATAGGGATTACCCATGGTGCTCATTTGTGACATGCTACTAGTGATGTAATTTTCTTTTCAGTTGTTTCATACTTGATGTCTTGTTTGTGAAAACCATATTTTTAATCCAAACTGGTTTCTTTCATTTTGAAATGTTAATGCATGCTTGAAACCTATTTTGAAAATGTAGTGGGAGTAAAATGCTTTACCTGAAAATGCAAACCTGTTACTTGAATTTGAAAAGGAGAAACATTATTTTGTTATATCTTATTTTCATATTGGCATAATTGGATTTCTTATTAAAGGCAGAGGCATAGGATGTGGTTATATTTTGGCATTCCTACTGAGCATCTCGGTGCTCATGCCTACTTTACTTTCAGTTGCAGGTTTCAGTCTTGGATCGCTTTTGGGAGCGAGTGTAGTTGACATACTGTGGTGATCCACGGGGTCACCTGAGGTATGTCACGTTTTGTTTGTTCCTTTTTCCGCTGCCACGTTGTTTAGTTTATTTTCCTTTATTTATCTACTTGTTCAGTTTATGTTTATTTATCTTTGTTATGGTCCAAACTGTTCCCAACTGGTTTATTTTGATGTCTAGCACTAGTTGCCAGCCTGTGGGGATCGGGAACGCCCTTCGGGCCATGTCGCGGACCGGGTCGGGCGCCAGGTCGGATGACGACCTGACCTGGTTCGTGACAAAATGGTATCAAAGGGGGACCTTGTTATTTGGGGTGTCAAATAGCTTGGTGATTAGGTGTGTCGGGACTCGAGAGGTAGGTGCGTAAAGGAAGTCATGAACCCTTTCCCGTCCCGAGACTCGAGTTGCCAGGGGTAGTCCGAGATTTGAATTTTCTTCTTTGGATTGGTTTGTGTGGATGTGGGATGACAAGGGAAGTGATCTGGTGCTACGCGATGTGGCTGCATGGAGTAGCGACCCATTAATATCCCGAGTGCACGGTCCAAGATACTTCCTGTGGGGATGCCCGCTCGGACCATGGTCTACTAAGCCATGTTACCGGGTTTTCATAGCCACTAGTTCCTTGTTTTTTGAAATTTTGATGTGAGTTATGTTTGACCTTCGTTTTGGTTGGGGTGAGTAGATCTCAAAAATGAAAATGGATTTTTGTGAAGGTGTTTTCAAAAGGGAATGTGGTTGTTGGAGTGGAAAATAGTTTTTGAAATGGAAAACGTTTTGGAATTTTGAAATGTGTTTCTTTAATGATAAGTGACTTTCTCAAATTGGTTGGGAATTTGTGCTTTGTTCTTAATGGTCTGTTTTGGAAATGAGAAGTGTCTTAAATTGACCCTTGGTATTCCTATGAGTGATCACATACATTGAGGTACGCATGTGGCAAGTGGGGAAATTGGTGATGTGGGTGGATGGGTGCTTGAGATATCACAGGGATATGTATGTGTGAGACTTCATGGGATACCAATGGTGGATATTTAAGTTGTTTTGTTTGCTGAAAAATGGTTTTCAAAAAGGGGTTTTCAAATGTTTAGAAAAGTGAGTGAGAAATTGTTTAGCGTTCTCTTTTCGTGTTGGGTATTCTTTTTCGTGGGTTCTTGGTTTTGACATATTGAATTGTGGTTGGAATAGTGATTTGAGTTTGAACTTTCGTTTGTAATTGAGGTGTGAAATTTTGATTTATGATGAGTTTTGATTCGGATTTGTGCCTCTTGTTTTTGAGTATGCTGCCCAGAAAAGTCCCATAAGTTTCTAGTGAGCCTCTTCTAGTTGTTGGTTCTACCCATACTCTTAGCAGAGTGGTGGAATTGAATTCTTTTCGGTTATTGTCCAGCTTTTGTGGTGATCGTGATCTATCGAAGGTAGCGGACTGGCTTGGTGAAATCATTGGTGTTTCCAGGTTATTAGAAACTCCCAAAACTATGAGAGTCTGTGTTGGTTCGGGTCCGTTTGAAGGTGCAACTTTGGATTGGCGGAGGAAATAATCCCAACGTCATTGCATGATGGTATGTCTTGGAAGGTGTTTAAGACCACTCTCGTCCGATGGTTTATACCCGAGGAAGTGAAGGCGAGGAAAGTGGCAGAACTAGTGAGTGTCGAGTAAGGCCAACAAGCAGTGTAATCCTACGTCGGTCATTTGGAGGGGATGATTACCATTTCTCCGAAGGTGGCGTCATGGAATTAGTTAAAGTTTCTATTTTGTGGGGTTTTTGTCCAGGGTTCCAGGACCTTTTCCTTTTGCTGTTCGAGGAGGTTCCACATCCGGTGATGAGAGTGAATCAGAGGAACCTGTCTCAGACAAGTCATCTTGTCAATCCCATCCTCTATTTGTTGGGACACCCTCTTGTTTGCTTCTAGTGTGCTCGGTTTGGGTACTTTAAGTCGCCTTGTCATCATCCTCTGAAGGCTTGCCGTCAGTGTGGCCATTTGGGACAATTGAAGAGGTTCCGCTAGCGGCATTGTCAGCAGGAGTGTCGACCGAGGGATGTCAGCTCCTGACTGCGGGGCAACAGATGCTTCAAGACATCAGATCTCTAGCCACAGGTCTCGGAGTGAAGCTCTTCACGCAGTCAGGAATCGTTGGGTGTGGGGAACCTTGGTCTAATTTTTGTCTCCAATGCTGAAATGGGGACGGTCTGAATTTCCCTGTTGTAGCTCTCCTGTCTTTGAAAGTTCTATTTTAATGTAAGAGGCATGGTGATCTCTTTTTCTTGTAATTCCAGTAGTTGTGCCTCCTCAAATATGAGTTTTGAAGTTTGTCTCTTTATGCCTGTGAGTCTCAAGGTTATTGTCTCTCTTGTGTGGCTAGCTCCTTTGGTGACCCGTTTTTGTTTTAGGATGAGCTCTTTTTAGAAACACATGCGTCTTGGGAAATGAAAAATAGGGGTGTGGTCCGCCCTTCGGCTCGAGGACTTACGTCGAGGACCCCATGTGGGGGGGGGAGTCTGGTTTATACGGAGAGTTCATGGGTCGGTTTGTGCTGGGTTTCTCGTTTTGTTTTGTGCTAATTGGCTTAAGCTGGTCAGTTCTTAAATGGTGGGGGGACCCCCTATGAATCTTCTTGTGCCTTCTTCGAGGTTTGGTCTGTGTGGCAGTTCCCTCTTGGATCAAGTTAGCAGTTCCAGAGTTAGTCCATGCTAAGAGTCTCAATGTCGGTTGTGCTAGTCGGGTTCTTGTGGTGCGGAGAACCCTCCTCGTTTCCTGATGGTTCTTCTCTTTTCAGTTTCCCTCAGATTTGGTCGGGTGTGACTGATGGAGTGAAAAGTCATACCGAGTTCGTGCTTTTGTGGGTCGTGTTCCGTTTCAAACTCAAGTTTGATTCCTCATTCGGCTGGGTGACTTTCTGGGGGCAGAAAGTTTTTGTGGTGGGGAGAATTGTCACACCCCGATTTCAAGAATTTAATTATTCAAATTATTTTATCTATTTCAATCCTCGTTTTGATTGCGAGCTGAGCCCGAGTTGAAATTTGTGTACTTTTTCTGATAAGCGATCGTTTTTGGCTTCGCAATGTCCGACGCACGGGCAGGGCACAGACGAATCCATGTGGCTTCGCCAGACCACCGTGCGGCCTGCCTGATGCGTAGTTAGTTAATTAATTAACCGAATGAATAATAAAGTTAACGCAAAAGAAAAATAAATTATTTAGAAATATTTTAATAATGACAATAAAAAAAATTAAGATTATTATTATTATTATGTTTTGTTAATATTTTAATTATGTTATTTTATTTTATTAAGCCTTTGACATTTTTATAAAAAAATATTAACGTTATCGTTTTTATTATAGTTGATAATTGTTATTATTATTTTAAGTTTGTTTATGTCTTTTTTTAAAGTTTTATTTTATTTTTATTTCCATTTTCTTTTCTCTTTTATTTTCTTTGATTCCTTTATTTTTATTATTTTTTTTCTCTTTCAATTTATTATTTAACTTTTTTTTCTTCTCTTGTTAGGGTCCCCCCCCCCTTTTTTTGTGCGTGGGGAGCTTCTCCCCCCAACCCCCCCCCCCCCTTGCATCGCGATCGGCCCCCCTTGCGCCGAGCCCCGTTTTTTCCCCCCTCTCCCTGGTCGCGGTGGACGCCTCCCCCACCTGAAACCCTACGGCACGCGACCTCCCCTCTGGTGCGGCGGACCTTCCCGCGACCTCCCCTTCGGCGAGGGCCCTACGACGCACCTCCCTCCTTCCTCCGGCATGGAGGACCTTCGCGCGACCTCCCCTCCCCTCTATCCGAGCCGTTTTGCTCGCGCCGCCACCTCCTGAGCTCCCTCTTCGGCTTGGTTTTCAACAGGCTACCCACTGGATTCATGATCCAGTCCTTCAAGGTGTGGGTTTCTCCCCTCTTATCCCTCATTTTCCAATTGATTTGAGGTCACCCCCGTCACCCTTCTGAATTTGGTCGAACCTAATGTGTTTGGGGTTTTAATTTTGATTGACTCTTGTTGTTTTGGGTTTTCTCTAGGCTTCTTGCAGTGCAATTGGCGCGTGATCGAAGGTTGCGTCGGAATCCGATGTTTAGACACCGAAGGTAAGTGTTTCCACATATAGGTGTTGTTCGATGAAATAGTTTGCTTGTTTAATAAATTCAGGATGTTCTTTAATTAATTTTTTGAGTGCGGATTGTGTTTATTTGGCGAATTATTTTACTTGCTTTAATGAATTTGGTGTTCTGTGGTTGATTCGTTTGGTGCGAAGCTGGTTTTAAAGAAGTTTGGTATGCCTTTGATATTTTATAGCATGTTCGTATATAATGGGGTGTGTTTTTTAGGAAAACTCATGTTGTGTTATTTGATGTTATTTTATAAATCATGAAGTTCGTTATTTAAAATTTTCTAAGTGATGCGAATGATATTTGGAAAGGTTTTTAGTGTGATTTTGATTTTAAAAAAGAAGAGGGATTTGGGTGTTTTGAGGTGTGTCCTATGCTTCATCATTCATGGTTGTTCTATGACTTTTGGAATTGATTTATTTAAGGACATTAAGGCTGCGAAATCTGGTTGCGTTTAGTATTGTTGGGCACTTTGCCTTAAAAAGGGGAATTTGAATGTTTTTCTTTTGGTGGAAACCCTTGGTGCGTTATTTTGAAATGTTTTGTAGATTGTGTAAGTGTTTAAATTGTTTTATTAAATTTATGTGTAGTGCGTTGGACCTCGCTATGATGGTTTCAAGTTGAGGGTGTCAAGAATGCCTACATGTGCATCCATAAGGTAAGATATATATATATATATATAAATGCCCTCTTTGTACATATTCCCTCATGGTGCGGGGAATATGTGCAATGCAGCTAGGGGTATTTATATATATATGTATAAATGCATGTGCATGGAAGTGCGTTGGGTCAGTTCGAGTGGTCGTCGACAAATAACGACAAGTTTGAGGTAGGTCCCCTATGCCCTAATCTTTAATTATAATTTCCATTTCTGCTTGATGTTTCTTTAAAAGTATTTCCTTGTTTTTTTATGTGAAATCCATATGCACTATATATATATATGGTTGTGGTTCTTAAAAAGTGGTTTTATAGGGGTTGAACATGAAATGGGTATTTTCAAAAGTTGTGTGGCCTTTCGTTTAGTTTTGTTATGAAAGTGTAACGACATGCATTATTTTTAAAAAGGGGTTCCAAAGAGATCTTCAAAAATGGGTTTTGATGTGAACACAAGATTAAAAGATGGTTTGACCTCCTTAAAAGTATTACTTCATTTTAAGTGTGGTGTTCAGCTTGTTTTAAATATATAGTACCTTTAGGTGTTCTAAAATGACGAATACTCCTTCTAAAGTGATGAGGCCCATTTGGCACTTTAAGATTTGGTTTGCGAAAATAGAAAACCCCTCTTGAGTCATTCCCCTTGATTTGAAAATAAAATGTGATGCAAGTGTTAATGTGTGGTTTGTGATATGTGCCTAGTGTAAAGGCTTGTGCGTGGTTGTGTGATGTAAAGAGGGGACATGCGCGTAAGGAGGGAGAGCGGTGGTGAGAGGTTGAATGGGTTTTAGATAAAGAAAGTGTTATGTACTTGTTTGTTTACTTGATAAAGAAAACTCACCACCATTTGAAATAGAGCACAATGGAAAACCTGGGTATCTAGGTGGGTGACTAGGACTAGTACGCTAGATGACACGGCAGGGGTTCATCCCGGTTTGTCTAGCAGGATTGACGCAACAACACTAACTAAACATATGAATTTCTGAGGGTCCACTAGTGCAGAAAACGTTTTTTACGTCACCATTTTTTACGTCGGTTATATAAAACCGACGTCATAATATGTAAAACGAGGTTTTTTACGTCGGTTATTTAATAACCGACGTAAAAACCTGTGTTTAGTACACCTGTAACGTCAGTTATTTTTATAACCGACGTTATTAATCGCGCGGATTCGTTTTTTACGTCGGTTATACATTAACCGCCATAAAAAACAGAAGCGGGGGGCGTTTGTTACGTCGGTTATTCAATAACCGACGTAAAAAACGCAGTTTTTGAAGGCCTTTTTACGTCGGTTATTTTATAATCGACGTAAAAAAAGAATCCGCAGATGTTTTTGACGTCGGTTATGGAATAACCAACGTAATAAAACGCGGATTTTGAGCCCTTTATAACGTCGGTTATAAAATAACCGAAGTAAAAAAAGAATCGGAGGAAGGTTTTTACGTCGTTTATTGAATAACCGACGTTATAAATGTTTTTAAAAAAATTATAACGTCGGTTATTGAATAACCGACGTGATAACTCATTTAAAAATTTACCCAGACCCGTGGATTGTCATTCGCGAGTTTACCTTCGACAGTCGCGACTCGTCTCTCTCGCGCGTAAACCCGAATTGGCTCGTCCATTTCGTGGGTTTAGATTCGTTTTGCGATCATCGTTTCTCATATTTAATCTCCTCGGATCAATCATCTAAACTCGCAGCACTCAGGTAATCCTCCCACTCGTTCGTTTTTTTTCGCGGATAGTATATATATATGTGTTGTGATTTTTTTGTTGAAACTAGCTAAGATTCTTCGATTGCGAACCCTTTTAACTCGTTTTGGTACCATAATCTTATTTATCATCCCTAGATCTATTAGTTCGACTTGCAATATTGACTAATTTTATGATTTCACTAATTTTTCATCGTTTTCTATAAATCCCCGAGAGGGTTGGGGCGTGTCCATTTGGATGGGTTGCCCTTTTACAGTTGTTACTACTTTATTCACACACAACCATGGAATAGGTGCATGGATTTGGGATCACATCACCATTTTCACCCCCTGCAAACAAAGTTTCACGAGGAGGACTCGCCAGATTTCCCCTCGGCATGTTAAAAATTTTAGATACCCTCTTTTCAGCAAGTAAAAAATTAACTAGTTTTTTCTTCACTACTTATCCTAAACAAATAAAACCACCATTCTTTCTAGAACCTCTACTAGATCCATTGCATCCATAAACATACATATTTGGATCTGAAAGCATCCCTTAAGCCTTATGTTCGATGCTAACATCCTTTACTGATCTATAGAAAATATGATGGTCTGCTAAGCTCTCTATTTAAAAGTCAAACCCCACCAATTATTCATCCTCATCATGAGAAAATGGCACAACATCTGAATTTCTGATTCAATCTCTTGGGTCACTGAACAAACATTAACTCCTTCAAATCCACACCTGGAATAGACAACCTAATGTCGAGTTCCTTCTCTATCTATTGAAACTCAGTTCTTCCTCCACACCTAAAAACATTCTTTGAATGGCCCAACTTCTTGTTATGGTAAATTTTCAGTGATTCCAGGGGGGTGGGAGGGCTATCAAGAGGGTTGGGGGGTGTCCAGGGGGGTGTCCAAGGGGGTAGGGTGTGGGGGGTGGTGTCCAGGAGGGGTGGGGGGCTGTCCAGAGGGGTCGGGGGGTGTCCAGGGGGGTTTACAAGGGGGTGGGTGGGTGTGGGGGGTTGTCCAAGGGTGTGGGTGGGTGTTGGGGGGTGTCCAGGGGGGTGTCCAAGGGGGGTAGGGGGTGGGGGTGGTGTTTAGGAGGGGTGGGGGGGCTATCCAGAGGGTTGGGGGGTGTCCAGGGGGGTGTCCAAGCAGGTCGGGGGTGGGGGGTTGTGTCCAGGAGGGGTGGGGGTGCTTTCTAGAGGGGTCGGGGGCTGTCCAGAGGGGTCGGGGGGTGTCCAGGGTGGTGTCCAAGGGGATGGGTGGGTGTGGGGGCTGTCCAAGGGGGTTGCGGCCTATCCAGAGGGGTCGGTGGGGTGTCCAGGGGGGTGTCCAAGGGGTTGGATGGGTGTGGGGGGCTGTCCAAGTGGGTGGCGGCCTCTCCAGAGGGTATTTGGGGTTGTTCGGGTGGGTGGGGGGCTGTCCAGAGGGTTGGGGGATGTCCAGGGGGGTGTCCAAGGGGGTAGGGGGTGGGGGGTGGTGTCCAGGAGGGGCGGGGGGCTGTCTAGAGGGGTCGGGGGTGTCCAGGGGGGTTTACAAGGGGGTGGGTGGGTGTGGGGGGCTGTCCAAGGGTGTGGGTGGGTGTTGGGGGGTGTCCAGGGGGGTGTCCAAGGGGGGTAGGGGGTGGGGGTGGTGTTTAGGAGGGGTGGGGGCTGTCCAGAGGGTTGGGGGGTGTCTAGGGGGGTGTCCAAGCAGGTCGGGGGTGGGGGGTTGTGTCCAGGAGGGGTGGGGGTGCTTTCTAGAGGGGTCGGGGGCTGTCCAGAGGGGTCGGGGGGTGTCCAGGGTGGTGTCCAAGGGGATGGGTGGGTGTGGGGGGCTGTCCAAGGGGGTGGTGGCCTGTCCAGAGGGGTCGGTGGGGTGTCCAGGGGGGTGTCCAAGGGGTTGGATGGGTGTGGGGGGCTGTCCAAGTGGGTGGCGGCCTCTCCAGAGGGTATTTGGGGTTGTCCGGGTGGGTGGGGGAGCTGTCCAGAGGGTTGGGGGATGTCCAGGGGGGGTGTCCAAGGGGGTAGGGGGTGGGGGGTGGTGTCCAGGAGGGGCAGGGGGCTGTCCAGAGGGATCGGGGGGTGTCCAGGGGGGTTTACAAGGGGGTGGGTGGGTGTGGGGGGTTGTCCAAGGGTGTGGGTGGGTGTTGGGGGGTGTCCAGGGGGGTGTCCAAGGGGGTAGGGGGTGGGGGTGGTGTCCAGGGGGGTGTTATATCTTACTATATTTTGTTTAAAAAATAATATTCAAGCATATTTTTTTAAATACACATCGATTTGTTTTATATTTCAAAATTGTTTACATTCAAATTATGATTTTTTTCATATAAACATATATTTGTCTTATCTAAAAAATATATATATTTTTGCTATTTGTTATAGGTAATAATGAGTCGAAGTTGGATTACGGCACATCGAATGAGCAATGAATATGAGGAAGGTGTTTATGCCTTTTTGGAATTTGTTAAACGAAATGTTCCAAGTAGTGACATTTTTTTCTGTCCATGCCTGAAATGTCTGAATATGAAGAAGTTGAAAAGTAGAGAGATAAAAGATAATCTGATTTGTAATGGTTTCAATCCGAGTTACAACCCTTGGATTTGGCATGGCGAAACTGGACAGAATGTCACTGATGATAATGAATCGCAAGATGGTAACTCCGATGGAATTGAAGAAATGATTCGCGATATTGTAGCAGAACAAATTGAGATAGAACCGACAGTTGCACGTCTATATGGTGATGCCGAAAAACCATTATATCCTGGTTGTACAGATTTTACGGTTTTGTCGGCGGTGTTAAGATTGATTAACCTGAAGGCGAAACATGGATGGAGTGACAGAAGTTTTACAGAGCTGCTACAATTGATGAAAGACATTCTTCCAAAAGATAACGATCTTCCAGATTCACATTATAAGGCCAAAAAAATATTATGCCCGATGGGATGGGGATACAGGAAAATACATTCCTGTCCGAATGACTGCATTATATATAGGAAGGAATATGAATTTCTGAAAGAGTGTCCTAAATGTGGGACATCACGGTATAAGGTGAAAAAAAAATCACAAGCTGATGTAGAGATTACAAAGCTCCCTTCAAAGGTATTTTGGTATCTTTCTATAATTCCTCGTTTCAAACGTTTATTTGCTAATTCACATGATGCAAAAAGGTTAAGATGGCATGCTGATGAGCGGGTATGTGATGGAAAAATACGTCATCCAGCTGATTGTCCACAATGGAAGAAAATTGATGCCCAGTACCCTACATTTGGAAATGAAATTAGAAATCTGAGACTAGGCTTGTGCACAGATGGAATGAATCCATACCGAACCCTCAGTAGCACACATAGTTCATGGCCTGTTTTATTGGTAATTTACAACCTCTCTCCTGAAGTTTGTATGAAGCGCAAATATGTCATGTTGAGTATCATGATCTCTGGTCCAAAGCAACCCGGCAATGATATTGATGTATACTTGTCACCGCTGATTGATGATTTGAAACTGTTATGGGATGATGGTATTAGGGTGTATGATTCTTATAAAATGGAATATTTTCAACTACATGCAGTGCTTCTATTCACTATAAATGACTTCCCAGCATATGGAAATTTGTCTGGATACAGTGTTAAAGGGCATAAAGCATGTCCAATTTGCGAACAACAGACGTCATATTGTCAATTGCATCATGGGAGGAAAACAGTGTACATGGGTCATCGAAAGTTTTTGCCTATGGATCACCCTTATAGAAGACTAAAAAAGGCATTCAATGGCTCACAAGAATTTGATACTGCTCCAAAACCTTTATCCCCAGATTTGTATTTTGAGAGGGTGAAAAACCTTGATGTGACATTGGGAAAGACACAGAAATCTGGTAATGATAGACATATTTGGAAGAAAAGGTCAATATTTTTTGAGCTACCATATTGGAGGTATCATGAAGTCAAACATAATATTGATGTCATGCACGTGGAGAAGAATATCTGTGATTCTTTGATCGGAATATTGCTAGATATTAAAGGAAAGACAAAAGATGGGTTGAATGCAAGGTTAGACCTACTATCAATGGGAATGCGTTTGGAGTTATCTCCCACTCCTAAAGGAAGACGAACATTTCTTCCCCCGGCTTGTCATACATTATCGAAGAGGGAGAAAAGTAGCTTCTGTCAGTGTCTTCATGATATCAAAGTGCCTCAAGGTTATTATTCAAATGTAAAAAATTTTGTCTCATTGAAAGACTTGAAGTTGATAGGTATGAAATCACATGATTGTCACGTCATGATGCAACAAATTCTACCAGTTGCACTGCGTGGAATATTGCCCATCCGTGTCAGAAAGACTATAATGAGGTTGTGTTATTTTTTCAATTCAATTTGTAACAAGGCGATTGATGTGAATGCTTTGAACATTTTGGAAAAGGATGCAATTTTTATACTTTGTCATTTGGAAATGTATTTTCCTCCAACTTTTTTTGATATGATGGTGCATTTAATGATTCATCTGGTTCGAGAAATAAAGCTTTGTGGACCTGTATATCTTCGTTGGATGTATCCTTTTGAAAGGTATATGAAAATATTAAAGGGATATGTTAAAAATACATATCGACCTGAAGCCTCCATTATTGAAAAGTATATTTCTGAGGAGGTAGCAGAGTTTTGTACGAGCTACTTGGCTACGGCGCAACACATAGGTTTGCCTCCATCTCGCCATGAACGGGTTAATAATGAGGGAAAGGGGATTCGTGGCTTGAAAGTCAAATCACTGTCAGCTGAACATATGAAGAAGTTAGAATCATACATCTTGAATAACATAGCTGATGTTCAACCATATATCACATTGCATATTAATGAGTTGAAACAATGTCATCCAAAGAAGAAAGAAATGTGGATTTTGAATGAGCACAACAAAACTTTTTTGCCATGGTTTAAAAAGACCTTGCTTGGTAGATCATATGTATCAGAGACATTAAAATGGATAGTGGGTGGTCCATCTTTAAATGTGATAACATGGTCCGCTTATGAAATTAATGGCTATACATTTCATACGAAAGCTCAGGACAACAGAAGTGCAGTTCAGAATAGTGGTGTATTGGTGTTTGCAGAAGCAATGCATTTTTCGAGTGCTAAGGACAGAAACCCAATTTCGGCATCAAGTGCATATTATGGAGTGATTGAAGACATATGGGAGGCTGATTACTTTAAAATTAAAGTTCCTGTTTTTAACTGTAAATGGTTTATCGGTAACAACAGTGTCAGACACGATGAATTTGGAATGACACTTGTTAATCTGAATAGATTGGAAGACACGGCTGATTCTTTTATAATGGAAACACATGCCAAACAAATTTTCTATGTAGTAGATCAATCAGATATGCAGTGGGCTGTTGTTTTACAAGAGAAAAAACAATATGTTGGTGAGGATGAATTTGATGAAGATGCTGATTTATGTGAGATCCCTACTTCCATGGAAAGATTAACAGAACATAATGATGAGTATGTTGAAGACATGGTTTGTGCCATAAGGAACGATCACGACGAAGGAATTTGGGAAAACAATCCAACTGTACATTCCTAAAATTACAGGTAACACATGTTTATTTCTTGTTTACATTTAGTTTTTTCATATAATGTTAGATATTGTAAATTTTTTACTTATTAAAACATGTATCAAACCAAAACGATAAAACAATAAAAACCGTAAAGAGGAGAAGTCCTGGGCGCACCGGCTGGCCGGTGGTGGATCACCGGTTGGCCGGTGGTCCAGAGCAAAGCTCTGTCTGGTCCACCGGCCGGCCGGTGATGAGCCAGCGGCCGGCCGGCCGGTGATGAGCCAGCGGCCGGCCGGTGGTCCAGACAGAGAGGAAGGCTCTCTGTCTGGTCCACCGGCCGGCCGGTGGTGATCCAGCGGCCGGCCGGTGGTCCAGACAGGAAGGCTCTGTCTGGTCCAGCGGCCGGCCGGTGGCACCAGGCAGTGGGCAAGTCTACTGCCTGGGTCCTCCGGCTGGCCGGTGAGCTCACACCGGCTGACCGGTGGACTCAGTGAGTCCACTTTTCAGCTTTCTTGGGCCAACTCCTTGGCAACCTTTTGCCTGTGTTTACCATGTTTATCATTGTTTAACATGCTTACCATATTACCAATGTTTACTATTATGTAATTTAGTACACTTTTCTATTTTCTGATTAAGTAGTATTACAATATTTGAATTTGTATATTTGTGAACTAATGTTTGTTTTTTTGATTTGAAGGAAAATGACAGATCAATCAGTTGATCAGGCACATGATTCTGGAGATGAGCATATTGGTCTTCTAAGCCACGTTTTCTGAGGGTCGTGGTCTTCTAAGCCACGTTTCACCGAGGTACGAGGTCTCTAGGTTCCCACTTGTTCTAGCTACCTATAGAGATTACCCATGGTGCTCATTTGTGACATGCTGCTAGTGATGTAACTTTCTTTTCAGTTGTTTCATACTTGATGTGTTGTTTGTGAAAACCATATTTTTAATCCAAACTGGTTTCTTTCATTTTGAAATGTTAATGCATGCTTGAAACCTATTTTGAAAATGTAGTGGGAGTAAAATGCTTTACCTGAAAATGCAAACCTGTTACTTGAATTTGAAAAGGAGAAACATTATTTTGTTATATCTTATTTTCAAATTGGCATAATCAGATTTCTTATTAAAGGCGGAGGCATATGACGTGGTTATATTTTGGAATTCCTACTGAGCATCTCGGTGCTCATGCATACTTTACTTTTCAGTTGCAGGTTTCAGTCTTGGATCGCTTTTGGGAGCGAGTGTAGTTGACGTACCGTGGTGATCCACGGGGTCACCTGAGGTATGTCATGTTTTGTTTATTCCTTTTTCCGCTGCCACGTTGTTTAGTTTATTTTCCTTTATTTATCTGCTTGTTCAGTTTATGTTTTTTTATCTTTGTTATGGGTCAACCTGTTCCCAACTGGTTTATTTTGATGCACAACACTAGTTGCCAGCCCGTGGGGATCGGGAACGCCCTTCGGGCCATGTCGCGGACCGGGTCGGGCGCCGGGTCGGATGACGACCCGACCTGGTTCGTGACAATAACCATTAGAATCCGATCTCAAACTTACATTCCTTGGTTCCAAAGAAAAATATAGATATAATGAATCAAACATCTTCCATAATGCTGAATCTTTTGGTTGTTTCATTAATCCATCATTATTACTTTCCAAAGCATACCACTTCACGTCATTTGCAGTTTTAGATGACATGAATATTCATTGCAAACGTTGTTTTAGGGGTAGGTAATGCAATACTTTCGTAATAGTTTTTTTCTTTTGCTTCTTCCCAGTGTTACATTCATTTGTACTCTTACCACTGCTCATTGATTTGCATATACTTGTATGGCATCTTATGCACTCTTCTTTACTGAAAATCTTCACCCCAATAAGGCATGAAATTATTAGGGTTTTTTCGCATAATCATTGCCAAGTTTGTTGATAATTTTTTTCAACCCATAAAATAAAGTAGGGATCTTAACTTCTCTAAATGCATCATGAAGCAGCTCCAATATCATTTAAATTGTTTTATTAGTAATTCCACGAAGACACTGGATATGCTACAACTTAACTAGAAAATACAGTTTTGAATACTTGGCACATGCATTGTGCAATTTTTAATTTTCATCTTCAACTAATTCATAAAAGTCATTTCTTTACTCATTGGAGTTCTGAGTGACATTAACCTGCTCAGGAGGATTAACTGAAGGCTTTGTTGATTAAAATCTTGGTCATTGTGTCTCGTAAAGCCAAATGTGTCATTTATCATGTTTCAAATTAAATTCTCCTCTAACAGGTTACTTTGTGTTTTCATTTATTAGATAGTTGTTATTTTGACTTTACATAACATTTGATTCTCCATGCCAAATCCAATGTACATATTGAGCAAGAAATTATTTCAATGTCAAGTGTTCATATATTTTGTTTCTGTTCAACCATCGCCTAAATTTATAATCAAAACAGAAGCATTTTATTTTATCATATTTATCGATTTGCAATTGCATAATCTAAAAGTTCTTCTAAATCCTTAATATGTTAAGGAATGTTCTAGGGTAAATTGATCCAACTTTCATCCATACATATTGTATTATCAATTTTCACGCTATTCATTCAAAAGAAAGATATAAATGTTTAATCCAAACAGTACCATCAATTCGTAATATCATTGTGGAAAAAATGACATTTAAGTAAAATAATACATATACAAAAAATTGCACTCATATGAAAGCTCACTTAAAAAATCCATTCGTTTAAAAACCATTTTAACCTTTATAACTCATTTTAAAATTATTTTATTAAAGAAATGTCGCTTTAAAAAATCACATGACAGATAAAATGAAAAACATCGAGATCATGTCCTTCGGTACCTCATAACATTAACCAAAACAATTATAAACAACTTTATTTTTAAAATAAATTTATTTAAAATGCTTCGTTTAATAAACACTTTGATCTTTTAAATGAATTTCAAAACTAAATCGTGAGTTTAAAATGGCTAGTGCATTTATATATATAATGATGATAATGTATGTGCATTTACACATGATGCAAATTTAGCATTAAATTTATGTGTATAGAGCATTTAAAATTTATATATGTACTGCATAGGAAACTTATAAGGTGATCACCAATAACAAATATATAACAAAATATTTATATGTAGCGTAAAAATAAGACTAGCATGATCGCAAATAAGAAATATGGTAACTCAAATTCATCTTTTAAAATATCATTTTATGAGACATAATTCAATTAACTAAACAATCTAAATATTGACCATAGTTTTATTACAAATAAAACTATAGAACTATCGCAAATAACAAATACCCAACAAAATACATTCATCAATCTAATATAATTCAACTACAAATATAGAAAGAAAAAACAATTGAACACCATATCAACAATTTAATCCTAAAAAAAACACTCCATTGTAATTTTTTTTATCAATGAAATGAAAGTTAAAAATGATATTTGATGTCAGTTTTTGATAAGGAGGTGGGTAATGCACTGAGAGAAAAGGAGGGGTCACACAAGCTATTGGGAGGAAGCGTTGTGCGGGGAAAATTAATTGACCAGCCATAACGCTGTCCCAGATCAGATTCCGCATGAGGCAAGCGAAGCTTTATAAGCCCCCAAGTGCCGCATTAACCACCTCCGCCCCCGAGCCGTGGTCCTCATCCCCTGTCTGTGCCAGTTCGCTGTCGAAGGTCGTACCCAAATATAAAAAAATTGATTTATTAGTAATTTTCTGAAAAAATTAATGATTATATTTAATGAAATAATAATAATTTATAACAAATAAGTCACCCAATCATTGTCTTTCTGAAGACTTTCTGCTTCACCGCAGCATTTGTAGGCTGAAAATGCTAAACATTTCGTTTCTCGTGCTCTTCCTTCAATTCCTCCAGTCGCTTCGTCACCTGATATTGCAAACATAACAATTTATACCATATTATTTCTCATAATTAATAAAGGTCATTTGTGAAAAAATAAAATTGAATACACTATTTTTATTATATTTTAGAACATGAAAACACCTCGTTTTTTTCTTTATAAAGTGGGTCAGAAGTGCTAAGAGTTTCCAGATTGCTTATTGTATAAGTATCATATGTCAATTATTTAAGTGTTTTTTTTTTTTAAATTTTATTTAAGTGGAAGTGTTTGTCCGGAAACAGAACAGACAACACTTAATTTTTTTAACTGTTTATCAAGTGATAGATATCATAAGCAGTTTTCATTGAGTGCTATCAAACGAAGCCTAAATGATTCTACTCACGGATAATTTGTAAAGTCTCCCGCTACAACTTTATCAATAAACTAGTATGTCTTTTATTCAAAATAACTTCAGGCAGTTGCTTTTGAGGTTCAGCACATAAGCTGATGCAGGACTCTTTACTGATATAGAATTTGATGGTAAAAATCCATTTAATATAAATAGAAAAGAGATGACAAAAGAAATAGGAAAGGGGTTGATTAGTCAATAGCTTGTTTGATATGCATGGAAAAATGTGCATACGTTAAATAATATAAATATAAATTGACAAAAATGTTGGACTCACCTATTTTGATAATCCCAAATCATGTTTCATTTATATATAAAGCATCTTGTTTCTCCTACAGGATAATCTTTTATGTGAAAATTATGTTCATATCAATGTAATAACTACTTTATTTTAATCTCACTGCTCTCCTTTTTAAGCTCACAGTGCAATATTTCTCTAAGTGCAAAGGCCACAGATGCAAAGGTTACCGATACAAAGGTCACCAATGCAAGGCTGCCAATGAAGGTTACAGTTAGGAAGGTTACCGTTGAAGGTTGCCGATGTGTACCTACTGTTGAAGCCTACCGTTGTGAAGGCTACCATTGTCAGTCTACCAATACTCTTCTACTCCATACTTTGTCAAATTCTTAAGATTATGCTAACAGTCATATTTGGTAAATTTAAGGCTTCTGACATTAATTAATGCTGATTGTAGACATTTCAGGAGACCGTATCTGGGGACAGTACATGGTACGAGAAAGACCGCACGTGATCTACTCATTTCTATTGTCGGACCTCAAGTATAAAAGAGAATACCGAGGAAGACGAAAAAAAGCGATTGTGATGAGAAGCGCGTTTGTACATGTGAAGGAGCTTACTTGCTAGATCAAACAAGAACCATTCAACGCTTACACTAAGAACCCAAGAACCTCACGAAGATCATTTTGGCACAAACTCACTTTTGCCTTCTCTGCTTCATCAACACTTGATCAACACCAGAGGCAAAACACTCAAAGCTAGAACCTGGAGTTGCGGCAGTCTGTTTTGGAGACAACTTCCAGAGAAAGACTCGAACATCAAATTCTTCACTTCAAGAGTCAAGAGCTGAACTGCAAACACATAGAGCTTTCTAAACTCAAACTTATATTCTTAGCTCTATTGTGTCACTTCATTTTACATTTCTGAGGAGTGTGTGTCTGTCTATTACAGACTCTCTCTGGTGCTTGAATTGGAGGAGACCGTGTGTGATCTGTACTATTTGTTTTTCTCACGAACTGTGATAGAGGGTGTGAATCCTGGACATTTTGTGAAAACCGTTGTAAAGCCCGATACAGGCTGTGTATCAAGTTTATTGTTAATATAAACTGTTTGGTGGCAGGTGATTACCAAGTGGAGAGGATTAAGTCTCGGCTTGAGACTGAACCTCTTGTTTAACTTTATTGTGCACTATATTTTGTTATACTCTGGTTTTATCTATTTTCTGTTGCTTATAATTGCTAAAACATAAAACTATTTTGCATTCACTTTGATAGTTAGTTTTGGTTAGTATCTGTATATGTTTAGTTCAGTAAACCTGTTTCAAAAGTAGAAGTGTTTTACACTAATTCAACTAAGAACTAATCACCCTTTGAGAAACCTGTTAACCAATTAGACATATATATCTTTACTGCCTTAATTAACTGGGGCCATTTCAAATTTGGGGGGTCTGTATAAGAAAGTTTTTAAACAGAAATTTCAAGTAGGAACTCAATTCACCCCCCTCTTGAGATTCCACTCCGACCAACAAAAAATATTCAAAATCATTAAAAAAATATAATATGATTTGACTTCATTGTTCAAGGGGTATTCATGTCAATAAATCATAAAATCAGGAACAATCATGCCCGTAGAATTTATTTTTAAGGAATGAACATTACGCCCAAATTGAAGAGTCCCGCTTCCATTAGAGGGAAATGACACGATATTTGCTCTTCCTCTGCCACATAACAAACATGTTTTCTAACTGTACTCACACACATTCCGCTTCTCGGGATTCATTCGCAGAAAAGGCAGTCTAAATGTATTGAAACATCAATGATGCGAAGGCACCTAGTCTAAATGTATTGAAACATCAATGATGCGAAGGCACCTAAAAGCTCCTAGTCGGAAAGTTTCCTAAAAGGCAAGTATGTTTTGGGGACCTCATGGACCCTTCTGAATTATTACCTCATTAAGATAAAATAACTTGGATGTGGAGAGTAACAGGAGAAACTTAGTCCAGGTTAAAAGAGACGGATAACCTTGAACGAGTAAGCCAACGGTAATAAGACATCTGGGTTCATTGCATCCTCCGGGAAGTTCCGCAGAGCATGGATAAGTTTTTCAAAGGATAAATTTACCTGATTAACAGGGATTCATATTAAACTAGCAAAAACAGAAACGAAAAGCAAGGGTCTACTATTTTGAAAAAGGAAAATGAGGTCTAGAAAACTCACCAAGTCATCGTGGCAACTTTTCAGCAGAGCCAAACCAACTTTAAAAATGATTTTAACACCCTGATCAGAAATGTAAAATTATGAACATAACAATGCCAAGGGGGAAAAGATAAATTTTATGACAGATCATTAACCTCGTTAAGAAAGACATCCCAGATACGAATTGCCAAGTGAAAAGGGAAGGAGTAAGAGAAAACGGTGATGAACCACTGGCTTGCATACATGCTGGGGTTTACCATTTCCTGAGAAAAATGCTCTCCCAGCCTTGGCAAGTGCTCCCTCACCATGCAATCGAACTGGAAAAGGTGCTGCTGCACCAGAGGCAACCCTGCCTGTTCACAAGCATGAAAAACATCATACATCATTAATTAAATTACAACAATAGCAAATAAAAGCGGCTAATAGGCAATAATGACCATAAAACCTCTAGGTTGCATGATTAATGCACCGATCATGGAATGAATGAAAAAACAACTCTACATGATGTCCAAACAAACTATTGGTCATGTCCCAAGTGCTGTTCTGCCAACAAATGCAGGTCCTTGTCCATGACATGAGAAATTCATGTTAAATGTAATACAGGTGCACAAACATATTTGACCCAATTACACCAGGAAAAAAATCATTTTCTCACTTTCCCTCTGCCTTCCTGTCCCACTCTGCTCCTCCCCAGAAAACAATAATGACAGAACCCCACCCCACCCCACTCCTGTAGGTTTTAGGGGCAGCGGAAGCACCTGTTGGGCATGGCCAACTTGGCTTTTTGTAATGATCGTTGAATAATCCGAGATGTACACAACGAAAACGTCGTGACAAACGGAATTAATTCAAGAATTAATTGACATGAACACCGAACCAGAAGAGGAGGATCATCACATGTAATTTATAATTAATTTATAAACAGATCTAAAATTATCTAAACTTGTAATTCTTTATTCATTGATGGTCCGGTTGACTCGATCTTGTCATACCATTGTTGTGTTGCATGATCCAATTACAAAATCCCTCCAATGGTGATTCACATGTACACCACAATCTTTGAATGTCACCGTGGAATCATCGGGTGCTAGCACGGTCGATCCCGATCGCTAGCGCCGTCTGTGGTTGATAGCACAAAAATTCTCTTCAAGGACGAAGAATTTTTGTTTTTCTCATGGTGGCTTGAGAGAGGAGAAGAGAGCACGTTATAGATCTCTAGATTTAACTAGATATATATTAACAAAAGTCTTAATAATAATATAATTATTATTCAATTACATGTGAACCTCATGTCTTAATAACTAGATATATATTAACAAAAGTTAAAGGTTGTCTGTTTGCATATAAGCCCCCTTACCATTTCCTTAATTCTTAGTGAACCTCATGTCTTAATAATAATATAATTATTATTCAATTACATGTGCATCACCTAATAATAAATAAATATCATTTATATCATTTCCAATCAGATTGTTAAACTCGGTCCGCTTATCCTCCTCGACATATATTGGACCTTGAATAATGACTTTATTTAATAAATAAATATCACTTTATTATTCGTCGATAAATATAAAAAATTCTATATTTGTCGAACATTGCAAATAAATATTTATTATTATTTAACTCGCATATTCTTTCAAATAACTTGTGATTATATCTTGCCAATCAACCAAACCTGAACAATTATTAAACCACAAAGCAAGAATAATATTTTTCTATTTTGTTAAATTCAACATTGAATTTAACTAAGATTCTGGATACACTTAATGTGTTGGGCGGAGACGCATAAAGTTCAAAGTTAGTATCTGGCAACACGCCAAGACATTCATAGAAAAAGTTAATGTCGCAACAACATACAACCACCTACGAACACTCAAGTGTGCAATATTATCTCTTTTATCGCAATGTCTCTAATCAAGCAGGTTGCATACTGGTATCATCATTCTATGTGTTCGATGTCACTTTCTTTCACTTTCAGGAAATGAACTTACCCACAAAACACCATGGTCATTGATTTATCCAGACAAATTTATTCTCATCAAATGGCCTAAGATATCAACTGTTGTCAAGAGATGGAAGGGATAAATATTTTCTCTTATTATCTATTAATGCAATATCACTCGTGACGCACCCAACGTATCCTACTTCATTGCCAGCATATGTCGTCACGGTTTTCATCAATACATCAAAGTACATGACTTCTGGTATTAATTAATAATAATCTTGTAGTCTAAGGGATCAAGACACGCGTCCGCAAATAGGAACATCCAATGACACATAGAAGTGGATTTCCTATTTACGGGTGTCGTTCTCATAATCTCCTACTCTGAAAATTACCAAAGGTGCACACCATGAGAGTGTCTCGTGATGTGGTAAGAAACTTCATTAATATTCAAGACAATTAACACATACAATCATCAATCATCATTTTATTCAACTTCCATTTGCCTTTCCCTCTCGCATCCCAAACCAAATGGAACCTGAAAGAAAAGGGTGCAAGTAAAAAAAAAGATTGACTAATATTGGCACAAAATTTACTTAAAAAGACCCATTGAGCACGGGCCGCTGACATACAGGTGCATAATCCAATCCTGTAGACTCAATGAAGGCATGGGGTTACCAAATACAATCCTTCCATTGGAGCATGGACAGCTCCCTTCAATAACACAACCAGCAACCCCATGCCCTGCAGTTGAAACAAGAATTTATCACGGGTGCACACCATGAGAGAGTGTATCAAATTCCTATGAGTCTACACCCCCACTGACATACAGGTGCATAATCCAATCTTGTAGACTCAATGCAGGCATGAGGTTACCAAATACAATCCTTCCATTGGAGCATGGACAACTCCCTTCAATAACGCAACCAGCAACCAGAGTGCATCTTCTTCACTCATATAAAGAAGCAACTGTCTAGCTACAAACCCCATGCCCTGCAGTTGAAACAAGAATTTATCACGGGTGCACACCATGAGAGAGTCTATCAAAGTCCTATGAGTCTACACCCCCAATAGCCTATATCATTCGACTACAGAAAATTTATTCAAGAATATTATCGTGACACTTCTAGGTTCTGTTATAACCTTTTAGTGCAACATATATTCTTAGGACATTATCATATACTATGTGATAGAGTGAAAAAATCATGATGTGATAAGAACCTTCAGTCCACTAGCACTCACATGATACTTATGTTATGCTAAGATAGAGCCTTAATCAAGGGGTCACCAACGATTTCCTCCGCGGATACTCTGCTCACTGTAACTTCACCGCGTTGAGAAAAATCCATCAAGAGAAACTTCTGAAGCATATGCTTTGTTCTTTGATATGACCTTGGCTCTTTGGAAAGAGCCACCATTGCAATGTTATCACAGTAAATTGTGATACAGTCTTAACTGCTAGGAACCACATCAAGCTCTTCGACAAAATTGTGAATCCAAACCGCTTTCCCGAATGCATCGAAAGCTGCAATATACTCGAACTCCGTTGTAGAATCGGCAACAGCCGACTGCTTTGAAATCTTTTAACTCACAACTCCTCTGTTGAGACTGAAGACATCCTGCTTGCGATTTCAAATCATTCTAGTCTGCTTGAAAACCAGCATCTGTAGATAAAGCTAATATTTTCATTATTTTTCATGTGTTTCAATGACTTAATCCCTGACAATTTATCAATTTGAGCTGATTTGCATCATTTTAGTATTTTGAGCCAAAATGTGAAAATTGCTTAATTCTGAAAATTTAACAGTTTTCTGTCACTTCTGTATTTCGAGCATAACTTCAATATTGATCCAATTTGAGTGATTCTTTTTTTTGTAGGGTTCCTTTGTTTGTGGGTCGCAGCTTCTTCTTTTGGACCCAGAGCTAATTCGAAATGCACAGGCCCGAAAAAATCAATCAAGTTGAAAAATATTTTTGACCGGTAGAATGGACTCCAACTCAATAATTGAAACATAACTCAAGCTAAAAACCTCCAAATGAGGTGATTCCAGCTGAATTAGAAAGAGGACTCGAAGCCGCATTTGCACATTAAATTTCATGGAGAGTTTCACTCATTAAGGCAGCCATTTTATGCACCAATGTGGAGGAAGTTGAAGAGCCTCTTCGGCCAGAAAAGGTTGTTTAAGTAATTAGGGCAAAACTTCTCATACAAGTGTCCAATGAAGCTGAGATTTTGAGGACGCATAGCCAAGAGAGAGAGAAACAACTTCTATGAAGAACTCTTCCTAAGATTCGGCCATTTACCATACGAAATAAACTCAAACTTTCGGTGGAAAGAAACTGGAGAGAAATTTCTCACCCCTCAACCCTATAAATATGTGTGTCCACTTCCATTCAAAGGGGTTAAAAAAGGAGAAAGAAGGATTGTGCTGGAGGATTGAAACCTTGAAGTGTTGTGGATTTTCTATTTTCTCTTATTAGTTTCATAATGTCTTCTTCTTCCTCATTCAACTCTATCACCCTTCACATAGAGAGGTAAAGCTTTTGACTGATCGGGGAAGGGGAGCTTTCCTTTTGTAATATCGGAGTCCTGTGCTTTAATTTAACTCTCTTTTTCTATTGAATGGATTTTATTTTCAATGGTACCAAATTCTCATAATGCAATTGCATTTTGGGTTTTGGTTTCATTCATTGTGTACTGCTTTGGTTGGAGTTCTTTAATCTCTCTTCACCTAGTGCAGTTTGTCTCGATCGAGCAGATTGTGTTAGCTTATGAGTGTCTAGCGATCGTTGGCACGTATGTGGAATAAATGATTTGTTTTTAAATTTCTAACGAGCTAACAGTTCCCGATTGAGACTTGCCATAGTAATTTAGGGATGATTTACTGATTTTCATGAACAGAGGAGTGGTTTTCATTGCTGCCTTCAACGAAGGGTGATTGGCAACTCGATCGAGGAGTCTTTCATTTATCATTCAATAAAAAGAGAGAGGGAATGGTTTTTACGACCATGATGACATTACAAAAGGTGATCCTACTCTTATCTCATCACTCTCTTCATCATTTTGTGTTCAGCCTTTATTTTAATTGCTTTCTTTTTAAAATCATACAATTTCAAAACAACCTCCACTTCTTTCTGTAATTTAAAGTGACAAACGTGATTGTTTTGCGCTCCTCTCTAGGTTGATCATTTTACTGCATTTTAACTTATGAAATAATTGTTTTTGCCACGCCCCACGACAGACACGTGTCAAAACTTAGCATTGTTGCCGAGGAGATGGTGCCAACAATCGTTTTTTTTCCTTCTCAAATTGCATGACTAGAACCACAAACACTGATCATTTCCCCCCATATCCTAAAATTGAAATAACCTTGTTGAATATACTTAGAAACCTTAATTTGCAATCTGAATTTTAAAAAAAAAATCTCTTTGCAGAGTGAAACTTAGTGTTCACTCTGAGCATATCACCAACCAAACCATTAGAGACCTTTGTGCACCACAATTCCTTAATCAAAACAGTCAACTTGTCGTGCCAAGACAAAATGATTTTGAGATGAAACCTAACATGATACCATTACTTCCAAAATTTCATGGCTTGGCAGGAGAAGACTCAAGCAAGTCTCCTCTAGTTTCAGACCCCGGGGAGTAGCTGAGGAGCAGGTAAAGTGGAAGGCATTCTCATCTTCATTGGAAGGAGCTGTCAAAAAATAGTTGTATGGCCTACAGTCAGGAGATGTGCATGATTGGAATGACTTAATGAGATACTTGATGCAAAGATTCTTCCCCACCTCCAGAAAAACAATCATCATCAGAAGGAAATTTATGTCATCAGACAGTCATTTGGAAAAACCCTTTACGAGTACTAAGAAAGATTTAAAAAGCCATGTGTCAGCTGTCCACATCAGGCAATTGAGGAGCATCACTTTCTTGTCTTCTTTTATCAAGACTTACTAGGCAATGACAAAAACCATTTGGATGCATCATCTAGAGGAGCATTGATTGACAAGTCACCAGAAGAAGCCAATTGAGAATATTTCTCAGAACTCACAACAGTTTAGTACAAGAGGTACTGGCACAAAAGGTATTCATGAGGTAAAAACTTCCCATCCACCACCCTAATTAGAAACTAAGATTGAAGAGCAAGCTAGTTTGATGAGACAGATAACCTTGAAACAAGTGGGTGAACAACAAGCACCGGCGAAGGTATATGGTTTATGCTCATCACATGATCATTTCACTGACCGGTGTGTTGAAATACAGGGAATGAAAAGTTGTGTGACAGCTTTTCAGTCGAGGCAGTTCCAACAAAATCAAGGATGGAGAGAGCATAACCAAGTTCAATATGGATTTGAAAAGTAACAAAATCAAACTAGACCCCATACCAAAATCAGTTCCAAAACCAATCCTCATTCCAGTAACAATTCCAAAACCCACCACCATTTCAGCAAAAGCAATCTTATAACCAAGCTTCAAACCACCAACCACTCACTTTCCAAATACCCTATGAGCAACTGTCCACCAGCACACAACCTCTTGTGCAACAACTACAATCCAAGGTTGAGGGCATAGAGGATAAGTTTGATAAGCTGGCAAACAAAGTGGGAAGTCTTTTGGAAATTCTGCCCAAAAAACCAGGAAAACTACCAACTCAAACGGTACCCAAAGGATAATGTTAGCAAGATAACAACAATAAGTGGAAAAGAACTCTCACCACGAGTCACACTTGAACCTGAAACAAAATCACTTGTGTTGAGGGAGAATGAAGTTGGAAATTCTGAAAATTCTATGAAAATGCATCGGGAAGAAGAAATGAAAGAGGAGGATGGGCCGAGGAGAAAAGGAAAAGGAACACCATTGCAAAAGCAACAAACAGAGAAGAAAGACTTACCCCCACCATTTCCATCAACGATGATTGAATCAAAGAGATTGCGGGAAGAATTGATTCAAAAAGAAATTCTGGACACCTTTCATAAAGTGGAAATTTAGATCCCCTGCTTCAAAACACTCAAACAAATTCCAAAATATGCTAAATTTTTTAAGGTTTTTTGCACAAAAAAGAGGAGACTTCAAGGGAATGAGATGATCAATTTGGGAAGAAGTGTCTCGGTCTTTATCACACCACAGTTGCCAACCAGATGTCAAGATCCATCAATTCTATGCACCATTGGCTCTTTAAATTTCTCTAATGTTTTATGTAATTTAGGTGCTTCAATTAATGAATTGTCTTACTCAGTATGCACTTCTTTGCAGATGGGAGACTAAAATCCCACAAAATGGTGTTCCGGCTTGCAAACAGATCCACAGTTTACTCAACACGAGTTCCGAAGGATGTCCATGTGAAAGTCAAAGATCTTTTATTCTCAGCTGACTTCAATGTGCTGAATATGGAATAAGATAGGAGTCCGTCACACTCACTCGTCATTTTAGGGAGACCTTTCTTAAAGACGGTCAAAACCACCATCAATGTCCATAAGGGACACTCACCATGGAGTTTGGAGATAGCACTGTCCACTTCAATATTTTTGAATCCATGGGGCACCGATCAGATGATCACTCACTCTTTGCACTCTCCCATGAAGTTGGTATTGAACCAATTGAAGAATCAGGCATGTGCCATGAATTCTTAGCCTTAGGAGAGAATTTTTCCATTGAAAATATCACTGTACATGTGGAGGCCCAAAACGTTGGAGATTCTGATTTCATGTGGGAAGAAATAAAATATGATTTCTTTGATGATTTATTAAATGATGAAGATGATATGATTTCTTATATGTAGGAAGTTCAACCTTTGGAAGTGGGGAACCTCAATTTAATTTCATCCCTTGAGCGGCCCCCAAATCTGGAATAAAAACCACTCCCCGCTGATTTGAAATATGTGTACCTTATGGAAAGAGAAATCATCAGTGATGATTGCTAATAATCTGTCTGAAACCCAAAAAAAAAATCTTTGATTGAGCTTTTGAGAGACAATGTTCAAGCGATAGGATGGAGCTTAGGGTGGAGCTTAGGTGATATCCCAAGAATAAACCCAAAAATATGATCACATAGAATTCTTCTTGAGGGAAATTTCAAACCTGTAAGACAGCCCCAAAGGAGGTCAAATCCCACCTTGATGGCGGTCGTGAAGAAGGAGATCGAGAAGCTCTTGGAAGCTGTGATCATCTATCCCATTTCAAATTCACAATGGGTTAGCCCCATTCATGTAGTTCCAAAAAAAATGGCATAACCACTGTGAGGAATGAAAAGAATGAATTAATCCCTGTGAGAATTCAGAATAGCAGAAGTGTACATAGATTTTCGGAAGTTGAATCAGGTCACTCAGAACGGTCATTTCTCCATCACCTTCATTGACCAGATGTTAGAGAGATTGGTAAGGAACACTCATTATTGCTTTTTGGATGGATTTTCAGGTGCACATTGCTCCCGAGGATCAAGAGAAGATTACCTTTACTTGTCCCTTTAACACTTTAGCATATAAAAGGATGTCATTTGGATTATGTAATGCTCCAGGAACATTTCAGAGGTGCGTGATAAGTATATTTTCTGATCACATTGAAGATTGTTTGGAGGTTTTCTTGGATGATTTTATAGTTTTTGGGGAAAAAATGACCATTGTTTGAAAAATCTAAAAAAAGTTTTGAAAAACTGTATTGAAAAGAATATTGTTTTAAATTTTGAAGTGTCATTTCATGGTTGAGAGAGGAATTGTCTTTGGGCATGTCGTTTCAAAAAAGTCATTGAAGTGGATAAATCAAAAATTAAAGCGATAAATTCAATGTATTATCCAACTTGTGTAAAACATGTTAGATCATTTTTAGGACATGTAGGATTCTACATGAGACTTATCAAAAATTTCAGTAAGATTGTTCTCCTTCTCTAGATTACCTTTGAAAGATGATGATTTTGATTTCAATGGTGCGTGTAGGGAAGTCTTTGATGAGTTGGATTGATTACACCACCGGTGATGCAGTCATCAAATTGTGAAGAACCATTCGAGCTACTTTATGATGCTTCCAACCAAGTAGTTGAAGCAGTCCTTTCTCAACGTATTGAGTGCAGGCAACAAGTCATTGTCTATGCCTCAGAACCTTAAATGCGGCCCAATTCAATTACACAACCACAGAAAAAGATTTTAACAGTTGTTTAGAAAGATTTAGACCATCTCTTTGGAACGAAAGTCATTGTGTTTTCTCATCATTGTCTATGCCTCGAGAGCCTTAAATGCGGCCCAATTCAAATACACAACCACGGAAAAAGAGATTTTAATAGTTGTTTAAAAAGATTTAGATCATCTCTTTGGAACGAAAGTCATTGTGTTTTCTCATCATGCAACTCTTAGGTACTTGATAAAGAAGACAGATGTTGAATCGAGGCTAGTGAGATGGATGTTAGTGCTGCAGAAGTTCAACATAGAAAATCAAAGACTAGGAGCTAAGAACCAAGTGGTCGATCACTTAAGTAGACTGCCCAACACTGTTGAAGCTGAAATTCCAGACAAAGAACCACTGAATGATCACCTTCCAGAAGAGCAGTTATACTTGATTGAAGGAGAAGTGTCTTGGTATGCTAACATGGTCAATTATCTAGTAACATCTCAGGCCTCATCTCATTTAAATTCCCACCAAATTCAAAAACTAAAATCTAAATCCAGAAATTACATTTGGGAGGATCCATTTCTTTAGAAGATTTGGAATGACGAAGTGATAAGAATATGTTTGCCTAAAAGTGAAATTGATTGTGTCTTTGAGTTTTGTCACACTTTAGCTTGTGGGGACCTCTTTGGACTTCAAAAGACATCAAGGTTTTAGAATCTGGAATTTATTGGTCCACCCTTTTTAAAGATGATCATGAATTTTGCAGAAGGTGCAAAAAATGTAACGACCCGAACTTTTTAATGATATTTGTTTCCTGAAAATGTGTAATATTACACAAAAAAAAACTATATCTCATTAATAATAAAGTATATTTTAATGTGACCATCGGGTTTCGACCATTATATGATCGTTGGTCAATATAATCGTTGAAAACTATACTCTTAACATTATGATTATTGGTTATAAATAGAAATGACAATGGTTAATTAATGCAGAAAGAAGAATCGATGGTCTCATCCAGTAGAATCGGGTCGTACAAAGCTCATTTGTCAAAAGCTTGGGAAGGAGGTAGCGTCACTAGGCTTCGCTCTAGACCAAGTTCAAGTAGAGCTTCAACATTTTAAACTTGAACAAAATCGACTACGGAAAAAGTTTGGAGATTGTCACTTAAGCGATGTTTTCCGAGCCGCCCCAAGAGTCCATCACCATCGCACACCTTATACTTAGGTCGTATGCGGGTGTTTTAAGGGGTCATGTGTCAAAGCCCTAATAACTTAAAATGTAATCTCATTGTTTAAATAAAATTGTTATTTCATCATTTTCGTTTTAAGAATAGTTTTGCTTAAAAATTGAGATGAAATTTGATAAATTGATTTTTTGGGTAAAATTTGTACTTTTCAAAGAGATAAATTATTATATTAAACTAAGGTTTTATTAATAATATTTATATAATGAAATAGTGTTATAAACACTCCTTTTTAATTACAAATGATAAAATAATTTTATTCTTTTCAAGTGTCGAAAATTTTACTACGCATTTTTTGTCTATTATTTTTAATAATTAAGTATTTTTTTCATGTTCTTCTATCCATTTTGCTTTATCCCTTTACTGTATTTAGAGTTTTTTATGAATGAGAGACCCTTGTCCCATCTCTTTTTAATGTTTTCTAAAACCTTATATCATACCCGTTATGCTGCCGGATTTTCATCTTAAAATTTCTCTTTTTTTATCAAGAAATTCTTTTATTTTCTTTTGTGAATTCTCAAACCTTTATCTTCTCCAGGGGTATTCACATAGATGTCAAAATGATCTAGTTTAATTTTGGGATTAACATAGATGAAACCTGCTTTCCTTTTTCGTGGGTTTAAAATGGCCGAAGGATCTTGTTTTTAAGCACTTTCTAAAACACCATGATTTTGAAATGAAACTAGTTTCTTTTATTTTCCACAGGTTATTTATGAGATGTTTTATTATAATCTATGTGGCTCACATTAATTCAGACATATGAAGGGTGCGCCCTGATAGCGCTCCAATGAATTGGGTAAAGAATTTAATCTCTAGATACGGCAAGTTTTACGATACCTTAGTGAATAACCTTGGTAATTTTTATGACACCTCGGTGATAAACCTAAGTGATATGCTTATGAATGACTCAATTAAATGTTGTAGCCACATTTACAAGTTATGGTTCATGTTCTTTAATTTATGATATGCCTCTATCATGTTTTAATGATATGCCTCAAGTTCTTAATGATATTCCTCAAGATCGCAAGTAAACTGTTTTCCCTTGTTATCCCTTACTAGGCCTTAAGCTCACCCTTTTCTTTGATGTATGTGCCCCAGGTTATGAGATGCAATAAATGTACTTAGGATGAACCTTGAAGAAGCCTTTCACATGGAATAGAAGATTGTTTTAAGTTTTCATGTATTATGTACCTTTTTTCCAAGACATTAAACTTTAAAAAATCCTCTGTTTGTAAAATGCTATGTAAAGTTATGTAATTAAAAGGCGGGATGCCATAAAAAATGTCAGCCCTTTGGAAATATTTCAATGAGACAAGAAATGCTTCAAAAGCCGCTTAATTTTTGTGAAATTTTTAAGTCTGGGGGGTAGATTTTATGGGCTCTTTCCCAATGTCATTTGGAAATTCTTATATCTTGTTTGTAGTTGATTATGTTTCAAAATAGATGGAAGCAAAAGTCACCAGAATTGACGATGCTAAAGTTGTTTGTGATTTTTTCAGGGCTAACATATTTTGTAGCCTTGGAGTGCCCAGAGCTATCATCAGTGATCAGGAGGCTCACTTTTGCAATAGGAGAAATGAAGGTTTTGCTAAAACTGTATGGGGTGCATCATAAAACATCTACTCCTTATCATCCACAGACAAATGGTCAAGTTGAAGTGTCCAACAGGAAAATCAATAGAATTTTGGAAAAGACTATTAAACCAAACAATGAGGATTGGAGCCAAAGGTTGGAAGACACATTATAAGCTTACAGGGCAGCCTACAAAACCCCGAATGGAGATTGATTTAGGGGGAAAGTTGTCACCAACTGGTAAAATTGGAACACAAGACGTATTGGCTTGTGAGGAAGATGAATTTGGATATTGAAAGCGCCGGGAAAGAGAGAAGATTGCAGTTGGAGGTGGTGGAGGAAATTAGAAGGGAAGCTTTTGAAAATTCTAGGATTTACAGAGAGAACAAGAGTGGCTCATGATAAGCTACTCTAACCGAAAGACTTTTATCCTGAAGACACAGTGATGTTATTCAACTCAAGACTCAAGTTGATGTCAAGTAAACTTCATGAAAGATCCATTTATAGTTACTCATGTATATCCTTTCGGTGTTGTGCAGATTATGAAAGAAAAAGAGCAAGAGTCATTCACTGTTAATGGACACAAGCTGAAGAAATGCCACGTCACCATGCTGACATGGTCAATTATCTGGTAACATTTCAGGTCTCATCTCATTTAAATTCCTGCCAAATTCAAAAACTGAAATATGAATTCAAAAAGCACATCTGGGATGATCAATTTATTTGGAAGATTTGCAATGACCAAGTGATAAGAATATGTTTGCCTGAAAGTGAAATTGATCATGTCTTTGAATTTTGTTACACTTTAGCTTGTGGAGACCACTTTGAACCTCAAAGGACAGCAAGGAAGATTTTAGAATCTGGAATTTATTCGCCCACCCTTTTTAAAAATGCTCATGAATTTTGCAGAATGTGTGAAAAATGTCATTCCTCTGGAAATATTTCGATGAGACTGTTAGCAATACAGGTTCGGGTCCTGACCCAGGAGGTGCGTCCCAATTATGCCCCCGCTTACCAACCCTTCACACTTACCAACGGAAGGGTGAGTTATGCGCTGGGGAAGGCGGTTAGAAAGGAATACATTTTGTTGGAAGAGAAAACGCAGGAGGCTGTCAAGGGTCGAGTCCAGGGTAAACGCTGCTGTGTTTGAGCGATCTTCTCTTGTCACTTTCCTTCTTTTGTTACAGCTCTGTCCGAGGGTAGGACAGCTTCTTTTATGCAAATTCGAATGGAGAACCGGGCAGCTTCGATCGAGTCGTCTGTGGATAGCATCAAGGCTGCCCTGATATCTATATAGGAAAATATGGATAAGGTGATGCGAGGGCAGAACGATAGCCAACGGGTAGTTCTTGATGTAGCGCAACAAGTAGAGGAGTGTGACTTGCTACGGGTCAGTGATCTGGAGGATTTTACCACAGTGAAGTTGAATGGAATGGAATGGCACGTTGGGGAGCGTGGTTCAGGAAGTGGAAAGCAGAGTCATGAAGAGCCAGGAATCTGGCTGCACGGAGCCTGGGAGGCGCATGCAGAATTTTCCAAATGTTGCAGTGAATGATCAGTCGGAAGAGCCGCGAGGAGTCACGAGGAAGGTGGAACTACCAACGTTCTCCGGAGAGGATCCCCTGGGATGGGTTACCAAGGCTGAAACGTACTTTCTGATTTATCAAACATCGGAGGATATGAAACTGCACTATGCACAAATCTGCATGGAAGGCACATCCTTATATTGATTTTTATCCTGGTACAATGTTACACCAGGTACGACTTGGAATTCCTTCAAGTCGGCGTTGTTGGACCGGTACAGCAGAAATACATATGGGGATCCATTGAGGTTCTTGAAGAATGAGACAAAAGAATTTGATTGATGAGTACATAGAGGAGTTTGAACACGTAGCACCGAGGCTGTCGGATTTTCCTGAGGCCTGGTATATGAGTTTATTTATGGGAGGACTGCATCCGGAGATCAAAAACTGAATTTCCACACAAGAACCAGCCAATAAATTCCGCATGATTACTCTGGAAAGAAAGGTAGAGGGGGAATTGATCAGCGAAGGGGTGTTGCGGGGAGCTAGACCACGACCTTTGGGGCCACCTATTCATCAACATCCAAGGGTTACCACAACAAATCAACCGACAAACCGCCCGGTCGTTGAACGCACACGCCGAGATGAAGAATTGCAGAGACCTATGGGGGAAGACCGATGGGGAGGAGTGCGAGCTCTCAATCGACAGGAGCGGGAATAGCAGAAACAAAAGGGGTTGTGTTTCTGTTGTGCACAACCCTTTAGGCCAATGCATAAGTGCCCAGACAAGCACCTACGCGTAATGGTTTGGGAATAAGAGGAACCCCAGAGGCTGCCGGAGGAAGAGAATGTGGAGAAAGCATAAGGAAAAGGTTTGGAGGAGGGAGAGGAAGCACCCGATGGGCAGCCAGGAGTGCGGATAGAGGAGCAAGTACAACTGCGTAACATGGGTGAGGTTGGGGTTGACTCAATGATGCTAGCTGGATATATCACCGAGGTACCAGTTATGGTGTTTGTAAAGACCCGTAAATTTCAATGAATTTTTTTTCTTAATTTTCTTTGGAATTTTACAAGAACGCAGTTTCTGACGGCATCTGATTCCGAGGCCCGGTGTGCCCGGAATCATTTTCCGAAGTTTGGCTCGGGTACGTTCAGTGAACGAACGAGCGGGTTTTTCTAATTTTTGAACCGGTGCTTGGAATCAAATTCCGAGGGCACCGATGGAATCGCAGCGCCGGTATTTTCTTAGAAACGCCTCGTTCGGAGTTACGTTTGTTCGGGTGTGGTTTTTAAATTTTTGGGGTTAGGTTAAGAAATAAAATAAAGTGTGCGACAACTTTATTTTTATCTCACTTAAAGCCACTTAAAAGTCACTTAAAGCTGCTTAAACTGAGTTGAAGCGGATATGGTGCAATTCAAAATATCCTACCCTCTTGGTAGGATATTTTTGAGGTGGGGCCCGCACGAGCCCCACCGTTTCTTTTCCGCTAAGTAACACACTCGCGAAAACCCCTATTAAATGAAAGTCAACTGACGCGTTTTCTAAATTCTTAACACCCATATTAATTGGGCGGTTAGTTTCGTTGCAATTAATTCTATGAATTAATTCGTTCGTTACTTATCTTTTTTTCGTTTGTTGGCATGTTAATAAAATAAGACCAACACACCTTTTTCTTGGATGTTGTGTTAAACCTTTGGAGAATCTCTAAAGATCTTCGTCCTCCTTCGTGAAGAACGCGAAGAACGCGAAAAACGCCGGCCTCCGACGAAGGGCGACGAAGAACGCCAGACCCCCGAAGATCAACGACGCGACGCCGAGTACCGCGACGCCGATGCTTCTTCCGCAACGTTCTTTCCCCACGACAAAACTTCGATCAACTGCTTGAGGCAGGAGTTTTCAAATCCTTTAAATTCCTTTGTGGATTTTATCTTTAACATGGATTTAATTCATGAAATTAAATCTGTGTGTTTTCTTTAAACCTCGGAGATCGTCGACGCGACGCCCTTCCGCGACGACGCGACGCCCTCCCGCGACGCGACGATCATCTTCTACCGCGACGGTCAATTCTGCGAAGAACTCGTCCGACGACTACGACGAGGTAGGGGTCGTTTTGAAAATGATTTTACCTATGCTTGTTTTCCTCCAAGGCAAGAACGCGGACCAACCAATTAACAAGTTGGTCCGTGGATTATTATTGCGGGACGTGGTTTATCAATTGCTAGGATTTATGGTCTTGTTTCAAACCGCTAACGCGGTGGGTGCGGACCAACGAACAAGTCCGAACCCACCGCCCTTTTGTTCTTGGTGTGCGGAACGGCGGACGACGACAAAACGGGCCGCAGAGAGGATTTGTTGATTCCGCAGTGAAGAACGGGACCCGAGATGAGCCACGGCGCAGTCGGAAATGGAATCGAACCACCGAAGCAACTCCGGTGGCCCGCGGACTCCACCGGCGGCGGCGGCGGCCGACCAGACCCGCGACCGCGCGGGTCCGGCGAGACACGGGACGCGGCTCTGCCGCGTCAGCTGACCAAGCGCGGCCCCACGCGGGGCCGCGGCCCCTCTTCCTGCGGGAACAACACGCCCCGCGGCCTCCCTTGCTCGGCCGCTCGGCCGAGCCGACCCGCCGGCCGGGTCGCGCCCAGGCCGGGTCGGACCCGGGTCGGGTCAACCCGGTTCGGGCCGACCCAGGGGGGGTCGGGCCGGGTCGGTCCGGGCCCACACCCCCCATATCCGGACATTTTCGTTCTTTTGCTCATAACTTGAGCTACAGGCCTCCGAACGACGCGTCGTCAGCGACGATGCGATCCTTGGATCGAGACGGTCGTTTCGGTATATCGTACTCAAAGTTTCGGAATACTTTGGGTTCGGCCGGGTTGGTTCGTACACGAAACCAACCGGGCTCTCGGAACGGAAACGCTCATATCTTGAGATTCGGACGTCCGATTGACGTGCCGTCGACTTTGTTGGTTTCCTCTAAGTGAGACGGATCTTTTGGCTTACTCCACCCGAGGTTTGGACGCAGGTGGAGTACGATCGGGTTGGTTTTGACTTAAAAACCAACCGGGCCCCTGGGACGAAAAAGCCAACAACTCTCAGACCGGGCGTCCGATTGACGCGCCGTCTGCGTCGTTGAGTTCCTGTTGACGATACGGAACTTTTGGATACATCAACTCTGGACTATGTGTCAGTTGATGTATCAGCCTCTCGGCTCGTGGAGCGGACCCTCCCGAACGAGCTTGTTGTGTGCGGGAACCCTAGAGCTGGCTGCGACTGCTACTGTGACGACGACGACTGTACAGAGATCCTCAGTGGATTCGACTGCAACGATGATGAAAACAGTACGGGAATCCTCCGTGTTTTCGGCAGTGACCACTACGGTACATCTTGGGATACGTCAACTTCGGACTACCTGTCAGTTGATGCATCGACCTCTTAGCTCGTGGAGTGGACCCTCCCGGAACGAGCATGCTGTGTGCGGAAACCCTAGAGCCGGTTGAGACTTGACGACTGTTGATCGAATGACTCGGTGTGTTACGGATAGCCCAGTGGGAAGCGCTTGGTTGTAGCAGCAGACCCACGGCGGAGGAGCGCTTGGTTGTAGCGGCAGACCCGCGGTACTCAACAGAAGGAGTACCTCTGGAGGCTATGAGGGAGAGCGCTTGGTTGTAGCAGTAGACCCACGACGGAGGAGCGCTTGGTTGTAGCAGCACGAGGGAGCACTTGGTTGTAACGGCAGACCCACGACGGAGGAGCGCTTGGTTGTAGCGGCTGACCCGTGGTACTCAACAGAAGGAGTACCTCTAGAGGCTATGAGGGGGAGCGCATGGTTGTAGCGGCAGACCCATGGTGGGAAGCGCTTGGCTGTAGCAGCAGGCCCACAGTACTCGATAGGTGGAGTACTACAGCAGTCCAAGGTTAGAGGGGAGCGCTTGGTTGCAGCGGCATAACCACTATACTTGATGGAGAAGGAGTTTCCCAATAGTTATGGTTTCAACTTCATGATCGATCCTGTGTGGGTCATTGCAGGGGGTAGTACCTACCGATCCTTTGTGGGTCTGACGGCTTAGATGAATCAGTGGCTACATCTGATCATCTCTATCGTCATTCAAGAAGTATTCCTGTGTGAGCTGAATCCTGTTTTGTTTTCCTATGTGGATTGTGTTGTGCTATCCTGTGTGGATTTACGTTTTGCTTTCATGTGTGGACTGGATTGTACTTGGGTTCGGATGTTGGAGCCGAACGAGAATTGATGACTTAGGTATATGTATGGGCATATACCTAAGCAGTGTCGGATGTTACTTCGTGATTGTATCTTTCCTTTATGGTTTATCCTTTTTGGATTTTGGGAGACCTTCGGGGGTCTCGGGGTCCCTACTGAGTAGCTTATACTCACCCCTGCACGGGTTATGCCCGCACTACGTTGTGTTGGTTGCAGACGACGGACAGCGCTGATCGTGGTTGAGGCTTGCGGAGCAGGACAGTACCTGGAGGTGGACCACTGGGCGGGACGTACTCGGAGCGGTCGGCTGGACCCGAGGAGCAGTGGAGGCTATCTGTACCCACCCTTCAGGTAGGATTCCCAGTGGACAGCTCGACGTCGCGGCTTTACTTTTCAATTGTTGTTTTCCCTTTCCAGTTGTACTTTACTTTCAGTTTGGGTTTGTATTCTGACCCACTTACTTTCCGCACTTACTGTTGTACCAGTTTTTACTTAGTGTTTACTTCTGCCTGCTTACTCTGTGGTGTTTGTTGTTTACTTTACAAAGGTAATGTCTTCCCTTTTTCTGGGATTTACGCCTTGGTGCTAGTCGCCAGCCCCTGGCCTATGGAAGGCGGGCTTGGGGTAGTCACGGCACGGGCCCCGAGGACGGGTCGTGACAAATTGGTATCAAAGGATTTCGGTTCTACCGCGGACTCTGATCTTTTCTATGTGAAGCAATAGTGTTTAGCGTATTGGGTGTGGTTATCAGTCCAGGGAGTCCAGTGTTGGTGCGGCGGCCGACGTATCTGTACACCAGGACCCTGACTTCTGATTTCCGACTTAATGCACGAAAACATTGATTGCATGTGTGTTTCAAGTTTTCTTTGTGATTACTTGTATCAGCTCACCAGGCATACTGTTCTGACCGTGGCGCACCTGTTTCCTTTTCAGGATGGACCCACGACGGCAGCCAGCTAGGGTTCCGAGAGTTGTACGTGACGACAGCCCACCGAGCGACGAGGCCTCGGTACAGGGCCCTTTGACAGCTGAGGCACCGGCGGTACCTTTACCCGTCGAGCCACCGATGCTTCCAGCACCAGCCGCTGACGATGCACGTCGCCTCAGTGTACTGCATGAGTTCCAGCGCCAGCGACCGCCCAGGTTCCGCGGGGAGACGGACCCCCAGGCAGGCGAGGACTGGCTGGAGGCAGTGGTCCGAGTTTTCCGGTTAGTGAGGACACCAGCAGACTTTATGGTGGTCCTTGCAGCGAGCCTCCTGCATGCGGTAGCAGGCAGATGGTGGACCTTGATGCTCCAGGTGCACGACGAGGCATCACTCCTTTGGACGGACTTTGAGAGCCTTTTTCGCTCAGAGTTCGTCCCAGCCACCCTCCGAGCGGTACGCATCCAGGAGCTACTACAATTGCGGCAGGGCAGCTTGACAGTAGCCCAGTACGCGGCGAGGTTTACCGATCTCTCGCGCTATTCCACGGACATGGTACGGGACCCATTCTTCAGGGCCCGAACCTTCGAGCAGGGGCTCAGGCGAGAGATCAGAGCTTCAGTTGTTTCTCACAGCATTCCGACACAGACAGGGGTGTTGGAGCGAGCCCTCTTAGTGGAAAGTTTCCTTGCTGAGCAGTCTCCAGCAGCAGGACCCACCACTAGCCGGCATGCGACAGAGTCTTCTGCAGCGGGCAGTAGACAGATGACGCAGGGGTCCAAGAGGACTAGACCTACCGGTGGTCGACCGCGTGACACAAGATCGTTTGTGCGAGGCACCCGGGGTGGACAACGACTTACCATGAGCGGACAGTGTTACTCCTGCGGCGGGGTTGGTCACATGGCTCGTGACTGTCCGACCCGCCATACGGATGACCAACAGATGAACGAAGAACCTCCCAGGCAGAGACAGAGGTTTGATCGAGGCGGATCGCATGGAGCAGGAGACCGTGGCAGGGGAGCTGGCCATGCAGCTGGAGGTGGACGACGCTTCGAGGTGTTGCCACCACCACCACCAGGAGGTCCACCCCGACCGCAGGGAGCTGGTGGACATGGGAGAGCTCAGTTTCAGGCAGCTGAGGCCTACGATCATGGAGCTCCGAGAGCAGATGGACAGGAGCGAGACTAGCTCCAGACCTGGAGACTTTTATTTATGCTGCTTCTAGCGTTGTTGATGTTTGTTTGTAGATGTTTTGTGTCTTTGTACTTTGAGCTGCAGTAACAAAAGACACTTTTCTTATGGCGTTTACCTTCATGTCCTCTCTTTTAGTTGTTACTAAGAGGTTCCGGTTTAAAAACCGTTGACTTGACCCTCACTTTGAGATATCTACTGGAGGAGACCCAGTGACCACACACTGATGCCGACAGTGTGACTCAACCCTTAGAGGCGAGAGTAACGGTTGAATCTCTTGATAGTAGCGTCGAGGCCTTACGACTTCATCCTTGCTATGGGTTTGTATCATCCATGACGGGATTGACTGTATTAGGCGAAGAACGTGGTTCATCAAGGGGATGAGACCGGATTTCTCTTCTCAGCAAAGAAAGAATGTCAGCAGCTCGAGCAGGACCAGAAAGGTCCAAGTCATCCAAGAGCGGATGAGGACAGCTCAGAGCCGGCAAAAGTCTTGTGCTGACAGGAGGTGGAAACCACTAGAGTTCGAGGATGGCGACCACGTTTCCTTACGGGTCACACCTCGACGTGAGTTACGGAGATTTGGACGAGGCGGCAAGTTGTCTTCACGCTTCATCGGACCATTCCAGGTCCTCAGCAGGTTGGCGAGGTGGCTTATCGCCTGGCTCTACCACCTCAGTTGCACCGGGTGCACGACGTCTTCCACGTATCACAGCTGAGGAGATACGTGCACGACCCGACGCACATCATTGACCATGGGGAGCTAGACGTGGATGATGGGGCGACTTTTGCGGAGGTCTCGGTGGAGATCGAGGATCGACAGGAGCGGGTCCTACGTGGACGATCGATTCCTCTTGTGCGCATCAGATGGCAGCACGGGAACCTCCAGGAGAGCACTTGGGAGCGGGAGGCTCAGATGCGTGCTCAGTACCCACATTTGTTTCCCTAGTTTATGATGTATCTTTACGGGGACGTAAAGCCCTGAGGTGGGAGTGATGTAAAGACCCGTAAATTTCAAGGAATTTTTTTTCTTAATTTTCTTTGGAATTTTACAAGAACGCAGCTTCTGACGGCATCTGATTCCGAGGCCCGGTGTGCCCGGAATCATTTTCCGAAGTTTGGCTCGGGTACGTTCATTGAACGAACGAACGGGTTTTTCTAACTTTTGAACCGGTGCTTGGAATCAAATTCCGAGGGCACCGATGGAATCGCAGCGCCGGTATTTTCTTAGAAACGCCTCTTTCGGAGTTGTGTTTGCTCGGATGTGGTTTTTAAATTTTTTGGGTTAAGTTAAGAAATAAAATAAAGTGTGCGACAACTTTATTTTTATTTCACTTAAAGCCACTTAAAAGCCACTTAAAGTTGCTTAAGCTGAGTTGAAACGGATAGGGTGCAATTCAAAATATCCTACCCTCTTGATAAGATATTTTTGAGGTGGGGCCCGCACGAGCCCCACCGTTTCTTTTCCGCTAAGTAACGCACCCGCGAAAACCCCTATTAAATGAAAGTCAACTGACGCGTTTTCTAAATTCTTAACACCCCTATTAATTGGGCGGTTAGTTTCGTTGCAATTAATTCTATGAATTAATTCGTTCGTTACTTATCTTTTTTTCGTTTGTTGGCATGTTAATAAAATAAGACCAACACACCTTTTTCTTGAACGTTGTGTTAAACCTTTGGAGAATCTCTAAAGATCTTCGTCCTCCTTCGTGAAGAACGCGAAGAACGCGAAGAACGTCGGCCTCCGACGAAGGGCGACGAAGAACGCCAGACCCCCGGAGATCGACGATGCGACGCCGAGTACCGCGACGCCGACGCTTCTTCCGCGACGTTCTTTCCCCACGACAAAACTTCGATCAACTGCTTGAGGCAGGAGTTTTCAAATCCTTTAAATTCCTTTGTGGATTTTATCTTTAACATGGATTTAATTCATGAAATTAAATCCGTGTGTTTTCTTTAAACCTCGGAGATCGTCGACGCGACGCCCTTCCGCGACGACGCAACGCCCTTCCGCGACGACGCGACGCCCTCCCGCCACGCGACGATCATCTTCTACTGCGACGGTCAATTCCGCGAAGAACTCGTCCGACGACTACGACGAGGTAGGGGTCGTTTTGAAAATGATTTTACCTATGCTTGTTTTCCTCCAAGGCAAGAACGCGGACCAACCAATTAACAAGTTGGTCCGCGGATTATTATTGCGGGACGTGGTTTATCAATTGCTGGGATTTATGGTTTTGTTTCAAACCGCTAACGCGGTGGGTGCGGACCAACGAACAAGTCCGAACCCACCGCCCTTTTGTTCTTGGTGTGCGGAACGGCGGACGACGACAAAACGGGTCGCAGAGACAATTTGTTGATTCCGCAGTGAAGAACGGGACCCGGGATGAGCTACGGCGCAGTCGGAAATGGAATCGGACCATCGGAGCAACTCCGGTGGCCCGCGACCACGCGGGTCCGGCGAGACACGGGACGCGGCTCTGCCGCGTCTGTTGACCAAGCGTGCCCCACGCGGGGCCGCGGCTCCTCTTCCCGCGGGGACAGCACGCCCCGCGGCCTCCCTTGCTCGGCCGAGCCGAGCTGAGCCCACCCGCCGGCCGGGTCGCGCCCAGGCCGGGCCGGGTCGCGCCCAACCAGATCGGACCCGGACCCGAGTCGGGTCGACCCGGTTCGGGCCGGGTCAGTCCGGGCCCAGCCCCCCCGTATCCGGACCTTTTCGGTCTTTTGCTCATAACTTGAGCTACGGGCCTCCGAACGACGCGCCGTCAGCGGCGATGCGATCCTTGGATCGAGACGGTCGTTTCGGTATATCGTACTCAAAGTTTCGGAATACTTTGGGTTCGGCCGGGTTGGTTCGTACACGAAACCAACCGGGCCCTCGGAGCGAAAACGCTCATATCTTGAGCTTCGGACGTCCGATTGACGTGCCGTCGACTTTGTTGGTTTTCTCTAAGTGAGACGGATCTTTTGGCTTACTCCGCCCGAGGTTTGGACGCAGGTGGAGTACAGTCGGGTTAGTTTTGACTTAAAAACCAACCGGGCCCCTGGGACGAAAAAGCCAATAACTCTCAGACCGGGCGTCCGATTGACGCGCGCCATCTACGTCATTGAGTTCCTGTTGACGATACGGAACTTTTGGATACATCAACTCTGGACTATGTGTCAGTTGATGTATCAGCCTCTCGGCTCGTGGAGCGGACCCTCCCGAACGAGTTTGCTGTGTGCGGGAATCCTAGAACTGACTGCGACTGCTACTGTGACGACGACGACTGTACAGAGATCCTCAGTGGATTTGACTGCGACGATGATGAAAACAGTACGGGAATCCTTCGTGTTTTCGGCAGTGACCACTACGGTACATCTTGGGATACGTCAACTCCGGACTACCAGTCAGTTGATGCATCGACCTCTTAGCTCGTGGAGTGGACCCTTCCGGAACGAGCATGCTGTGTGCGGAAACCCTAGATCCGGTTGAGACTTGACGACTGCTGATCGAACGACTCGGTGTGTTACGGATAGCCCAGTGGGAAGCGCTTGGTTGTAGCAGCAGACCCACGGCGGAGGAGCGCTTGGTTGTAGCGGCAGACCCGCGGTACTCAACAAAAGGAGTACCTCTGGAGGCTATGAGGGGGAGCGTTTGGTTGTAGCGGCAGACCCACGACGGAGGAGCGCTTGGTTGTAGCAGCACGGGGGAGCGCTTGGTTGTAGCGGCAGACCCACGACGGAGGAGCGCTTGGTTGTAGCGGCTGACCCGTGGTACTCAACAGAAGGAGTACCTCTAAAGGCTATGAGGGGGAGCGCATGGTTGTAGCGGCAGACCCATAGTGGGAAGCGCTTGGCTGTAGCAGCAGGCCCACAGTACTCGATAGGTGGAGTACTACAGCAGTCCAAGGTTAGAGGGGAGCGCTTGGTTGCAGCGGCATAACCACTATACTTGATGGAGAAGGAGTTTCCCAATAGCTATGGTTTCAACTTCATGATCGATCCTGTGTGGGTCATTGCAGGGGGTAGTACCTACCGATCCTTTGTGGGTCTGACGGCTTAGATGAATCAGTGGCTACATCTGATCATCTCTATCGTCATTCAAGAAGTATTCCTGTGTGAGCTGAATCCTGTTTTGCTTTCCTATGTGGATTGTGTTGTGCTATCCTGTGTGGATTTATGTTTTGCTTTCCTGTGTGGATTGAATTGTACTTGGGTTCGGATGTTGGAGTCGAACGAGAATTGATGACTTAGGTATATGTATGGGCATATACCTAAGCAGTGTCGGATGTTACTTCGTGATTGTATCTTTCCTTTGTGGTTTATCCTTTTTGGATTTTGGGAGACCTTCGGGGGTCTCGGGGTCCCTACTGAGTAGCTTATACTCACCCCTGCACGAGCTATGCCCGCACTACGTTGCGTTGGTTGCAGACGACGGACAGCGCTGATCGTGGTTGAGGCTTGCGGAGCAGGACGGTACCTGAAGGTGGACCACTGGGCGGGACGTACTCGGAGCGGTCGGCTGGACCCGAGGAGCAGTGGAGGCTATCTGTACCCACCCTTCAGGTAGGATTCCCAGTGCACAGCTCGACGTCGCGGCTTTACTTTTCAATTGTTGTTTTCCCTTTCCAGTTGTACTTTAATTTCAGTTTGGGTTTGTATTCTGACCCACTTACTTTCCGCACTTACTGTTGTACCAGTTTTTACTTAGTGTTTACTTCTGTCTGCTTACTCTGTGGTGTTTGTTGTTTACTTTACAAAAGCAATGTCTTCCCTTTTTCCGGGATTTACGCCTTGGTGCTAGTCGTCAGCCCCTGGCCTATGGAAGGCGGGCTTGGGGTAGTCACGGCACGGGCCCCAAGGACGGGTCGTGACAGTGTTAGTGGACAGTGGGGTGAGACACAACTTTATCTCGAGGCGACTCATTAAACTCGCAAAAATTTGTGGTCATCCTACCAAACCATTTGGTATAACCCTCGGCAATGGTTCTCGAGCTCTCTCTCAAGGGCAAGGCAAGCAGATTCAGCTTACTATGGAGAATTTTACAGCTACCATCGATGCTTTTGTTTTTGACACAGGGGGTCGGATGTGGTCCTAGGAATGCAGTGGTTGAGGAGCTTAAGCAATGTGATAACTAACTGGGGTACAAGACAATGGAGTTCCTATGGCAAGGACAGGAGATCAAGCAGCAGGGGCAGCTGACCAACACCGTAAACCCTAGGGAGCAGCAAAACCAGGTGCACACACATACTATGTTGATCGAGGGATGGACCTGGTTAGCGCGACTACGCCTTCCAGCAGTTGTGGCAGAAGACGATTTTTCCAACCAGACAGAGTTGAGGGAGGTTCTGTCCAGGTTCCAGCCTATTTTTGATAAACCTCGGGGCCTACCACAACGGGAGACAGATCATGCCATAAATCTAGAGGCAAGAGCAACACCAGTTAAAAAGAAAGATGGGAGTTGGAGGTTTTGTGTTGACTATCAGGCGCTCAACAAACTTACTATTCCAGACAAGTTTCTCATACCTATTATTGAGGAATCGTTGGATGAGTTGCAAGGGGCGACCTACTTTTCCAAGTTGGACTTGAAATCCGGATTCCATCAAATTCAACTCTGAATGGCGGACATACATAAAACAGCCTTCCGAACTCATAAGGGACACTACGAGTTCCTTGTCATGCCATTCGGCCTAATGAATGCCCTGGCCACGTTCCAATCTACTATGAACCGAATGTTTAAGGAGCACTTAAGGAAAATTGTCTTAGTATTCTTTGATGACATACTGATTTTTAGTAAGACCTGGAAGGAACATTTGCATCATTAGGAAATCGTTTTCGAGTACTGCAGAAAAATCAGCTCCACCTTAACCAAAAGAAATGTTTCTTGACTCAACAATCGGTGGAATATTTGGGACGCGTCATCTCCACCAAAGGTGTTTCAATGGATCCTCAGAAAATTGATTGTGTACTCGGCTGGCCACGGTCACACACCGTTAAGGGAGTCCGCGGGTTCTTGGGGTTGACTGGGTATTATAGGAAATTCATGAAATGTTATGGCAAGATCGCTAAGCCTCTTAAGACATTGACCAAAAAGGATAATTTCCATTGGACCATCGCGGCCGAACATTCCTTCGACTCACTCAAAAAGTGTCTGGTTTCAGCTCCTCTCGCCTTGCTAGATTTCCAACAACCCTTTGTTATTGAATGTGATGCTTCGGGTCTTGGAGTGGGGGCAGTTTTCATGCAAGTCGGGAGACCGATTGCTTATTTTAGTAAGGCCTTATCTGATGCCAACCTCTCCAAATCGGTGTATGAGAAGGAAGTCATGGCCCTTGTTCTGGCAGTGCAACATTGGAGGCAATATCTAGTTGGTAATCATTTTTCAGTCTATACAGGTCATAAAGCCCTAAAGCATCTTCTTAGCCAACGTCTACATACAGCTAACCAGCAGGATTGGCAAGCAAAGCTCTTGGGTTACGACTTCGACATTATTTACAAACCAGGACGGCTCAATCAAGCTGCGGACGCTCTGTCTCGCCAGGCGGCAGATGCTCGCGATACCAATCCAGAATCTGTCACTTTGGGGTCTGCAATTTCAGAACCCTTTGACTTGAGTTGGAGGTCATTAAAGAGGAGATTCAACGTGATCTGGTGCTTAAAAGACTTTTTACTGCTGTCCAGGAACAACCCTCTACCCAGCCTCGGTATTCGATGCGCAGTGGCCTGCTTTACTTCCAGGATCAGCTTGTTTTGTCTCCGACATCCAGCCTAATCCGAAAGTTCCTACAATATTATCACACTTCACCGGTAGGTGGCCATGCCGGATTCCATAAGACCTATAAACGGCTGGCGGCAGGGCGGGACTGTTCTGGAGGGGCATGACAAAGCAGATTTAGCAGTATGTAAGGGAATGTGATGTTTGTCAACGCCAAAAGACCGAAGCCTTGTCTCCAAACAATCTCCTCCAACCCCTTCCAATTCCAGCGCGCGTTTGGAACGATATTTCGATGGATTTTCTCTCTGATCTGCCACAGTCCCACGGTTATACTATGATATTTGTTGTGGTCGATCGTTTCACAAAATATGTCCATTTCTTGTCACTAAGACATCCATACACTGCCAAGGGGATGGCAGAATTATTAATCAAGTGGTGCATTTACATGGTATTCCTAGCTCCATCTTGAGTGACTGTGATCTCATCTTTGTCAGCAACTTTTGGAAGGAACACTTCCGCCTGGAAGGCACCACGCTTAAGATGAGTTCCTTATACCACCCCCAAACGGATGGGCAAACATAAATCGTTAATAAGTGCCTCGAAACTTACCTCTGTTGTTTTGCTTCCGAACGCCCTCACACTTGGTACCGGTGGCTGCCTTGGGCTGAGTATTGTTACAATATCGTTTCTCACTCTTCCACCAAGATGACTCCTTTTGAGGTTGTTTATGGCCGACCACCGCCTGCTGTACAGCGTGTTGCTTGGGACACCACTCTCGTTGATACGGTATCTACTCTCCTGGCCGAACATGACCTCATGTTAAAACAGCTTCGGCATAACCTCACCCGAGCACAGCAGATCATGGTTCGGGCAGCGAACAAACACCGCAGGGATGTTACGTATAACGTGGGCGATTACGTGTTCCTCGAGCTCCGTCCACCAGTCCAGTCTTCCCGAATGAACAAGTTCACTCCTAAGTTAGCAGCCCATTACTACGACCCCTTTCCAGACCCCTTTCCAATTGAAGCTCGCGTCGGTACCGTGGCCTACAAACTCAAATTACCTGTTGCAACTCGGATACACACAATTTTTCATGTCACCCAACTCAAACAGGCCGTAGGAACCACGCCAGTGCACTCTCAACTACCAGCCTTCTGGGACAACGCTCCTCCCAACATTCCCCTCCCGGCAGCTATTCTGGGAGCCAAGTCCGCACCCGAGCACCCACGAGGACTCTGGTTGGTCGAGTGGCGAGGAAGACCCTCGAATGAGGCCACATGGGGGGATGTTGAACACATTATGGCCCAGTTTCCAAAACTGCACCTTGAGGACAAGGTGCCAATTGGCGAGTGGGAAATTGTTAGCAATACGAGTTCGAGTCCTGACCTAGGATGTGCATCCCAATTATGCCCCCGCCCACCTTTCCTTCACACTTACCAGCGTAAGGGTAAAAAGGGGAAGCTCTCATGAGATCGTGGGGAGGGAGAATCCTGGTGGGGACCAGTGGGCCGTTTGGCAAGTACTTGAAAGGGGAGTTGTGCGCTGGGGAAGGCAGTTAGAAAGGAATACATTCTATTGGAACAGAAAAGGCAGGAGGTTGTGGGCAGGCTCCTGGTTCCATCTCGGCTACAGCAGGACGAACCATCTGGAGGACTCTCTAAATTCTATTGTTGTATCTCTTATCTCCATTGATGTAATACCGAAGAATTGGTAATATATGTTTCAATATACTGTTATACCTGTTCCATTCTTGATTCGAATTCACACACACACCTCACACACATAACAGAGACAAGAAATGCCCCAAAAGCCACTTAATTTTTGTGAAATTTTTGAAGTCTAGGGGATAGATTTTATGAGCTCTTTCCCAATGTCATTTGGAAATTTTTATATCTTTATTACAGTTGATTATGTTTCAAAATGGGTGGAAGCAAAAACCACCAGGACTGACGATGCAAAAGTTTGTGATTTTGTCAGGGCTAACATATTTTGTAGGTTTGGAGTGCCCAGAACCATTATCAGTGATCAGGAGACTCACTTTTGCAATAGGAGAATGGAGGCTTTGTTGAAGATGTATGAGATGCATCATAAAACATCTCTATCATCCACATCCACAGACAAATGGTGAAGTTGAAGTGTCCAACAGGAAAATCAAAAGAATTTTGGAAAAGACTATTAAACCGAACAAGGATTCGAGCTAAAGGTTGGAAGACACATTATGGGCTTATAGGACAGCCTACAAAATCCAGATTGGAATGAGTCCATATAGATTGATTTATGGGAAAAGTTGTCACCTACCGGTGGAATTAGAACACAAGGCGTATTGGGCCGTGAGAAAGATGAATTTGTATCTTAAAAGCGCTAGGAAAGAGAGGAGATTGCAGTTGCAGGAGCTAGAGAAAATTAGATCTGTGTACACCTCATCAGGGATAAAAGTTGTCTTCCTATTGAAAGTCGTGCCCTTCTAAAGCATTCATGATAAAAGTTGTCTTTCTGGAGAAGGTTTCAGGTAGTGAGGACAGAATGAGATTTGTGTACACCTCATCAGGGATCTTAAACCCCAAGATGTCTAAGTGTTCTATGTAATCAATCATCTTGACTACATGAGGCCCAACTGGCGCCGACTCTCCAAGCTTACATGTGAACAGTGCGTTGGAGATCTCATATCTCTCTGTCTCGCCTTATTATGATAGAGATCACGAAGGTGAGATATGATGCTATATGCATCCATATCTTCATATTGCTTTAGGATAGCATGAAACATTGGACATCAATTGCTTTAGGATAGCATGAAACATTGGACATCAATTGCGTCATCCACATATTTCAGATAGAGAGATACTTCTTCCTCACTAGCATCTTTAGCAAGCGACTCAGGTAGTGGGGCTTCCAGCAAGTATAATTTTTGTTCATAGCGTAGAATAACGCCTAAACGTCTATACCATTCATGAAAATTCACGCCGGTGAGAAGGATATCCTTCTCTAGTATGGATCGCAGTGATATGGTCGAAGTCATGTGGTTTACCATTTCTACAAAAAAATATGAGCGGGTTATTAGTACTCCTTGATTACCAAATTAGATTAATAAATTTAAATTTTATTAATCCCCCACTATTTTGCTGAAATTTAATAGCCCTCACCATTAGTTTTGAAATATCCTGTTGCATAGATATTCTAGCAGCAAGGACTCATATTCCCTTTCTCATAACCCAAATTTGGGCTTGACAAGTTATTTTAAGGGTTTTAGATAGGCATAACTTGTCAACCGCATTAACTCGTGGTTTTTTGATCTGTTGAGTGAACTCTGTAATCCCGAAATCCTAGATAAAGATTTCATCAACTCTTACCTCTCAGTTACACCAAGTCCTGCTTAGGCGTTGTCAAAAAAAAAAGTCCTGCTTGGGCAGTCAAAACTTAAAGCTAAAAATTCCCCAATAATTGAAAGCACCCCCACCCCAACCACTTTGAACTATGGATCTTAAGTAATGGAGGACTATACCAACATAATATTTTATTGATTTTTATCATTATGCGTAAAACCTCAGTTTTATCTTATCACGTGACTTGTTAATATTAAGTGAATTTTACTTAAATGATTAACCATGTCTGATAAAATTTACGCACAATCCAGTTTTATTTTATTTCATTCCATCCTGCAAGTTTGTTAAATCATTTATTAAGTGATCGTGTAACATCCACAAACATAAATAATCAACTATGAAACTGATAGAAATAAAACATAAGTGACATGATCATGAGATTCTCTGATGGTTGATTTGTCTAGCGGATGATAAACTAACCCCTCTACCCTAGAAGAAAACTCCTTGAAAGTTGTTTGGTTTGTGTTGCGGCATTCCACCTCGGCTCCTATGTATTGCCTCGATTGGCTTCGTCTCACCTCCGAAACTCGGACCGCCTCCTCTCGCCTAGGAGCTTCATCCTTACATAAGCTTTTACTCACACGAAGGTGGGGGAATCCAATGGATTGGATAAAGAGTTTACATAAAAGAAATTGTGGGCACACAGGCCCTTACATAATGAGGTGATGACTTGCAGACTATCATTTTAATTTAATGATAATAAATAAAAATGAAACCAGTCACATGCATAGGTCTGATCTTAAGCTTATTATCATCCACATAACATTCAACAAAGACACATTTGCAATCTAGTTATCAATTATTTCGATCTGTTCTTTAATTAAGATAAAATGCCACAAATTAATCCAATTAATTCAATTTATCTTAATTTCATCCAAGCATCCTTGAATTATCATCATTCATAATTTTAAACAAATTAAATAAATTAATTTTATTTATATCTAATAAAGTACACGAGTGTACTTGGAGGCAACATCATGTACTCGTCCAAACTACCTGGCATGATCCTTGTGCTTGTGCATTCCCTTGGAATCCAACACGTTGCAGGATACGTAATTAAATGGTGTGTACTGTCAAACAAATGACATGCGGAACATGTGTGAATTACAATGCATGTGATGCTCTTAACACGCGTGGAGCGCGCTATAAGAAAAAAGACCATACACACCTTGTAGATTTAGAATTTAACATGAGAATTAATTTAATATATAATCAACAATCCTATTACATGGTGTGTGCCGTCAAATAAATGACAACGGGACACATGTGAATAGGCTTGATTATATAATTAATTGTTCTCTCTACATCAAATTAAGCACACTGTTTACAGCGGACTCCACGGCGGGTTTTTAGGTTACACAACATGTGCCCACTTCTGCCCGTGTTTACGACATACGCATGTGTTTCCCTGTCACGGATGTATATGAGGTACACGGCGTATAATCTTTTTACACGATGTGTGGCCTCAAAGTTGCACAGTTTGTCGGTCCCCGTGTCCTGTAGTAGATACACGACACGCTTGGACCCATGTGTTCTCCACCGCAAGAACACGAGGACTACATGTCGTGTACGTGAGTTACACAGCATGCAGTTCTTCACACCTATATGTCTTCTGGTCCAAATCTGCGCAAATCCACTTTTATCTGATCTGATATGATATCATCGGCCTGATCTGATAATCATGTAAGATACACAACGGATACACGGCTACACGGCGTATAGTCTTGTGATATCCAACCAGAATGTTTGGAAACTCGAGATGGCATTTTCAGTTGTTTCTTCGTTTTAATTTAACCCATTTATTGGGTATGTGAGCGAGAACGAAGAGAAGATAAAACGATTTTCGAATTCCAAGAAAGAATAAATTGTAAGTAAAAGAAATTGAAAACGCATATCATTCAATCAACGATTAATAAATAATTGCAAATTAACCATGTAACCGCTCTAATACCAATTGTAGTTTTCGAGCGTAGCGGAAGCGCCTACTGGGCATAGTCAACTCGGTTTTTTGTCGTAATCGTTGACTAATGCGAGATGTACACGACGAAAACGTCGTGACCAATAAAATTAATTCAAGGATTAACGCTAGAACCAGAAGATGAGGATCATCACATGTAATTTATAATTAATTTATAAACAGATCTACAATTACCTGAACTTGAAATTCTTTCTTCGTGGATGATCTGGTTGACTTGATCTCGTCGTTACATTGTAGGACCCAAGTGCAGAATCTTTCTAGCAGTGATCCCTGCATGCATCACAATCTCTGAACGTCGTCGTAGAATCGTCCAGAGCAAGCACGATCGATCCCGATCGTTTGCGTCTTTTGTGGTTGATCGTAGCAGAATTCTCTTCAAGGACAAAGAATTTATAGTGTTCTCACGATGGCATGAGAGAGGAAAAGATAGTGCATTCTAGATCTCTAGAACTCTCTCTAGGGTTTGAGGGGGTTTCTCTCTATGCACAACCAATCTCTCTTAGGAAAGAGATACAACTAGATATATATTAAGGAAAGTTTAAGGTTCTCTATTTATATACAAGTCCAGTTATCAATTCTTTAATTCTTAGTGAACCTCATGTCTTAAAAAAAATATAATTATTATTCACTTACATGTGCATCACTTAAGAATAAATAAATATCATTTATATCATTGTCAATAACACCATTAAACTCGGTTCGTTTATCCTCTTCAACATATATTGAATCTTGAATAATAACTATTTATTTAATAAATAAATATCACTTCATTATTCGTCGATAAAAATAATAAATATTATATTTGTCAAACCTTCCAAATAAATATTTAATATTATTTAACTCGCATATTCTTTTGAATAATTTGTGATTAAATCTTGATGATCAACCAAACCTGAACAATTATTAAACCACAAAGCAAGAATAATATTTATTCGAATTTGTTAAATTCATCATTGAATTAAACTAAGATTCCATATTCACTTAGTGTGTGAGGCGAAGACGCCTAAAGTTTAAGGTTAGTGTCTATAAACAAGTCAAGGTGCCCATAGAGAAAGAAGTTAATGTCACAATGACATACAACCTCCTACGAAAGTCCATCGTGTAATATAATCTCTTTTATCACGATATCTCTAATCAAACAAGTTTCATACTGGTGTCATCAACCAATGTATTCGATGTCACTTTCTTTGACTTTCAGAAAATGAACTTTCCTACAGAACACCATGGTATACAGGGAGTTTTACTCTCTTTTAAAGGCCTGAGATATCAACTTTTATCAAGCGATATAAGGGATAAAAATTTTCTCGTATTATCCATTAATGCAACATCACTCATGACGCACCCAACATATCATACTTCGTCGCAAGCATATGTCGCCACGGAAGCACACCATGAGAGAGCGTTTCAAAGTCCTACGAGTCTCCACCCCCGATAGCCGGAACATTTGTGTTATGTCAAATGATATCATTCGACTATAGAACATTTATTCAGGAATATTATTATGGTACTTCTAGGTTCTCATCATAGCGGGAAACTGTTATGACCTTTCAGTACAACATATATTCTTAGGACATTATCACATACTATGTCATGCAAAGGATGTGATAAGAAACTTCATTAAAATTCAAGATAATGAATGCATGTAATCATCAAGTACTTCGAAGTTGGTTCTAAGGCACCAACTTCAAGAACTCTGCAACCATTTATTTAATCTTGGGGACGAAAATGGAATCGGAAGGGGAAGTTACTTTCTAATGTTTGGCAGGGAATGAAACTCAAATTACAATCATATCTCCCTTATTTTCATTTAAATTATCGTTCTCATTCAACTTCCATTTGTCTTTCCCTCTCCCATCCCAAACCACATGGGACCTGAAAGAAAAGGGTGCAAGTAAAAAAAAGATTGACTAATATGGGCACAAAATTTACTTAAAAAGACCCACTGAGCATGGGTCACTGACCTACAAGTGCATAATCCAATCTTGCAAACTCAATAAAAGAGCCTAGAATTGTCCTGGGAAATTGATTTATACCGGTCATCAATAATTTTTCTATGCTAATAATGAAGGCATGGGGTTACCAAATACAATCCTTCCATTGGAGCATGGACAGCTCCCTTCAATAACGCAACCAGCAACCAGAATGCATCTTCTTCGCTCATATAAAGAAGCAGCAGTCCAGCTACAAACCCCATGCCCTGCGGTTGAAAAAAGAATTTAAAACATATTTTCTTTCCAGTGAAATGTAAAAGCGTGCCAGAATAAATAAGATATAGACCTGAACATATCCAACATCTCTATCATACACAGAGTACGCCTTCAAAACATTGTAAAGAGACCTTTGCCCAGGTCCATGCCTCTGTTGAAAGAAAACATGCGAACGGAAAGTACGGGAGATGTCTCGAATTATATCCAATTCTGAAGAAGAAGTCTCATATATTACCAGTTGCTGAAAGAAAAATAATAGCTTATCAATGTAAACAGAAAAAGCATCGAGGGAGTATATACTGAAGGGGGAGGGGGGAATACCTCATAAACCCCAGGATTCATCAGCAAAAGGTCCCAACTTCCCGAGATCAACTGCCAAACAAGACCTCTTAAGCAGTCAGGAATTCCTTTCCTGATGCGCCTTTTTACCACACGAGGCTTCCTCCTAACATAATGCTTCCAATCGCTACCTCCAGTTCCAATCATTTTCCTCCATTTGCTGATCTTCCTTTCCTCCCTGAAAGCCCCATGACAGGACATTAAACAGAAGGTTCACTATCAAGTATCACAAGAATCATCCATGAAAATGTGTGTCAACATGCAGAAACAAGCCTAATGATGCATACCTTTGCGAAGACAGGATTTTGTTATCCCTACGTGTTGGTTGAATTGGTCCTGCCCCATGGTCATCATTTTTTCCCTTTTCCATCCCACTGCCTTTAACAATTGCTCATGCTTACATGTAAAGATTGTTCTCCTCCCGAAATATGATCACCTGCTGAAAGATTTATTTTCACCAGAGTACAATACCAAAAAAAATGGAGATAAATACAAAAAACTACCATAATTTGAACTACTTAAGCACTAAACCTAAAAATGAGCAAGAAAACGCACGCACACAAGGGTATTAAATACACAGAACAGACACAGTTGTGAGTAAACATTTGTTTAGGTTAGAGAACAGGGCACTGCAATTGCCTTGAAAATTATCAGTCAATAATACGACCAAATAGAGCATAATAAATAAGAGGGAAAAAATCCGAAAACACGAACTATTAGTATAGGAGAAAAATAAGCAGTAACGTCACAAGAAAGTCACAATGAAGCAAGAATATAGATTCATGACACCAAAATGGGGAAGGGAGATTGGTAGGGAAAGGCAGTGTTACAACTGACGAACAAATGCAGTCCAATGATAGAACCTGAAAACCCATGGAAGCAAAAGGGAGAGGTGGGGAACGAAACCTCTAAAAACTAATCGAATTTCTGAAATTATGTCGCCAAAAAACACCACGGAAGAACGGAAGACGGCATAATAAGTGAAATAGATGATGAAGAACGACGGAAGAAAGATGGGATATTGCACCCGGTTATAGAGGAATTGCACTCTGCGAGTGACTGGCCATAAATTATCCTCTCCATACCGTGGGTGCCATGGTCTCTCACGACTTCTAGGATGTTTGCAAGTGTGAAGTTTGCAACCTCGGTTGTTAATTAAACTATACTATGAAGAGTTTCGTTGCTTGGATTTAACCTGCGAACAAGATTCTGTCCTCGTGGTTGAATTAGGGTTGGGTACGCTATTTCAGACCGCCGTCGTCGGATTAGGGTTCCTCTCCGCGACTTCGGATCGCCGTGGAGGTCAACATCCTCCGGCCATTCCCCCCGGCCGCTTCCTCTTCCAGTCCTTGATTTTAGACCGCCGTGGAGCTCTCCAGTCGGTCGCCGCAGCACCGTCGTCTTATCGTCCCCCGCAACTTCAGACTGTCGCACCACGCTCTTCAGTAAAACGGCCTGTGGCCCGCGGGCTTCGCGGACGGGGCGGGGTGGAACGCATGTCAGTGCGAGCCAAGTCCGCACGGGTGTGGGCCAAGGCACCCAGATATCTAATTTAAAATATATATATATTTAACAGTATATTTTTTTCATTCACATGTAAATTTTAAATAGATTTATATTTATTGTTTTAATATTATATTATTTTATTTATATAGTAATTATTAATCATATTTACATGGTGTGTCATCCCACCTTTCGAAAAATAGAACTTATCTCCCTGTCAATTCTAAAAGAGTTATTATAATCATAATATTTGTTTATTCGGTTTAATTTGGTTATTATTTGATTTTATTTTCTTATTAAGAAAATTGGAAAGACCTCATGGAAACCCTAATAACCTCATTTGAAACTGGTCATTACTCTGAATCGTTGTTCGTTCACATGTTTAGTCGTTCGCATCATCACACAACCAACACCATCATTCATCGTCATTCGCCAGTCACTCATCCACTTTGCATCGCAACAGTTCGTCACTGCATCGGCATCGCTGCATGTCACTATTAACCCATAAAAAACGTTTAATCGCACCCCTTAAAACCCTAGATATTGTCAATTCATACTTATTCCCCACAATTACCATTAAAAATGAGAAAAAATACATTATTTAAATGAACATAAATAGTAAGTTTTTTTAAAATGCAGACAAGCCCGCGGGCTACCCGCGGGCTTGTGTGGGACGGGGCAGGCTTGAATTTTTTTATCCGCATTATATGTGGGCTTTTGCGAACAAACTTGTGTTGGCTCAAACCCGCGTGGGAAGCTTCATTGATTGGGATAGACCAAATCCAATCATCTGGGGGCCATACGTTTGGATCAGTGCCAACGTCAACATAATGCAACCTCTCATGAGGGGAGCGTTTCTTTCTTTGGAGGACAGTCGACTATGGATCCCCTTTAAATACGAAAAGTTACTTATAAAAAGTTGAGGCTGAAACCTCAGTTTATTCGGGGAAGGGGATACAGTACAAGAGAAAACCATGCAGCAAGCAGTACAGGGATGAACTCGGCGAGACTCGAACTTGAGACCTCATCGAGACCCACAAGGGAAACTACCAACTGAGCTGCACCCTGGGGGCACAAAAAGTTACCTATACTCTGTTTCTACTGTGTGTAGGTTCCGGGCGCAGCGGAAGCGCGTTGGTGGGTTTGCCCAACTTTAATTTTAGCGTTAAACAACGTTCAATCCGAGATCCGTCACGATAATAAAACGTCGGATCTTCAGAATAGAACGAAGAACGAAAAAAAGAGAAGGGTCCCAGAACCATCGAGAGGATCATCATATGTTGGTTATAATTAATTTAATTAATTGACCTGAATTACCTTGATGGAATTCTTTCTTCGTTGATGTTTTCCGGTCACATTTCGATGTGATTCGTCGTTGCGTCGCAGAAGCCAAGTGTAGACTTCCTCTAGCGGTGATCCACACGTGCACCACGTATCTCTAGACGTCGCCAAAGGAATCTTCAGGTGCTAGTGTGGAGAAGCCTTTACTTGCGTTGTCTCCCTTACATCGCCTTGATCCGATGGAGGAGGATCTCTCTCGGTCTTGAGAGAGTTCTTGGAGGAAGGAGTTCTCTTGGCTTTGAGATAATTTTCTAAAATTGTTGTGCACAACGATTTATGGAAAAGTGTTGGGGTTGTGAGGATATTTATAATCGGGTTTGAGGTTATAGAGTTATAACAATAAATAAACGCGTTACACATTTTATTTATTTCATTAACTCTTATTGAAAACTCCCATGTCGAATCATTAATTCCTTGACATGCGCCCACACTGATTATAATAAATACTATTTAATAAAACAATATTATTTCCTCAAAATCCTGACTGAAAAAACTACACGGCGTGTAATCATTGATACACGGCGTGTACTTGTTTTTCATTTCCTTTCCAAAATGAAAACTACATGGCGTGTACATTCAATGTACACAGCGTGTATATCTTGTTTTTTCATTTTATTCTTCCTCCAACATTAAAACGATTTAGGCTTCCTTGAATAATCATTAAACCACATATGAGAATAATCTTTATTCTACTTGATATACTTGGATACACTTAGTGTGTGACCTTCTAGGCCTCTTTCTCGTTGACATTAGACGGACTTGCCTAAAGTCCAAGATTACTGTCTAGCAACGGGTCAAGGCACCCAAGAGAAAGAAGTTGACACTGCATTGACGTGTCACCTCATACGAACTCTTACCATGTAATACAATCCCTTTGTCACGATATCTTGAATCAAACGGGTTGCATGCTAGTGTCATCAACTCATGTGCTCGATTATTATTTCTTTGACTTTTCGGAATTGAACTCGCTCATACCTTACAATGACCATGGATTTATTTAGGCTATATCAATTCCATCAAATGACCTGATATATCTACTTCTGTTATGGAACAGAAAGGACAAAACTTTTCTCACATTATCTATTAATGCAGTATCACTCGTGACGCACCCAACATATCCTACCTCACTGCGAACAGTGTGTCGTCACAGTTTTCGTCAATACATCTAAGTGCATGAGTTGTAATACCCATTAATAATAATCTTAAAGTCGAAGGACCAATACACACGTCCGCAGATAAGAACATCCAATGACACTATGAAATGTGGATTTCCTACCGGCGAGTCTCGTTCTCATAATATCCTCCTGGATATTACCAAGGGCGCACAATATGAGAAGGTGCCTCAAAGTTTTATTAGTCTTCACCCCTAATGGAACAACTGTCCTTAGGACATTATCACATGCATTGTCACGCAGAAAAACAATCAAGATGTGATACGATATTTATTAATGAATAAAGTACAAAGTAGTTGGTTCTAAGCCACCAACTCCAACACTATGGACAAAATAGACATATGGAAAAAGAATGCACCTTAAGAACCACTGACATGGACGACAACATCGTCCTTCAATACGGCCCATGGCTCCACGCGAGAAAAGCAAGGTTGCCCTTCATCTCGGAAGTTGAAAAACAATTGGATAGAGATAAGCTTTCTAAGGCTTTCAATCCCTAGGGAGTGCCAAAGTTACCATGTTCAGCCATCCACCTACTGTCTTAGATCAAAACTGTCTTGTTACCCCAAAAAATCCCAGTAGACGTGCTTCCATACCCAAAACCATTAAACATGAGTTGTTCAGCGATCACGCGGGCAAGCCATTGCCAATGACCACCATCCTAATCACTTGCCCCCACCAACCAATAAAAGCCCACCCATCCCACCCCAAGCCCCAAATTGACCCACTACAAACCTCTGGATCCCTGTGGGATTTGTCCCACTCCCTTGCCGCACTCCCCTTTGTCACACCCCGAACCCAATGAAAGCTCACTCCAGCCACCTACCTATGGTCCTAAAAAGCACCAAACTTGGAAGAGGTGAATCTGACACCATCCTCCCTGCGTCAGATCCCAATAAACCCAAAAGAAGCCTTGAGAATCCACTTGTGAGGGAATGATTACCTAAAAGATAGAAGACAATGGAGGATGGATCCTTTGTCGAATACATAGAGGCGAAGGCTGGATTGAACCAACCCCGCCCATCTCTATGAAAAATCATGTGTTGGAACTGTTGTGAGCTTGGAAACCCACACACATTTTGCATGTTCCATTTTCAGAGTGCCAAAAGTGGCCCTAGTATGGCTTTCTTGTCCGAAACCATACTCGAAAGCAAGGACATGTGCGAAGTTGTCTCCAAGGTAGGTTTTCAAGGATGTTTTACCATTGTTCACCAAGGTTGTGTGGGCAACCTCTACCTCCCATGGAAAGAGGAGTTGGATGTTAGGATTAAAAGCTTCTCGCCTAACCATATTGTCGCCTCTATTCACCGGTTCGACATGCACACGTGGTCTTTTGTGGGCTTCTACGGCTAGCCCTCCCAAAATGATAAGTGGAAATCCTGAAACCTCCTTAGTCGATTAGGAATGGTTTTATGGGACCTCTTCTCATAGGTGGGGACTTTAACGATGTCATGTATCACAGAGAAAAAAGGGGGGCTTGTAAACCTTTTTCCCATTTGATGGGCTTTCAGCAGGTAGTCTGATGTACATGGATTTCACATGTATTTTTATAATTTTCTAACATAGTTTTAATTAATCAATTTAACCATTTTTTATATTTTTAGTCTATTTTTGTAGTTTTATAGTATTTTAGATATTTTGATAATTTTTAGTTAATTTATATAATAATATAAGTAATTTACTATTTTTATTAGTTATATTAATTTTATATATTATATTTAAAACTATATTATTATTATTATTAGTTTCACTAATTTTAGTTTATTTTATTAATTCTTATTAGTATGTGTATTTTAAATTGTATTTTATTTTATTTCATTATTTTGTTGCATTAATAAAATAATATTTGTTATTAGTTTATTATTATATTTAATAGTAGCATTATATTTAAATACATGTGAATTAATATATTATTATTATTATTATTTAACTTAATTTGATAATTTATTTTTTTTAATTTAAATTTAACTTTTTTATTTTTATTTTTATTTTTTTTACTTTCCCTCCTACCCCCTTGACCTGATCCCCTCCCATATCTATTCCCATGCCCCCACTTCCCCTTTGACTTATTCCTCATCTTCTCTCTCCAATCCCCTCACTTTCCCATAACAACCCACATCCCCACCCTCTCCCTCTCTCCAATCCCTACACATCCTCCTTTAATTCGACCCTCCATTTCCCCTGCTCCCCTCTCACCCGCCTAATCCCCACACGACCTCCCCTTCTCTCTCGCTCCACTACCCAACCTCTGCCCCTTTTACCCAGCACGCCCCCCTACCCCATTCTCCACCATTCCCCTCTCCCCACTACCCCCTATTCCCCTACCCGCCACCCCCTTAACCCGCTGCCCCTCCTATTCCCCTAATCCCCACGCTCTCCCTCCCCGGCCCTCCACTCAACCACCACCCATCCCCTCCCCCCTTCCCTACCCCCTCACCCCTCTTAGCCAATGCCCCACTCACCCGTCACCCCACTCCTCGTTTCCCCAACACACCCTACCCAACATTTTTGTAGGTACAAAATAGGTGTTGTCATATATTTTATTCAAAATATTTTATTTTTATAATATTATTCAAATTATTTATTAAAATAAATAGAGTGTTTTTTAAATTTGAACTGGTGTGCCTCTCACCGAGAATTGTGTCTTTTCGGTAGAACCAATGCGTTCTTTGATCGAAATGGTGAGATTGAAGTGGTGTGTCCCTCACCAAGAGTTGTCTTGTTTCAGTCGAACCAATGTGTTCTTTGAACGAATCGGTGCAATTCAAACCGTTTATAATCTATAAATAAGTGATGATGAGATAACTTATGGATTAATTAATTTCAATCCTAGAAATTCTCCAGAGTTCTCCCAACATCGATGCAGCGGGGTAATCAAAAATTGGTGTTCGATTTTTCCCAAACCTTGGTGAAATTCTCGAGGGATAATTCCACCGAGAACCCTACACCATCAACGTGGGGGTGGATCAAACCCTTTTGGATAGTGAATCCAATTCACACATCAAGGTTCTATCTGTCTTCTCTTTCTGCCAACTTATTTTTCTAACAGGTGCACCGTCAACACGGACATCCTTTGCTGACCAGAACAACTGCCGGCGACCAGCCTCCTCCATTCCAAGAACGCAGCGGCAGTTTGGGTGCATCATTGAATTTTTAATAGGTTTGCTTGGGCTTTCAGACATTGACTGTAAGAACCCGGGTTTTTAGAACGGGTCAAAATCCCGACCCTGTTTGAATTTTTGTTTTGTTTCTAAGAAATCTGGAGAAACTGAGCAGTTTCTGGAAATTTCCAGACTACACGCCATGTACTCTAGAGTACATGTCGTGTATGAGTTGGGCGAGTATCGGTCATGTGCTCGTCGAGTACATGTCGTGTGATGACTGTGTAGAAACTTCTTACTACACGACATGTAGTTATCGACGCGCCATGTACCCGTGACCATGTGGAGGCTATACATGGCATGTAGGCCTATTGGTTGGGTATAATCATTTAACCAAGTACACGTCGTGTCCTCCTTGGACACGCCGTGTAGTCTAGCCATGTATGAGGGATATACATGGCGTGTGGGTAAGTCGGTAAGGAAGAGAAGAAAAACTATGTACACGCCGTGTACTCATGTCGACAGGTCCTGGAAAGTAAGTCGTTGGAAAAGTGGTCATCATGTGAATAGTTAAATGATACACATGGCGTGTAGTCCTAAAGTACACGCTGTGTAGTTTTCTTTCTTTTTTTTCTCAAACGGGCAGTGGCCTCATTTTGAGGCAGAATCCAAACCCTTCGACGAGTTTGAGCAGGGAGAGCCGACCGAAACTTCTTTTCCCTCCCGTTCCTTCTTCCGAGACCCGATTCGAACACCAGTTGATCCGTTGGAACCCCCTCAATAAGGCCTTGATTCCTCTTGATCCATTTTTCTTAATTTTCATTCTAGAACGAGTTATTTGGGTTTTAGTGTTTTTGATTCTTTTGTAGATATACCACGTTTTAGACCTAATTGGAGGCTTTTATCGGAGGAGTAACATCGTACGAGTCTCAGGTAGGTGGTGCATACCTCTTTTTGTGTTTTCGCAGTTATTAGGTGGCACGGGCTATGGCGCGTTTTCGGGTATTTTGAGCGGGGCCCAATTTTATCTAATATTGCATGTTAAATTGTTCATTAGAACCATGATATGCATTTAGGCATAACATTTACCTGTTTTTCTTGAGCGGGGTCGGGCGAGGGGTCGTTTTTCAATTGGGGCATTTTGGTCGGGGAAATCCAAAATGGTTATAATTGAACTGTGATGTTTTAAACTGTTAAGTTTAGTTTATTAAGACTGAATATGAATTTTTAGAGGCTTTAAAGACCTCAGTGCTGGTATGGGACAACACCTTGTTAGTGCAATTCAACTGTTTAGATTGTTTTGCATGTTTATGTGTTCTGTTGAAAGGGTTATATATGTAATTGCTGAGTTGCATATTTTGGAACCTTCGAGTTGTGCTGGGCATGGCCTGGGTATTGTAGAGTGATGTTGATCACAGGTTGGGCTTGAATCGGGTTACGTTGGGTGGTTCTGACCATGAGATTGGGCGTCATGGGCGTCGGTTTGAGGAAGGATGACTGTCAGGTTGGGCATGACCCGAGTTACTGGGATGGCAAGACCATCAGACTTGAGTGGCATGGTCGTAGGGACACGAGGTGTCAGAGGTGTTGTGGCTTGGGTACTATTTTGGTGATTACCGCTCACCCGGAAACTTTGAGTAGTGTGCACATAGAGAGACTCCGTGATGAGGTGGTTTTGACCACTCGTGTGGGTAGAGGCCCTCGATAGTTGCAGTTTAGGTACTTTTAGTTTGGGGGTGCTTGTTGTAGGAAGCCACGAGGAAGGTGAGGAGCCTTCAAGGAATAACATTGAGGCTATCAGGTTAGGGGCAGAGGCTCGCCGTGATTTGAGGGAAGACATCACTGTCCCTCCGATTACCTTGTTTGAGGGCATACATTGCTGTCCCTTAGGTTACTTTATTTGAGGGCAGACATCTCTGTCCCTCTGGTTACTTATTTGAGGACAGACATCACTGTTCTTCCGGGTTACTATTTTTTGGGTGTGCCTTCAGGACATCGGTACTTGAGAGACACAGTGTTAGGGGGAACATGGTGTTGGGTTATATGATAGAGATTACAGCGTTGGCCAAAGCAGGAGACACTCTGTAGTGGCAGCTGAGCACCAGTGGAGTTTGTGTTTATTTGTGCATCGTACTGGTTACTGTTTTCCTTATAAATGCATGTCTGCTTAAACGCTTATATTAGGTACGCACCGTTGGGTGGTATCCTACTGAGATTCGTCTCACACCCTACATGGGCCCTTTGAGATGCGTGCAGACTTTATGGATTTACATGCAGGAAAGAGGTCAGCTTCAAGAGATGGGTTGCATTAGCTGTTTCATGGAGATGGTATGGACCTTGAGGTCTTGCCTAGCCGGAGTTACTTTGTTTTTCTTACTTTCTTGTATCAGCATGTTTACTTAATTTGTAGCTACTGTTGGTTAGCCATTGACACCTTTACATAGGGATATGTATGACCTGCTTTGGATGCATGTTTGTTGTTCAGTGGTAGTTACAAGTGATTAACATGCTGTTATGTTTACTTTCCGCTGCTGTTGTTTATATTTATTGTTTCTGTTATTTATCGATATTGAATGTACTTCTACTCTGCAGGTCCGGTTTGAGTTTGCTGAGTCGTTATTCTGCTGCATATTTATTATTATACTCGGACCAGTACCATTGTTATTATCCTCCGAGAGAGTATAGTCTCCCCAATATACCTATAAGACCCTCGCTGCTAGTCGGAAACCTTTGGCGTTCGGGGAGGTGCGCCTAAGGTAGTAACACCCAACCCATTGAGCACTGTTCGGGTGGCTGTTCGGGTCCGGGTCGTTACAAAGTGGTATCAGAGGAGTTCTTGATAGGGATTTAGTAGTAGTGTCTTGTTGGCTACTAATGAGATTGAGACTTCTCTTTTTTTTTTATTTCTGCTGGTTTTACTATTTGGGATATGGTAGACTGGAGATAGGTTGTTACTAGAACTGGGTTTCTAGCTTGTGATTGGGTGCCTGCAGCCCCAGGTATGAGGGATGGACCAAGTTTTCATGGGTGAGAATTGATGTTTTCTTTTTTCTTAGATTACATATTATATGATTTTCACCTCGGTGGCTCACTTGGTGTGTGATACTATTGATTGTGACATGTGACCCTTGACCCGGTGTGGTAAGGGAGAATTGGACCTTGGCCCGATATGGCAAGGCTTATTGTTTGGCTTTTGATAGTCACATTGTAGGGTATTTCAATCTCATAACTACACATATGCTTTGTGAAGTGATAATGCCATGTGAATGATATCAATTGTCATGCTTTGTATTATTGAAATGTGAAAAGGTGAAATTCATGATATAATTTCTTGTTTGTTGCAATGTGTATGTCATGCTTTATATATTGTAGAGTTGCATGTGACAGGGTAATTGGGTCTGGCTCTGGTACGAGCAGGCAGGTACTATCGGTTGAGGTGATTTTGATCACCAGGATTGGGCGACTCGATCGTCGGTTTGAGGCAACATTGGTTGTCAGGATGGGCATGGCCTGAGGTACTTTTGATACTTGGCTCTGTTGAGGGGCGGGTAAGGAGGCCATGAGGTCGGGATGCCATGGGGCACGTTGTGGTGGGAGAGAGTAAGGGTAGTAGTTATGCACTGCCTTTTACTGCTTTCTTTATCTGTGTTATATATGTATAAATTATTATGTATATGGGATGTCTGACCATTTATGGTATTCAGTGGATTCCTTTTTATTCGACTCAATAGAGCATCAGGCGAGAGATGATCTAGTGCTGCAAGATCTAGTTCAGGGTCCGGTTCAGACAGAGTAGGAGCTGTAGGTACATGCTTAGGGACAAGACCAGGTTCAGGATCCAGTGCAGGCAGGGCAATAACCAGGTTTGGCAGCGTTTGGACCATGTCTCGATGAGCAGCTCCGAGCTAGCCTGGTACGTGTCTTGCAGGGGATCGATAGAGGCGCGCATGGTACAGAGCCTTCTATGGCATATCTGACGTGTGATTTCCAGTTGCAACACCCACTGATTTTTCAGGATGAGGTTGGTACACAGGCGGCTGAGAACTGGATAGAGAGCATGCAGGATGATCTTCGAGCAGCTTGATACGCATCCAGGGCGGAGGGTCAAGCTGGCGACGTACATGCTGCGAGGACCGACAAAGCGTTGGTGGGATGTGCAGGTTTAGGATCACAGGCACGAAGGACTATCATAGAAGGACTTCGGGGATAGGTTCTTTGAGCACTTTTACCCAGAGACACTGAGGGTCAAGAGACTTCAAGAGTTCTTGAGTCTTCAGCAGGGAGACATGTCCGTCATGGACTATGCAGCTACTTTCACTGAGTTGTCATGCTTTGCACCTGGTATGGTGATGAAACTCAAATTTTCATATATTTTATACTGTAAATAATTTTTTATAATCCCACCATAGTGTTATTGTATGGGTAATTGTCACATTTTTAGGTTTTAGTGTTATTTTGAGCCTAAATGCAAAAATGGCCTAAATTCTGCAATTTTAACAGATTGTTATCGCAGGGGTATTTTTGTCATTTCTCATAAAATATATGTCCAAATTTTGTGATTAATTTTTTTAGAATACTTATTTAATTTACTTAATTTTTTTCTTCTGGACCAGGGGATGAATCGATCATCTAGAGGCCGTAAAAAATCAATGAAGTTAAAGATTTTTCTGGGCGGACAGAATGGGACCCACAGATGTAACAAAAAAATAACTCAGCAAACACACCTCTAAATGAATTTATTCCAGATGTAAAGTAAATAGGATTAAATAAGACACATCCATGATGAATTTAAAGTCAAAATACCCTCATTAATGCATTATTGGAATGCTCAAAACATGTGGAAGACGAAATGTCTCACCAGGCAGAAATGGTTCCATTGGGTAATAAATTCATAACATCATGAAAAGTCATAAAAAATGAACCATATTTTGTGGAGAGACTCTAAATCAAGTGGGTAAAAACTTTCATTAAGGTTCCAATGCGTGAACCGACATTTTGGAGGGTCATAATGGCCAGGTAAGTTGACGTATTTGAATTTTCCTAGTCAAATGGACATATTAAATGTCTCGAATTGAATCAGGAATAAATCCTACATCAGAGGGAAAATAAATCTAATATTTGGAGGGTGAACGGAGGAGACATTATGGAACATCTTTTATGAATAAACATGTTACAAATTTTTGCATTTAATGGTACATACACACAAAATAACTTGGAGGATGATTCTGGAGAGAATTCTTTCACCTCCTCTCCCTATAAATATGTATACTCACCTCTTCTCAAAGCATTGACACTTCTGTGTGGCCATTTTCCATTGTTTTTTAATCTATTTTAATTGTAATATTATTATGCATTTTTAATATATTTTTATCTTCTTCATATCATTCTCATTTTTTATCTTTTGTTTTTCCACCCCATTCTTCTCCACCATGATCTCTTATACTTGTGATCATGAGTAGCTAACCCGAGGAACTTCCCGGGGGATCAATCCAGTGTCGAACCCAAGTCATTAAACATTCATGTTAATTTTTTCTTATTTTATTAGAGTTAGGTCAAGGGGGATATTATTGGGTAAGGCGCCTCTGTGTCTCCACTTGCCACCTGAGGCTTAGCTTTCTCTTTTATAATATTTTCCCTCGATCGAGGAGGTGGATGTGCGGTCTCTCGGCGATCATTGAGAGCACTGTATATTCACAACAACATATAAAAGAGGATATTCACACATATGATGGAGTGTGTTTATTAATTAAGTATGAAACTGATAATGAGATGATGAAGGTTCAATCTGGGTGATTCTATCAGGAATATCTCCTTTCTGTCTAATATCATTTTGTCTACATTCATTCTGTTTGCATTATGCATTGCATGTTTACTTCCCTTCATCTTTCATTATCATTTATAAAACAAAAATTTCATTTAGTTTTATTTCATAAATAAAAAAATATAAAAAAATTGAATTAGAAGTAGTGATTGATTGACCACAAAATCTCCTCAAGAGAACGACCTAGGTCAGCCCATATGCTGTATTTAGTTATAAATATTTTTGAGAGCACACATGACAACACTTCATAAAATTGGTGCCGTTGACAGGGATACAAGTGTTTTTAATTCACTATTTTTATTCACACTTCGTAAATAATTTTTCTTTAATTAAAAAAAACACAAAAAAATCATATTTTTAAAAAAAAAACTTAAACAAATCTCTTTTTTCCTGATGTCTTATAATTCAAATTATTATTCATGGAATAAACAATCTTAGGTGCCAGAAAATGTTTTCAATAAACTTGATGCTCAATTTCAAAGGATAAGTGATAAAGTTAAAAACCTGGAGAACCAAATAGAATCTATTGCTGAATATGTATGCACATCCTAGGAGCAAATCGAACCTGAGCCAGAACCTGAACCAGAACGAGTGGTGGAAGAGATTTCACCAATAATTTTTTATGTTAAAGAACCTGAGGAGGGTGATAAGGAGCTACTAAAAGAATTAATCATATCATCCCACACTCAACCATTGCTCGAGGAGGTCCTGGAAGTATAAATTTCAACTAATGCACACATGGGAGATGAAATCAACATTTTTTGAAAGAATCTTGGAATAAATTTGTTGTAGATAACTTGAAACATGATCTTCCCATCCTTGATAATGAAACATCATACACTTTCTACTTCTCTCTTACTTTGTAAGTTAATGAAGAAGATGCACCTGCTGAGATTGAGTTGCCAATGGTCCTGCCCGAAGAGATCAATTACCATACTGAATTACTTGAAAGGGAATATTTATTTATTAATTCTTCATGTTTTAATCTTATTCAAGATAAATTGTTTTCTGACATCTCTTCCTTTGAAATTTTTGATATAGTACAAATAGAGCAGATTGTGGATGTTAAGAAGAAACCACTCAAGTGGTGGTGATTGAAGAAGAAGAGCTGGAGAAGATGGTGGTGCGACTACCTCCTCAACAAAAATTTGCATACCATATGGAGGAGAACACCATAGAAGTCATCAGGGAGCACCCCTATATTCTATTCCCTCCCACTTCAAACCTCAAATCTCATCTTTATTCTTTCTTGGGGGTTAGGAACTTTCTTATATTCTTTTGGGTTCTCTACTTTCAGTGTTTATTCATGGAAATTGGTAAAAGTCACATGTGGTGGTTCATCTCAAAGAAACCACACCCACCTTATGACTATGGATAATCCACTGAAACTACCCGACTAGGGGCAGTAAAAACCTAGAACCCGCTTGGGGGTCTAAACCAAGCATTATCTCTTTTCTTTTACCTTTATCATTCTTTTTATTTATTTTTATTATGTATTTTCATTACTTTCTTGTAGTCTTAAAGTGGTAGATTCTAGAAGCTTAACTCAATGCATCCACTTCAAAAATAATGTCAGGTTGTATCTTTCCTTCCCTTGGATTTTCTACCTTTATATTTATATTTTGTTGAGTTGAAATGAGGGGTAGTAAAATTTAAGTGTGGGGGAGTGTCAGCCTACTTAGTTCTTCTTGTGTTCTTTTCATTTTTGATTATCATTTTTTAATGATTTTTGAGCTTTAATGAATATTCTTATCACTTTTCACATATTAATTGATTTTCAAAGAGTTGAAATTATTTTTGAAATAATGTATTTTAAATGATTGTTGATATGAATTATTTTCCCTTGAAAAGGATTTTCATACATTTTATGAGTTTGACTGATTTTTGAAATCCATGCCTATGAAACACTGACTCAAAATATTTTTACAGTCCTGTGAGTTATTCTAAACCACTTTTACATATTCTTCATAATACCCACACTTTCTTAAGGGAAACTCAAATTTTGTGTGAGAACCAGAATTTGTGAATATTCTCTTTCGAAGCTTTGGATTTCATGGAATGTATTTGAAATGATTTAGGAATATCTTTGGATAGACACATTTTATATTGAGACCCACATTTACATTTATCCTTCGTAAGCCCTTAGATTCCATGAATTGCCTTATAGGTTTAAGCCACATTACAAGCCAATTTTCCCAACCTACCCGCACTTTTAGTATTTTTGCATGGATATTTCAAGTTTGAGTGTGGAGGAAGGGCCTTTCGTGTGCGTTCATTGGGATTTGTATCATTTATGGGTGGTGAAAGGTGTGTGTCAATACTTTGGGCAGTGGATAATAAGAGAATTGGACATGTGTCATCATTTCATTGTGCTTTATCTGTTTCATCAATTTCTCCTTCAAAAAAATTGAAAAAATGGAGATGAGCTTGAATTCCTCATTTTAAATTCTTTTATGACTCATGTAACTATCAACAATTAATGGCATGAATTTTAATTCATTAATTGTATTCAAATTTTATCTCATCCTCCAAAAAAAGAAAAAAAAGAAAAAAAAGTTGTGCCTTTCTGGAGATTTGAAAAACCAAAGGGGAGAACTTAGATGATATAATTCATTATAATAATTGATTATCTCATGTACCATGTCATAAAAGAGGTTTGGTGTTGTTTTTCACATTTTCAAGTGGGATTGAGATAGGAATTTCCTGTGTTTTCCCTTGATTTAATCATGCATTGTACTTAAAAGTCCAACCTCCTCTTTCTAGCCTGAAACTTTTTCAATAATTTTCCCACCACCCTAAGCCACATAATCATTTGAACCTTTAATTAAATCCCTCATGATTAAATTCATTTTCATGTTTCACACTGTGGAGAAATGAGAATTTTTACAAACCTATGGTGATACATGCGATTTTCAAGTATGAGTATAACTCTAGATTCAATTTCTCTTGAGTGAAGAGTGACATAAAATTCAATGTGAGGTAGGTTGTGATTGGGACATGGATTGATTTATGAGTTTGAAAAAAATTTAATTATTAAAAGTAAAATGACAGAGGCTTGTTTTTCATATATGATACATGATGGACTTCTATTTTGGATAAGATCGTTGATATTTTCTCATTTTTGATTATTGTGTGGAATTTGATTTGGATGCAAGATGATTGCCCAGGAGTGAAATGTTTAAGTGTGAGGGAGTGATGAAGCTCAAATTTTAATATATCTTATACTGAAAATAATTTTTTATAATCCCACCATAGTGTTATTGTATGAGTAATTGTCACATTTTTAGGTTTTAGTGTTATTTTGAGCCTGAATGCAAAAATGGCCTAAATTCTACAATTTTAACAGATTGTTATCACAAGGGTATTTTTGTCATTTCTCATAAAATATATGTCCAAATTTTTTGATTAATTTTTTTAGAATCCATATTTAATTCCTTCATTTTTGTCTTCTGGACCAGGGTCTTAATCGATCATCTAGAGGCTGTAAAAAATCAATGAAGTTGAAGATTTTTCTGGGCGGACAGAATGGGACCCACCGACGTAACGAAAGTATAACTCGGCGCACACACCTCCAAATTCATTGATTCTAGATGGAAATGAAATAGGATTCAATAAGTCGCATCCATTATGAATTTCAAGTCAAAATAACCTCATTAAGTCATTATTGGAATGATCAAAACATGTGGAAGATGAAACATCTCACCAGGCAGAAACGGTTCCATTGGGTAATAAATTCATAACATCATGAAAATTCATCCAAAATGGACCATATTTTGTGGAGATACGATAAATAAAGTTTGGAAAAACTTTTATTAAGGTTACAATGCGTGAATCGACATTTTGGAGGGTCATAATGGCCAAGGAAGTTGAAGCATTTGAATTTTCCTAGTCAAATGGACAGATTAAATGTCTCGGATTGAATCAGCCATAACTCCTACATATGAGGTCCAATAAATTTCATATTTGGAGGGTGAAAGTAGGAGACATTATGGAACATCTTTTATTAAGAAAAATTTTACAAATTCTCCCATTTAATGGGACATACATGCATAATAATTTGGAAGATGATTCTGGAGAGAATTATTTCACCTCCTCTCCCTATAAATATGTATCCTCACCTCTTCTCAAAGCATTGTCACTTCTGTGTGGACATTTTCCATTGTTTTGTAATATCTTTCCATTGTAATAGTATTATAAATTTTTAATATATTTTTATCTTCTTCATATCATTCTCATTTTTTATCTTTTGTTTTCCACCCCATTCTTCTCCACCGTGATCTCTTATACTTATGATCATGAGTAGCTAACTCGAGGAACTTCCCGGGGGATCAATCCAGTGTTGAACCCAAGTCATTAAACATTAATGTTAATTGTTTCTTATTTTATTAGAGTTAGGTAAAGGGGGATATTAGTGGGTAAGGCGCCTCTGTGTGTCCACTTGCCACCCGAGGCTTGGCTTTCTCTTTTATAATATTTTCTCTCGATCGAGGAGGTGGATGTGCGGTCTCTCGGCAATTGTTGAGAGCACTATATATTCACAACCACATATAAAAGATGATATTCACACATACGATGGAGTGTGTTTATTAATTAAGTATGAAACTGATAATGAGATGATGAAGGTTCAATCTGGGTTATTCTATCGGGAATATATCCTTTCTGTCTAATATCATTTTGTCTGCATTAATTCTGTCTGCATTATGCATTGCATGTTTACTTCCCTTTATCTTGAATTATCATTTATAAAACAAAAATTTCATTTAGTTTTATTTCATAAATAAAAAATATAAAAAAGTGAATTAGAAGTAGTGATTGATTGACCATAAAAGCTCCTCAAAAGAACGACCTAGGTCAGCCCATATACTGCATTTAGTTATAAATACTTTTGAGAGCGCACAAGACAATGCTTCATCATATGGTAAGCGATGATGTGGCAAGGGTGAGGCACTTTGAGGATGGCTTGCGACATGCCATTCAGATCCAGGTGAATATCTTCTGGCTGAGTTCTTTCTCATAGGCGATGAATTAGGCGCTCATAGCAGAGGGAAACTAGAGTGATAAACCCCAAGTTGGCCGGGGAACAGTTTCAGGTGACGGTTCAGACAACAGGAAGCGAGGATGGGATGAGTTCTAGTAGGGCAATCAGGCCAAGGACTTAGCTAGTCCAACTTGCAACAGTTCTTTAGTGGTTTGCTTTCGGTGTGGGCAGCCAGGACATGTTCGGACTTAGTACGATAGGCCTCCAAAGGAGTGTCGAGCATGTGGACAGGTCGAGAATCTTGAGAGGTTCTGTAGACAACCTTCTCAGACAGCCGGTAGGCAGGGACCAGGACAGACGATGGCATCTGGAGTTGGTTCAGGTTCGGTACCAGGAGAGGGTAGCCGAGGTTCAGCTGCACGCGGAGGACGTGACAGAGACAGCGAGACCCATTTGAGGTGTCAGTGGCTGGTGGCTAGAGAAGCACCACAGGGAGGTTAGGCATCAGGCAACCGTACTTCAGGACAGGTGCACGCCGTGGATCTGCCAGAGGCTGAGCAGGCTGGTGAGCCGATGATGGTTAGAGGTACACCACGGGTGTGGCCGTGATTTCCATATTTTCCATTTTGGCATGACTTGTAGAGGCATGTCCTTTTTGATTGCATGTGATGAACATGATCTATGTGGACTGAATAGATGCTAGTCAGTGGGATTTTCACCATATCAGGTGCGTGATATACTTTTATATATATGTATGGGATGCATAGCATTCGGGGCACCGAGGATGCAGGTTACTTGAGGTGTCGTGGGCATCGGGGCATTGAGGATGCAGGTTATTTGAGGTGTATTGGGCATTAAATCATTGAGGATGTGGGTTACTTGAGGTGCCTTGGGCATCAAGGCATCGATGATGCAGGTTACTTTAGGTGCTAGGCACCAGGTTCGTTTTTGAGCATCCATGGGATGAAGGACCTTGTAGAGGCGAACACCGATGCGGTACGGGATGCATTGGGTGTCAGGAACGACACATGAGCACCAATGAGGCACAAGGGTGACGATGCGTCATGGAAGGATTATGCGTCCGAAAAACAGGTCAGTGAACCTTGTTTGTTTTAAATTTTGTCGTGTTGAGACTGAGTTAAGCTATTCCTAAGGTGGGGAGCCCCTTGAGGAATTTAGCCAGGACCTTTAAGACTGGGGTAGTCTGGGTTACTTTGAATGGGGTGTTATGTTCAGTGCCATCTCCGGGTTTCGTTTGATAGCTCGCAGACGAGCTATATTAAGGTGGGGAGATTGTAAGAACCCAAGTTTTTAGAACGGGTCAAAATACCAAACCTGTTTGAATTTTTGTTTTGTTTCTGAGAAAACTGGGGAAACTGGGTAGTTTCTAGAAATTTCTAGACTACACGCCATGTACTCTAGAGTACACACTATGTATAAGTTGGGTGAGTATCGACCGTGTGCTCGTCGAGTACATGACGTGTGATGACCGTGTAGAAACTTCTTACTACACGATGTGTAGTTATCAACACGTCGTGTACCCGTGACCATATGGAGGCCATACATGGTGTGTAGGCCTGTTGGTTGGGTAGAATCGTTTAACCAAGTACACGTCATGTCCTCATTAGACACGTCGTATAGTCTAGCCATGTATGAGGGATATACATGGCGTGTGGGCAAGTCAGCAAGGAAGAGAAGAAAAACTATGTACATGCTATGTGCTACCTAGTACACGCCATGTACTCATGTCGACAGGTCCTAGAAAGTAAGTCGGCGGAAAAGTGGCCATCACGTGAATAGTTAAATGATACACATGACGTGTAGTTTTAAAGTACATGCCGTGTAGTTTTCTTTTTTTTGCTAAAACGGGCAGTAGCATCGTTTTGAGGCAGAACCCAAACCCTTCGAAGGGTTTGAGCAGGGAGAGCCAGCCGAAACTTCTTTTCTCTCTCATTCCTTCATCCGAGACTCGATTTGAACACCGGTTGATCCGTTGGAACCCCCTCGGTAAGGCCTTGATTCCTCTTGAGCCGTTTTTTTCTTAATTTCTGTTCTATAACGAGTTATTGGGGTTTTATCGGTTTTGATTATTTTGTATATCTACATCATTTTATACCTAATTGGAGGCTGTTATCGGAGGAGTAACATCGTACGAGTCTCAGGTAGGTGGTGCATACCTCTTTTTGTGTTTTTGCAGTTTTTGGGTGGTGCGGCCTATGGCGCGTTTTCGGGTATTTTGAGCGAGACCCAATTTTATCTGATATTGCATGTTAAATTGTTCATTAGATCCATGTGATGCCTTTGGGTATACCTTTTACCTGTTTTTCTTGAGCGGGGTCGGGCAGGGGGTCGTTGCTCAATTGGGGCATTTTGGCCGAGGAAAGCCAAAATGGTTATAACTGAACTGTGATGTTTTAAACTGTTAAGTTTAGTATATTATGCCTTAATATGAATTGTTAGAGGCTCTCAAGACCTTAGTTCAGGTATGGGACAACACCTTGTTAGTGCAATTCAACTGTTTAGATTGTTTTGCATGTTTATGTGTTCTATTAAAAGGGTTATATATGTAATTGCTGAGTTGTATATGCTGGAACCTTCGGGTTGTGCTGGGCATGGCTTGGGTATTGTAAAGTGATGTTGATCACAGGTTGGGATTGAATCAGGTTACATTGGGTGGTTCTGACCACAGGATTGGGTGTCATGGGTGTCAGTTTGAGGCAGGATGACTGTCAGGTTGGGCATAGCCCGAGTTACTCGGATGACAAGACCATTAGACTTGAGCGGCATGGTCGTAGGGACACGAGGTGTTAGAGGTGTTGTGGCTTGGGTACTATTTTGATGATTACCGCTCACCCGGAAACTTTGAGTAGTGTGCACATAGAGAGACTATGTGATGAGGTGGTTTTGACCACTCGTGTGGGTAGAGGCCCCCGATAGTTGCGGTTTAGGTACTTTTGGTTTGGGGGTGCTTGTCGTAGGAAGTCACGTGGAAGGTGATGAGCCTTCAGGGAATAACATTGAGGCTATTGGGTTGGTGGAAGAGGCTCATCGTGATTTTAGGGTATACATCGTTGTCCCTATGGTTACCTTGTTTGAGGGCATACATCATTTTCCCTCCAGTTACTTTATTTGAGGATAGACATCGTTGTCCCTCCGGTTACTTATTTGAGGACATACATCGTTGTTCCTCCGGGTTACTATTTATTGGGCATGCCTTCGAGACATCGGTACTTGAGACATGCGGTGTCAGGGGGAACATGGTGTCGGGTTATATGATAGAGATTCCGACGTTGGATGAAGCAGGAGACACTCCGTGGTGGCAGCTGAGCACCAGTGGAGTTTGTGTTTATTTGTGCATCATACTGGTTACTGTTTTTCTTATAAATGCATGTTTGCTTAAACAATTATATTAGGCACGCACCATTGGGTGGTATCCTACCAAGATTCGTCTCACACCCTGCACGGGCCCTTCAGGATGCATGCAGACTTTATGGATTTACGTGCAGGAAAGAGGCCAACTTCAGGAGCTGGGCTGCATTAGTTATTTCATGGAGATGGTATGGACCTTGAGGTCTTGCCTAGTTGGAATTACTTTGTTTTGCTTAATTTATTGTATCATCATGCTTAATTGATTTGTAGCTACTATTGGTTAGCCATTGGCGCCTTTACATAGGGATATGTATGACCTGCTTTGGATGCATGTTTGTTATTCAGTGGTAGTTACAAGTGATCATCATGCTGTTATGTTTACTTTCTGCTGCTGTTGTTTATATTTATTTCTTCTGCTGTTTATTGATATTGAATGTGTTTCCACTCTGCGGTTCTGGTTCAAGTCTGCTGAGTCGTTATTACTCTACATCTTTATTATTATACTTGGACCAGTACCATTGTTATTATCCTCCGAGATGGTATAGCCTCCCCACTATACCTATAAGACCCTCACTGCTAGTCGACAACCTTTGGCATTCGGGGAGGTGTGCCTAAGGTAGTAACACCCAACTCGTTGAGCGCTGTTCAGGTCTTGGTAGTTACATTGACGTCACACGACGAGAGCGAGCACAAATTTGATCATTTTTTCAGCGGTGTGGTGGTTTGATTTGGGTGCGGTGTCATCGACTGCACAGAGCAGAGATATGATTATTATTTTGTGATCGTCGATGGCAGCTTGCGGTGGTCCTTACGTCGACACGAACCTGGTGAATTCATTTATTTATTTTTTGTGTCGTGTTTGCGTGATGGAGGGATAATTTTATTGGTGTTAGAGTTGTGATAAATGTGACAGTGAATGCATGTCTTTAATTTATTCCTATGTTTGATTTTCTTTTGAATTAATTTCAATTGGATGTTTATTTAATTAATTGTATTTGCATTTAAATTAATTGTCATTTGGGCTCTACACACATGCTTTGGTGTCCATTCATGTGATACCTAATAAGTAATCATGAATGAGAGTTCATCAGAGAATTTATTTATTCGGAATTCGATCAAGCGCGCGAGCGAATTATGAATAAATAAATATATTAATTGAAAAATTACTATTTTGTGTGTGTGCTTCTTCAAACTTGTGTGAGTGATACTGAATAAGTGATCTCATGTGAGCGAACCCGACTCAGGTAGATACTTTGACTTTGTGAGAAATGGGTCGTCGTATTTCACCATGTGATTCAGTTCTATAATGACGCGCAAATAATTTATCAGGACATAGAACTAAATGATGGATAATTTGCGTAAATATTAGAATACTATCCAACATAAAAGAATGAGAACAGATAGTATTTTGATTAAATTTGGAATCAGTGATAATTGAATAAATAAATATTCAAATGTGGGGATTAAATAATTGTCATTGCATGCACTTGAACAGACGTCATGACTCTGACACTTCCCTCTCCGCCAATTTCTTTCATATATTATTTCACTTAGATAGTTTTAGTCAATTTAAATAGTCATTTTTAAAATATTCAGTTAGTTTTTTTAGAACTTAGTTGTTAATCACACAATTAATGCCCATCTGCCTAAACATTCCTCCAAGAGGACATTTCTAGTGTCTACTCACATTCTCTCTATGGTTCAACCTTGCTCGCCACTTATATAGTAGTTTGTAGGTTAATTAATATTGCAAATTTTCACACGTTGCGACGCACGTGCCACAGTTCGTTGCATCGGGCTCTTAGACCTGGTTTATAAGGGAAACCCTTTCATATGGTTCTGGGGGAACTCAGAAATCACCCTCATTGAGGAGCATTTGGATTGATACTTGGCTTACCCTAAATGGATTTCCATCTTCAACCACTTCCAAATCTCCCACCTTACACCTGCAATGTGGGACCATTATCCCATTATCATTAACCTCAATGTCGAACACATGAATCAAAGGCAAGAAAGGTCATTTCGGTTTGAAAGCTACTTGATAAGGGAAAAGGAATGCGAGGAAGTTATTAAAACTAGATGGAATATTAAAACCCTTGATGTCCAAAATAAAATCTCCCAGGTCACGTACAACCTCAAGAGATGGAACTATAGTCGGTTCCACCAACTCGATAGGGAGTACGATGTGATAGAAAAAAGGAATGAGAAACTCCATTCCCTTCCAACCTTAGGAACTTCCCTTTACAAAATTTCCACGCTTGAATATGATCTTAATAAAGCACTTATAAGGAAAAAAATCCACTATCTTATGCATGATAACGACATTCACATCAAAGAGGGTGACTCAAACAATCAATACTTCTACCAAAAAGCACCTAGAAGGCGTCGCAAGAAATTTATCCCCTGACTCTCCACCTATTATGGACGATTTGTCTCAAAATAAGAAGAGTTACGGGACCAAATTTTGTGTTTTTTCTAGGATCTCTATATGTCTAGTGAGTCTTTAATCCCCACTGAGATAAACTCTTGCATTAAACCAGTCATGACAGATGCTATAAACTGCAATCTCACCCTTAACATCACTAATGAGGAAATATCTCTCATCCTCAATCAAATCCATCTCACCAAATCCTCATGCCCATATAGCTTCTACACCCCCTTCTACAAGAAGTACTGGCATATTGTAGGTTCTGATATTTCAGGTTTGATCAACGACTTGTGGAGAAGGAAAACAAGAATTTCCTACATCAATGAAACTCTCATCACCCTCATTCCTAAAATCTAGAAACCCTCTCTTGTTTCAGATTTCAAGCCTATAAGTCTTTGTAATGTCACATAAAAAACTTCTCTAAGATCCTGGTTAACCACATGTGCATCTGGATCCCTTCCCTTATCTTAGAAAATCAAAGCACCTTCATCCCCAATAGGATGATTTTAGATAATTCTGTCATTGCTCATGAAACCTTTCACTCCATGAAAACTCATTCTACTTCCAAGAGAGGTATCATGGTATGGAAGCTGGACATGACAAAAGGCTTCGACTGAATGGAATGACCTTTCCTATAGTTCATTCTCAAAAAGACGGGTTTCTGTTCTAGATGGGTTGACATGATTATGCAATGTGTCACCTACATCTCCTTAAATATCCAAACCAATGAAGGGCTTATGAGGATATTTTATCCCTTTAGAGGACTTTTATAGGGATTCCCTTTTCCATTCACTCTTCATCTTAATGGTTGATGTATTTTCTAATTTCATTACAACAGCAGTGAAGGATGATCTTATACATGGTGTGAAAGCCTGTCATCCCCCCTATTTCCAATATTTTCTTTATAGATGACTATCTCCTCTTCGACAGGGAGAATTTGGAAGGGTGAAAACATATATGTCATCTTATTAGCCTCTATGATAAAGCCTCAAGACAAGTGATCAATCTCTCTAAATTGGAAATTTCCTTTAATGTAGGAGTACCCCCTGATAGAAGAAACAACTTGCAACATTTTTCTAGGATCCTAATGGTTGAAAAACACTATAAGTACCTCAGGATATCTACAATCTTCAGCCACTCAAAAAAAGGTTTTCTACAGTATCTTGGACATAGTAGACAAAAAAATTCAAGGTTGGAACTTCAAAAGGGTTTCCAAATCTAGAAAATAAACTCTTATCAAGTCAGTCACTCAGCTCATGCCTTCATATTTTATGATTCTCTTTAATCTCCCTGAATTCATCATTGACCATCTCCACTCACAACTCGCCAATTTCTGGTGGGGTCTCAACAATGGTAAAAACAAAATTTACCAGATTGCGTAGAAAAAACTTTGCAGGCCCAAGATTCATGGGGAAATGGGATTCAAAGACTTTCATCTTTTCAATGAAACCATTCTCACTAAATAAGAATGGCAGTTTATCCAACATCCTGATTCACTTTGTATGAAAGTTATTAAGGCTAAATACTTTCCCTATGCTAACTTCCTATGGGCCCTTTCCCTAGCTTCTTCTGGCATAACATGTGGGGATCACGTGAGCTCCTCATAAGCGGTCTTTACTGGAGAATTAGTGATGGAGAATCTGTTAAAATATGGACTAACCCTTGACTGGGTGACAACAGTGGACTCAAAGCAACTTCCCCCACCCTGAAGGTCTTGAAGACACATTAGTCCTATCTCTTCTCAATGAGGATGGTAGCATATGGTGTTATGAAAAGCTCTCCTCCTGGTTTAACATGAGTGACAAAAATCTTATCCAAAGTATCCTGTTTGTGAGTGGCATGGGACTATATTGTCTTTTCTGGAGCAGAGAGAGCACATGTACGTATTCTGTCAAATCTAGTTACTCTCTTGATTTCGACACTTTGGTGACAAAGGATGGTGTCCCTTGGAAAACCTTATGGCACCTCCTGATCCCCTCCATGGTGCGACATTTCTGGTGGTAAGCATACGCCGAGATCCTCTTTACCATGGATTTTATTTCCTTTCACCATGCGGTAAAAAACCCTATTTGTTCTATTTGCATGTCTGCGGAGGAATCCCCCATGCATGCCATCCTCTACTACCTAGGATCTAGGGACCCGTGGTGCTCCTTCCATGTTGACATTGATATCTCCTTGGATGCGAACTCTAACTTTGCTGCTCTCCTTTCCATATGGTCTTCTAATCTTTCAGTGGAGGAGGTGAGCGCTCGATGCACTTTGGCATGGATTTTATGGGTGAGAAGGAATAGAACCCTTTTTAATCAGGTCTTCAAGTCTTGCTCCTCCTGGGTTGAGCTTGCTTCCCACTGGTTATCCACGTGGATCCACACCGATCACCAAATGGAAGGTCCTGCATGTTTGTCGTACCCTCTCATCTAGATCCCTCCTACCTCTGGTACACTGAAAATTAATGTTGACGCATCACCCTCAGACAAAGGATTCACCAATTTTAGAATTGTGGTGTGTGGCTTTCTTGACTCCATTGTTTTCGCAATTCAAAACTCTCTCAAGGGATCCTTCTTACCTTCGATAGAGAAAGCTCAAGTGATCATCTTTGGAATGGAATTCACCTTGGAGAGAGAATGTGACTCTATCTCGGTGGAATCAAATTGCCTCACTATTATTTCTTCAATCTCTGCTGTTGAGTTCAGCCTCTAATCATTTGGTCTTTTGGTCTCAAAAATTCATTCCTTATATCTCCACTTCTCATATTTCTCCTTCTCTTTTTCCAAAAGTGGGGATAATAGAGCGACACATATTTTGATTACTAGGAGTCTTTCTGAAGATCCTCATGTATGGTTGGATTATTTCCCTAGTTGGCTGGCCTCTCTCGTGTTACCTGATATTGGATCTCTTAATATATGAGTTCTTATTTCCATAAAAAATAGAAATATTGTAATTATTAAAAAAATCATAATATGATTTGTAATTTTTTTTATGAATTATAAATTTATATATTAGAATTCACCATGTTAATTGAGTTTGAAATTATTAACTTGGTGAGTAGTTGTTAATTATTAATACTCATACTGATTAAATTTATTATTATTTTGATTAAAACATCATTTATTAATAACTACATTATTCTATGTTGATAACTATATTATTAATTATATTATATTAGCATTTTTTTAAAAATTTTACTAATTAAATTCGAATTGTAATTACCCAATAAGTGCACCATTGATGTTATTACAACATTTGATTAGTTTAATATTTTAAATAAATTAATTTGAGTATCGTTGATAATATATAGCAATCATAATTTTTTTGAATAATGATATATTTCAACACATAAGAAAAAAATTATATTAATGACTACTAGAAAGTTCACTCACATCTCTGAGGGAGAGTATGTTCCACAATGAGGAGAATGAATGTTTTCCTGGATTGAATTTGTCTTCGGTGGCATGGTGGAGTCTAATGAAATGGAGGGGGGTATTCCTCCAATGAATGAACCTCAATTTTGTGCAGTGTCATTGTCTGTGTTTCATTGAGGGGATATTGCTTCAGGGTATAAAGATACATCAATGGATAATGAGATATTTATTCTACTACAAAAGTAGATGAATAAGACACCCCATAATGAATTCACTCAGTTTTTGCAAACTTTGTCACAAATGATGATGAAATGGGAAATTACAACCTATAAGAACTAAGATCCAGTGGACCAGGCGTGTGTTGGGACATGAATCCAGTTTCAAGTGCTGATTGAATCTACTAGACAAAGGAAAGTCAGACAATACACCAGTCTTGGAGTTCAGGTAACGATAAGAAGATCCCCAACAAATGAAAATTTTATTAGATGATGGTTTTTTGTGATGGACATGTGTAGTGGACTGAACGGTGGTGATCATAAGTTATAGGTAAGTCCTTGTGATTCAGTAGTAGAGGTTGGGGAACTTAATTTTTCACCAGCTATAGTGGTCATGTGTTGTTTTCTATAGGCAATTGGCAGTCACCAAGTCAAATGGTGGGATGTTTGTGAATCTCAGAAGTCTGATGCAATTGGATGATCGACTGACACTTATGATAAATAAGTGGAACCTCTAATACACTTGTGATGATTCAATTGAGAGATTACTAGTAATTAGTGATATAATTTGCTCCTCAGCAAAAATGATTGTAATCCTTATAGCCTCTTATTGAAATGGAATGCAATGGTGTTTCTCCTTTATAAATATGACATAAAGTATGAATCGCATAGAGAAATACATTCACTTTCCTTGTTTGTTTTATTTTCCACTTATCTTGTATATTGTGTGAGTGCATGTGGGGGCGACTTGGTGCAATGATTATGATGTATTGTCTTCCTATATTCTGGCATGTCTAGTTATGGGAGTCTTCTATACAATTTGTTTTCACTATGTGTATCGTCCATTGAATATCATCTGAGAATCGGATGGTGAGGTAGATTCCCGACACGTGGTGCACTGTTCGCTCATCAACACACTGTGAGATAGTTCAGGTAATGCTCACTTTATTGACTTGATGTTATTTAAATTTCAGTGGGATTTTACTGTTATTGTAAGGCATATCATCAAACACAGGTAATGTATAAGTATATGAGTTTGATGGAACAAATTTTAGCTTATTGAGAATGCATATGGATGATCATCTTATTCGAAAGAACCTTGGATGTTTCATTGGCTGGAGTTCATCCATAGAAGATAGAAAAGGTAGAATGGGAGTGGTTGGATAGGAAAACATTGGGTCTTATCAATATGTCATTAGAACATAATTTTACCTTTAACATTCATGAAGTTAAGACTATAATGCTTTAGGATTTTACTATATATCTCTCATTTAAATAAATCTAATGTGTTTGATAGATTACTCTGCACTCAACACTAGAATAAAAAGAACCAAGACATATTAGATGAATATATTAATTTTTTTTAAGAATAATAAAACCACTAGTAAATAAAAATATTTCAATCAATTAAAAATGCATACAAAATAGGATTAAGAACACTTAAGGTTTTAAAAGATCATTTTTTAATAAAAGCAGTTTTCTTTGTATATAGTATTATAATTTAAAATCTAAATTTAAAATTTTTAGAATTTTAATTTTATAAAATAAACTTCATTTTTTAATTTACTAGGTCAAAATTATCTAAGGATGATCTTTTTAATTTTTTCTGAAATAATTGATTTTTAGGTGAACAGTGAAAAATATCAATTATGCTAATATCACCACTTTTATGACATTATCATAATACAATAATGATTTAAAAGTTTTTGAAACATTTTTTATATAAAAAATATATATTTTAAAAGTAAAATAAATCATTTTAAAATGGTGTTTAATTTATAAAACCCATGTTTACATTTTGGAAACTTGAGAGATATTTTACTCCAAAAACTCTTTTTATTTTCTTATATTAAAAATTAGTTTCCATTATTTATATAAATTAAATCTAAAAAAATGGATTTCATATTTTAGATCAGCATGTACATATTATTTAATAAGATTAATTTCATTGTTAAACATAAAAGTATGATTACCAAGATTAAAGTTAACAACCATAATGATGATGAAAGAGTTATTTTTAAATAATTATTTTATTAATATTGTGTAATTTTTATTTAATAGATTAAATTGATCTATTTTATATAATGACTTTGATATGATTTTTACACATTTATTAAAATATATTAACAATCATATAATTGGTAATAAATGTTATATAAGATTAAGAACACTTAATGACGAAAACATATTTTTTCTATAAAATAGTTTTTTCTACATACTAAATGTTTTAATTTAAAAGTTAATTTTCTCCTATTTAGAAATTGAATTAGATTATATGGAGATTAAATTTAGTATCAAAAAATCAAAAATTTAGAAATAAGGGTTACTTTATATATTTAATTAAATATAAATTACTTAGGTAAAAACTAGATACAAAGATAAAAAATCAAAATGGTAAAATGTAAAAATACAGTGGTAAAAGACTTGAAACTGAAGGAAACCCATGTAAGAACTTGGTTCTTTTTTGAGGTATATATCCTTTTATTTCCGTCAATTTTCAATTTAAGTGTTCAAATTATGGACTAATATGAATGTCCTTTGTGGTCATGGAGGTATCAGGGGTGTTTGAGGCTAGTTCGGAGCCCAGAACCCAGACTTTGGGTGAAAATGGATTGGTTCATAGTTAGAAGAAACCATGTGGGGCAGGCCACACAATTACTTTTAACCATGTGAGGCTGGGCAATGAAGTCCTACAGGCCGCACGATTAGACAAACTGCGCGACTTGGGGCACACAATCGTGTGAAAATGTCTACAATTTTGATATTGGAGTTTCGTATGGTTTTAGCATGGTTAGACAAACCGTGTGATAAAACCATGAGGTGTGCCCCTTCCTACAACAAAGGATGCACGGTTTGTGCACAATTTGACCAACCATGCAACCAAATTGTGTGGACCTATAATTCTTGGTAAATTATCATCTTTAACTAAATGAAATATATTTTTAACCTAATTCCTTCTCATTTCTCATGTTGGAAAACTTTGAGATTTTGAGATCTCCTCCTTGGAGACTACCCTAGGAAGTGGGAGATCTTCTCCATTCGAGCTTGGATTCAAGTGTCCTTGGTCTCATTGGATCCGCATCGACAAGTTATTAATTCATTTTTAGCCATTATTTTCTCTTATTAGTATCGATTGTGCTATTTAGGTGCAAGATAATTTTTCCTATTTATAGGTTCTTCATTTTTTTTTCAAATTTTTCACGATTTGAGTCAAATTTGGAGCTGATATTGGAAGATCTATCCACTACAAACCTACGACAGGTGGTCTCGTTCCTTTCGTTTAAAAGTTGAGTGTTTATATATGTCGTTGTGTTGTGCACCCAATTCTCAGAGCATCACCTTGAAATAAATTTAAATCCTTGAATTAAATTGATAGGCATGACCTATGTAATTAAAGAGGCTATAAATGAATGATTATATGTTACAGACCTTGATTTAGAACACCCCTCGGGTGAGTTGATAATGAATTGGACCTCCATGGATGGATTTTGGAATTGGATGCCTTAGGGTGTGCCCTTTACCCCGTGCTCTGGGATGTAAAATGTGAATTGAATTGTGAATTGAAATGTAATTTGAATTGTAGTTCAAATTGTAATTGATTTTATTGATAGTAAGGGATGGATGACCTTGACCTTTCCCTTGGATATGTAATACCTTGTTGAAGTTTGAGTTTCCCTTATAATAGATTTTTACACTTGATTAATTGTGAGGCGATCCTTCTATGCTTAGCCCATGAATTGAGTCACCTTTTGAGGTAAGATTGAATTGAAATGTTCTTGGTGATGACCTTGACATGTTAAATGAATTTGATTAAATGAATTTTATTGAATGATATTTAATGTTTATATGCCTTGGGTGATACATGGATTCATGTATGAATGCCATGGATGGAATCAATTGGCTTCCACCTTGATTATTCCTGAGTGACACTTGGACTCCTTAATAGACTGCTAAGGATGGACTAATGGGGGCATATTGTTATATTCCTGAGTGATACTTGGACTACCAAGGACGAACTCAAAGGGGATGACTATTATATGTTGAGTAATACTTGGAATTACATATGGATTTCCAAGGATGAACTCAAAGGGAATTTGATCATATATGTCATGGGTGATACTTGGGATCCCTTAGTGGACTTCCAAGGACATACTTGAATGGCAGTGATGTTATACCATACCTAGAGCGATACTTTAGTTCTTGTGAGGATCGCCATGGACAAGCTTGTGGGGGTGTTGTTTTATTTTATACCTAGAGTATACCTGGATTCCAAATTAGGAATGCTGAGGACAAGATCAATTCCATAAGTTAATAATGAATGGAATGAATTATATGTCACATCTGTTAAGTCAAAACACAAGATTGGATTCAGTCTTTGACTTACACCTTATGGATGGCATGTTTAAGCATCATTTGGATACATGTGCTTATGGGGGATGCTGGGATACATGCTAGGTTCTGATATTTATTGATTAAATGAGACTGATTAATTAAATGATTTTGATTATAAGTGACACATGCCTGACTGTTAATTCATATACTTACTTTCTAAATGAAATTGATGAAATGAATTTGTTATAAAATGAGAACCTAGACTTTATAGGATGTTTACTTTTAGTAATTCCTCTATATATTCTTAATACCTACACACTATTGATATTAAATATTCATTAACTAGATGTCACTAGATATTGGGTGGTTTTCTATTGGGATTTAGTCTCACACCCTGTGCAATCCACCTTGAGTACCCAAACAAACTATATGAGTGCGGGTATGGACAAGGGTAAGCACCCTACTATAGGTTCTTGATCACTGCTTAGGATTAGGGGAGTATGGGACTTAGTTTAGGCTCATGATTCTACCTATGATACTTGTGGAATTTTTGTAATTTTGATACATGTATTGTATTGTACTGTTGTGTACCTATTTTGGATGCTTTGTAGAGACATGTATCATCATCATTGTATATAAGTTTCTCGTTGGATTTGTTATCTATTCCCACTATTTACCCATTTTCTGTATGATTTACTGCTTCCTCTACTTATCTATTATTGATATTCCACTATGCTACACTCTGGTGATGAGGGAATAGTCTCCCCATAGACACAATCAAGCCCTCACTACTAGTCGACAAGCTCTGGAATTTGGGGAGATACGCTTAAGGCTATTTGGCCAACCGGGCTCGGGGCATTGTTGAGTAGAATCTGGGCCCGGGATGTTACAAAGTGGTATTAGAGGATTCTTTTTTGGTTTGATTTTCTATTTGGAGATAATAGAAAGGGATATAAAGTTAAAGGAATTGGGTAATGAGTTGTGCCTAGTCATAACTAACCCGCATACAGAAAAAATCCAAATTACCTCAAATGAAATTTGTTGTTCTCTGGTTTTTTACTATTACAGTTGATTTGATTCCAATGTTGGGTGATGCAATTTAATTGTGATGTTATTATTGATATGATTATGGGTTATATTTTGTTGCAACCTGATGAGATGATGGTATGCCATATCATGCATCATTTTAGGTACTTTACAAGAATCACATGTCATGCATTATGCCATTCCATTTAGGATGAATTACTTGTTGCATACTATTGTGATAGGGTCCGTGATATATATACATGTTGTTGTGATTGATACTTTAGAATGTGTTCTATTGTGGATTAGGTGGGTGCCACATTTTGATTCATGGGGTGTATGGGACCTCATGAATTGGAATTTGGTGAACCATTGGTTCAACCTTTTAAAATGAATTGTGATAAATGTGAAATACGTGAAATGGGAAATGAATGTGGGAATAAAATGGAAAATGAATTGTTTATAGAATAGAACTTGACCCAAAACCAACCTTAGTAGTGGGAAATAAGCAGTATCTATTACTTATATATGATCTATACATCACCCAAACATGACTCTAAGAGAAGGCAGAGGGGTGTATTCTTATATAGGAAGGCTTGTAATTATCCTATTTTAGTATCTATGCTTTTGAGATGCGAACTTTGATAATAATAATGATATGAGGCATGCACTTGGAATTTGTAGAGGTATGCCTTCGCGATGTCCTCCAATTGTGTGCTAGGAGAATGGTGGTGACCATACTCAGGAGGTGGTGATCCATGAGATACTAGTGAATCCTCCAATAGTGATAACTGAGGTACTAGTACTTTTTTTGGACATAGGTGTTGAGGTATAGTTCTGTGATGGGGTTTTTCCATTCATGCAGATCATTTAGGGAGCACCGCGACCTTCCCCGACTATGGCATAGTTGACGCATGAATTCCAATAGTAGCATTCACCCACATTTTCATTGGATGGTGGACCATAGGATGAAGAGTCATAGATAGAGGTCATTTTATCCACCTTTGAGCATCTAAGTATGCCTCCCCAAAGGAGGGTGAAGCTCTCTATGTATATATTGTGTGATTCCGCCAAGAGATGGTGGGATGTCATTACTCAGACGGATCATCATTAAGAGATGTCTTGGAGGGATTTTCATATTTCCTTCTATGACTACTTATATCTCGAGACATTGAGGGCCAATAGAGCCTGAGAGTTCATGCACCTAGAGCAGGGCATGTTATCAGTTATGAAATATTTGGTCTGTTTTATTGAGCTTAAGAACTTCATGCCTATTCTGATGGTTGATGAGTTATCTAAAGTCAACTAGTTTGAGGATGATATTAGGTATGACATTATATCACGGGTGAATGTATTTCGTATGACTACCATTTTTAGAGTAATAAATTAGGTTCTTATCACAGAGCGTAACCTTAGAGAGGATGGAGGTGCGATCCAGGGAGGTTTGACATCTAGATACGTTACTGCATCGACCGGTAGTAGGAAGTGTCATTTTTAGCTTCCACACATTGATATTAGCAGCCAGGATACATACTCAGGTATCTAGGTGATGTGTTACCAGTGTGGTAGGTCGAGTTATATGAGGCCACAGTGTACGAGAGACCCAGTCGAGTTCGATCATGCGTTAAGATGGGTCATCTACAATGCTTATGTAAAAATTTTCCTCCAACAACTAGTGAGAGAGGTTCTACACTAGATCCATGTTTAGGAGCGGGGTAAGAAACTTCTCATTAGGTAGGGAGATGGAGTACAACTAGCTGATTATGCCAAAGCGGTGTTTGTGGCCATGGTAATTAGACCCTAGTTTTATAATGACAGTAGAGCAGATCTGCTCAGGGTAGCCAAACTGTATCATAGGTCTGTGGATAAGGCCATATATACATAGTGCAACAGACTCTTGAGGATAAGGATCCTAGAACTTCTACTATAAGAGATACTATTCTAGTAGACTTTACTTTAGAATCTCCTCTTTTTGATACAGGGGCATCTCATAGCATTATATATGTGCCCATTGTGGAGATTCTTATGCTAATTGTTCATACTTATGATTACATTATGATGATTGATACTTCATTGGGGATCATAATGAAATATGTACATCAAATCAAGGATCCCCCCTTGAGATCAGTGGGTGTCACTTCTTATGGGACCTCTTTTTCCTCGAGATGATAGTTTTTTACATCATTCTTAGAATGTACTGATTGGTTACCTTTCATGCTTTCATTGATTTCTATCACCAAAGGGTGACCTTTAGATCACTAGAGGGAAGAGAGTTTATTCATAAGGGTGAATGGGATGTCCAAGAGAGCTGATCTGGACCTGAGTATCATGGTTTGGGTGGGATGATAGCCCAGATTGTGAGTTTATATATGGATGATCAGGGAATATTCCAAAAAGATTTCCCTCCAGTGGTTGATCATTTCAGGGATGTTTTCCCGAATGAATTTTTAGGATTACCTCCAGTGAGATAGGTAGAGTTCTCTATCAATCTAGTCTCAGGATCTACACAGGTATCCATTCCTTATTACAGGATGGATACTATTGAGATGCGGGAGCTCAAGAGGTAGCTAAATGATTTAAAGCCAAATGGGTTTGTTCGACCCAATACTTCTCTATGGGGTTTACCGATCCTTTTCATGAAAAAGGAGGATTTTACCCTCCGAATATGTGTGGATTACGAAAAATTGAACCAACTAACAGTTAAGAACCAATATCCTTTACCGTGTATAGATGATATCTTCAACCATCTCCAAGGAGTTTGGGTATTCTTGAAAATTTATTTGAGATATGATTGTCATTAGGTGCATGTTAGACCATCAGACATACCTCGCACAACCTTTCATAGTAGGTATGGTCTAGATGAGTATTTGGTTACGTTGTTCGGTCTCACAAACGTTCCAGTGGTCTTCATGGAACTGATGAATTGAGATTTCCATCCTTATATGGATTTGTTTATAGTGGTTTTCATGGATAATATCTTGGTGTATTCTCACAATTGACATGACCATGTCAAACATCTTTAGATCATATTGAGTACACTGATAGAGCATCAGTTATATGCTAATCTCACAAAGTGACACTTTTGGATGGATCATATTCACTTACTGAGTTACATTATCTTAGAGACAGGAGTATCAATTGACCTAGGGAAGGTGAGAGTTATAGTTTCTCGAGAGCATCCTAAGAATGTATTTGAGGTACATAGTTTCTTGGGGATATTTGGTTACTCTAAGAGTTTCATAAATGAATTATCATTCCTGAAAACACTGCTTATGGGCTTAACTAAGAAGGGTGTGAAGTTTGTATGGATGGATTCTTGTGAGAAGGCCTTTCAAGAGCTGAAAGGGAGACTGTCTTTAGTGCCTATACTGATTTTTCTAGAGCCATACAAGAGTTACAATGTTTACTATGATGCATCAGGTATCAGGATAAGATCATTTCTTATATAGGGGGATAGAGTTGTGATGTATGAGTCTTGATAGTTGAGGCCATATGAGAGGAATTACCCAATGCACGATCTCAAGTTAGTTGTGGTTGTTCACGCATTGAGCTTTTGGAGACACTATCTACTTGGAGAGCATTTTTTATGTACATGGACCACAAAATCCTCAAGTATATTTTTACGCAGCATGATATGAATTTTGGGAAATGAAGGTGGGTTTAATACCTATAGTCTTTTGATTTCAATATTTCTTACATTCCTGGTAAAGTAAATGTAGTGGACTATGCACTGAGCAGGAGGACTCAGATATAGGAAGTTCAGTAGACTAGTAGTGAGTGTAAGATCATGGATTTGTTCTTTGAGAGGCACTTTGAGGTGTAGGATAGTCCGAGGCAAACTTTTCTTTCATCCTTAGTTGTGACCTTTATCCTATTGGATAGAGTGAGGATTATACAACTATTAGATTTCGAGAGACTAGTCCTATAGGAGAGTGCGAAAGGTGAGGACCCTCCTCTTGGTTGGACCATAGACAAAGATGAAATTGTCCATATTCATGGTCATGTATGGGTTTCAATAGACATGAACAAGGAGCTGATGTGAGACTTTAATTACTCAAATTGGGTAGTGCACCCTGGAGTCACCAAGATGTATCAGGATTTACATCGCCAGTATTGGTGGTCGGGTATGAAAAGAGATGCAGCTAGTTTTTTAATGATATGTTATACCTGTCAGTAGGTGAAGGCAGAATACTAGTGACCAACCATACTCTTACAGTAGCTTCCCATTCCTGAGTGAAAATGAGATGTCACGATGGATTTCCTGACAGGTTTACCGAGGTCACCTCAAGTTAATGATTCCATATGGGTTGTTATTGAAAAACTCACAATGGTTACACATAACCTACCTATCAAGTAGACCTTTTAAGTAGATGATTTTGGGAGGTTGTGTATCCATGAGATAGTACGACTTCACGGGGTCCTATACACTATCGTTTAATATAGGGATGCCCGATTTACATCTCGTTTCTAGTAGAGATTATACAGGGCAATGGGTACATAGGTGATTCTGAGTACAAGATACCACCCTCAGACTAATGGTTAGTCAGAGCATATAATACAGGTGCTTGAGGACATGCTACGAGCATGCGTCCTAGATTTTTGGGGCTCTTGGGAGAGGCATATACCCCTAGTTGAATTTTCCTACAATAATAGATTTCATGCTACTATATAGATGGCGCCTTATGAATATTTGTATGGTAGTCCATATCAATCACCCTTATATTGGTTAGTGGCAGGAGAGACAACTATTCTTGGACCTCATCATATACAGGAGACCACAAAGTAAGTGCAGTTGATTCAAATTTTGATGGATACCACACAATCTCGAAAAAAATATTACACTGATTGTCATAGATGATCTCTATAGTTCGAGGTTAGGGATAGGGTATTTTTATGTGTTTCATTGAGGTTGGGACACATGAGGATTAGGATATAGGGTAAACTTTCACTATGGTATGTATGTATGTTTGTGATTATAGAGAGAGTTAGGCTGGTAGCCTATCAGTTGTAGTTACCTCATAGGTACCAATCCATGCATGCTGACTTCCATGTATCCCAGCTGCGATGTTACTATTCAGACTCATCTTATGATTTTCAGCTTGATGAGTTTGAGTTATAGGTAGATGTATTCTTTGAGAAGCATCCTATATGTATTATAGATCGTATCATGAAGGTTCTCCAAGGTCGGGCAGTTCCTCTAGTGTGGTTTCTATGACAGCACGACCATGTATAAGATGAGACCTAGGAAAGAGAGGCTTATTTATGATCATAGTGACCAAAGTTGTTATCAGATTATGCTTCACTACCCTTGGAAGGGCAATTCAGGGATGAATTTATTTAATGGGGGAGATTGTAAGAACCTAGTTATTTTTTGAGTTACATGTCCTTTTATTTCCATTAATTTTCAGTTTAAGTATTAAATTATGGCCTAATATGAATTTCCTTTTAGGTCATGGAGGTATCAGGGGTTTTTGGGGCTAGTTCAAAGCCCAAAACCCATACTTAGGGTGAAAATGGCTTGACAAACAGTTAGAAGAAACTGTGCGGGGCAGGCCGCACAATTACTTATAACTATGTGAGGCTGAACAATGAATTCCTACAAGATACATAGTTAGACAAACCATATGACTTGGGGTGCATGGTCATGAGAAAATGTCTGCAATTTTGAGAGTGGAGTTTCGTATGGTTTTAGAATGGTTAAACAAACCATGCGGTGTGCCACTTCTAATAGTGAAGGGTGCATAGATGGTGCTCGGTTTGGCCAATCGTATGGACAAACCTCGAAACCCCACAATTCTTGTGAAATTACCATTTTCCCTCAATTAAATCTATTTATAACCTAATTCCTTCTCATTTCTCACTTTAGAGAGATTTGATATTTGAGAGCTCCTCTTTGGAAACTATCATAGGAAGTGGGAGATATTCTCCATCCGAGCTCGCATTCAAGCGTTGTTGGTCTTGTTGGATCCAAATCAGTGAGTTTTCAATTCATTTTTAGCGGTTCTTAATTCTTCTTAGAATCGACTGTGCTATTTTGGTGTAAGCTAATTTTCTCTATTTATAGGTTCTGCATCTTTTTTTCGATTTTATCTTGGTCTGAGTTGAATCAGAAGAAGATATTGAATGATCTATCTACTATGAACCTATGGTTGGTGGTCTCATTCCTTTCACTTAAAAGTTAAGTGTTTATATACGTTGTTGTTCCGTGAGCCCAATTCTTGGAGTGTCACATTGAAATGAATTTAAATCATCGAATTAAATTGACAGGAATGTCTTATGTAATTAAATAGGTTGTCAATGAATGTTTATAAGTTATGGACCTTTATTTAGAACCACTCCTTCGGTGAGTTGATGATGAATTGGCCCACCATGTGTGGATTTTTGGAATTGGATTCCTTAGGGTGTTCCCTTTAACCTGTGCTTTGGGATGTCAGATGTGAATTGAATTGTGAATTGAAATGTAATTTGAATTATAGTTCAAATTGGAATTGAGTTTATTAATAAGAAGGGATGGATGACCTTTCCCTTGGCCTTGGATATGTAATAGCTTGTTAAAGCTTGAGTTTCCCTTATAATGGTTTTTCCCACATGAGTAATTGTGAGGTAAGCCTTATACGCTTAACCCATGACTTGAGTCACATTTTGAGGTAAGATTGAATTGAAATGTTCTTAGTGATGACCTTGACATGTTAAATGAATTTGATTTAATGATTTTGATTTAATAACATTGAATGCTTATATGCCTTGGGTGATACATGAATTCATGTATGAATGCCATGGATAGACTCAATTGGCTTCCATCTTGCTTATGCCCGAGTGACACTTGGACTCCTTAATGAGCTACCAAGGATGAACTCATGGGGGATTATTGTTATATGCTTGAATGATACTTAGATTTCCAAGGACAGACTCATAGGGGCTAACTATTATATATTGAGTGATACTTGGAAATCCATATGGATTTCCAAAGATGAACTGATAGGGAATTTGATCATATATTCCATGGGTGATACTTGGGATCCCTTAGTGTACCACTAAGGATGGACTTGAATTACAGTGATGTTATATGACACATAGAGTGATAGCTGGGTTCTTGTGAGAATCTCCATGGACAGTCTTATGGGGTGATAGTTTATATTATACCTGGAGTGATACTTGGATTCCAAATTAGGAATGACAAGGATGTGATTAGGTTCATAAATGAATAATGAATGGAATGAATTATATGATACGCCCTCCAATCCAAATCACAAGCTTGGATTCGGTCTTTGACTTACACTTTATGGACAACTTGTTTAGGCATCCTTTGGATACATGTGATTATGGGGGACACTAAGCTACATGACAGGTCCCAAGATTTATTAATTAAATGAGACTAATTAATTAAATGAGTTTGATTATAAGTGACATAGGCCTGACTGTTAATTTAGAGATTTAATTTCTAAATGAAATTGATGAAATGAATTGGTTATAAAATGAGAACATGAACTTTATAGGATGTTTAATTTTAGTACTTACTTTATATATTCTTACTACCTATACACTGTTGATATTATATATTCACTAACTAGATGGAACTAAACCTTGGGTGGCCACCTACTGGGATTTAGTCTCACACCCTATTTGAGCCACCTTGGGTAACTGAACAAACTATATGATTGTAGGTATGGAAAAGGGTAAGCATCTTGCTACAGGTTCTTAATCGATGCTTAGGAGCATAGGAGCATGGGACCGAGCTAAGGCTTGTGATGCTAGTTGGGATACTTTTGGCCTTTTTGTACTTTTGATACATTTATTATATTGTACTATTGTGTACCTATTTTGGATGCTTTGTAGAGGCATGTATCATCATCATTGTATATGAGTTTACTTTTGTATTTTGTCATTTATTTCTATTGTTTACCTATTATCTGTATGATTTACTGTTTCCACTACTTATCTGTTATTGATATTCTATTGTGCTACACTTTGGTGATGAGGTCATAGTATCTCCATGGACACGCATAGGACCTTGCTGCTAGTTGTTAGCTTTTGGTGTTTGGGGAGATGCGCTTGGTATGGGGTTTTTTCTAGTAGTGTATGTAATCTGGGTGCTAGCATGGAAAATCAAAGGCTCTTTGACATCATCTTGATCGCGGGAGATCAAGCTAACGATCCATGAACTTGGATCAAGCAATCTTTGATCCTCCATTCTCTTTATCTCTCTAGGACTTGAGAGAGAGAAGGAGAAGAGAGATAATTCATGCAAAACCTTTCACATGTATTTTGGGCCTTTAAAATGCTTATATAATTAGGTTGAACTTATTAAAAATTGCACTTAATCCCTTTAATAAGTTAAACCTTCATTTAATGCCCAAAATAACACTTATAACATTTCAAACGAGTCACAAATACCAAAAGTAAATTATCACAAACTTATAACACAAAATAATGTTATGTGATAAATATGATTCATTAAATTGACTTGTTTCTCCCACATAAATATTTAACAAACCTCGAATATTAAATATTTAATATTCATTCAAAAAATATTTTTCATTATATTCAATAAATAACTGGTGAATATAATAAGTAAATAAATTCAATCGATGTTATTTTAAACTCAAATAACATTGAATTTATTTATTTTCTTTGTGATCGTATAAACTTGGACATTACTCGACCACCGTAGCAGCCCCCACCATTTTCCTAAACTCTAATTCATTGGAATTGTCCAATATTTTTAATACGTTTTGTGTGTGACCCTCTTTGACCTTATCTCAATAGTAATGAATACTATTCACATACCAGGAGTGGGGTCTAACAACCCATCAAGACCCCTAAAGAGATAAGGTATAATCATAGCAAGGACAAACTTTCCTACAAACACATACTATGTAATATAATCTCTTTGTATTGCGATATATCACAAAGTATGATTCCCTACTTATGTTATCATCCTATATTGCTTCATTGTTCATTGACCTTACTGGACATACTTACCTTCTTCTACCATGACTATGGATTTAATGAGGGTACTGCCATCCTGATCAACTAGGCCTGAGATATCACTTCCTTTCAGAAGTGATAAATTCTGTCTTGATTATTCAATCAATTCCATACATCTAATGATGCATCCAATAGATCATCCTTGCTATAATTCCAATTTCACAGTTTTTTCCATGCATAAAAGTACGTAACCAAATACTATACATTGTTAATAATCTCAAGTCTGGAACATATAGGAACTACCAATGACACATGAAACATGTGGTGTTCTTATTGATGGGTTAGTCCTTATGATCTCATCTACTCGAGATCACTAAGTATAAACTTCAAGAGAATAAGTCTCAATGATTATGATCCCCAACACCTGATAGTCAAGCATCATATGTGTTCATTCAGTATGATGTATATAGACCACAATACATATGTTTAAGATTAATTTAATAATATATTGAGGTTCTCATTATATCCTGGGAACTGCTATAACCTTTTAATATGACATTTAATCTATGGAAATCACCATGTAAATAGTGGAATCAGAAATATCAACACTATTATGGTAAGTGTATATAATGTATAACTCACTGTATACATGATCTGATAATAGAAAATTACTGTTCATGTAACGCCCTGACCCCAGTTACCTAGAGTCGGTGCATTATTACATAACATCGACATGATCAAAAGGGATCAAATCTCGAAAGACCGATCAGTTTAGTAGCCTTGGAAGTACTAGATACATACATAAGTTTTACATTACATCATGTAATAAAGAGAAACAACATTGTGCCCCCTTTGAACACACTCATATCCTTGGCCTATCCCTATAGGTTAATCATAATTTACTTCTTCACATCCTTGGAAAAAGAAAAAATAATAAAGGGATGAGCTCAAATTCTCAGTAATGATAACAATATAGCAGAAACTATCATAAATAAGAATAAACATTTAAGGTAATGTATAAAACTAAAAAAAGCATTTTAAACTTAATATTCAGCATAATATGGAAAAAATAAATCAAATAATTCCATTTACTTATTCAAATGGATATTCTACTAGTCTAATAATCACATGTAATATCAATAGCTAATTTCATAATGATGGAATGCATAATGCCGGACATCATAACCACATGGTCAATGCCTCGTGCCAAGACTAAAAATAAGATTTTTTCAAGGACTTGTGCCAAGACACTAGTTTGTATCATGAGACCTACCGATGCATCAAAGAGATATAACGGGCTCCACCAGTCACTTACTAAGTCCAATGCATTCCTCATATGAAAATGTTGAAACATAACATAAACATTCGTATTAAAACTAGCATAAAAATGTTAATAAATTAACCATAAACCATTAATGGTATAAAAATAACACATCCACAGTCAAAAATATCACAAAACCTTCAATAAAATGTGGAATATTTGTATCATAATAAATCAACTTCAAACAAGTATAAAATCCATTAAAGGATGTTGACATAGATGAAATCAAAACTATTTGAGAGAAATATCTCTTTATATTTTGAAATCATTTAAAATTAATTTAATTATAAATGAAAACATTTATTTTGAAAAATCTTGTAAGGGAATATTCAAAGGTGTTATAATTATGGAGAATAGCCTCACCCGCTGTATAAGTTAAAAAACAATCTTACCTTAATTTGTTGAAAAGGCCATAAAGTACCTTGTTTGGAAAACGACGAAAAGATTCATTTCAAAACATTTTATAAAAATTAAAACAAGGGTATAAATGACTCTAACCCATATTTTATTAAATAGTAAAAATGTTTTTAAATACATTTTTAAGAAACAAGAATGTGGATGATAAAGAGGTCCCAATAGATACTTAAGTAAAAACAACCTCGGATAATAAAGAGATTGTGAAATTAACCCTTACCTTGTACTTTTCCTTGGTCGAGGGTATGTTATCATCCTGTATAATAGTTAAATAATTTTTATTAAATTATAAAATAACCAAATACATAAATATGATATCATATATGATCTTATAATATTGCTTTGTTAATAATATTTTAGTATAATCATTGTTTTGGGTGTTAACTGATTCGTTTTCCTTTATATGTTTTGTTACGTAAGCCACATTTGTTATGGATAGGATGTATTTGATTCAAATAAAAAATGATATTATGTTATTAAACATTATTTTTAATAATAAAATGAAAATTATTCTTGAATGGTTACGATGGGGAATGAGTCTCACCACGTTCGTGGAGATGGTAATCCGTACGTACGCATGAACGCTACTTCCATTTCATCGTTTTTTTATTTTAAAAGGAAAGAAAACCAAATGATACATAGGTATATTATTATTCCATTATATTATAATATTTTATATATGTTACGTAAGTTCATTAACACCGTCCTTTATACGTTCCATGTATAGTATGAATGAGTCATATCACTTTGAGGGGGCGGTAGTCCGCATTTCCTCAAATGAAATTATCGTATATATAAAACATGAAAAGAATAAAGGTATAATATAAAATATAATTAAAGAATCTTATTGATAAAATAAATATCATAAATATCATATATAATTATAGTTCCATTATAATGGCCACCATAAGAGGTGGTAGTAGAAGATTGAACCATCATTATTTCGTAAGGCAGTAGTTCACCGTCCACAGAAACATTATGTTATATACCCATTATATGGAGGTGTGTGTAAGTGTAGTTAAAATAATTCTCATAAAAATAACATATTATATTTAGGATATTGAGTTTGTTATAAAATAAAGGAATAAATAGGGTTTAGGGGGTTGGAGAAGTAAAATAAAATAAAAGAACTTAAGAGGAGATGTTACCTTTAAATCGGGTAACTCCCTTTGGTTTGAACCAAAAGGCTTCCTTGAAGTGAATTATGCCTAAGGTAAGGATTATAAGAGAAATATGGAGATTTAGGGAGATTAATTGGTCAAATTTTGGATGATCCAAGAGGCTTGAGAGGTGTGATTAATGGGTTATAGGTGATGGATTTTTATAAGGGGGATGAGAGGCTCTTTAGGAAAGTTTGAAAATATTATTTTATGATATAATGATTTTAGGTTTCTGAAGGTCCAAAACTCATTAAAGTTGAAGATAAGATGACTCATGTTTGAAATAAAATCATCCAATAATAATTGGATAGGTTTTGGATATTGTTTTAAATTTTATAATCTCTTTTATTTAAATCATTCATTAATGAGGTAAACACTGCATCATTATTGTGTCATAAAGAATTTTGTTTATTTGATGTCTAAAAATTATAAAAAAATACCATGATTTAGGAAATATTTTTATATTTCAAATTAATATCTATAATAGAGAATATAATTTATATAATCCCTTGTAAAAATTGTTTTACTAAAAGATATATGTTTATGTCATTTTTGCCTTTACTTTAAATTAATTAATATAAAGTGTCATTATCACTCTCAAGTGGCTCCATGGGGTCCAAAAATCGACCCAAGGATTCCCATAGTTGGAAATGTATCATAAAATAGGAATAAGACACATTTTAGGGTAATTTATTATTATTATAATATTATTTTTTTATCCTTATTTACCAGATTTACTCTTTAACCATGGTAAATAAAATATTTACCGAAGTAATTATTCATAATGTATAAAAATTAAAGTTAACTATTTAAACAATTTGGAAATCATGATTCCAAATATGGAATCATTTTTCCAAATTCAAAACACATAAGTGGAAGAAATTAATTTAAAATTAATTCCCGTTGTCAAAACAAAAAGCGTGTTTTTAAGAAATAATAACTATCAAAAGATTGACACTTGTTTATGTCTAGTTTAAATGTGAAATTACATCCAATGACCTAAATTATATTAAATGATAAAAATATAATCTAATTATACTTAAAAACCATTAAAATATATAATTTAACACTATAAATTATTTCGATTAAAAAAGCTGTTTTTAATTAAAATTTAGTATTTTTCACTATTCATAAAAAATTGAAAGTTATCAGAAAAGTACCAAAAATTCACCCTAAGATAATTTTGATATTTCAAATTCAAAAATGAAGTCCATTTTGAAAAATAAAATTTATAAAATTTCAAAAAGTGGGTATTACTCTTCATAATGGCTAGTTTGATTGGTCGCGGTGTGTTAAAACTCAAGTTGTGTACAACGCAAGCTATTGTATTATTCAAAGGGAAACGTACTGTAGAATATTGGGGTGTTACATTCTTCCCTCCTTCAAATAATTTTTTCCTATAAATTTCTATAATACTAATACATAAAAATATTCATTTGGTTCTTCATCATGAGTTCCTCGGGTTCCCACGTTACCTCTTCCATCTTATGATTTCTCCATAGAACTTTTACCAGACGAGTCATCCAGTTTCTCAACACTTGTTCTTTGGTATCAAGAATCTTTATAGTCTCTTCACAATAAGACAAATTAGGTTCCAGTTCTGTTTCTTCATAGGTGAGTACATGCGTCGGGTCTGGCATGTATTTTCTCAACAGTGATACGTGGAACACATCATGAACTTTGAAGAGACTTGGTGGTATTGCCAAATAGTAAGCTACAGACCCAATTTGTTCTAGAATTTCGAAAGGTCTGATGTACCTGGGACTCAATTTAATCTTCTTACCAAATCGTAGAACACCCTTACATGGAGACAACTTCAAGAAAATATGATCTCTTACTTGAAATTCCAAATCCTTCATTCGGTTATCGGCATAGCTCTTTTGCCTACTTTGAGCCGCTTTGATGTTGGTTTGGATAACCTTCACATTTTTCATTGTTTCCTCAACAAGTTTCAGGACTATGAGTTTTCTTGGTGCTTAGGACATTCATTTTCATAATCCCCCATTTCTCTACAATTGTAGCATTCAACATTGACAACCTCTTTCTTTCCCTTACAATCACAATCTTGGTGGCATTTTCACCACACTTGTAACAGACTATCATTCCCTTCAGGAAAGTACTGTGGTGTTTCTTCCCACATTTACCGTAGGATGGATATTCAACTTTTCCCTTCTTCTCCTTATTTCCATTTCCAGAGTGTTCAGAAGATCTCTTCTTCTCTTGCTTTTCTTTAAAGTCGTAAGACTTAGAGAATTCTTTTTCTGTCTTAATAGCACATGAGATTATATCTTCGTACGACAAGAAGGATTTTGAAACTAATTCTAGATGGAGAAATGGTTTTAACCCATCAAATAATCAATCAATCTTACTCCTTGGGTTACATATATAATCTTCTGCATGCCTTGATAACCTTGTAAAGTTAGCCTCATACTTTGCGACACTCTCATCCTCCTTTTGCCTCATACTCAGAAATTGTCTTCCCATATTTTCTCGATGGTCACTAGGAAAGTATATTTCTAAGAAAATATATTTAACCTCCATCCATTTCATATTTTATACCTCTTCATCCTCCTTTGTGTTTTGAATTAATGACCACCATTGATCTGCATCTCCCGTGAGGCGATAAACTGCCATGATAACTTTTTATCTCTCACTACTCCCCAGATCATGAAATATTTTCTCTAAGGAACTTATCCATTGCTCAGATACAAATGGATTTTTAGTCCCATTTAATGTTGGTGGTTGTTTCCTCATTAAGCGATCTAACATTGATCCTCTGCATTGTGGATCAGGGTGCTCCATACGGGTAAGGTTATTATTCATAACCTGAGTGAGTTTTCCCAGTATGGTGATAAGCTGATCAGCACCAGTTGCATCACCATCTCTACTAAAATTATCTTTATTAGGAGGGAAATCCATACATGGATTACGTGTGTTGATATGGTTTCCATTCCTTCCACTAGGAACCATTTCTAAAAAATGGCATTCACTAGATTAGTTTATGAATCTCAATACATAATTCTAATCTTTTAAATAACTGAACATAAATTGAACAATTTATGAATATAATCCATAATTATAAAAATGTTTTCTTTGAGAAGGTATATACTCATAAATCATTCATAATGGTTTGTAAAGAAAATGTGAATTATCCTAATAATATCCCCCAGGAGTGTCGTAACCAAGAGTGCAACAAGGCCCGTTTTCGTGTACCAGGATACCCCGGGTCAAGCCCGAAAGTCCTTATCAGAGTTTTCAATCCTAGGTACATCTGTGCCAGAGCCACCTCTACTCGATCATATCCAGACAGGGATGTATTGCTTGGAAAATACACAAAACCTATATATTACCAAAATTCTAGGAAGTTCTTCTATACTAATCCTCAAAGTCTATCTTAGGGTAATGTGCTCTAATAAGAGTTTATCTAAATCTAGTTTCAAAGGTTTGTACTAAACTTCCTCTGATACCAAATGTAATGCCCCGACCCTAGTTACCCAGAGTCAGTGCATTATTACATAACACTGGTATGATCAAAGGGGATCAAATCCCGAAAGACCGATCAATTTAGTAGTCTTGGAAGTACTAGATATATACATAAGTTTTACATTATATCATTCAATAAAGAAAAACAAAATTGTGTCCCCTTTTCACACCCTTGTCCTATCCATATAGGTTAATAATAATTTACTTCTTCACATCCCGGGAAAAAGAAAAGATAAGAAAGGGGTGAGCTCAGATGATCAGTAAGGATAACAATATAGTGTAAACTATCATAAATAAGCATAAACATTTAAGAAAATTTATAAAACTAAAACAAAATAATTTTAAACTTAATCTTCAGAATAATATGGAAAAGATAAATCAAATAATTCCATCTACTTATTCACATGGATATTCTACTAGTCGAATAATCACATGTAATATCAATATCTAATTTCATAATGATGGAATGCATAATGCCGGACATCATAACCACATGGTCAAGGCCTCATGATAAGACTAAAAATAAGATTTTGTTAAGGCCTTGTACCAAGACACTAGTTTGTCCCATGAGACCTACCGATGCATCGAGGAGCTATAGCGGGCTCCACCCGTCACATACTAAGTCCAATGCATTCCTCATATGAAATGGTTGAAACATAACATAAACATTCGTATTAAAACTAGCATACAAAATTTTAATACATTAACCATAAACCATGAATGGTATAAAAATAACACATACACAATCAAACATATCAAAAAACCTTCAATAAAATATGAAAGATTTGTATCATAATAAATCAACTTCAAACAAGTATAAAATCCATTAAAGGATGTTGACATAGATGAAATCAAAACTATTTGAGAGAAATATCTCTTTCTATTTTGAAATCATTTAAAAGTCATTTAATTATAAACAAAAACATTTATTTTGAAAAATCTTGTAAGGGAAGCTTCAAAGGTGTTATAACGGTGGAGAATATCCGCACCCGCTGTATAAGTTAAAAAAACATTCTTACCTTAATTTTTCGAAAAGGTCATAAAGTACCTTTTTTGGAAAACGACGGAAAGATTCCTTTCAAGCATTTTATAAAAAGTAAAAAAAGGGTATAAATGACTCTAAACCATATTTTTGTAAATAGTAAAAATGTTTTGAAATACATTTTTAAGAAACACAGATGTGGATGATAAAGAGGTCCTAGTAGATACTTACGTAAAAACAACCTCAGATAATAAAGAGATTGTGAAATTAACCCTTACCTTGTACTTTTCCTTGGTAGAGGGTACATTATACTCCTGTATAATAGTTAAATCATTGTTATTAAATTATAAAATAACCATATAAATAAATATTTTATCATATATTATCTTCTAACATTGATTTTTTAATAATATTTTAGTAGTATATCATTGTTTCGAGTGTTAACTGATTCGTTTTCCTTTATATGTTTTGTTACATAAGCCATGTTTGTTATGGATATGATGTATTTGATTAACATCCAGAATGATATTATGTTCTTAAACATTATTTTTAATTATCAAATGAAAATTATTCTTGAATGGTTATGATGGAGAATGAATCTAATCGCGTTCATGGAGATGGTAATCCGTACGTACGCACAAACGCTACTTCCATTTCATCATTTTTTTATTTTAAAAGGAATAAAAACCAAATCATAAATAGGTATATTATTATTCTAGTATAATATAATATTTTATATACATTACTTAAGTTCATTAACACCATCCTTTATACGTTCCATGTATGGTATGAACGAGTCATATCACTTTGAGGGGGCTGTAGTCCGCACTTCCTCAAATGAAATTATCGTATATATACTACATGAAAAGAATAAAGGTATGATATAAAAGATAATTACAGAAGCTTATAGATAAAATAAGTATAATAAATATCATATATAATTTTAGTTCCATCATAATGGCCACCATAATAGGTGGTAGTAGAAGATTGAACAATCAACGTTTCGTGAGACAGTAGTTCGCCGTCCACAAAAACATTATGTTCTATACAAATTAGATGGAGGTGTGTGTAAGTGTAGTTCAAATACTTATCATAAAAACAACCTAGTATATTGAGGATACTTTTTTTATAAAATAAAGGAATAAATAGGGTTTAGGGGGTTGGATAAGTAAAATAAAATAAAAGAACATAAGAGGCGATGTTACCTTTAAATCGGGTAACTCCCTTTGGTTTGAACCAAAATGCTTACTTGAAGTGCCTTATAACTAAGGTAAGTCTTATAAGAGGAATATGGTGATGTAGGGAGCTTAATTGGGCATAGGTTGGATGATCCAATAGGCTTGATAGGCATGAGTAATGGGTTAGAGGTGATTGATTTTTATAAGGGGAGGAGGGGCTCTTTAGGAAAGTTTGAAAATATTATTTTATTATATAATGATTTTCGGTTTCTAAAGGTCCAAAACTAATTAAAGTCAAATATAAGATGACTCATGTTATAAATAAAATCATCCAATAATAATTGTACAAGTTTTGGATATTGTTTTAATTTTTATAATCTCATTTATTTAAATCATTCATTAATGAGGTAAACAATGCATCATTATTGTGTCATAAATAATTTTATTTATTTGATGTCTAAAAATTATTAAAAATACCATTGATTTATTATTTTTTTTATATTTAAAATTAATATTTATATTAGAAAATATAACTTATATAAACTCATGTAAAAATCGTTTTACTAAAAGATATATGTTTATGTCATTTTTGACTTTACTTTAAATTAATTAATATAAAGTGTCATTATCACTCTCAAGTGGCTCCATGGTGTCGCAAAATCTACCCAAGGATGCCCATGGTTGGATAGGTATTAACCAATAGTAATAGGACACATGTTAGGGTAATTTAATATTATTATAATATTATTTTTTTACCCTTATTTACTGGATTTACTCTTTAACCATGATAAATAAAATATTTACCGAAGTAATTATTTAGAATGCCTACAAATAAAAGTTACATATTTACACAATTTGGACCACCTGATTCCAAATATGAAATCAATTTTTCCAAATTCAAAACATATAATTAGTATAAATTAATTTAAAATTAATTCCCGTTGTCAAAACAAAAAGCATGTTTTTAAGAAATAATAACTATCAAAAGATTGACACTTGTTTATGTCTAGTTTAAATGTGAAATTACATCCAATGAACTAAATTACATTAAATTATAAAAATATAATCTAATGATACTTAAAAACCATTCAAATTTATAATTTAACACTATAAATTTTTTCAATTAAAAAAGTTTTTTTTAATTAAAATTTAGTATTTTACACTATTCATCAAAAATTGAAAGTTTTTAGAAAAGTACCAAAAATTCACCCTAAGCTAATTTCAATATTCCGAATTCAAAAATGAAGTCCATTTTGAAAAATAAAATTATAAAATTTCAAAAAGTGGGTATTACTATTCATAACGGCTAGTTTGATTGGTCGTGGTGTGTTAAAACTCCAAGTTGCGTACAACACAAACTATTGTATTATTCAAAGGGAAACATACCGTAGAATCTTGGGGTGTTACAATTCAAGTTGGGTCTAGGGAAACCCATATTATAACACTACCACTTGTACTAAATCCAACTTTCTAACTAACTTTTTTAGCACTCACATGATAAGATCTGCTTCTGCTAAGTTGTGGTTTTTTTCATTGGGCCTTCCATGCCTCTATTGCGTGGATATTCTCATATCTAAAAATTCTAGTCCTTGAGAAAGAATCCTCAAGAGATGATATCCCCAAGTATATTACTTTTTTATACTTTCAAAACTTGACATCTTGGATAGTAATAGTAGTAGGATTATCACAATCGATATTATGATAAAATTGTACTTACTAGGCACAATTCTAAGAACTGGATTTTTTTTGCGTATTATACCTTTCTTCTTTAGCTTCATCAGAAGTAACAACACACTAAATATTTGTAGATATGGCTACCACTGGATTAAATGAGTTTCTCTCACTCATTACCTTAGCTTTATCATGATATTAGATCATATTGATCTAAAGAAATGCTAGTTTGTGTCCCATTTCAACTAGTGTCCCTTACTATATAAGTTCTATGAAAATATATCTCTTGTATTATCTCAAGTACAATTGGATAGTTCTAACCGCTTATGATTCAATTCTCTGAGATATAACTATTATTTTCCAACCATAAATTATTTATTAGTAATAACATATATTATACATAGCATGATATATGTGATTGATCCATCATAAAAGGATATGGAATTCTATTCACTACATTAATCTTCCCCTATGTCTCATACATGTCTTCTTGAAGAGATTTATTCCATGTGACATTGGTAACAATTATCTCTCAAATATTTCTGACTTGTATTTTTCAATACCTTATCAATATATGTACTTTTACATGGTATAATAAAACCATTAGATCTACCTTAGTAGATCTAATTTCCTACAACTTAAGTTTCTACTTTAAGTCAATCTTTGGAGAGTTACTTTCATTCTGGCCTTAACTAATTGTAATACAAATAGTTGTTTTCCTTATATTATCAAACATATTTTACTTGGAAAATGATTGATCTCCCAATAACCTCTTGTAGGCATGTAGAAAAAATTAATTCCAAATGAATATTCTATGATATTGTTGCTTAATTTAATCCCAAACTGGATTTGAGTAACTTTCACCCTTTATTTTCATTCTATGGTGTCACCAACTACCTCTGGTTGCGTCGTATGGACACCTTCCAAGATTCGTGGCATTGACATCCAATGCACAATAATATGATCATCAAAAGTTGCTATGATAAGTAAAATTATATTTGATTTAGGCATAACAACTCGACATTACCAATTGAGCCTTATTGTTATCACGCTTGTACCACCCATGTATTGTCTCATTTGAATACTCATCAGAGTATTCAAAATAATAAGCACCCTGTAACAACCCGAAATTTTGAATAAATCTTGTTTCCTAATTTTTTGTGTTATTTTATTTTATTTTTTTATACTCAACAAAACTGTTTCATTGGATAACATGAGTATAATTAAAATGAGACTGTTGGGTTTTGACTGTTATATGCCCATTGGTCAATATGTCCGCTGGAAACTAAACGTTTCATTTTCTTTTGTCTCTAAATACAAGTAATCTTGGTTAATTAATATATAAAGAAGATTTGATGGCCTCACCCAGTAGTCTTGGACCAATCTAAGCCCATCTAACAGAACTTGGGAAGGAGGTAGCACTAATGGGCTTTGCTCTGGACCAAACCCAAGCTGAACTTCATCGTATGAAGCTAGAACGGAATCTCCTTTGCGAGAAGTTCAAACTGATAGAAATTACTACTCGTGCGATGTTGGCCGAGCCTCCCTCAGATTCTCTCACCTTAGCACACCTTACACTTAGGTCCTATGCTGGTGTGATAAGGGGCTATGTAAGGAGACCCTAACTGCCTTGTGTAATCCTTTATTTTAAATAAAAATTTTGATTTCTTCTTATGATGAAGTTTATGAATTTTCAAATGTCCGGATAAATATAGTATGCATATTTTTGGTGAATTTTAGAGAAAGGATATTTTAAAAAAATGTTTATGTAAACCTTAAATAATTAAAAATGTGTAATGATTTTCAAAAAATGGTCTTCTACAATTATGTTCAGTACGAAATTTAGAGTCTAATAAGATCAACTTAATTTTTGATGAATAATAAATTATGAATAGTGATTTTATGCTTAGGATTAGTAATGTGACCAAATGGATTAGTAATCTCACTTAAATAAAGCATTAATATAATCTAGGCACCTTGATTAAGTAATGTGATTCAATAAAATGGTTAAATAACGGTTTCATAAATTATTAATCAAGTATTAGTTTTTTTGGGTGAATAGTGTTTTTTTAATTAAAAATTAAATTAAAAATATTTAGAAATTAGTTTTATAAAATGGATTTCATTTTGGAACTCAGAGTATCAATATTATGTTAAGGTAAATTTTGGAGATTTCTCTGAAAAAAATGAATTTTCGATGAATAGTGTATTTATTTAAAAATTAAATTAAAAATATTTAAAAAATTATTTTTATAAAATGGAGTTCATTTTTGAAATCAGAGCATCAATATTTGGTTAAGGTGAAATTTTGGGATTTTTCTGAGAAAGTTGAATTTTCGATGAATAGTGAAAATACAGTTTTTAAGTTACGGGTGTTTAATGACATCATTAAATGATGTATTAAGTATGTAATAAATATGGTCGACTTATGAATAGTAAGATAAGGTATGAGGTGTCCCATGTGGCCAATACCATGGGCAAATACCATGGGCAAGCCCATGGTTTTTCCAAAACCACCAATGAGGTGTCTCTTGGCCATTAATGCCTTGTCCCCTCACTTTCCCTATAAATACCAACCCATCCTCTCATCTATTCGACTCCAAAATCACCCTCAACAAAGTTCTGGTCTCCTTACCTCCCAAGGAGTCCTCCCAAGGTGCCCCCAAGCCCTCAAGGTCCCAAACTTTGAGTTTTAACAGTTACGTTTTAAGGTAAGGGATCCGACCCCTCTCTTTCTTTTCAAGTGATCTCTTTTATGTCATTTATTTTATGCTCTATGTTATTATGTTGGAGTATGATCTTTTATATTCATTATAATTTCCTTTTTATGTTAATATGATGAGAGACCCCCTCTTACTCTCATCATTTCATTTTATGAAAGTTTAAGTGGCGCCGTTAGACTGCCGAAATTTTTGTAATGGATTCTTTCACCCTTCTCATTTTCAAGTTCTATTTTCTTATCAAGTATTTCAAGTTACTTTTTATTATGTTGGGGTATGATATCTATATCTATAATACTGAACTCTTATGTTAATATGATTATAGAAACTATTTTATCTCTTCAATTCAGTATTTTGAAGTTTTAAGTGGCGCCGTTAGGCTGCCGAATTTTTAAGTGGTTCTTTCACCCTTCTCATTTTCAAGTTCTATTTTCTTATCAAGTCTTTCAAGTTCCTTTTTATTATATTGGGGTATTATCTCTATATCTATCATACTGAAATATTATGTTCATATTATGAGAGACCCTATTTGATATTTTCAATTCAGTATTTTGAAGTTTTAAGTGGCGCCGTTAGGCTGCCGAATTTTAAGGGATTCTTTCACCCTTCTCGTTTTCAAGATCTATTTTCATGTCAAGTCTTTCATGTTACTTTTTATTATGTTGGGTTATGATCTCTATATATATCATAATGATATTTTGTGTTCATATGACGAGAGACCCTATTTGACCACATCAATTCTTTTTTTTGAAGTTTTAAGTGACATTGTTAGGCTGCCGAATTTTCATAAGAGAAATCTTATTTTTTCTTCCTTCAATGTTTTTCATTTCAAATAGTATGTCCTTAAAATTTCATTACCATGATTCATATAATTTATATTCTGTCCCTATACTATTTTTATATATCATTTATGAGTGGGTGACCCATTTTCCCTCTCTTTTCAACGTTTTCTAAAACCCTGTAACGTAGTCGTTATGCTGCAGAATTTTCGTCTCAAAATGCCTCTCTCTTTTCTCAAAATTATTTTATGTTATAAAGTGAATACTAAAAGATCTTATTTATATAGGGGTATTCAAATATATATCAAAATTTTATATTTTAAATTCTGTGATTGATATACATGAAACCCGCTTTCCCTTTCCGTGGGTTTAAAGTGACGTAAAGATCACGTCTTTAAAGCTGTTTTTAAACGTTACGATTATGAAATGAAACCCATTCTTTTTTTTGCTATATGGGTTGTTTATTAAATGATTTATGATGATATATGTGGATCACATGATAATAAATACATGTCAAGGGTGCGCCCAGATAGCGCTCCAATGCATTGGGTAAAGACTTAATCTCTAGAGATGACCTTTTAGACTGATACCTTGGTGGATAACCTTGGTAATTTTTAATGACACCTTGGGGATGGACCTTGGTGAAACGAAATGATTGTTAATATTAAATGTTGTAGCCACATCTTCAAGTTATGAAATATGTTATTTTTATTATGATATGCTTCATGATTTCATTCTCATGCCTTAAAGTTCTTTTCATGACTTTATTGATGTATCTCAAGTTCACATGTTAAATGTTTCCCTTGTTTCCCTTACCGGGCCTTCTGCTCACCCTTTCTTTTGATATATGTACCCAGGTTATGAGACGTAGTAATGAACCTAGGATGAACTTAAGGAGAAGCCTTTAAAGTGTTTAAGAAGAATGTTTTTGTTGTTTTCATGTATTATGTTCCTGGTTTCCAAGACACTAAACCTTAAAGATCCTCAGTTCTGTGTAATGTAATGAAAGTTTATGTTATAAAAAGGCGGGATGCTATAGTTGGTATCAAAGAATGGTTTAGTTATTTGTGGAAATTAGGATATGAAAACTCTTGGAAGAACCCTATAGAAAAGTTTAAATATAGGAAATCTTCCTTGTATTTTGGTGAGTATTGAGTAAGGGGTTTCCAAGCAAATACATCCCTGTCTGGATATGAGCAGGTAGAGGTGGATCTGGTACAGATGTACATAGGGGTAAAACCCAAAAACACCGCTTTGAGATAGACTCAAACGGGAACTGGTACACGACAACGGGCCTTGCTGCACTCTTGGTTACGACACTCCCGGGGGATATGCTTTGGTAAATTCATAATCTTAGTATGAAACATTATTAAAGGAACAAAGATAAAATAAAGATTCACATAAGAATATATGATCATGAATAACCTAGATTAGAACCTAGGGGATCACAAGTTAGGATATACTTTTCTTCTACAAGTTTATCCTTTTATGCTTAAAATTTCCTTTTCATGATTATTGGCTAAGTATTTAAGCCTCCTAATTATACGTTCTTTTCTTAGTTAATGGTGGGAAATGGAAGAGCATGTCCCAACAACCAATGTGATAGGAAATGTGACGATTTCCCTATTAATGTGATAGAGATGATGAGAGATCAAGTTGAACATATTGTGATTATGCCAAAACAGCTATCAAAAATCACAATTAATAATTGGTACCTAGTTGAATGCCCAAATTCATCAAGGAAGAAGAAGACAAAGTCTCGAGGATGTTCATCTGATAAAGTTGATAAGGGAAAGAAGAACCAATTTATTTTTGAAAAAAGTGTGGGAAGAGGCCAAAAGGAGAATGTCACAAAGGAACCGGGATATGTTTTGAGTGTGGGAAGATAGGGCATAAAGTAGCCAATTGCTTTAAAAAAATGGATAATGTGATGAATGTAGATAAGGTTCGATCTAATGTACCTTATACTTTTCGATGTCATAAATGTGGAGAAGTTAGACATTATCCAAGGCAATGCTCTCTTGGAATGGGTGAGAATCATGATGAGCATCAACAATCTTAGAGGACAAGGGAACAATGCAAGTCCTATGCTGAGATGGATCATGATGACTGAAGTACATGTAACTTCTTCACAATAATTGTCTATGTCATGTTGTATTTTAGTTCGTGCTCTATGAGCATATCTTTTATGTTTTCTAAGATCATCGAGTCACTACCTAAGATGATTTTATATCATTAATGAAAACATCTATTGTTATGTACCACATGTTTATGTAGTGAATCTGTTCTTCTTAAAAAAAGGTGATTAGGGGATTAAAAGATGATTATTATTTTGGAAGACGTTCACTATTTTGGGAACCCTATTTGATCGAGGTAAATAGATTACTACAGTATTTTCTTTGAGGAGTAAAGGTTGACTTATATTTTGAAGAATCGATGAATTTAAGGTGGACTTATAGTAATTTAGGTTACTTATGGAAATGATTAACCTATCTTGGGGAAAATATGTTTAGGTTAGCTACTTTTGTTATAGGATGTTAGGAGTGGTTGATGTTGTTTTGAGATGAACGATGAAGTTTATTTTGGAAGACTATGTTAACAAGTCCTTCTTGTATTTGGGTTTCAATATTAGTTTGGTTTATTTTGAGTAATTTTAAGGACAGTTAATTATGGAATGGTCTATGATGAACTTTGGGTAGTACCGTAGAATTTTGAAGATTTAAAGAAGTTTCCCTTCTTATGGGATTATTTCTTTTTGAAGAGTTGTTTTATCTTACCCTTTCTATTTTTGGGATAATAGAAGAAATAGATAGTTAATCCTTGGTGGATTATGTGATTCTCTAGAAGATGATTCTTGTGCTTTGATGAGACCAAGTAGTTTTGAATGCTCATCGTTTGGAGAAAAGATTAGTTTTGGTAGAAAATTATTAAAGGATGAAACTCTACTTGAAGGTAGGTATATTTCCTTATTTTTTTATTCTATGTAGTAAATGAATTCCTCAAAACTATGAAAAGGAACATAAAACAAAAAAATGTTGTATGTTAATGTTTCCTACTAGGAAATCAAATACCAGTGGACCCATCATAAGTTTGTGATTTTCTTATTGTTAAATTTCTCCTAATAATGTTTTCTATCACTCTCCCTTAGAACACGACCCTTTGTTTTTTCCTCAATATCCATGTTTTACTACATGGAATCCTAGTATGGGTTAACTCGGGTGACCTTTTTTACTTCCCTTTCATTATTTTAAAGTAATAGTTTTACTGACTCCTTTTCCGGTGTGGGACTTTCAATGAAATTTCTAAACCCAATTTTAAAAATTGCGAGGACGCAATTTATTAAGGGGGGAAGATTGTAACGACCCGAAATTTTGAATAAATCTTGTTTCCTAATTTTGTGTGTTATTTTATTTTATTTTTTTATACTCAACAAAACTGTTTCATTGGATAACATGAGTATAATTAAAATGATACTATTGGGGTTTGACTGTTATATGCCCATTGGTCAATATGACCGCTGGAAACTAAACGTTTCATTTTATTTTGTCTCTAAATACAAGTGATCTTGGTTAATTAATATAGAAAGAAGATTTGATGGCCTCAACCAGTAGTCTTGGACCGATCAAAGCCCATCTAACAGAACTTGGGAAGGAGGTAGCACCAATGGGCTTTGCTCTGGACCAAACCCAAGCTAAACTTCATCGTATGAAGCTAGAACGTAATCACCTTTGCGAGAAGTTCAAACTGATAGAAATTACTACTCATGCGATGTTGGCCGAGCCTCCCTCAGATTCTCTCACCTTAGCACACCTTACACTTAGGTCCTATGCTGGTGTGATAAGGGGCTATGTAAGGAGACCGTAACTGCCTTGTGTAATCCTTTATTTTAAATAAATTTTTTGATTTCTTCTTATGATGAAGTTTATGAATTTTCAAGTGTCCGGATAAATATAGTATGCATATTTTTGGTGAATTTTAGAGAAAGGATATTTTAAAAAAATGTTTATGTAAACCTTAAATAATTAAAAATGTGTAATGATTTTCAAAAAATGGTCTTCTACAATTATGTTCAGTACGAAATTTAGAGTCTAATAAGATCAACTTAATTTTTGATGAATAGTAAATTATGAATAGTGATTTTATGCTTATGATTAGTAATGTGATCAAATGGATTAGTAATCTCACTTAAATAAAGCATTAATATAATCTAGGTACCTTGATTAAGTAATGTGATTCAATAAAATGGTTAAATAACAGTTTCATAAATTATTAATCAAGTATTAGTTTTTTCGGGTGAATAGTGTTTTTTAATTAAAAATTAAATTAAAAATATTTAGAAAATTATTTTCATAAAACAGATTTCATTTTTGAACTCAAAGCATCGATATTATGTTAAGGTAAATTTTGGGGATTTTTCTGAAAAAAATGAATTTTCAGTGAATAGTGTATTTATTTAAAAATTAAATTAAAAATATTTAGAAAATTATTTTTATAAAATGGAGTTCATTTTTGAAATCAGAGCATCGATATTTGGTTAAGGTGAAATTTTGGGATTTTTCTGAGAAAGTTGAATTTTCGATGAATAGTGAAAATACTGTTTTTAAGTTACGGGTGTTTAATGACATCATTAAATGATGTATTAAGTATGTAATAAATATAGTCGACTTATGAATAGTAAGATAAGGTATGAGGTGTCCCAAGGGGCCAATACGATGGAAAAATACCATGGGAAAGCCCATGGTTTTGCCAAAACCACCAATGAGGTGTCCCTTGGCCATTAATGCCTTGTCCCCTCACTTTCCCTATAAATACCAAGCCATCCTCTCATCTATTCGACTCCAAAATCATCCTCAACGAAGTTATGGTCTCCTTACCTCCCAAGTAGTCCTCCCAAGGTGCCCCCAAGCCCTCAAGGTCCCAACCTTTGAGTTTTAAGAGTTACGTTTTAAGGTAAGGGATCCGACCCCTCTCTTTCTTTTCAAGTGATCTCTTTTATGTCATTTCTTTTATGCTCCACGTTCTTATGTTGGAGGATGTTATTTTATATTAATTATACTTTCCTTTTTATGTTCATATGATAAGATACCCCCTCTTACTCTCATCATTTCATTTTATGAAAGTTTAAGTGGCGCCATTAGGCTGCCAAAATTTTTGTAACAGATTCTTTCACCATTCTCATTTTCAAGTTCTATTTTCTTTTCAAGTCTTTCAAGTTTCTTTTTATTATGTTGGGGTATGATATATATATATATATATCATACTTAACTCTTATGTTCATATAATTATATACCCTATTTTATCTCTTCAATTCAGTATTATGAAGTTTTAAGTGGCGTTGTTAGGCTGCCGAATTTTTAAGTGGTTCTTTCACTCTTCTCATTTTCAAGTTCTATTTTCTTGTCAAGTCTTTCAAGTTCCTTTTTATTATGTTGGGGTATGATCTCTATATCTATCATACTGAAATATTATGTTCATATGATTAGAGACCCTATTTTATCTCTTCAATTCAGTATTTTGAAGTTTTAAGTGGCGCCGTTAGACTGCCAAATTTTAAGGGATTCTTTCACCCTTCTCGTTTTCAAGATCTATTTTCATGTCAAGTCTTTCATGTTCCTTTTTATTATGTTGGGTTATGATATCTATATCTATAATACTGATATTTTGTGTTCATATGATGAGAGACCCTATTTTACCTCATCAATTTTTTTTTTGAAGTTTTAAGTGACGTTGTTAGGCTGCCAAATTTTTATAAGAGAAATCTTATTTTTTCTTCCTTCAATGTTTTTCATTTCAAATGGTATGTCTTTAAAATTTCATTACCATGATTCATATCCTTTATATTCTGTCCCTATACTATTTTTATAGATCATTTATGAGTGGGTGACCCATGTCCCCTCTCTTTTCAACATTTTATAAAAACCCTGTAACGTAGCCGTTATGCTGCATAATTTTCGTCTCAAAATGCCTCTCTCTTTTCTCAAAATTATTTTATGTTATAAAGTGAATACTCAAAGCTATTATTTCTACAGGGGTATTCAAATATATATCAAAATTTTCTATTTTAAATTCTGGGATTGACATACATGAAACCCGCTTTCCCTTTCTGTGGGTTTAAAGTGACATAAAGATCATGTCTTTAAAGCAGTTTTTAAACGTTATGATTATGAAATGAAAACCATTATTTTTTTGCTATATGGGTTGTTTATGAAATGATTTATGATGATATATGTGGCTCACATGATAATAAAGACATGTCAAGGGTGCGCCCAGATAGCTCTCCAATGTATTGGGTAAAGACTTAATCTCTAGAGATGACCTTTTAGACTGATACCTTGGTGAATAACCTTGGTAATTTTTAATGAAACCTTGGGGATAGAACTTGGTGAAATGAAATGATTGTCAATATTAAATTTTGTAGCCACATCTTCAAGTTATGAAATACGTTATTTTTATTATGATATGCCTCATGATTTCATTCTCATGCCTTAAAGTTCTTTTCATGACTTTATTTATGTATCTCAAGTTCACATGTTAAATGTTTCCCTTGTTTCCCTTACTGGGCCTTCTGCTCACCCTTTCTTTTGATGTATGTACCCAGGTTATGAGATGCAGTAATGAACTTAGGATGAACTTAAATAGAATCCTTTCAAGTATTTAAGAAGAATGTTTTTGTTTTTTTCATGTATTATGTTCCTGGTTTCCAAGACACTAAACCTTAAAGATCCTCAGTTCTGTGTAATGTAATGAAAGTTTATGTTATAAAAAGGCGGGATGCTATACACCCGTACTCTGATACATGGATTCCATTATTAAATTTTAATTGATCTTATCAATATTATCTTGTTTTCATTTACTGCTTACTTATAGAATTTATTATTCTCAAAGAATATTGTTTCACCAGTCGTGGTGAATGTAAGACCATTACCACAGTTTTAAACTTCCTATGTAGTATGTGTGTCTAGAATATTCTTTTTTCACAAGGTCTTGTGGAACTTTTTCCTATACCAACCTCTTGTGAATCTCGACATCGACTAAATCTAATTAAATCTTTCTCTCACTATTTTGAATATAGATGTGCACCATTTTATAGAAATATAGTCTGTCACTTGACTATAACTTTCCTATATCATTGTTTTTTGTAATATCCTTAGAAACCTTTTGGATTTCTATTTTAGACACACATTGTGTTTTCCTTGATACAAGTTTGTTTATATCCATAACAAAATCTTTGCATCTAAACACATGTTTTTTTATGTTATGATGGATTTATATCATACCATAACTCATATGATATCTATTTTTAATTATAGTTGGCATATGGTTATGGGATAACACTTCTATTTGATAATCATGTCTTGAAAAATAATGGAAGTATATACAATGTATATTACTATCAACATTGATTCTCCTTTTACTTTCATCACGACTCTAATGTGTATAAGGAAATTTTCATTTAATAATTTCTTCATGACACATTTTAATGATCAATGTTTTCATGTAAGACTCATCATCTATCCCCTTACTAACACCATAAATTTGATGTGTATAAGGAAATGTGCATTTAATAATTACTCCATGCTACATTTCATGATTGATGAATGCTTGGTCAAGATATTCTTCGGAACTCAGGCTCAAAGAAACTCACATTTTCTAATAATGTATATATCTTACTTCAATTTTACATTACCTAATAACATTTGAATGAATATTATGAAGTATGTTTACCACTAGCTTAACATTCGAATAGTTCATGCTGTCTAACTGAATTTTTTTTGAAAGCTTTATGCCTTAACTTTATTTTTAAAGGTTTCCTTGTCCAAAACTATATTTTTTGATAATACCTAAGGTCTTTAGCTATAAAGAGTCTAAAAAACATAATAGGTATATCCTTGAAAACTAATTAGTTTTACTAGACAAAGAATTATATTTCCAGAATTGGGTATAAATGAGTCTTACATATGCTAATGATTCAAATATTTCTGAACTATTGGTTGAGTATTAGACACCACAAAAAACATTCATTCCAAAAGTGAATAGTGTCTCCTTGTGTCCAATAGACATGTGCGATAAATATTTTTTTTAGTAATGGTTAACAAAATTTCAAATTAAACCACTTAACTTGGCAATTAGAAGTTGTGTACTTCTCACCGCCGACTTAAGAATCACCCTTTTCTCAGCCACTTGGAGAATTCACCTTACTTATTGTAACATTTATTTTCTTACTTGGTTACTATATTTGAATACATATATGTGTTAGACATATTGTATTAAATACCCAATAAGTATAAAAGAAACATTACATGTAATTGATGAATACACCTGAAGAAGAATCACTGACTTTCTTGTTTAATTCAGTGCATTGTATTGATGAATACACCTGAAGAAGAATCGTTGACTTTCTTCTTTAATTCAGTGCATTGTATTTATATTTTATAGAATTATATCATTACATATGAAGAAAATAACCTCTTATATAATGTCTTTCCTATTTTCTTTGATGGACTTCATGAAGGTTACTTTAGCGTTACACTTTCCATTAGCCTTTTCACCTCATCTTTCAACTTTTTCAGCATAAGAACTAAAGATTAAAATTTCTTTATATTCTTATTTTCTTGGTGAAACTTACCCAAAAGGTAATGCAACGTTTTCTCCATAATGTTCATTTTATAATCTTAAATGAAACTAGATTAAGTGGGTGATAAAGATATTATAAATGAATGTCTTGAAAGATCATGATGTATATTTTAATTTACACATATTTAGTGTAAACATCACCTCATTCATATCTTACTTCACTTTATCCACTCAAGATTCTTAGAGATGAGACAACATGTGAAATAATCAGTGTCATGATATTGTATCCACAACTTACATTTTATATTGATGATAACATTATGATGTAAACATAAAATTCATCATACATTAGTATCTAGTAATAATTTTTCTCACCCTCACTTCCTGAGGTGGATCAATAGGCATTGGGGACACCAACACATAGAATTTACTATATCATCATACTTTTCACAAGTGCCTGCACTTCTCTTAGAAAGTCATGTCGGTAAGGACAAGTTCTTTGTCCAAAATTAATCACAGTGAACTTGTGGTATTACTTTCCATTTTTCTAAAAAATAAAATTTAAGCAGATTAATACATTTATCCTGATTACTAATTAGACATTACCGATTAATTAAGTCATTAATGTATCCCACTATTTTATCGAACCCTAGTGCCCTCACTACTAGATTTGGAATACCCCACCACTTGAGTATTCAAGTGTAAAGAATGCCTAAAACCTCTACTCATAGTCCAGTCCATGGCTACACGACTACTCAGAGAGTTAACGTAAGCATTTTTCTGGCCAATCGTATTAACTCACAACTCCTTGAACTATTTAGTGAAGTCACAACTTCTAGAAATTGTAAACTTGATTTACTCAATGTTTTGCCTCTAAAGATGAAAAAGCTAGCTATGACTACTTCTTTATTGCTATATTTAGTTAACTTAATCCATCACTTCCATAAGAACTCCCTAGTAGTAGGAGGCACTCTCTGTTAGGTTGGAATGACTATGATGATGACATAAGAGGGGGGGGGGGGTGAATTGTGTCCTTTTAAAATTTTCACAATTCTGTCACTTAATAGTAAGAGACGATAGAGTGGCATTTCTTTATGAAAGAATAAGCAGTGGATAAAAATAGAGAAACAGAACATAGTTGTTTATAGTAGTTCAGGGCATGAATATCCCCCAGTCCACTCCACCAATCACATTCTCTACAATCTTGGTGAATTTTACTAGTAAGGTCCACGTATCATAAGACCGATCCACAACTGAGTGTAGATAATTGTCACCCTTAAAAATAAGTCTTAAAAATAGAGCCTTTTGGTTCTTTTATAGGGAACCGAAATATCCACAATGTAGCACGAGAAGCTGACACTCCACCATGACTGAAACCAAGTAGCTGATACTCAAAATAATCAATAGAGATTTATTTGATAAAATAGTTTAAACTTCACAGTTGCAGTGGCACACAACTGAAAGAATATGGATCTTTGACTTCAGAAGAATAACAATATTTGAAATATGTATGAAGAGATTCATTTATACAAAAGATCTTCTATTTTAAGAACAACAACAAAAACAGAGCATCACGCTTCTAGGATTGAACATGTATATCTCAAGAATATAGTCCTTGTTTCTGAGATGCTCGATCATTGTAGCACTATAAATTCATTTTCATAAGAAAACTTGAAGAATAAAAATTATCAACATAGTTTAGAGAGATCCAAACATCTGACGTAGAAAGATATATGATGATATATCTCGCAACATGATTTCAGATCCACAAAAGATGCCTGATAAATCGAGATAATTCAAATTCAAAAATACAGCTCATAGTAGTCATAAATTCCCTTAAGAATATGAGATAAAATCTCTACTGAATACGATCCATTAAAAAAATTATAACGAGATTTTAATCGGTCAAAATCGAGCTTTAAATCACCCTGATATTCTATAAAGACTGTTACAGAAAACTTCGATAAAAACAGTAAATTCAAATTTCCAGCGTTAAACAAGAAAACGTAAGGTTCCTTGATAAAATGAAAAAACAAAAAATGATGGGTTCAACTACGTAACATAGGGATGATGATCCATACATTCATCCTTGTCAGCATAAAATTATGAACATAACATTGATTATCCATACGTTCATCTTTTCCAAACATAGGGTTGACAACTTAAGATTGATCACAAAAGTAAGGTTGATGATCCATACATTTTCTTCTCAAATATAGGATTCCATACTTATGTAGGGTTCTTTAACCATACTTTTTCTCTTTAAAAAATGTAAGGTTTCATTCAAACGTAATGTTCTTTATCCATAAATTTCTTCCAACATAATATTTACTAACCATACGTGCTGATCCTTTACCATAAGCATTAATAAAAATGTAGGGTATGTTCCTTACATTACGTTCTTTAGTGTAGGGAATGAACAATGATTCTAGAAAATGACAAACAGTGAACAATGTTTCCAGAATACTTTTGAGAGAGTTTTGAACACTTTGACAAATATTTCTCATGAAATAAATAATTGAATATCACTCCAAAATAATAATTATAAATAAAATTAATTCCATGAAATATACTTAAAGTAAAATCATTAGTAAAACAAACAAGTGTATTTGTGATCATCAAAATCAATAATATTTATAGAGTATTTTTGAGACAAGACATGCCCAACAATCTCCCCCATTTTGATGATCACAAAACCCATAAATTAAAACTTATAAATTATAAATTTTCAAACATAAAGTCAAATAAATTCGATTTGATAGAATTATTTTGGTAAAAAGAAATATTGTGTTTATCTAAATTTCTTCCCCTTTTGTGAGATCAAAAATAAAGTAAATAAATAGATTAAAACACATTTAATGTCAGACAAATTAGTAAGTGAATATTATAATAAACTGAAATGGATAAAGATTAATGGATTTTTGACTGTTAAAAAAAGGAAAGAAAATAAAAAATTGAAACATATAGACAAAGAAAATTTCATTTATCAACAATTGAAGAAATATAATAGATTTTGTGATTGGAAAATAAGATAGTCACTACCATGGTTAAGGTAGAAAATGGTTAGGGATTGGCTAGGTTGGAATTCTGAATGGTTTGAAACATCTCCTCCAACTCAGCCATCTGCACTTGCAACTTGTTCATAAAACTATCACCCAACTAAATAAATAAAAGACTAGAATCATGAATAACATGCAGATTATAAACAATATTGACTTTTAAAAAGTCATGTAGAATTTCTTCTTACTTCATAAACTATTTCAACTTCTCTTTAAACTGGTTAAGATGCAATCTGATACTGTGTTCTCCTTGAGTCAACTGATCAACAATAAATTTTTGATTCTCCAAAAGAACTGAAAGAGGAGAACTGTTGCATTGCAGGTTCTCTAAACGAACATTCATGTCTTCCATAATAGATGTAATGGATTGAAATATTCTAATCAAATCTGGATTTTTAGTAGGAGTATAATTAGATGTACTAGTCTGACCAATAGTGCTTTTGATTGATTCAAAATGACTTCCCAAATACCACTTGAGATCTACAAAATCTAACTTAGAAACAGCTTCAGACTTGAGTCTGCCAATCTCATTCAACACATCCCACTTAAAAGCATCAAAATCACTTCTTGAAATAGTAGTCTCATGATGTTATTTGATCTTGTTCCTTGAACTTTGAAGCTCTTTTCGTAGATTAACATTTTCTTCCTGAGATTTATTAAACTTAAAAACAATCTCTTCCACATGAAGAGACAAAGAATTAGATACTCCTTTTGAATTCGATGGATAATCAACAACAACAAGAGGAAAAGGATTTTACACTGATCTCTCCATAGATTTTTCAGATGAATAAGATTTATTATCAAGAACTTCAGTCTATCCTCCCAAAACATTACCTGACTATTCCACAATTTTATTCACAACCACATCTATAACTTGAGTTACTGATTTCTGTATAATGTGTTCTTCTTGAGAAGATTCTTTCTGAATAGTTTCTTCTTGAATATTCACATGATCTTGAATATTCACTTGTATTTGATCACTGGTAAGAGGTACAATTGGAAGCTCTCTATCTTGAATAACTACCTAAGTCTCATCCTCAAGAATTGATTCCTCAAGATGAACTGAACATGTTGCCTATCCAGAACCCAACACTGGTTCTTCAAATTTTTAACTAGGTCTAGTCCTAGGTTTGAGAACAAGTCCCTCCTGACTTTTTTCATCCTTTGTTTCTACTGCTGTATCATACTGAAGCCTCCTATGAGTCGGTTGAGAAATTCCATCAGTTTTAGATTCAGCTACACCTTCCTTTCTTAAACCTCCTTACTCCCTATGAGAAAAAGCTCCTGATATCTGTTCTTCCTCAGCACCAACAGGTAAAATTTTTCCTTTGACGGTACTTTAGAAAAATCCTAGCTTCCTTAGAGTTCCAAAATTAAGCACATTACTGTGATGACACTTAACTCTTGAATCAACTAACCGAATCATATACCTTTTAAACAGGATTCAAGAAATTATCCTTCCATAAGGATAAAAATTCATCATAGCATCTGGTTGACAACAGTATCGAAGATATCAAAACAAATATCGAGGGAAGTTCAGATTGATATCACTCAAAGATAAAAACATGATTTACATGTATGGGTACAAAATATTTTCCATATCAGCCATCCTTGACACAATTCTAGTCTGAATAAACTTAACCAAAATTTTAATATCTTACTTGAGATCCTTAGAAAACATTTTCCTTATGTTAGTTGTATTAAACAGAAAATACATAATGTATTTTGAAGAATGATCCTTATCTCTAATAGATCAAAGATCAAAATGGAAGACTCCTTCATGCGGGAAGTTCAAAATTTGTGAAACTTCAGTAGAGGTAATAGAAAAGTACTTATCTTCTATACTTACGAAAATCATATCTTCAGAATAACCAAAACTAAACTATAAAATTTTATAAAAAGAGTTCAGCTCTAACTCATAAAGAAATTTGGAATTTACTTCATTGAAAGCAGTCTCAAGTCCTTGAAAATATAATGCCTATTTTAGAAGCAAATCCTTCTGGTACAACCATTTTGAATCCACTACTTTTCCTTGAAGAATCTTTTATCTAGAAACACATTGTCGCTTCGGTTCACTGGCTTCACCCTCTTCGACTTGCTTGGTTTTCTCCATTTCTGAAAATCTAAAAGTTTGAGATTTTTCGTCTTCTAGGGTTTGGAAGAAGGATGAAGGTTTCAGTCAAGGAAAAAGGATTTGGTAAATGAAGGGTTTGGTAGTCGAAAGGTTTCTGACAGATGACATATATCTTCATTTCCCGTGTCATAGAGTAATTATGAAAAATTCCTAATAGTCATGCAGTGTAAATAAATTTAAGATAAATTAAGTAAAATATATATCAAGATAAAAATAAATTATATTTACAGTAAACAAATGATAAATAAAATAAAACAAACAAACTAATTTAAAAATTAAATAAACCTAACTCCCCCTTAATAAAATCAAAACTTGCAGTGGGGAGAGGTTTAGTGAAAATATCAACTAATTGATATTTAGTGTTAAAAAATTCTAAAGATATATCCTTTTTAAGAACATGATATCTTAGAAAATGATGTCTAATATCAATATGTTTAGTTCTAGAATGACTTATGGGATTTTTTGAAATATTTATAGCACTTGAATTATCACATAAAATAGGTGTATTATTAAAATTTAGTCCAAAGTCTATTAGTGTGTTTTTCATCCACAAAACTTGTGCACAATAACTGCCTACAAATACATATTCTGCTTCAGCTATTTATAAGGAAAATGAGTGTTTCTTTTTACTAGACCAAGATATTAAAGATTTTCTCAAAAAGTGACAGGTTCTTGAGGTACTTTTTCTATCTAATATACAACCTCCAAAATCAGCATCTGAATATGATATTAAATTAAAATCAGAAGTTTTTTGGATAAAGAAGAGATTGAAAAAGAGTTCCTTTCAAATATCTAAAAATCCTTTTAACAGCAATAAGATGATATTTTTTAGTATTTTTTTTAAATATAGCACATAGACATACAAAAAACATAATATTAGGTCTTCTAGCAGTAATATATAATAAACTACCAATCATACCTCTATAAAACTTGTTGTCCACTAGTTTTCTATCTTCATCCAAATCAAGTTTTATATTAGTACACATGAGATTTGTATATGTCTTGCTGTTTTCAAGACCAATTTTTTTTCAATAAATTAGTAATATATTTACTTTGGTTTAATACATTTCCATAATATTTTTGATAACTTTGAAGTCCTAAAAAGAAATTTAATTCTCCCATCATGCTCATTTCAAATTATTTTTTCACGAGTTATGAAAAATCATTACAAAGTTTTTTATTTGTTGATCCAAAAATGACATCATCAATATAGATTTGTACTAATAGAAAATTAGAGCAAGATCTTTTCTTAAAAAGGGCTGGATATGCTAAACCAATAGTAAAACCATTTTTCAAAAGAAAATAACTTAATCTTTCATACCAAGCTCTAGGTAGTTGTTTAAGGACATAGAGAGTTTTAGTAACTTTGAAAACAAAATCTGGTTTTTGAGAATTTTTAAAACCAAGAGGTTGCTCAATATAAACTTCCTCCATCAAATAACTATTTAAAAAGGTAGATTTAATATCCATATGATATAATTTAAAGTTCATATGAGATGTAAAAGCTAAAAGAATTTTAATTTCTTCTATTCTATCTATGGGGGAAAAGGTATCATCATAATCTATACCTTCTTCTTGATTATATCCTTTGGATACGAACCTAGATTTATTTCTAGTTATAATCCCTTTATCATCTTATTTATTTCTAAAGACCCATTTTGTTCCTATGACTGGATAATTTTTTGGTCTTTTAACTAATTCCCAAACTTTATTTATTTTAAATTAGTTTAACTCTTCTTGAATTGATAACATCCAAATCTCATCTTCTAAGGATTATTCAAAATATTTAGGTTTTATTGTGATATAAAGGTAGAGAATTCAACTAGTTTTCCTACACTTCTTATGGTTTTAATGCTTGTATCTAGGTTTCCTATAACAGTTTCTAAAGGACGATCCTTTAGGATTCTAGACTGTCTAGGTAAAACACTTCCAGGTTCTTCAATATCATGTCCTTCTGAACTAGACTGAATTTTATTTATATTTTCAAAATAATTTTTCAGGTTTTCAAGTCTCATGTTATTAGAAGAGTCAGTAGTTTCATCAGTTTGATATTTCTCTTTATTAAAAGGGCTAGTTTCTTCAAAATTCACATGAACTGATTCTTAAAAAATCCTTTACTTTTTATTAAATACTCTATAGGATTTAGAAGTTGTAGAATATAATAAAAATATTCCTTCATCAGCTTTTGGATCAAACTTACCAAGATTATACTTGGTGTTCCGGATATAAACCTTATATCCAAAAACTTTAAAGTAATTTACCTTATCCTTTTTGTTATTACAAATCTCATAAGGTTTCTTTTTGAAAATATGCCAAATTAAAACTCTATTTATAATATAGTAGTCTATGCTTATAGATTCTTCCCACAAGTAGGTTGAAAGATTGTATTCATTCAGCATAGTCCTAGTCATTTCTTGAATAGTTTTGTTTTTTCTTTCAATAATTACATTTTTTTGAGGTGTTCTTGGTGTAGATAAGGTGCGTTTAATACCCGTATTTGATCAAAAAGAATTAAATTATTGATTCTAAAATTCTCCACCATGATCACTTCTTAATGAAATTATCTTAAAACCTTTTTTATTTTGAACACTTTTACAAAAACTTTCAAAAACAGTAAGAGCTTCATTTTTTGAGTTTTAGAAAATAGACCCGTATAAATCTAGAATAATCATCAACTAAAACATATACATATAATTTTCCAACCAAACTTGATACTCTTGATGGTCCTAATAGATCCATATGAATATGTTCTAGGGGATTTGATGTAGAAATTTTGTTAATAAACTTGAATGAGGATTTGTGTTGCTTTCCAATTTGACATGCATCACAGAATCTATCACTTTCAACTTTAAGAATAGGTAAGTCAAAAACTAACTGTTTCTTAGTTGATTTATGTAAATCATAAATATTGCAATGTACATGTTTTCTATACCAAATCCATGACTCATTTATCTTATCAGTTAAACAATTCACTTTCTATTTACATAAGGAATTTAAATCCAGAGTGTAAACATTATCTGTTCTAGATAATCCAAATTTAAACAATTTGTCTTTGAATATAGAACATGAATTGTTAGAAAAATCAACACAATATCCATCATCATAGAGTTGATAGATACTTATTAGATTATTCTTCAATCCTTGTACATACAATACTTCGTTAATTGAGGCAGTCTTTGGATCTCAAACTATTTCAAGTCCAATTATCTTTCCTTTGGCATTATCACTGAAGGTGACTAGGACTCTATCTATTTGAGTTAGTGTGTTGAAGTTTTATGGATTTCCTCTCATATGTATGGAGAAACCACTGTCCATGTACCATATAGATTTTTCTTTTCTATGACCTGTTACCTAAAAAGGCAATTCAAACAAAAGTTTTTTTTGGTACCCATATCATTTTTGAGTCCAGAAGTGTTAGATAACAAAAATTTAGGAATCCAAATCTGCTTTATTTTTCCATGACTTATGTCATTTACTTCAGATAAACTCTTTGAAATAAAATCTCTTTTAATAACACTTATTTGAGGATTTATCAAATAAAAGTTTTTTGTTATATTTTCTTTTGTTTCACAAAAGTGAAAAGTAATGTTTTTTTAATTGGAAACAAAATAATTCTTATATAGTTTGGATTTTTCACCCTTACTATCTATACCAAATCTTTCCTTTTTAATGACATTTTTTCCAAGAATTTCATTCAGTATATTTTCTCCTTTTGTAAAAATAAGGGCATCACTTTTATAAGTTTCTACTTCATTTTGTAGTATTTTAATCTTATTTTCATGGTCAGAAAAGTTTGTAGTAGATGAGATAAATTACTCAACTAACTCTTGATATTGTTTAACTAAAGTATCCCTTTCTCCTAAAATATCATTATGAATATTATTTAAAGTTTTTTGTTTCTTTAATAAGGAGTTGTATCTTTCTTCCATCATAGTGAAATAGGCAACCATTTTATCATTCGAATAACTAGAATCAGAATCAGATGAATAGTATGTTTGTACCTTATCATCTTTATCCATGAGGCACATATTTGCTTTCAGATTTGACTTTTCCTTCTCTGAATCAGAAATAGATGATATAATGGAGTCTTCAGAATCACTCCAAGTAGCCTTCATCAATCTTTTGTCTTTATTTTCTTAATAAAAATTTTTCTGATACTTCTTTTATATCTTTGTCTTCTCACCTTTTAGTTGAGTAAAATCAGGTCTTATATGACCCATTTTTTTGCATTCGTAGCATCTAACTTCCCTTGAGTCTTTCTCATCCTTTTTGAAGGTTTTTCTGAATCCTATTTTCTTCTTGTAAAACTTGCTAAAATTTCTTGTTAATTGATCCAACTCTACTTCAGAGTCATATGAGTCTGAATTCCTTTCTTCTCTGACTTCATTATTCATTCTTTTTCTTTGGTTCTGAGATGTTAATTTTAGAGAAGTATTATCATTACTCACCAGGAATTTATGATCTTCAGCTTTATCTTCCATTTAGGCTTAATAAATAATAATTGTCCCAACCAGTTCTCTTATAGTTAGATTTTTGAAAGGTGATTATTGTTTAATTGCAGCTAATATACCATTCTATTTTACAAGAAATACTCTCAGTACTTTCAAATCTTGATCTGATTGATTGATAGACTCACCCAAATATGTAATATTGTTAACAATTTCTGTAAGCCTTCCATTTATTTGAGTGATGCTTTCTCCATAAAAAATTCTGAATGTATCGAACTTCAATCTTGTTATTGAATATCTCATTTTTCTTACATTGTTCGTACCTTTATAGGAAACTGCAATTGTCTTCCAAATTTCATAAGCTGTTGGACATTGTGATACACAATTAAATTCGTCTGGTCTAAGACCACATATGATAGTGTTCATAGCTTTGGAGTTCATCTCATATTCAACTTCAGTTTTAGCATACCAAGTTTCTGGTTTATCAGGAATCTTATAGGGAGATAGGATTTTTGAATAAACTCTACATCCAAGATTTTTTAGATAAATAATCATCCTTTATTTCCAGCACCCATAATTTTATCCGTTAAAATATGGAGCACGAACCATTGAAATTACTTCCCTTGGACTAGTCATTTCCATCTTTATATAGATCTTATTATTTTAGATTCTTATAGATCTATTGAAAATCTCAACATTTGATACCAAATGTTAGGCCAGAATGGCTATGATGATGACACAAGAGGGGGGGGGGTGAATTGTGTTATTTTAAAATTTTCACAATTCTGTCGCTTAATAGTATGATACTATAGAGCGGTATTTCTATATGAAAGAATAAGCAGCTGATAAAAATAAAGAAACATAACACAAATGTTTATAGTGGTTCGGGGCATGAATATCATTCCCTAGTTCACTCCACCAATCACCTTCTCTGCAGGATTGATTAATTTCACTAGTAAGGCCATCGTATCATAAGACCGATCCACAACCGAGTGTAGGAAGTTGTCACCCTTACAAATAAGGCTTAAAAATAGAGTCTTATAGTTCTTTTACAGGGAACCAAAATATCCATATCTTAGCACAAGAAGCTGACACTCCAGCATGACTGAAACCAAGTACCTGATACTCAAAAGAATCAATAGAGATTGATTTGATAAAATAGTTTAAACCTCACAGTTTTAGCAGTACACAACTAAAATAAGATGGATCTTCTACTTCAAAAGAATAATAATCATTGAAATATTTCTGAAGAGATCGGGTTTCATAAAAGATCTTTTATTTTAAGAACAACAACAAAAATAGAGCATAACGCTTCCAGGATTGAACATGTATATCTCAATAATATAGTCCTCGTTTCTGAGATGCTCGATCATTGCAGCACTGTAAATTAATTTTCATAAGAAAACTTGAGGAATAAAAGTTATCAACAAAGCTGAGAGAGATCCACACATCCTATGTAGAAAGATATACAATGATATATCTTGCAACAAGATTTCAGATTCGCAAAAGATGCCTGATAAATCAAGAGAATTCAAATTCAAAAACTACAGCTCAGAGTAGTCATAACTTCCCTTAATAATAGGAAATAAAATATCTATTATATATGATCCTTTTAAAAAATTATAACAAGCTTTGAATCGGTCAAAATCGAGCTTTAAATCTCCCTGATATTATGTAAAGACTGTTACAGAAAACTCCAATAAAAATGGTAAATTCAAATTTCCAGCGTTGAACAGGAAAACGTAAGTTTCCTTCATAAAATGACAAAACCACAAACATAGGGTTCAACTACGTAACATAGGGATGATGATCCATACATTCATCCTTGTCAACATAAAATTTTGAATGTAGCATTTATTATCCAGACATTCATATTTTTCAAATGTAGGGTTGACAACGTAAGATTGATCACAAAAGTAAGGTTGATGATCCATACGTTTGCTTCTTAAACGTAGGATTCCATACTTATGTAGGATTATTTAACCATACTTTTTTCTCTTTAAAAAACGTAAGGTTTCATTCAAATGAAATGTTCTTTATCCATATATTTCTTCCAATGTAAGTTTGATTAACCATACGTACTGATCCTTTACCAAAATATTTAATACAAACATAGGGTATGTTTCTTACGTTACATTCTTCAGTATAGGGAATGAAAAATGATTCTAGAAAATGAAAAATAGTGAACAGTATTTCTAGAATACGTTTGAGAGCATTTCGTACACTTCAATGAATATTTCTCACTAAAGAAATACTTGAATATCATTCCAAAATAAGAATTATAAATAAAATTAATTCCATGAAATATACTTAAATTAAAATCATTAGTAAAACAAACAAGTGTATTTGTGATCATCAAAATCAATAATATTTATAGAGTATTGTTCAGACAAGACATGCCCAACACCCTCAACTAGGGTTGACGAGCACCCTGTACACCCGGTTTTGTTCAAATTCAAATTATGGAAGGATTTATGACTTAATATTTCTTTGAGGGATTTTATTATTCTTAGTGAATATAATCAATTTCCATTTATACTAGCATATTCTATCTGTCCTCACTCACATCTTTACAATTTAATAAATAGAAAAACATTCATTGTACTGGTTTATTTCATCTATACATGCTTGCTTATTATTTTATGTTTTTTTAGTTATACACACAATCATATAAAATAATAAACCATGCATAAATAAAATTAAATGACATGATCATGAACCAATACTAATGGTTGATCCATTGAGCAAATAATGGATCAACCTAGACCCTAGGGGTAACTCCTTGAGTTTATATGCATGTGAATCGAGTTGCAATGCTCACCCATTTAATGCATTAAACTCCTATCTCGTACGTCGCCAAATCTTGGCATAAACTATTTTACTACTCATTCTCATCATTATATGACAATACTAACATACAGGTGAGAGGATCTCAAGATTACAGAATAGTGATAAATAATTTTTATCTGGGCACGTAGACCCTTATACATATAAGGACTCAAAAGACAATACATATATCATAATTTATTAAATAATTATTACAAACCATGTATTGCAATAATTAAATAAATAAACAAATATAATATATGCTTTGATTGGTCTAAGACTCATGATCAGACGATACACATTAAACTCATGTATATTAATTAAATTTGTGATGAATTCAACTTGAGAGTATTTTCAATGAATTAAAATTAAATTAAATTTATTTTAATTCATCAAACTCTTATCATGCGTCCCAAAAAGTTTTAATAAATTCCATTTTTTTTAAATTTTTTTAAATTTTTTTCTATAATTGTGTAAGATCCTTGGAATTTTTAAACTCGCAAAGGGGTTTTGGATCGCAAGGTAAAACCCAGAAGGGCCGGATGGGTTGGACAGAACCCATCCTAGCCTTCTTGAAGTTGGGATGACTTGGTAAGGGTTCTAAGATAGTTCGCAGGCACACCTTCCCGCCATGCGTGCGAGCAAGGAGTAGAGTGCCCAGATGGGGTGCCACATAATAACAACAACAACAACAACAACAACAACAACAATAATAATATATTATTATTATTATTATTATAATGATCCACTGAAATCATAATGGAGGCACCCCACTACCCATTATTGGGTTCTTTCCATGCACCTGGGTGGAACCCTATATGATGGGGCACTACTGCCAAAACACCCTTAAAAAGTGTGTGGGGGGGGGGTGTTAAGGGAATGTATACCTTTTTTTAATTTAAAGTGTGACACCTATAACAATCCCCAAAAGGATTTTTCATTTTACACTATAGTTGGGTGAGGTTCCACCCAAAGTCACCACCCCTTTTTTTATATATAAAGTTTCCAAAATCCTACAAAGAGGCTTAAGAAAAATTTGTTTTAAAATTTGACATGTGGATGGCTTACCCCAACCCCCTTTAGCACCATATATATATAATATGACTATAATATATATATATATATGCATATATGTATATGTATACAGACACACACACACACATATTTATATCAATATATATTTTTTAAAAATTAAATCCACATTGTCTTAGACTTCCCCGATATTGTAGCCTGGCCAGATAGATCCCACACCGATAGAAATATGACTATTATTTTCAATCCAATGGCATCAGTCATCGATGAAATAAACCTGAACATATGATATATATATAAAACTATATATGGGTTCTTGGTTTTAAGTCCGAACATTTTTTTCAATCTTCATATGACCATAACCCGGTCATCCAATATCTGATCTAAGTGTCATTTATGGAAATGGGACCGTGATGACACCCTCTTCATGAATAAATAAAAATTTAATTTTTAATTCGAATTTATTAAATGCATGCCTCACAATTATACTAATCTAAGGAAACCCAAGCTTTGGTGGAAGCGTGAAATATGGTATTTTAAAATTTCGGGGTCGAATGTCTGTTGAAACATAGAAATCGTATACCCCAGCCTAGATTCACCCATAGATCATGTGAAATTTAATTAATCATGAATAATTAAGAATGAAAACTTAAATTGAAATTTCACATTGTTCGATTTTGATTGGAAACACATTTCACTCATCATCGACAATCATCACTCGAAGGAAGAATATTCTGGACCTCTAGATCATCCACACACATTCCAAAATCTTGACCTGTAATGTTCAGGTTCTGGTTTCCACCCAAAGGTGCCCCGTAACCAGTTGGTCACATGGCCTCAAGTGAATTTCCCCAAATGCTAGAGGTTGAAGAATAATAACGAGGGCCTTGGGTGTGATAGTGGAGAAACTATGCCCTCATTGAAAGAGTAACACAGTGTAATGACAATAGTATACAACAAAAGAAGTAGTAATACCATATAATAAGTAAATAGTGAAAGACTGAAGGTAAATAAACAACTGAAGCACATATATAAATGATGCATGTCACATATTTCTAGGAAATAATCCAAACAAGTCACAATGTTGGAAATACAGTACTAAACCAAAGTACAAGGAAAACAAGTAAACTTCAGCAACATCACAAGTATCAGTTTAGTCCCATGCTCTCTAGCTCCACAAAAATCAAGTACTTGAAGTATAAGGGAGCTTAACCTTATCTATACCTACAACAATATAATCTGTTTGGGCCCAAAATCATGACCCAAACAGGGTGTGAGACAAATCCTAGTAGGAAACCACCCAAATATCTATGCCTAACTGTCAGTGAAAATATATAGTAGGGAAAATTCAAAATGAAGTAATAAACAAGGAAGTAATCAAAAGTAAACAGTCCTAAAATTGCAAACTACATTCATTTATATTTTAAAAATTCAACCAATCATTCAAAAGCATAAAGATATAATGACCTTTTGGGAAAGCTCACAAAGTCTAACCCCTTTGGTCTCATGTAAACAAAGACTCTCTAAGTAAGCACTCACCATCAATTCCTCCCATGGTCTTTTAATGATAAACTACATACTCTCTGTAGAAGCACTCAATGTCAATTACCCTTGTGGTCTTGTAATGGTATACTATAGACTCTCTAAGGGAGCACTCATCATCAATCCCCCCTATGGTCTCGCAACGTGAAAAGTATAATAGACACTCTGGGGAAGCCCTCAACGTCAATTCCCTCTATGGTGTAACTACACCAGGTTCTCACAAACCTATGTAACACAATCATGTGCAAACGATATCCAGCAGCCAAAGAAAATATCAAATACTACTTGGATAAACAGATACAATGTATATCACAAGCATTCCATATAATAATCAACTCCATCCTAACAACACTAGGCATGCGAAACAAAACAGCCTAACAGGCAGTTCTAGACCCAATGGCCAATATCAAACAAACATGGGAAAACACATCCATAACAAGGTAATAAACCCTATTCATAATCAACATCCCTTTATTAAGCAAACAAAGCATAGCAGGCAAACAACAGGGTTAAGTTTCCTAAACATGCAATACCCTAAACTAGGGTATTGGGCACTTTTTTCATATATAATCCAAAGAAAACTACAGAAAGGAAAAAACCAACTACCAAGAAGTTTTACGATCGATATAGTTGAACCACAACCTTTGAATAGACCTAGAATGCTATAGATCTACAAAAATGTTAAAAACACTCAACCTCCAATAACTATAACAAGAGGAGAAATCAAGAGGAGATGATCTAGAATAAGGAAGAACTCACCAAGGTAATTCCAACGCAATTGAAGGTGTTTGATTCAGAGAACGAACTACGGATCGAGGTCTCGGAAAAGATTCGGTGATTCCCATTACTCCTGGATAAGATGGGGATAGAAGAATTTGTTTATGGAAAATAGATGTGACCCCAGTCTGATATAACAAATAAAAAGAAAAGTACACAGCGTGTTCATTTAATGTACATGCTGTGTATATTCCTCAACTAGCCCCCACTTTAGGCAGTCTCTAGGTCACCCCACATGACCATGTACTGGCCATTACACAGCTAGTACACGACTACCCGTGGAAACCGGGTACACAGCGTGTGCTCCAAAGTACACAGCGTGTACTCCTTAAATTTCCAAAAACTCTCCTTTTCCTAAAAAACACACGAAATCAAGATCCATACCTGAAATGAAGATCTGTGTTCTTATAAACTTTTCCCATTAAATAAATTTATCCCTGAATTTCCCTAACAAGGTGGCATAGGAGAATCCTCGAACAACTATGGCTACTGTGATTGCACATTGATCTCCCTCTCCCAAGTCTCGTCTTGCACTTAGCTGTGCTGCCACAACACCCATACTAGAGGAACATACCAGCCATAGAGAACCTTTGCGTTGCGATCAACAATCCAGATAGGATTCTCCTCGAATGATGCATCCACCTCAAACTCAACCTCCTCACATTGAAAAACATGAGAAAAGTTGGATAAGTAATGTGGAAGACGTCATGCATAGCTCAATACCTCTGAGGTAACTTCAATTGATAGGAAACTGATCCGACTCTCTCCAAAACCTAAAATGTCCCAACGTATCTTGGTGAAAGCTTTCCCTGTCTCCTAATCCTCCTATGACCTAACCTCAGTGTGACATGTAGGAAAACCTGATCTCTAACCTCAAACTCCAGAGGTCTTCTTCGTCTATCAGCATAAGACTTCTTCCATCACTATGCAGTATCCATCCTCTTCCAAATCAACTCCACCTACTATGTGGTCTCCTAGACAAGACGAGGTCCCAACATATTTGCCTCTCCTGCCTCTATCCAACATAGGGGTGATCGGCATGTCCTACCGTACAAAACCTCATAAGGTGCCATCTGAATAGTTTCTTGGAAACTATTATTGTAGGTTAAATCCACCAGAGGTATGTGATTCTCCCAAAAACCTCCAAAATCTAGGACATATGCCCAAAGCATGTCCTCCCACACCTGAATCATGCGCTCAGACTGGCCATCTGTCTAGGGATGGTAAGCTGTACTCAGAAGTACCTGTATACCCGAAGCCCTCTGTAGTTCCTTCCAGACCCAAGAAGTAAAACGGGAATCCCTGTCTGAAATTATGGAGTGTGTAACCCCATGAAAATATATAATATCCCATATGTACAACCTTCCCAGCTCATAAACACTGAAGGTATCCTTGATCGGTAATAAATGTGCAAACTTCGTGATTCTGTCAATGAAAACCCAAACTGCATCATTCCCTCAAGGCGACCTTGGTAAACCTATCACGAAGTCCATCTCGACATCATTCCACTTCCACTCGTGAATGGGTAACTGCTGAAAAATCCCTATTGGTCATTGATGTTCTGCCTTCACCTGCTGATAGGTGGAACACATTAGAAAAAAAACCAATAACATCTCTCTTCATGCCTGGCCACCAATACTGATGGTGTAGATCTCTATACATCTTGGTTACACCAGGATGAACTACCCAAACTGAAGAATAAAAATCCTACATTAGATCCTTGTGTATGTCTGTTGACACCCATACGCTCCCATAAAAATAAAAGATCTCATCCTCACCTACTGTCCATATAGGAATAGGGTCCTCTCTTGACACACTCTCTTGTAGAATTAGGCCTTCAGCATCTGATAAATTCCTTATTCGCATTCAATCAAGTAGAGTATAGGTAACAGCTATAGAAGAAAGAAACTTCTATCCCTATCTATCGTGAACCTCCAAATGTATCTCAGAGAACAGATCCATAAGCTACCACTCACTACTGGCCTCCTGAACTTCATGTAGCTGATTCCTCCTTCTCAATGCATCAGCCACGACATTGCCTTTTCTAGGCATGTAGGCAAGCTCAAAGTCAAAGGATTTAAGGTACTCAACCCACCTTCACCGTCTCAAATTTAGATCGTGCTGAGTAAATATATACTTGAGGATTTTGTGGTTGGTGAAAACCACAAAATGCTCTCCCAACAGAAAATTTCTCCAACAACGCAAGGCATGAAAAACTACAGCCAACTCAAGATCGTGCGTCGGGTAATTCCTCTTATGTGGCCTCAAATACCAAGATATAGTCCACAAAAACTACCACAAAATAATCCAAGTATGGATGAGACACTCGGTTCATCAGTTCTATGAAAACTGCAGGTGCATTCGTGAGATAGAACGTCATAACCGCATACTCGTATAGACCATACCTTCTCCAAAAGGCTGTAAGAGGTATATCTAATGGTCTAATATGAAACTGATGATAACAGAATCTCAATTCAATCTTCGAGAACACTCGGACTCCTCAAATATGATCAAAGAGATCATCAATACCCGAAAAGGGATATCGGTTCTTGACTGTCAACTGGTTCAGCTTCCAATAATCCTCGAAAATTTTGAGGGTACTGTCTTCCTTATTCAGAAACAGGATAGGTGAACCCCAAGGAGAAGTACTGGGTCGAATTAAACCCTCTCCCTGTAACTCCTATAACTGTTTATTGAGCTCCTATAACTCTAGTGTAGCCGTCCTATAAGGAGGAATGGACACCGGTGCCGCTCTCAGCACAAGATCAGTAGAGAAATATACCTCTCACTCTGAAGGTAAACCTGAAAAGTCCTTTGGAAATATTTCCCTAAAATGATCCACCACCGGAGGAAAGTCCATCTGTGAAGTCCCCTGGTCATCCAGATAAAAACTAACAATCTGGGTTGTAACACCTCTCAACCCGTGATGCTCGGGTCCAGCTCTGATCGCCCGAACATCCCATTCACCCTTATGTAGAAACAATCCGCCATCTTGTGACATGAAACTCACCCTACAATAATAGAAATAAACAAAAACATGGAAGAGAACTAGCCAACGCATTCTGAGAATGAAATCATATCCCATCATCTCTAATAGATAAATGTCCCATAAGAAGTGAAACCCACCAACCTTAAGAGGGAACTCCTTGAACTAATGTACACTAGCCGTTCTAATCCCCAACAGAGTTTCCAATGTCATGATATCAGTAGAAGTAAAGATACAGATCCCAAGGATCTCCACAACAGGAACAAATATAAATCTATGAGAATCCCCTGTATCGAAAAGAGCATAATCTAAAACTGAGGCAACCAAAATCATACCTCTAACCGCAGAGGGTCCGGGATCCTTCTCCTACTAGATCTTCTCTAGAAAAAAAGCCTAACCTACACCACTACCCTTTGGAGATGTCTGAGATACCTGAGCTAATCCACCCTGTGGCTGTCAAAAACCCTGTGTCTAACCATTGCAACTATGACCACCACCTCGGCCTGAATGGCCTGAAGAACTCCAGCCCCATGTGGGACCAATGGTCCTAATCTGGTATGAGTAGTTGAAAAAGATCCTCCCTCACTAGCTAATGGAAGGAGGGAGTTGCATAAACACCGAAGATATCCCATAATTCTGCAAGATTGGCACTCAAATGGGTCTCTCGGGCACTGAGGTTTCTTATGTTTTCCCTTCCCACCCTGGTAGTACACCACCTGACTACCTGAAGGAATACCCTACCCACTCGGATATCCACATGTAGACTCCCTACATTGATTCCTTCTTTTATTCGAAAGATTAATAACTCTGGATGCTGAACCTCCCTGGACCATAAATCCAGAATCCCTCAGGTTGCGCTCGGTGATCAGTGCCTGGTTGACGATAGAAGAAATGAAAGTCAACCTGAAGATGTTCACCTGAGATTGGATTTCACACCTGAGACCATCCTTAAACTTCCTCACCAGAAATAAATCATCACCCCCCAGAATGGGTGTGAAGCGCTGCAGCTCTGTGAAGCAAGAAGAATACTCCATGACTGAGAGAGTACCCTGCTCCAAACTTATGAACTCTCGAGCTCGGTCAGACCTCAAGGTCTTCGGGTAGAATTAGTCATAGAAGGTTCACTGTAACTCATTCCAAGCCATAACCCGCTGGCGTCCCGCCTGTGATATCACATCCCAGCATCTCTTGGTGGAATCCCGAAGCATGTATGTAGAGAGCTTCACCCTCCTCTCAAGAGGTGTCTACAGATGCTCAAAGATAGACAACATGGATTCTAACCATGACTCTGTAGCCTGAGGTCCTCCATTCCCTGAGAAAGTGGGAGGATGTTGATGCTGAAAAACCCATGTCAACTCTTCCATAGATGGGACAGGATGCGGTGTTCCCTGGAAGGTCTGCATAAAACTCATAAAGCCTTCTCATAACTGTGCATCAACACCTGTATCCAGAATGATGGCTGGTGCCAAGACAGGAACAACTAGAGGATCTACTAGTAGTCCCTGATCTACCATGTCTAGTTTTTGATCATTTCCCTATATCTGGAGCACAACTGAAGGACGTCTCGGTGGAATGACTCTGCAAGGTCAATTGCACACCTTAGCTCAGGATTATCAAGGATTGAAACTTAGAAGTGCAAGAAAGGAACATGAGAAAGAAGGCATTAAAGTTTTTCAAAACATGGATACACGACGTGTATGAACCCTACACAACGTGTTCCATTAAGCCTTTACATGGGTGTGAACTTCTGCCAACCCTGGTCATGTAACACCCCACACACACACGCGTGTTCCTTCCAAGGACACGACGTGTACTTGAATCATTTTCCCCTACCTGAGTTCCCCTACACGGCTAAACCACATGGTTCTCTTAGAAAAAAACCCCACGGTGTGTTTATACCTAACACGGTGTGTACTAGAAGGATTTTACTAACCCGTGTTGATGGTCACATGGCCGGATACACAGTCAACTCTACACAACGTGTTCAAGTTGGACATGATGTGTACTACTTGAGTTTCATCCCTCTGTGTCGTTAGTCACATGATTGAACACATGGTCTTTACAACATGGCGTGTACATTCGGTACACGGCATGTTCCACGAAAGATTTCCCAACCCCGTGTCTCTTCTCACACAGTCAGTAACATGATCAAGGACTACACGACGTGTATATATAGTACACAATGTGTACTTATGAAAAACATTCTCTCCCCAAACAGAAGGATACATGGCATGTATTCATCATCACACACAATGTGTTCTAGGTTTTTTCGGACATTAAGCCTCAGAAACTACTCTAGAACCCCATAAAAACACTGAAATAAGAATTAAAGTGCCAGATTCTGATCCATGGGGCCCACACTCCCCGTGAATCAAAGCCTGGAATCATATTCATGTATATCACCAAGTATAACAATGAAATAAATCACATGATCCACCAAATTCTAATCCATGAGGGCCCATAACACCTTAGAGACCAAAGTTTGGCGTCCATTCAAAAGAAAATTTACATATTAGCAATACCCTATCAAATAAAAGATATTCTATCATGAAATCTATCACAACAACATGCATACCTAGCACAACATCTATCACAACAACATGCAATCAGGAATGCACCCTAAATGGCCTGGCAATAATGCATGACATGTGATCTCTAGAAAGTGACTATATGATGCATGAGATGGCATACCCTCATCTCATTGGGTTTCAATAGAAATATAACCTCAATAATATCAACTATAACAACACAAAACATGTGAATCACCCAACAGTGAAATCAAATCAACTATAACAATTGAAAAACCAAAAAAATTGCAATAATCGAGGTAACTTGACTTTTACCTATACAAGGGTTAGCTACTCCCAGACACAAAATATTACCAACTACCTATTCCTTCTTATCCTTATATATAGTCTACAAATAGTAAGTCAAAGAAGAAAATAATCCCTCTGATACCACTTTGTAATGTCTCAGTTCTGGTTTCCGCCCAAAGGTGCCCCGTACCCGGTTGGTCACATGGCCTCAAGCGCATTTCCCCAAACACCAGAGGCTTCTGACTAGCAGCGAGGGCCTTGGGTGTGATAGTGGGGAAACTATGACCTCATTGGCAGAGTAACACAACATAATGGCAATAATATACAACAATATAAGCAGTAATACTATACAATAAGTTAACAACGAAAGACTGAAATTAAATAAATAATTAGATCACATATATAAATGATGCATGTCACATATGTATAGTAAAGAATTCAAACAAGTCACGATGCTGGAAATATAGAACTAAACCAAAGTACAAGGAAAATAAGTAAACTCCAGCAGCATCGCAAGCCTCAGCTTGGTCCCATGCTCTCCATCTCCATAGAAATCAAGCACCTAAAGTAGAAGGGTGATTACCCTTATCTATACCTGCTGAAATATAATCTGTTTGAGCCCAAAATCATGACCCAAACATGGTGTGAGACGAATCCCAGCAGGAAACCACCCAAATATCTGTGCCTAACTGTCAGTGAATATATATATCATGAAAAATGAAAAATGAAGTAATAAACAAGGAAGTACTCAAAAGTAAACAGTCCTACAGTTGAAAACTACATTCATTTACATTTATTAAAAATTCAACCAATCATTAACTAGAATAAATATATAACAACCCTCTGGAAAAGCTCACACAATCTAACCCCTTTGGTCTCATGCAAACAAAAACTCTACGAGGAAGCACTCACCACCAATTCCTCCTGTGGACTTTTAATGATAAACTACAGACTCTCTGAGGAAGCACTCAACATCAATTCCCCCTATGGTCTTGTAATGGTATACTATAGACACTCTGGGGGAGTACTCATCATCAATCCCCCCTATGGTCTCGCAACATGAAAAGTATAACAGGCACTTTGGGGAATTCCTCAACATCAATTCCCCCTATGGTCTAACTACATCAGGTTCTCACAACCTTGTGTAACACAGTCGTGCATAGACAATATCCAAAGAACAAAGTAAATCTCAAATACTAATTGGCTAAATAGCTACAATGAATATCAAAATCATGTCATATAATAATCAACTCCATACTAACATCAATAGGCATGGGAAACAAAACATCCTAACAGGCAGTTCTAGACCCAATGGCCAATATCAAACAAACATGGGAAAACACATCCATAGCAAGGTAATAAACCCTATTCATAATCAAAATCTCTTTCTCAAGCAAACAAATCATAGTAGGAAAACAACAAGGTTAAGTTTCCTTAAAACGCAATACCCTAAACTAGGGTATTGGGCACTTTTTGCACATATAATTCAAAGACAACTACAGAAAGACACAAACCACCTACCTCGACATTGTACGATCGATATAGTTGAACCATAACCTTTGAATTGACCTATAATTCTTAGATCTACAAAAACATTAAAAACTACCAACCTATAATAGCTCTATAAATATGAGAAATCAAGAGGAGAGGCTCTATAAGAAGGAAGAACTCACCGAGGCAATTCCAACGCAATCGACAGTGTTTGCTTCAGATAACGGACGACGGATTGGGGGCTCAAATAAGATTTGGTGATTCCCATCTCTCATGGACAAGATAGGTCTAGAATAAGGTGTTTATGGCAAATAGAAGCGACCCCGGTCCGATTTAACAAATAAAAATAAAAGTACCCGGCGTGTTCATTTAATGTACACACTGTGTATATGCCTCAACTAACCCCTACTTTAGGCAGTCTCTAAGTCACCCCATATATCCATGTACTAACTGTTACATGGCCAGTACATGGATACCCGTAATAACCGGGTACACGGCATGTAATCCAAAGTACACGATGTGTACTCCTTAAATTTCGAAAAACTCTCCTTTTCCTAAAAAACCCCCAAAATCAAGATCCATACCTGAAATGAAGATCCAGGTTCTTATAGACTGATCATTTACCTATGTAACTTGGGTTCTAATATAGAGAATTAGAATCTCTTTGATGTTATCTCGATAAAAATAGACCAAGCTAAGGATTTATGAACTTAGATCGAGCAATCTTTAATTTTCTCTTCACATTCTCTTTCTAGAACTTGAGAGAGAGAGAGAGGGAAGAGAGAGATAGAACTCTTGAAAAACCTTACACACATATTTTGGGCCTTTAAAATTATTATATACTTAGGTTAAACTTATTAAAAATTCCACATAATCCCTTTAATAAGTTAACCCTTCATTTAACACCCAAAATAACACTTATAAACTCATAAATGAGTCAAAAATACCATAAGTAAATTATCACTAACTTGTAACACAATATAATGCTATGTGATAAATATGAGTCATTAAGTTGACCCATTTCTCTCACATGAATATTTAACAAACCTTGAATATTAAATATTTAATATTCATTTGAAAAATACTTTTCATTATATTCACTGAATAACCTGTGAATATAATAAGTAAATAAATTCAATTGATATTATTTTAAACTACAATAAATTGAATTTATTTATTTACTTTTTGATCATATAAACTTGGACATTACCCGACCACCACCGCGGGAACCACCATGTCCTAAACTCTAATTCACTAGAATTGGGAAAGCTTCTGAATACGCTTTGTGTGTTGCCCTATAGGACCTTATCTCGATAGTAGTGAATGATATTCATAGACTAGGAGAAGAGTATATAAACTCATCAAGGCCCCTAAAGAGATAAGGTATAGTCATAGCAGCGAAAACCTTTCCCATGAACACACACTGTGTAATATAATCTCTTTGTCTCATGATATCTCATAAAGTAGGATTCACTCCTTATGTTGTCATTATCTCTTGCTTAATTGTTCATTGACCTTACTAGATGAACTTACCTTCTTCTACCATAGTCATGGATTTAATGAAGGTACTACCATATTGATCAAATAGGGTCGAAATATCACTTCCTTTTAGAAGTGACAGATTATTTCTTGATTATTCAATAAATTTCATACCTCTAATAACACACCCAACACAAGATACCTCACCATGAATTTAATGCCATATTTTTTTCCTTGCATTAAAGTATGTGATAAAATAGTATACAATGATAATAATATCAATCCAGGAGACCATTATACATGTTCATAGATAGGAACTACCAATAACACATGAAACATGTGGTGTTCCTATTACTGGGTAAGTCCTCATGATCTCATCTACTCAAGGTCACCAAGTGAGAAATTTATAAGAATAAGTCATAATGATTATGATATCCCAATACCTAATAGTCAAAAAATATCTATGTCTAGTCATTATAACATATCTATACCACAAGACATATGTTTAAGATGAATGCCATAATATATTGAGGTTATCATTATAGTTTGGGAACTGCTATAACCTTTTGATAAAACATGTAATTGACCAGACCGCATGGCATAATTGATTTAGTGTGGGCATTTGATCAGATTAGAATTTATATTATCCCAAACTACACTCAGTTACAAAGGCATAGCATAGTGTTAGTGCAGGGTCTAACCCACAGGGACAAGCTGGCAGGCAGGCAAACTAACAATTAGAACCTTGAAGTAGGATTACTTATGAAATCTATTTAGTTTGGTTTTATTAAGACTACATAGCTTGGGTTTTAATTCAGATGAAAATAATAGATCGAGGTCAATTTCAGGGTTTAGGAAAAAGATTAATCCTAAATAAAACTTGGTATAATCATATGTCTTAGGCTGTGAAGTGGTGTAAAGGCCACCAATTAATCATGGTAAAACCCATTGGATCTACCTAGGATGTAACTATTCTCTATTCTAGAAATAATAAACAACCTAGATGCAGTACACTTAGATTTAAAGGTAGAAAGTATCACAATCTATTGGTCCTAGCTCACTCAACTCCAACTAGGTCAGGGTCCTTCAATCACACTTCCCACGATCATAGTTATGAAAAAGAATGTGATAAAAAATTATTATTAACCTAATTATTAGCCATAAGGTTAATGATTTTCAATTTAGAGATCCATTACATTTAAACACACCCTTTCTCTTGGCCGCTAACCCTAAGTGGATTAGTCGTACATGATAGTATTAAGTGAAAGCAAGGAAATAGGCAACATACTTGACATGATAAATAAATAATTCAAACCAGAAAAATCCAAAACTGAAACCATATGAAATCAATAAAATACTAAATTTAATGAATTAATGATGAATAACACAAAAATTGTTGATGTTTAAGGGCAATTGGTATTGAAATTGAATGTTGAAACAACAACACGCAATGAACGAGTTTCATAACGGTAAAACAGTAGCAACAAGATGATTAAAACAGGAAAGTAAAAACAATAGAAATAAGTTAGAAATAAAATAGAAAAGAAACATAGAAGAAAATATAAAGGGTTTGGTGGTGTCCAAATCTTCTGTCCGTGTTGGGGGTATTATCATATTTATAGATTTGAGTTTTTTATGACGTGTAAATGATTCATGTTGTTAAAATGTTTTAAGTGACTTTTTCATCGATACATTCATTACTTTTAATTGGGTTTCACATTGTGTACTTCATATCCACAAAGATCTCAAAAGATCTTGGACCGCCTGGTTTCCATGGCTTGTATCATTGGTGGCATTCCAGTTTTAAACTTTTCACATCATGCAATTCTTTAATGTTGTGTATCTCATAGGATTTCAGATTATAAAGATTTAATATCATGTAATATCCTCATATTGTTTAATTTGGATCCACATCATGTAAATTGGATTCACATATTGTAAATTGGATGACAGGTGTTCTTCTTGAGGAATACACATCGTGAATCTATGTTTCATGGCGTGTAATGCTAAATTTTTTATTTTTCCAGCATGTCCTCCTTTGAGTCTTAAGTACCTATTTCCTATAAAAATAAACCAAAAACTAGTGTATTATTGAATAAATCATGAATAAATCTTAAATAATTATATCCAATATGTATATATGAATCTGTCTTATCAAATTCCCCCACACTTGAACAATTGCTTATCCTCAAACAAAAAACTTCTCAATAAGGATTCCAAATCAATAAATTTTTAAATAAGAAACATGCATTACAACCAAGCAAATAAAACTAAGTGAAATCATAAAAATAAAGTCCTCTATAATTAATCCTACAGAGAAATCAGTCATGCCTCATAGTTATGTTTTTTATTCAGATTCTTTCTTCCTTTAATTACAATTTCTCAACTATTTCTTAGAAGTTATACCCATTTTTCAATTTACCTTACCATGAATTTTTTCTCATCAGTCAAGGTGAAATGAAACTATAGTTATTATCATACCTTAAATACACATTCCTAACGATAGGCTTTCACTGGTTCTAAAATCTCTACCCCATAAATATAAACACACAATTAATCACGAGGGCTTCAGCAAAGGTTCAAATGCCTCTGAGGTTGAGGGAAGGTGGGTGGATGATAAAAATAAATCTCAAAAGGAGGGTAAAATCTATAAAATAATTCATGATAATCATGAATAGTGTAGTAAAGAAACTCCTCCTAGAAAAAAATGTCTCCATGTTCCTAATAGCTCAAATTGGGTCCATGAATATATTAAGAAATCATGAAGAATGTACCGTGTTCATTTATCATTTTTTTGAAAAACATACTTAGGATAGGTCTCATATACACCACCTAACCACATATGTTCTTTTTTAAGAATCATCATCCTAGAAATAGTGATTTTTGACCATCCTAATACGCAATCCATTTTTTTTCAAAGGAACATGATATGTATAGAAAATTACAAAGGTAATCATGAACCATGCCATATAAATTTGATGAAAATACCACCATAAATCTCAGTATCAATATCTCGTGTATGGAAGAGATGAAAAATACTCCACAATTATTTAAAATAAAATCATGTATAACACCAAGAGTAATGTAGGATGGGATAATAGTCTAGAAATGGTTCCATCTTAATAAGGTTATTCATGGATAACACAAGTTAAAGAAGGACAAATGTATAAGTGGGTCTTAGGATGAATGGATTGAAAAATATTTCATAAATCATTTTAATAGTGTATTTATTCATTCAAATCCTTGATAAAATTCTAATGAAAGTTATGATAGGTTTACATGCCCTAAGTATCTCTCAAGAAATATGCTCAGACAAGAATATGATAATATAGGTTTAGAATCCTATCGGGAATGAGAGTATATAAAATAGCTGGCAATCACTCATATCATAATATCCAGTAATAATCCAATCAAAATTAATTGCAAGAATCTAGAATTAGAATTAAATTACTCAACTCAATAAACATACTAAAATTACAAACATGAATAAAAATGGATTTCAACAATCACTAACCAAAAAATTTATTTTATTTAAATGGGTGTAATGAGATTTCAAGTTAAATCAAAATTTTAATGAAAAATTTCTCCTATACTAATAAAAACAAGCACAAATTCAAGTGTATATACAATAAAGCTCAATAAGGGATCCCCCACACTTAAAATGATATAGTGTGCACACTGTTTTGGAAAGAGATATGGGATATATTACAATATAAGCATAGAGATTGAAGATAATAATTATGAATTTAAAATAGGGAATCGAGAGCTCCCTATAGTGAAAGTCATGCTGTGGGGTAAAGTGTTGGATGGTGATGGGAAATCGTGATAACTGAAAAAATTATTAGAAAAAAAATATATGCACTAGATAAACTATTAGTACATATGAGATAACCAATATGTAAGCATAAAAATGGACAGGTTCACATAGTCAATAATAAGATAAAGTAGCTAAGATAAATACATAAATTGACTAAAATTAATTTTTGGATGACCGATGAGTATAAAGTGCTAGAAAAGAAAAAACAAAGGTCCTAAGAAACTCAATGAAAACATAGAAAAATGAGTTTCCTCCCATAAAGTGCTAACAATGACATCATCATCCAGATGGATGAAAAAAAGATCAGTTGGTAGCATCCATCGACTCAAATTTCCTCTACATCCTATAGAAACTATTGGTGGTGTCATTGAGATCATGAGGTAGTTTGGTGGGGTCAACCACCTTAATAATGGATCAACCAAAATTATCATGTGGTAGCAGTAGCAACCATGCAGGCCGTAGAGGGTGATACTGTATAGTAAAAAGATAGAGCTCCTCAAGATGGCACTTTATGTCATCTAGATGATGATATATCTCATATAGGAGGCCATATGGTGGCATGAAAGGATTTTAAATAACCATGTATGATTCAACATAGATTTAAATGGATAAATTAATATAGAAGTAAAAATAAAAATAAGCAAGCAAGCAGTTTAGTCAAAACTATGTACCATATATAGATATGATAAATGACACATCAAGGAACAAATAATACAAAGAGAGTACAAAAATATACACCCAAAAACAATGTACAATAGGGTAGGGGTACATGGGCATAACAAATAGTGAAAGTCATATCACCACTATCCACATCAGTACCCCCCTCTCGAACAACAGGTGCCTAAATCTACCCCTCAATGTATATCTAGGCTATGGAGGTGGAGGCAGGTGGTTCAACCACCATAGTGGGTACCATGGTGCTTGAATTTGGATTGATTGGGATGAGTGGTGGGGAGGTTCTAATCCATACTATGGCCTAATGTATGACAATTAGATCAATGAGAGGCACCTTAGATGTGGAAGGAAGGGTGGGGTCCTTACCCTGCTGAGCTTGCTCTTCTATAAACCCCTGCTGAGCGGTAGAGTCTATGAGCTCTAGAGGTAGGCCAACTTGTGTGGGATATGGGGTGAGAATTTAGGATGAAGTGAGGTCTACAATATCATGTAGTGGGTGAGAAGAGGTAGGGGCTGGTGGTGGGGCGGGGTGGTGAACTATGATGGTGCGGTGAATGAGATGCATAAATGGAGGAAAATATGTCTATGATTCTATATAATACACTAGATAATATACTATATGTTGGAGGGAATGGATGGGGTAAGTGTAGTGGCAGTAGGTGGAGAAGTTGAAGTAGCGGAGGAAGGTGGGGAAGAGGTGGAAGTAGAGACTGAGGGAGCGGTGAAGGGTGTTGGGGTTGTAGCAATATCGGTAGAGGTAGGGGCCTCATGGGTTGGGGAAGGGTCTCAGTGAGCTGGGATCTCAACACTATCCTTAACATAATCATGCCACCACTGATATCTCCCTACAATTTTACTCAAGATACCCATCTATGGAGCATGAGGAGGTCAATCAACTCCATCTTCCCAAGAGAGGAAAGAGGCTGAGTGATGCCAAATATACTAAGATGATATGCAATGTGGGTGATGAAGATACCTCCCATAAGGGCACTGTGATCCTTCCTCACCCGTTCCTAGTAGTATAAAGCAAACTGGCGGTCCATTTTGATGGCTGATTCACCCATGGAAGAAGCCAAGATGATGACCTCGATCTGGATGATGCTTTCGTGAGCATCACCTTTGGCTAACTAGGCATGATCTAGAGCCCGATACATAATCCGTAGAGTGGCACCCCGTAGCTAGGTGATCTTCACCGTACGTGGATCATGGAAGCTCTGGGGGTCCCGAGAAATCAATGAATAGATCCTCATTACATTCATCTTTTTTAGGTCCATCCACATAGAAACATAGACTGGGGAGTGACAAAATCATCGGTATAGATACCGATATCGATGCCAAAATCTTATAGAGTGAGATCCCAAGGCCTAACACTGATTTGAAAGGTTACATGCACCACACAGAGCTCAAGAGTGGTCAAGAACTCTAGAAACAACTCCTGGTATGTCTCCTCATGTACCTCAATGATGCTTTAGAGGTTAATCTAGGCAAGAAGATCGAGGACCTCCTCATGCACATGGATATACTCGAGAACAACCAGGTCTAGAGTCTTGTTGGACCACATAGGCTTGGCTTATAAATGGATCAAGTAGACCTGCTGCTTGAGGTTAGAGAAATATAGGAACAGGTGTAGGTGTGGGTGTGGGGAAACACACTGGGACTTACTGGATAAATAATGTGACTCGTCAGAGGCCAAGGGTGTAGAAAAACCTAATGTGAAAGGTGAGGGGTTGGATCAACGGTCAGCGGTGGATGTGAAAGGGCCAGTTTCTTGGGTGGTGGAGAATCGTCTTCATGTTGGGATGCAAGATTCAAGGTTTTAGTGCGGTCTGTATTAGAAGGAAAAAAAAACAAGGAAGGTAGAGGAAGGTTATGGACGATCTAACAATAGGATAAAAGGGTAGGAGGGAGGCCTATGTTTAGGAGGAGTAGAGTGGAGTGTGGGAGAGGAAACAATAGGGGGAGGGGGGTCACACGAGAGCATCAGAGAGGGGATGAGATGACTATGAACCCTAACTCATGAATTTTAAATCTGACCCATGATTTTCACACCATGTAAATAATTCCTGACGTGAAAATGATGATTTTTTTAACCTTGAAATTTTCACACAGTGTAAATAATACACGATGTGAATTTGTTTTTTATTTTTTATTCAAGTTTAAAACTTGAAACCTTATCTAGCGTTACTAAAACTTAATAATCTTCATAAAATCTATGCTAACCTATTAAACATATTACCATTTATCTCTTCATTTATTTTTTAGTGCTAGGTATACTTTGATTCAGATGAATTTAAAAGTAAGGACACACCCCTTGTGGAATGGTTCTTGATGAAATATGGTATAAATGGTGGGATGGTATCCCTCATCATAGGTTTAGTGTAATTCATGTCCTCATGATCACTGTATTCATATTCATCAGGCGACAAGGTCTCTCTATCATCTTGAATCATTATATAATCATCTTTCTCATTAGTAAGAAATATGGATTGATAATCCAATGACTCGCCACTTTTCCTAGCATATTTAACTAATTCAAACACTACTTTTTCTTTGCTGACTCTAAAAATAAACCTTTCTTTATTTAAATCAATCAACAACTTCCCAGTGGTGAGAAATAGTCTCCCAAAAATTATGGGTACATTGTCTTCTTCTTCAATATCAAGGATAAGGAAATCAGTGGTAAAGTTTAACTTACCGACCTTTACTAAAATGTCATCAAGAAGTCCTTGAGGGTACTTGACTGAGTAATCATCCAGTTGAAGTGAAACTCTCATTGGTTTCAAATATTTGAGCCCTAACTTTTGGAAGACACTCATTATCATGAGATTGATACTTGTGCCAGGATCACACAAGGCTCTTTTGAAATTACATGTCCATATAGTGTAGGGAATAGAGAAACTTACGAGGTATCACATATTTAGTGGAAGATTTCATTGAATTACTACGAATCATTCTTCATTTAAGGATATTACTCCCAGGACTTCCATTTTCATTTTATTAGATATCAACTCCTTTAGAAACTTAGCATAAGTAGGCATTTGAGAAATTTCTTCTACCAATGGGATGTTGATGTGTAATTGGTTAATTATCTCTAGAAACTTTTTGTACCATCCCTCCACTTTTCCTTGTATAATACTATTTAGAAATGGTAGAGGGATATTGTAGGGTGGAAGTGCCACATAGACATCTTTTTTTGAGGATGCGCCTATGTAGGATATTTTATAGTTGGTTCTGATTATATATTTTTCTCCAGACCAACTTTGTGTGTGTTATCATCACAATATTTGCTAATGATTAAAGCATGTGTTTATGGTTATTTTAACTAATTTTCCTAACCTATTAATGGTTGATTTAAATACAACATTTTCCACTTATAAGGATCATAACCTTATCCTCCTATCTTAGATGTGTTTCAGTATTAATGGGAAACATAATTAGTAATCGATCCGATAGGGTTTTGAATATCTTCCCCACTTGGTGCTCAAGGTTTCACATGTTATCCCTTTTATTTTATATTTTAGTTTCTTGGGTAGTCATCATATGATCTACTTTCTACATGAAGGAAGTGATAAGGTTCTCAAGATTTGATTGTGGAGCTGGGGCTTTTTGTTGCTGCCTTGGTGAAGCTTGCTTAAACTATTGTTACTGAGTAGGTGGGAATTTCTAAGCTCTAGGAGGAAATGGTTGTTGCTGAAATTGTTGTTACGGTCTAGGAGATGGATTCTATGGTGGGTAACTAGGTGTTCCATGATTTCATGGTGGCACTTGACCACTCCTCTATTGATAGTAAACTTGATTGGGTTGTTGAAGCTGTTGATCCAACCTTTGTTGATAAAATTACTGCTAGTTTTTTTGGGGTTATAGAAACTATTGGTTTTGTTGATTGTAATGTACATAATTACAATATTTTATTTTAGGTTCCTATATTCCCTCTATACAATCCTAATATGGTTGTGGTACTCAGCATATTTCACATGCTTGGATTTCTATAATAGGGGTAGGAGTTGGAGTTGGTAGAGTAGGTAATTAAAATGATTCGAGCTTCTTTATAAGGACTTCAACCTAGGCCTCTAGGTGATTATTATATTCCACCTGATGTATTCTGCACCAGGGAAGTCCTTGATCACTTTTCCATATACTTACATTGCGAGAGATCTCATCTAAGAGAGTTATGCCGACTTCAGGCATTTTGAGCATAATTCCCCAATCAACACTGTCATCCATAGCTGTGCGGATAGCTGGTTAGAGTCATTGATAAAAGGTTTGCAGTTGTAGCTACACATCAAGTCCATGATGTGGGAAATTATGAGTGAGTTCCTTAAAACAATCACAGGCTTCCCAAGTTGACTCTCTGTTTGTTTGGTAAAAGTTTTGGATATTATTCCTGAGCTTCCATGATCGTATTGGTGGAAAGTATTTATTTAATAACTTCTTTGATAAATCGTCCCAAGTCATGGACTTAAGAGCTTGTATTTTAAGTCATTCATTATATTTTTCACATAAGTAGAAATAAAATACTCTAAGTCTAATGGAGTCAGACGATATGCCTAGATTTTGAAAGGTTTCACAAACTTCTAAGACATCAGAGATGTGATCATGAGGACCTTCGCTCTGAACTCCACTAAATTTCCCCATGTTTTGGATCATGTGGATGAGTCCAGGTTTATTTTCTAATGAATGCACTAGGATATGAGGGTGCACAATGATAAGCACAACATTACTAATGGATGGAAAGACATAGTCCATCATGGTGCACTCCTGCAACACTGGTTTCTCTTCCCGATATCCAGGTGGCACATATTAGATGTTTTGGGGGTTAGGAGATATAAGGTCATTGCATTCATCCATATTTGAGTGGAGGTGTGAAACTAAGAATCTTTCGATCCTGGGATCAAAATTAATCATTTTTGAGCATCAATTCTCTTTGAGGGAGTCAAAGGGCCCTGAAACATGCACTAGGCTAAAGAAGAGTGGACATAGGTACTAGCTTGTATACAAAAAATTATAAATAGAAAAACAAAAAGATAAAGGGGCTGAGGTAATCCAAGGTTCACACCAAAGGATATTGTGACAAGGAACAATAATTTCTCCAATAGCGGTGATAAAATTTGACCAACCTGTGTAGAGTCGTTAATTCCACATGGGAATTTGATCAGATAAGAATTTATATTATCCTAAATTGTACTTAGAGACAAAGACGTAGCACAATGGTAGTGCAGGGTTAAACCCATAGGGTCAATCTGGAAGGCAAGAAACCTAGAGATTAAAACCTTGAAGTGGGATTCCTCATGAATTCTCTTTGGTTTGGTTTTTTTAAGACTACATATATTGGGTTTTAATTTAGATGAAAAGAAGGGATTAGGGTCAATTTTAGGGTCTAGGAAAAAGAGTAATCCTAAATATAGCTTGGTATAATCCTATGTCTTAGGCATTGAAGTGGTGCAAAGGTCACTAATTGGCCATGGTTAAACCCATTAGATCTACCTAATATACAAATATTCTTTGGTTTATAAATATTAAACAACCTAGATGAAGTACACTTATCTTAAAAGGAAGAAATTATCATAATCTATTGTTCCTAGCTTGATCAACTCCAACTAGGTCAGGGTCCTTCGATTACACTTTCTATAATCAAGGTTATGCAAAATAATGTGATAAATAATTTTTCTTAACTTAATTACTATCCATAGGGTTACCAAGTTTTGATTTAGAGATTCATTATGTTTAAATATACCCTTAATCTTGACCCCTAACCCTAAGAGGATTAGTCATACATGGAAGTATTATGTGAAAGCAAGGAAATAAGAAGCATGATTGACATGATAAATAAACAATTCAAATCAGCAAAATCAAAAATTGAAACCATATAAAATCAATCAAATAATAACTTGAACAAATGAACAATAAAGAATGTAGTAATTTTTGACATTAAACAACAATTGGTATCAAAATCGAATGTTGAAATAGAAACATGCAATGAAAAAGTCTTGAAATGATAAAGAGGTAGCAATATAATGATTAAATCTGGAAAGGAAAAACAATATAACTAAGTTGGGAATAAAATAGAGAATAAACGAAGAAGAAAAGATAAAGGGTTTGGCGATGTCCAACTCTTCTGTCCGCGTCAGGGGTTCTATCATATTTATAGATTTGAGAATCTCATGATGTGTAGATGATTCACATTGTGAAATTTTTTTAAGTGACACATGCATCAAGACATTCATGATGTGTAATTGGGTTTCACATCGTTTACTTTAGATCTGTAAAGATATCCGAATATCTTGGAACTCCCAATTTCCATGGCTTGTATCTTTAACGAGATTCAAGTTTTGAAAATTTCACATCATGTAATGCATTCACATCATGGTTTTAGATTCTGAAGCTTTCACATCATGTGATATCTTCACATTGTGTACTTTGGATTCAAGTCATGAAAATTGGATGGTAGGTGTTCTGATTGAGGAATACACATCGTGAATCTGTGTTTCACAACATGTAATGCTGTTTTTTTTTGTTTTTACAGCGTGTCCTCCTTTGAGTTTTGAGTCCCTATTTCCTACAAAAACCAACCAAAAACTAGTATATTATCAAATAAAGAAAGATTAAATCTTAAATAATTATATCCAATATATATGTATGAATTTGGATTATCATCAATCTAATTAAATTACCATGTAAATAGTGAACTTAGAAATATCAACACTATTATGGTAAGTGTATATCATGCATAATTCACTATATACATGATATGGTAATCGAAAAGTACTATTTAATTTGGGTCTAGAGAATACAATATTATAATATAAACATGTTTAGAACATGTGTGTTAGTGAATAATTGAGGATCGAATGATCTTAGATCACCCCACACATCATCATTTCCCACTTTTGGATCCATTTTCCCTTGAATAGTTTCACTCCATCATTGAAAAAGTAATGGGTATTTACAAAAATGTCATTTTCTTCACTTATTAAACAAGAATCGACACCACCATTATGAAATAAGTACTAAAAACACAATCAAAAACTAATAACATTTGATTATGAAAATAAAATATTACTAATTAATATATTTGTAATAAATGATTATAAAGGAAGTTTATAAAATGTTATAATAATGAATAAGGTTCTGAAATATGTGATTAAGATACTTATTTTTTTACAAGTGGGTTAGATCATGCTCCACTAAGTGATATTAAAGGTAAGGGTTTTTTCATCTCAATTTTACTTCATTGAGATATGATTCGTATGCACCACTTGTTTCATTTTGTGGTGTATATATTGGACATGGATTTATTTTTTCATAATTTTCATTCAATATAAGGGATTTAAAAATACATCACATATTCTATATTTCATGATCTTTCGATTCAAAAGATACCAAATTTGTAAGGGTATTTGTTAACTAAAAACCCATTTCTATGAGTTATAGTGTTTCATATTTAACTTCCCACTTCTATTATTGGTTTCTTACACCCTAATATTTTATATTTCAATTTATATTTATCTTTCTAGAAAATTACACTTTTTATTCAAATCTTCCTTCCCTATTAATTTCTTCCCCATAAAAGTATGACATCGTTAATAATAATTATCATTCTCTTTAACAATGTTTTTTATTCCTTGTCTATATTTTCCATTCTCTCTAGTGTTCTCCTTTAAATATGGAAACCTAATTGTGTATTATTTCATGTGACATTAATATTTCCCTTATCATATTTTAAAAATGAAGTTTTTTATCCTTTTTATGATGTGGGTTTTTAATAAAGGTATTTCAAAATATTAAAAAGGTTTTTCATCCTTTCAAAATAAAATGTTTTATCTTCCACTCAACATTCCTTTTTGATAACCTTTATGTATTTTTAAAGATATATTATTAAATATTATTTTTAAAAGTAAAAAATTTCAAAAAAAATCACTTAAACTTTTTGAAACCTTTATAACCTTTTAAGTCACCATTATTAAATATTATTTTTTAAAAGTAAAAATTAATGTTTTCACTTCATTTTTTTGAAACTGTTATGTCTTTTCCAAGGATTCATTATTGATATTTCTTTCCAATTTTTTATTTTTAAAATTCATTATTTTATATTTCTCAAAAATGATCTTTTTGAAAGTGACACACAACTTCTTCTTTTTATAATACTGTCAGGAAATGTTTTCTATAGACTCTTTTATGTTTTGTTTCCATTTTTCTCTTTAACTTTAAAAGATTTAGTTCATATGGAGTAATTTTTTATGAATCACCCTTAAAATTTCTTAATGAAATAATAATTTTTCTATTGATTTATTTTTTTGGTATTAATTGATCTAGTTCTTTAAGTATTTTTATGTGATACCATTTGAAAATGTTAAGTAACCCATTTTATTTTCATGGCTTCTTTATGATATGATGACTGATTCAGTTCATATGTGACACATATATAGGGATGATGGAAAGTGGGGTACTATATCACCATAAAATTATTTTTTCAAGGTTTTATATATCATGAAATAAAAATACTGAGTGTGTACCTAATGCGGATTATCTAGGTTAATAAGATTGAGCGTGAAACCAAAGCGGATTTTCTAAGTTCACAAGATTGAGCGTTAACCTGAAGTAGATTATCTGGGTTCATAAGATCGAGTGTAAACCCAATGTGAATCATCTGGATTCACAACATTATGTATGAATTCAAATTAAATTAGCTAGGTTCACAAGATTGAGCATGAACTCGATGTAGATTAGATGGGTTCACAAGATTGAGCATGAAACTGATGTAGATTAGCTTGGTTTACATGATTGAGCATAGACCCAATGCGATTAGCTAGGTTCATAATGTTATGGTTCCCTATGATTATGATTATTCCATATTTCTATGTTATATTCCTATGATTATGATCCTTAGATAAGGTTTAATATCTCATGATTTCACAAACTTTTTCCATGGTATATGTATGATCATTTGAGATTACATGTCCTTATATCATGACTTATGGACAACTATTATTGTTCCATGTTCTTTTAAATAATATATTTCTCCATTGATAATATTTTATAATACTCTTATGATTTAAACTTTGTATAAGTGTTGATAAGTTTTCTATTATTGAGCATTTGTGTCATGACCTGGCTCGAGAAACCCATCAAACTAGGTTCCGAACCGAACTGCGACAAGACCCGAAGGGCATTCCTGATCCCCATAGGTTGACGATTAGTACCCAGACATCCAATTATAAATATAAGGAATAAGTTTCCCAACCTAAAACAAAAACATGACATACATATGGTACTATATAACAAAAAAGAATATATTTCATATTAAAAAAACCCACAACGGTAGCGATACAACAAAGGTAACAAGCCAAAACCAAGGTACATGTCCCAAAACAAACCAAAAGCAACCCAAGTATTGAAAAATTCTCCATGTTATACTTGAGAAACATCCCACTATATCAAAAAAATCTACACATGCTCAGCAGACATTAAACCCTACCACCTCACTGCGACACCTTTCCCATTCCTACATCAAACAAAACAAGGTCTAGACACCCCCAAGGGAGTGTGCATGGTGTGAGAATAACATGATCAGTAGGATCCCACCCAAGTGTTATATAAAAATTCTATATCAAAAAAATCCCAATATGATCAATATATGAAAAACATGTCATGATAAAATATTTATCACATTTTTATCAAAAGCATGGTAAATTTTTTCCCTTTTTTTCCACAATTCTAAAATAGATGCCATATGAAATAGTTAAAAGCACATTTTCAAATAAAACATTTATCAAAGAATGAATTATTTTTCAAATCAAAGATATGTTAAAATAAAATCCAAAGAAAAGTATAAAACAATGGGGATCACCCCAAGGATAACATAGGTTCAGGCTAGGTAAGTCACTCGTACCTTAATAATCAATCCAAGACTTTATGTTCACAAACAAGTATCTAGAACAACAAGACCCAGGGAATAGAGGAACACCTCATGAGTGTGTCTCCTATGGTGTTAGATAATAAATTACCTAGAACAATAGCTCTTAGGGAATAAGGGAATGCCCCATGAGTGAACCCACCGATGAAAATAAGGACAATTCCCAATAATAAACCCCCATCCTAGGTACCAAAGGCTCCCATGTGTTGAATATGTAAAACATTTCAAAAGGGACCATATCATTTCATAAAAAAAATTACAAACAACCATTTTTCTATCAAAATCATACTTTGAAAACCAATTTCATAAATTGTTTCATAGTGCCTTGAAAACATCTTTCTTTCACCAAAACAAGTGGGAAATAATATTTCATTGAAATTAATTTATGTACAAAAATAAATAGTATAAAATACCATTCCAATCATATTTATAAAAAAGATTAGAAATACAAAGCATATGTGGTTCACCAAATATAGGATAGAGATAGAACCACGTACCTCACACTTGGCTTCGCATGAAAACAATAACAATATCCACAAACTGGAAGGGAATAGAATACTCACAAGAGGTAAGGGGAAGACCTATAAAATTATTCCTATATATTAGAATCAAGTTTTCATAAGAAAATGGTTGACAGAGAATACAATAGATTACAAACCTCAAAGAACACTAGATCTTCACCCAACGAAACAAGATTCAACCTCCAGAAACCAACGCACAATAAGATCAAACTGATGGTGACCAGACTTCCCAAGATCAAATTATAAAATTCGATCAACCAAGGAGGAACAAACACCCAATGATACACCTAAATATCCTCCAAAAAATGTCCAATTCAAAACCCCATATCAATAATGAGAAAGGAAAGTTTAAAAGAGGTGAAATCTGAGTAAAAAAACCCTTTATTATGATCCTTGAAATTCCATGAACGGGCATAATTCCTCCCTAAAAAATAGGTGGTTAAATTAGACATTTTAAATTCTAAAATAGATGATACCACAGTGTGGTGGATTCTCACCACACCCATAGTGGTCTCGATGCCACCACATCATGCTATCTGACATGCCCAACAATCATGCCTTGGATTCAAGACCATAATCATTTTAGCCCGACCATATCCCCCACCACACTGCGATGAGGCCTCATTAGTCATGGTGTATAGGGTGACCACCAACTTTCCACACACTAGACCACACCTTACACTAGGTGTGGTGGGTCTGTCTGTGGTGCACAGGTGTTACCTATAAGTGAAATGACTTAGGAAATGCTGTGGACTAACCCGATCTGCATTGGAAAAATCCAAATCCCTTTAAAAAGCCTCCAATCCATTCCTAAATCTTCCCGTACCTGTAATAAAATATCCCAAAGTTTAGAAAGGAATGCACCTCAAGTTGGGATGTCACAACCTCCCCACTATAACACATTTTCCCCATAAAGTCATATGGAAAAAGGAATATTGATAAAGAGATGATGGAATTTCTCCCTCATCGATGATTCAATCTCCTAAATCTCATGAGAATCTAGTCCATGCCACCATAAGACCTTGACCAATAGAATAGAATTCCTACATAGAAATTTCACTTGAGAGTCAATGATCTCTACTGGCTGTTCCACAACTGAAATGTCTAGATACAAATCAAATTCCTCCCAATTTATAACATGGGAAGGATCATGATTATACTTATTGAGCTGAGATATATGGGAAAAAATAATGAATACCTACCAACTAGGTTGGAAACACCAGCTGATAAGCCACTTGCCCAACCCGCTCAGTGATCTCAAACAATCCCACATATCTTGGAGCTAACTTCCCATAATTTTTAAACTAACAGTGACACAACCAAGGGGAAACTTTCAAGAAGACCTGATCACCAACAAAAAACTCCAAAGGACTAAATTGATGATCCATATAATATTTATAACAACTCTAAACTATAACCAAACATCAAAATATATCCTGGATCCTCATCGAAACTCTTGAATGATACTTGGTACCATGAGAGAGGACTCACCCACCTCTAACCAAAAAAAGAGATGATACGCATGGGTGACCATACAAGGCCTCATAAGGATCAATTATAATAGATGAATGATAATTTTCATTATAATTAAACTCAACCAGTACTATATGGATATTCTAAGATCCTATGAAATCCAAGACACAGACACAAAGCATATCCTCCAGAATCTGAATAGAACATTATGTCTAGCCATCCATCTATGGATGATATTCTATACTCAACCCAACCCGAGTCTCCATCGCCCCTTGGAGACTTCTATAGAATCAATAATTAAACTTGAGAACCCTATCAGAGACAATCGTAGAGAGAAACCCATGAAATATCATAATTTCTTATATATACAACTTACCCAGATATTCAACCTTGGTAGTGTCCTTAACTAGAATTAAATGAGATGATTTTTTCAATCAATCAATAACCACCCATATAACATGCTATACCAAATGATTTCATGGTAATACAACTATGAATTCCATGGATATCTCATCCCATTTACACACTAGCATAAGATTATGTTGAAGAAAACTAGAAGGCTTCAAGTTTTTTTCCTTAGACTACTGACATGTGTAATAGTGAGACACATAACCAGTAATGCCATATTTCATATATGGCCACCAAAAATGATGTCTCATGTCATAATAAATATTCATAGTTCCACGATGAATAACCCATGAAAAAGCATAAAAATCATGCATTGTTGAATTCCCGACTGATGAAGGAATGATGAATCGATCCCCAAAGTTAATAATCCCATCATAGGGGAGAGACTAAATAAGAATGGTATCCCCACCATATAAGTATCCCCTGATTCCTCTAAACTCATCACCTTGCTGATAATACTATAGAATCGACTCAAGGAGAGATGTTGAAAACTGAACATTAGAAAGAACCATTCATGCATCCTCATCCTATGTATCCAGATGCAACTGATCAAAAATACCTATAAGGTCCCAATCCTCTTTCACTTCTAAGATAACCTGAGAAGGAAATTTCCTATTAAGAGTGTCAATAATAATATTCCACTTTACCGATGTATAATTAATGTCAAAGTCAAACGTATGGAGGTACTCCACCCATCACCTATTCCCGAGGTTCAAGTCCTTCTGAGAGAATATATACATTAATCTCTTATGATTAGAATAGACTGTGAACCTCTCCCCAAAATGATAGTGTCACAAACACTTGATAGCATGTATAACACTGATGAGTTATAATTCATGATTAGGATAATTATTCTCATGCGGTCGAATCTAAAGAGCAATATACACCACTATACGATCGTCCTACATAAGCACACATACCAGCCCAACACTAGAAGCATAATAAGAAACCACATAGCCCTTATTGGGTTCATGAAAGACCAGAATATGAGTTGATGTTAGATGTCATTTAAAATCATCAAAATAGGCATGAGACTTAACATCCCATGTTAATTCCATCCCTTTCTTGGTAAGAGTAGTCAATGATGACATCGACTTTGAGAAATCTTTTATAAACCATCAATAATACCTAGATAGGCCTAGGAAGATCATATCTCAAAGGCATTCTATGGTTCTTTCCATGACAAGAAAACCTTCACCTTTTTAGGATCAATTGAGAGGAAATGTTATGAAATCACATTCCCCAAGAAATTCACCTCTCAAATCTAGAAATTAAATTCTGATAACTTCCTATAAAGGTAGTGACTCTTTAAGATCCCCAAAAATATATTCATATGGTACTCATGCTCTTGCTCAGTTCTTGAATAGACCAGGATATTATTCATGAATACCACAATAATGGTATCTAGATACTGGTGTAATATCCAGTTTAAAAAATCTGTGAATACTGTAGGATAATTCATTAGGTCAAAAGGCATTACAAGGTATTCATAGTGGCCATACCTACTCCTGAAAGTAGTATTTTGGGATATCCTACTCCTTAACTCTAAGATGATGATAACCTGAATGAATATCAATTTTTGAAAACTAATTCACCCCTTTAACTAATCAAACAATTCATCTACATGGATAAAATGATACCTATTCTTAAATGATACCCGATTAATCTTTCAATAATTTATGTAGAGATGAAGAGAACCATAAACCTTCATGGAAAAGAGCACAGGGGCCACCCATGATGAAATAATTAGATGAAAAAAAATCCCATATCTAATAGGTCATCCAAACGGATCTTAATCTCTTTCAACTTAGTAAGTTCCATACAATAAGATGATATAGAAATTGGTTGTGTACCAAGTACCAGATCAAAGGATAACTCTACCTCCTTTTTTTAGGAAAACTCGAGAAGTCGTTTGAAAACCTTGATAAATCCTCAAACAACCAAGGGAAGGTCAACATGAGAATATACATCATTAGTCTCAACTAAAAAAATAGATAATATATTCCTTAGATCTGGGTGAGAAGGTTCTACATAACTAAAACTTGGATCCCACTATCCCTAAAACACATGAGAGATCTCATCAGCAAACAAGAATGAAACATGCTGATGATAATAATAAATCTCATATCGATGAGCAACTGAACAATCCATCCTGATGATAACATAAAAAATATATAGATCAACAACAAAAAATTCCCATATTAACTCAACATCAACTATCAAAAGATAACATGAAGGACAATAAAAAATCCATGATTTCCTATTTCTAATAGGAATTTATAGCTCTATAAAACATAACATGATCTCCATTGGAAGTTTCAACATATCAAAAAAATGGGAAGATATAAAATAATGTGAGGTACCGATGTCAAACAAATCAATTTCTATTGAATATGCAACAAAAATGTAACCTCTCACTATACCTGAACCCGTATCAACTTATGTCGGCATCTCCTCCACTATGTGAAATTACTTCATGCCAAAGGCTTGTGGCTGAAGACCTATTGACTTTAAAGCTTCTTACTGTGCCACGGTTCCATTTAGAACCAATGATCCATGACCATATCAGGGTGTAGAAAGAGCCTAATAGAACCTCTATAGATGACCTTAGTGACCACATGCATTGCATGTATTCAGAGTCTTGTGGAAATATCTTCAGGTGTGAACTACCTTTCCACATTGGTAGCAGGTCAAGGGTACACTACTAGATGATGTAGATGGAGTCAAAAAAATCCTTCTATTGGGAACCACCTCCATGTCCTTTATGATTATCATGCCAATTCCTCTTCTTCCCATATGTGCCACTATATATACTAATGGGTGGAAGAGAAAACCCAAACAAGCATATATTTATAGCCATATAAATCTCTTTAATCATAGCTCTATCGACCATTTCAGCATAGGTTGTGAGTTTTAACATATACACCTATGATCAGATATCATGTCAGAATCCTTGTAGGTATTTCTAAGATTTTAACTTATCATTAATCACCACCTCTAGATAAAAACAAACCAACTTAGAAAAACAGTTAGTGTGCTCTATCACTGAACAATATCCCTAATGAAAGGATAATAACTCTATATACTTCACCATTATCAAGGATTTCAGGTAAAATAAATAAAATAGAATTAAAATCCTTCCAGTATAATACCAAATGCTGATTTTCCTAAACCATAGATTCCCACTAACTCTTTCTAGGACCCTTATAATTAAACATCATGCACTTCACCTTGATAGATTCAGGTGTCTCCAAGAAGTTGAAGACCTAATCAATATTTTATATCTAATATTATTCCTTATAAGATTCATCAATACCATTAAAATATGGGGGCTTCAGGTGTAAGAACTCTTTCACTCAATCTTTGTCTCTTCCAACTCATGGTTTCACCTCTTTAGCTTAGTTATGAACATGCAACACATTCTAATCTACAAAAATAACTACTCACATGATAACCTCAATAAGATTGTAATAAATAGGAGGATTCCCTTGAGGAGTATTTTCCACTGCACCCTTATGAGGAATCACTACAAGATGTATCGAAGGCCTGATTCTACATATCAAAGATAAATGGAAAAGATCATACAATGAAACAATGTTAGTTAAAAATTGAAGAACATAAGTAGAATCTAATATCTAGATCAAAACCCAAAATAGGAGGAACACAACCCAACATACCATGGTGACTTGAGGTTTTTTATGACAAGATATATCTATACACTCATTCACAACATTCCCCCCAAGTCTTGAAAATCCTATCTCTTACCTACTAAATTTTCAAGATGGAGCACAACCATCCTTTGATTCCAAATTGTCATGACCCAGCCCATGGGGATCAGGAACACACTTCAGGTCTTATCATAGTCTAGTTTAGAACCTAGTTTGATGGGCTGTCCAGGTCAGGTCATGGTAGTCTGATCTCACCCCTTTCTTATGTTTTCACTCCTCAAGTTATGAATATGAGTATAAATTATGAGAAGTGTAGCACCTAGGGGACTGGTGGACTATTGATAAGGGAGGGGTGAATCAATAGGCACTAATTTTTTATATGAATTATTTTCTTTTCAATCCAATCTCCTAGACTTATTTAGTCTTAATCCACTCTTTCCTATGTCACACATCCTCACTCAAATAAGAAGTTAGTGGAGGCACATGAACACAATGATTTTAATAAGGTTTAGTACCAATATCTACTCCGTGACTTGATTGGTTATTCACCCCAATAAAGGATTCTATACTAAAATTAATCTCTTTTAATTATAAATAGAGGGTGATTCACACACCATAACTAGATCATAGTCTCATTGATCTTCTATCAGCCAGAGTCACACCGGCCACTTTGCCTGTATCTCACAGGAATTTGCTTTCCATCTCCTCACTAAACTTTTCACTAGCTTCACACTATAGTAATTGATCCACATGGTGGTATTATTTCATACCCTGAGTCACATAGGTTCTATGGATTCCCAACATATATATGAAAGAGTTTTATTTAATTATCCCTTTTGAAAGTAGATAAAAAACTCCACACATGATGAATATACATCAATAAAACTTATCTCCTTTAACTCACAATAGAGTCTTTAAATACCTTTAGATCTTCTAGATACACTATATGTAACTAGTTCTCCACTTGAAACATAGCCTCATAGGATCTACTAGCCTGGATATCTCACTCAATGAGATCATGTGATCTTGAAACCTAGCAGCTCCTCATTTCTTCAAATCAAACTTCCACAACACTATATATTGTAAGATATTATTCTTCTCACACTTCATATCTTTTAAATTTTTCTCATAATGATGACCAAATTCTTCTTCTTTTTTACTATAACATGTAGCATATTTATCTTGTTTTTAAGAGTTTCAATTCTCTCAGATACTCACAGAGCACACCTTTATAGAAATTATCATAACAACAACTTTATTTTATCTTTTATTCACCTTGATCATCTCAAAAAATCACATGAATAAGTGTATTCATTAATTGGATATTTCATTTAAAAATACCATAAATGGTATATTGAGAAGACAAAATGGCTTCCAGTGAAAAATCAAAATTATAGAATACCCATTATAGGTTTCCATGTATTCCTGTGAACGCTTTTTTATTCTCAAGGTTTATTACACAAACAACCCTCATTAAATGATTCTTATTTTGAAACATGGATAAAAATATCTTAAAAAAATTTCTACAGTAGGCATAGATTCTTCTTTCTCCAAAGATTCCAACAAAATCTACTTTTCAAATATTTTAGCAGTACCAACAAAAAAAAAATATATCAGCGACATGAAACCCATATTAATTTTTTAGACACATGAGATCTAGAATATAACTCATTTCTAAATTATTAAGAAAATTACCAAAATTCAATATCAATTATTTATGAACACTCAAAACAACCTTAGATCAAAATAACATAGGTATTGATGAAAAAAAAACTCTAGGTTTGATGGTTCTTCATTTGTATTATTCTTGAAAACCTGATGAATTCATTTTTTTTCTTCAATAAATACATACAGTGGTTTTATCTCTTTGATATTTCTCAAAACAAGATCAAATCATGGATTATTTAAGCATCATGATTTCCTAAACTAAAAATCACAACATAAGAATCGACTTATTTTTATTTACACAAAATTAAATAATTTTTGAAACTCCATTATTAATTTAGTTTTGATATTCCCTTTTTATATATGAAGATCAACATCTCTTTCTTCTCATTCTTGGATCACAACCCTTTTTCAGTTTTTGTTATGTTTATACCATGATTGAATAGTTATTACATAATCAAAAATATTTCACCTTCATCAGATTCACAATTTGGAATATCAATTTTTTATCCAACAACAACTTCAATTTTTTCCTAAGTGTTGAAGTCTTACACTAGTTTCTTCAGAGCCTTACACTTGGAAAGCATTTATTTTCAGAGTCTTATGATCAACAAAATAAGTCTTTCATTTAGATATATAAAAGTTACTCTATTTTATTTTCTAATGTTCTACTTAATCCTAAAGTCTCACATTCTAGAAAAGTTATAAAATATGATTAGATACTGACGTTGAAGTCATATGATCAAGACTTATGCTCCAAATGAAGTCATATGATCATGCCTTTATCAATTATTAGTAGACTCTAAAGTCCTATGATAAAGTCAAATAGTCGACAAGGACTTATGATCGATAGAGTGATATAGTGAAGCTTAAATTATTATGATTTACTCAAAGTATTACACATAGTACCTAAAGTTTTACATTAGGTAGTAAAGTCTTATGATCATAGTGGAAAAAATCCCTATGTTCAGAAATTAGTAATTTTTTATGAACTCTAAAATGTAGACTTCTATAGGTAGCTTCCAATAAACTTGGTATTTATCCAAGGATTCTCTAAATTTCTTTAAATCATCTCATAAAATCTTCTAATTATTGTTAAAATTATCAAAAAAATCACAATCTCCTTATGATGCATTTTTTAGGTATTGCATCACATAGAATACTCAGATAAGAGTATATCAATGAATAAATCAGCTAACTCAGGTGCTCAATCAATCATGAGCCATCTCTATTAAATTTATCCTTCATCCAAGAGATGTATAACACTGAGTGTAGTAACCAACTTGCTTTATACTCCTCATAGGTGTTCTCCTCTTTTAGAAAGATTTTTTACTACCTATAAGCTATCCAACCTGATCTCCATAGGTAGTAGTAGATTCTTCTTAACCTGTTAAAGACAAGGATATTTCACCTTCAACACTGATCATAGACATGAATACCAACTCATATAATCGTTTTTTATAATGGAATTCCTTCTTGAATTTATCCAGCCAGGTATTCAATGGAATCCATTTTCTTTCTTTCTTTTTCCAAATATATGGGCATAAAATTCTTTATATCACCTTTTTATGTATCCATCATGCGGGCACCTCACAACACATTTACCCACTACCACGGGAAACCTTAATTATTACTTAATGGGTGGATAATCCAATCTACCACCTAACCTATATTTGAATTTATTACATTTATAATCCCAATTAATAAAAAAATTGAAAAAATATATAACCAAACACCTTTGGGTACTTCAAGAAGTCTAGAAGGGAGTCTAGTGTGGCTGAATTATAGAGAAATGTTCACAAGTATCATAAAATAAGTTTTTATGTAGCTGATCCTCAAAGCCACTAAACTTTATATTCTTGGGATTATGTGTTTATTTATGAGATGTAATGTTTAACTTTTTTAAATAATTTAAAATAAAAGTAGGTTTATCTCACTTTTTATCAAATACAACATTTAAAGAAAGTGTTTTTAACATAAGACCTGGGAGTGCAGGTATGGGGAACCTTAGTTGGTATCAAAGTAGGGTTTATTTATTTTTTAGGATTAGTTTACTTATTTTTGGGTGAGATAAATTTATTGAAAACCATAAATATAGGTCTAATTATATGATAGAATCTCAAAGTTTTGGTAAAGTAGAGATTGTTTGGTTTTTGAGTAATTAAATCTCTGTCTGGATACTAGTAAGTGGATGTGACTATGACACAGATGTACTTAGGGGTAATCACCCTAAAAGGATGGATGAGTATCAACTCGATCTTCAATTAGTGTACGATGAGTGGGCCTAAGACTGCACATTTGGATAGAAATTCCTGGGTGATATGCTTTGGGAATTGATACACTCTTTATGAACCATCAAGAGGGATTTGAATATATTTAGGTTTGAAAACCTAATGGGAAAATGAGCATGGATGACCTAGATTAAATCTTATAGATTCATAAGTTAGGATGTTCACATCATTTACGATCTAATTATTTTATCTTTATAGTTTCATTTTTTTGTATTTATTAATTTTATTATAAGTTAAATTTAATTTATTAAAGTAATGGTTTGATCAAGGAGAAACCAAGTTAATAATGGATACAACATACAATGCAATGATTGTCCCAATGAGAAACATAATGGGTGTAAAATAGAGTGAAAACCTTTACTAAAATTATATCCTAGTTTATGAGCAATAACACGAACCTTGTTGAGATCCCAAACACATCAATAAAGGATTAACTTACTCTCGAGTCTTTAATATGACCACATCCACTATATTTTAGTGGATCTTACAACCTAATAATTACCGAACAATGGATTAATGTTATAGAGAAGTTATTTTTTGTCCTACAATGCTTGATTCATTAGAAAATAATTTTAGTTATTTATTATTTGAAAGGTGAGGCTGACCAATGGTGAACTATCATTAATAATACAACAAAGAAGGACGAAGTTGACTCTATGGAATGAGAGGAGTTAAAGAAATTATTCTTTACTAAATATTTTCCCTGAATTTTTCACATGAAAATAGAGAGATAATTCATAGTATTGAAATAAAATAAGGATGAATCAGTGATTACCAATACATAAAACTTCACAAGACTCGAAAGGTACGACTTCAGTTTTATTGCTGACCCTGAGTGTAATATTGAACTATTATTTAGTGGCCTAAAACCAAGTCTTTGAAATATATTAACTATAAGTTAATTTGATATTTATGAAGAGGTTGTTTGATGTAAAATTAAGGTGGAAATGGAATTTGGGGACACTCATTATTTCAAATACAAGAAAATGAAGACGTTTTTTCAAGGAAAATCAAATGAAATATCTCATAGAAGAAAGAAATTACAATAATCAATATTCCAAAAATAGGGGAGGAATCACCTAGGAAATCACTTGAAAGGAACCCATAAATGTTCAAGTGCGGGAAGGGTGTCCATGTAGCCTGTGTTTTTCATTCATGGGTGAATAATAGAGAAACTTAAATGGAGGAAAATTATACCCAATGATTCAAATTCAAGGAGTTATGGAATTATACAAATTGACGCGCAAACCTAAAGTCCAACAAGGATAATTGACATGAGCAAATTCCAAACTCCATATTAATGAAATAAAGAAATAATATTTATACATCAAATCAACTTATGATCACTTATCACTATAAGCCTAGCTAAAAAATATTTAGAAAAAATTGATTCCATTATATAGGACTTAACACGAAAACATTAGGAGTATTTATATTAAATGTTTATAAATAAACTCAATATTTTGATATGTCTATTATAAAGGAATGGATGAGATTCCTAGACTTACCCAAGTTAAAAAAGTTGATCCCTTATTATAAATAAAATCTCTAGACATATCTATATTATGGACACACTTAACTATTTCATTAGAGATTAGTAATTAAAATTTTGTGGATGTAATTTATTTATGTGGGAGAATGTAATGCCCCAATATTTTATTATATATATTTTATATAAATAAATCTAATGTTTTCAATAGCTTACTCCACACACAACACCAAACTAAAATGATCTAGGATATATAGATGAATATTATTAAGAAAATTTAAGAATAATAAAACTATAGTTAATAAAAATATTTCAATCAATTATAAATGCATAACAAATATGATTAAGAACATTTAAATTTTTAAATGAGAATTTTTCAATAAAAGCAATTTTTATTTGTATATTTTATTTTCATTTAAAATATAAATTTATAAATTTTAGAAATTTTTTATTTTTAAAAAATTAACTTCAATTTTGAATTCAGTATTTCAAAATTAGCATAGGGTGAATTTTTGAGATTTTTCTAAAATAATTTATTTTTAGGTGAATTGTGAAAAAATGACACTTTTGCTAATGTCATCACTTTTATGACATTGTCATATTACAAGAATGACATAAAATTTGTTAAAAACTTTTTTTATATAAAAAATAAATATTAATAAAGTAAAATAAATCATTTAAAAATACTATGTTTAATTTACAAAATTCATGCTTAATGTTTTGGAAAGTTAATAATATTTTACTCTAAAAATTGTTTTTATTCACTTATATTAAAAATTAGTTTTTATTACTTGTATAAATTAAATATAAAAAATATATTTTATATTTTAGATCATCATTTTCACGTTATTTAATACGTTTAATTTCATTTTTATTAATAAACTTATGATTACTGTGATTGAAGTTAACGACCATGATGGTGGTGAAAAGGTTATTTTTAAAGAATTATTTTATTAATGTTGTGTAATATTTATATAATAAATTAAATTGATATATTTTATATAATTAATTTTATATGATGTTTACGCATGTATAAAAATATACTAACACTCATTTAATTGGAAATAAATGTTATATAATATTAAGAACACTTAATGGTGAAAAAAACATTTTTTCTAGAAAAAAACTATACATATTAAATGTTTTAATTTAAAATTTAATTTTATATTATTTATAAATTGAAATAAATTATATGGATATTAAATTTATGACTATAAAAGAAAGATTTTTTATGATTTTTTACCTCATATTTTTAATAAAATATAAATTACTAGGGTAAAAATTAGTTACCAAGGTAAAAAACAAAATGGTAAAATGTAAAAATATAGTGTTAAAAGACTAAAAAAATGTTTAAAAAATGTTTTAAAATGAATGGTGGAGGATTTATTAACCTTATATCACCCATATATTCATTATTTTCCATGTTTTTAGTTATTTACCCTTGAATAATGTTATGTAATCATTGAAAAACTAATAGATATTTACACAAATTCTATTTTATACACTTATAAAAGGAGACCATTTTCACCACATTTATCCACACTTTAAAAAGTATTATATCAAACCAAAATATACCCAGTATATTCTAAACTATATCCCCACCTCCTATAATCCTCATCCTTTCATTGAGATATGATGTGTAATCACCACTTGTTTCCTTTTATGGTGCATATATTTTAAATAGATTTATTTTTTAAATAATTTTAATTAAATATAGGTTATTTAAAAATCTATCTCGTATTTCACCTTTTATGGTATTCTTATTCGAAATATACTAATGTTGTAAGGGTATTTGTTAACTCAAACCCCCTTTCTTCGAGTTATAGTGTTTAATCTCTAACTTCCTAGTTATATACTTGGTTTATTACACCATAATATTTTATATTGTGATTTCTATTTATATATAGGTAAAATCACACTTTTTATTAAAATCTTCCTCCTCGATTAATTACTTCCCCATAGAAGTATGAAATTGTTAAGAATAATTCTCTATCTCTTTAATGATGGTTTTTTCTTCCTTGTATATTTTTCATTTCCTTCAAATGATCTCCTTTATATTTTAAAACCTAATTATGTGTTATCTCATGTGACCTTCATATTTCCCATATCCTATTTTATAAAGGAAGTTTTTTTACCCTTTTTAAAATGTGGGTTTTCAATAAATTTATTTAAAAATATTTAAAAGGTTTTCCATACTTTCGAAATAAAATTTTTTTATATTTCACTCCACATTCCTTTTTGATAAAATTTATGTATTTTCAAAGATATATCATTTAATATTATTTTTAAAAGTAAAAAATTTTCAAAAAATTTTCACTTAATATTTTTGAAACCTTTATGATTTTTCAAGGCTCAATTATTAAATATTATTTTTTAAAAGTAAAAATTTTCAAAATGTTTTCACTTCACTTTTTTTTGAAACCTTCATGCCTTTTTCAGGGATTCATTATTGATATTTTTTTCTTCCAAATATTGATTTTCAAATTTCCTTCCTTTCAATTTCTCAAAAGTGATCTTTTAAAAAGTGACACATAAATTCTTCTTTTTATAATAATGTTAGGAAATATTTTCTAGAGACTCTTTTATATTTAAATTACATTTTTCTATTTAAATATAAATGATATAGCTCTTATAGAGTATTTTTTTATGAATAACCCTTAAAATTATTTTACAAAATGCTCCATTTTTTTAGTGATTAAAGCTTTTGTTTTAATTAATCCAGTTCTTTAAGTCATTTTATGCGATACCATTTGGAAATATCAAGTAACCTATTTTATTTCAATGGTTTCTTTATGATATGATTAATGATTGAGTCCATATGGCACAAAAATGTATGGATGATGATTGGAGGGGTGATATATCACCATCCAATGCATTGTTTAAGGTTTTATATCTCATGAGATAAGAAAATTGAGTGTGAACTCAATATAGATCAACTAGGTTCACAAGATTGAGTATGAACCCTAAGATGATTAGATAGGTTAATAAGATTGAGTGTGAATATAAAGAAGATTAGTTAGGTTCATAGGATTGATCTTGAACCTAATGAAAATTAGTCAGGTTCACAAAATTGAGCCTAGCCCTGAAGTAGTTAGCTAGGTTCACAATGTTATGGTTCCACGTTCTTATGATTATTCTATATTTCTATGTCATATGACTATGATTATGTTCCATGTATCATTTTTAATGTCTCATGATTCCACACACTTTTTCCATGGTATATGATTGTTCATTTAATATTATATATCATTCTATCATGACATATAAAAAACTCTTATTATTCCATATTATTTCTAATAATATATTTCTCCCCTAATAATATTTTCTCATATTCTTATGATTCAAACCTTGATTACATGTTTATAAGTTTCCCATTATCAAGAATTTTAGCTCAAAGCTTTATTATGTTTCCATTCCCTATGTTATGAAGAAGAGTATAACTTATGAGAATTCTATAAGGGAGTCTAGTGTGGCTCAATTATAGAGAAATATTCACGAGTATCATAAAATAATATGCTTATGTAGATGATCCAAAAAGACACCAAACCTTACATTTTTGGTATTTTGTGTTTATTTTTGAGAGGTAATGTTTAACTTTTTTAAATGATTTAAAATAAAAATAGGCTTGTCTCACTTTTTATTAAATATAGTGTTTAAATAAAGTGTTTTTTAGTACCAAACTTGGGAGTGAGAGTCTAGGGAACCAAAAAAACCATGTTTGATCTCATAAAGTCCCCTATATACATGTATGAGAAGCCAATGATAATTAAAAAAGTTTTTATGATGAAGAGATTATTAAAAATGAGTCTATTAGTGTTCTGTAAATGTTGGGAACAACCATGATAGTCAATTTTGTAGAAGAATAGTAAAAGGGGAAAACAAGAATAAAAAGAAGATAACAAACACAAAGATTTATGTGGTTAAGGAATAATACCTAAATCTATAGAGTAACAGAATCATTTCACTAATTTTATGAGTAGGATTATAGAGTGAAATTTTGAGTCCTAAAAACCGTAGCTTGAATGAAATCATAAAGAAACTCACATTGTTATAGTTTTATTCATCCATCCAATGGCCTGAAGGCCTTCATTTTTATTGATTTTTGATAATCCACCTTTCAAGGGGTGAGGTGGAACCATTACAAGGTCCGTAGGCATAAGTATTACATGGCCCGTAGGCCTTAGAGGAATTCATTTCCTGTAGGCTTCAAACATTACATACAACCCAGACTAACTACTTAGAACTGCTCCTTCCCAGCATCGTCATCATGAAATTAGCTCTCCACCTTCACATGACTGTTCGACTAGGATTTCTCGTGCATGCACAGGCTTTTCCCGATGGTAGGTTCCATACCCTCTCATTATTGCAATCTGTTTAGCTTCTACTATGGTGAAAGATCCTTGCTCATCCTCCTTCTGAAGCTTGTTCCTTGTAGGTTGTCTGGTTTTCATATGCACTTAAGGTGGCCTGAAGGCCTTGAGGTGGCTCGAAGGCCTTACTGACCTGAAGGCCTAGGTGTCCCAAAGGCCTTAAAGGACTCGGGGACCAAATCGGTGGCCTAAAGGCCCAAATAGGGGAATATTCCTGGATGCTACAGTGACAAACATTGCTTGCTACAGTACCCACTACAGTACCTGCTACAGTGCTGCATAGTTCCCGCTCTAGTACTTGCTACAGTACCTACTGCAGTACTGCTATAGTATTGGGAAATTAGCCTCCACCTGGATTTGATCCCGGGTCGCCTGGATGCACTTAAGGAGTCCTCACCAACTAGGTTGAGGCTCATGTGCTAGTTTTATTCAAAATAGTTGGTTCACTATGCTATAGTGACCAATGGAATAAATTATGCAGAGATACAATACCATCATCAAAAAATTACAAGATGATACAATAACCAATCAAATTTCATGCTAAAACAACATTGCAGTCAGTATCACCAATAGACTTTGCTATAGTTGGTCAGATTTTCTATAATACCTAAAAATTTAGGTCGGGTCCCAAAGGCCCTTGATCCCCTATGTTGGGGCACACTACCCCCTACATCCCCCAAAAACCTCATCATGAAGGTCTAACCTAATAGTTGGAACCTGTTCTATAGAAAAATCCATTAATAATTAGACTAACTTTATCCAAGGATTGGGATAAAATATTTCAATAATTATAAAGGTAATCCAATGACATATCATGTGAACAATTTCAATATGATTTATGGGAAACTAGAATCAGCAAAGATGAAATCCATAGAAGATGTGTGGGGGATTCTATTACTATCATCACTAATAAAGTCATGGGAAATGATGGTAACAAAAACCATAAATTTCTGTGGAAAAACTAAACTAGTGTTTAAAGATTTTAGAAACTTAATCCTGAATAGAGAACTCAAATAGAGGGAATTCCAAGCACCTTCCAGAACTGCACTTAATGAAAATAGACGATTATAATCACCCTGGAGAAGAAGTCATAAGAAAATTTCAACACTTCTGTTAGAGTAAGGGGATTGGGATAGAGACAAATGTGCTCGGTTCACAACATCAGAATGGTGTAACAAAGTAAATAAGACAAAATTAATAGAGAATTCATAGAGTATTCGAATACTGTCATGAACTAGATCTAGTCATCATCAAAACTGGCACCCTACCCGGTCCATGGAAAGTCCTGAAGGTAATTACCTATCCACATGGACTATAAAAAGTTCCCAGGTATCATGAATAATGGTTTGGGAATGATTTACCCAAGTTTAGAATCATTAAACAACCAAAAACAATAAATAAACTGAATCTGAAAATTTAGTCCAAACAAGCCTGTAATAAAATTCAGAACTGAAATACATGGTTTTAGAAAAATCCCAAGAGGTCCATAACTCAAAATTAGCATAAAATATAACTCTATAACCATCACACGACAAGAGTGCATCATCCTCAAGCCTTCTTCACAACACCGCATCAAGGATGGAAGCTAATAACCCGAACCACCATCTCCAAGGACCTTTCCCTTACCTGTGTCAAGAATAACCAAGTATACTTACACCCAAAGGTCTAAGTAGGGTGTGATCCTAATCTCAATAGTATGCCACCCAAAAATATTACATGTGATAAACATTTTATGAAAAACAAAGCTTGCAAGTACGATAAACAAGAAATGTTATTAATAATTTTAAAAGGATGCAACTTCAAATGAAAACAGTTTTTAAGGAACCAACTTTAAGAAAAAAACAATTTTAAAGAAAATATCCATGATACTGAAATTTCCATCCAATCACACCATATTCCAATGTTAAGTATAATATATTTGATGAGCACTAATCACAGGAACACCCCTAGGCCCTAGTTGTGGGCCCTAGGTACATCATATCTCAGTGTAAAAGTAACCATAATAAATATCCTTCTTAGGAACAAGCCACTAGGAGGGGAAACCCCAATATACTAGTGGTCCCCAACATCATAAAAGTTTAGTTAGTGTTGTCATCATCAAACTTGCTAAGTGAAACTGGGATGATACCGCTCTAGATCACTAGCATACTAGTCCTAATTCACCCATCTAGATACATGGGTTTTCCCTCTTTATTCTAAATCAAGTTACACATGTTAAAAATAATATTTGAACATAAAAACACCACTTCTGAAACATACACAAACAAAATAGTACCTAACATGCCTTTTCACCCCTTGTGTAACTCAATAAACCATTCAAAACTTTTATAAAACAATTCCAAGTAGTAAAACAAGGTTTTTCACACAAAAATCCCTTCAAAAAACCTCTTTTAAGGCCAAATAAACATCAATACCACACCCAACCAGATTCTGAAGTGCTAAAACATTTACTAAAACCATTTCATGGATAATAGAACAACCCCAAATAATACAACATAAAAAACACATGAAAAACACCCAATTTCATGCCAAAATGAAACTTTAAAATTAAATGATCAGTCAATGATACCAAAGATGATTTTTGAAGAACCCTAAAAGGATGGAAAATATTATAAATAGGTTAAAAAATCAAGATAAATTCATCCAAGAATGTTTATCCATGAAAACACATACCTTATATGTCAAAAACCCCAAATCCTTGTGTGAAACATCAACTGCACCACCACCACACCACAAGGGAGTAAAAAAAAACCTAAATCCACAAGATTAGACCAAGAAATACAAAATAAAACCCTAGGTATGAAGCCCTAGATTTTTTAGAAGTGGAACTTCAAGAAAGAGGGAAGAAAGCCTAAGGAGAATGAAAGAAACAAGAGAGGAAATCACTTACTTGAAGAATCTTGAAGTTCCACCACAAAACCCCCTTAAAAATTGGGTTCCATGGAGGTTTGAGGGAGCTTGAGAGCCTTCCATGGCTATAAGTCACGAATTTGGGGATAAATGGGTGCACTAGGGTTAAAATTGGAAGGTAAAACTTATAAAAAAACATTTTTTATGATATGGACACTTGTGCACAGTTTGGCTGCATGGTTTAGTAAACCGTGTGGCCAAACTGTGCACCATGTTCTGTCCACCAAATTTTTTTCCATTTTCTTCAAAATTCAAGGGGGACTTAGGGAAAAACATGTGGGGAAAGATAGGCCAAAAATAGAAGATGAATAATGCCCCAAAATTTCAAACCTGTTACACCTGGCTCCTGAGAAAACAACCAAGAACCTGACCTGAAATGGAACGAAGTAAAACATAAAAACCCGAGTGTGAAAATTCTACCCACCATAACGCTTTCCGCCCCCGGAAATCCATATAAAATACAGATGCAAAAAAAACAATACTATTATAAGTTCAAAGGGGGTTCCCAATGAAAATACAATAAGGACACTACCAGTAAGAAAAGAGGGTTATGAGTTAATTCGAGAGGCCAAGACGGACTCCCCTGATAAGGGTCACCCACCCCAAAAAGCCAAAACACCTCTAGTTGATCAAAAAAGGAAAATATACTCTCAATAACCAAAAATTAAACAAATTTCATGAAACTAACAAACATAATTGAACCAAATCCCAAGACAAAACACCTTAACCACTACCCGATGAATCTCAAGTAATTTACCTGAAATGAATAAATAATGCGAACAGGGTTACCACAACCTTACTTCAACAAAGCCGTTGGGAATGATCCAATCCCAAAGTTTACCCAAGAAAGAAGTTGGAGGTTTTATGTCTCTAAACAAGACTACCTACCACCAATACAACACCAATAACCACTTCCGAACGGTTTGGGAAACCGTGCGATAACCATGCGGTAACTGTGCAAACCATTATATCTAAAGGAAAAAAATCACATGGTTACCTGGGGTGAGGATCAAGACCGTGCATAGGCCGTACGGTAGGTTCCGTCTCCTACTGCATGATTTCTTAGGTGGGTTCACAATTACTACAAACCATGCGCAAACTGTGTGCAGGGGTCTGCCCTACCAAGAACTTACATTTTTCTCCAAAAACTCCAAGGGAAATCAAGGGGAAAAGCTAGAACAACACCTAAGAATGAACCATAAAACCAACATAAGGAGGTCTGGATGGACTCCCCACCATAAGAGACAACTTAATCTCCCAAGATAGAACACATAAAATAATAGGGGGAGGCCCGAATGGACTCCCCACCATAAGAACCAACCATCTTAACCAAAGATCATAGACCGACACAAAAAAGACCCCATAAGACCCAATCCCCATTGTAAGGTTGGTCAATAAATGAAACTCCAAACTAGTAGAGACACTATGTGGTTCACCACTCCCACGAGCATTACCATCCTCGAATAATCCCAACCAAGAATGAGATCAAAAGAGCCTACTGAGTTATTCATACATGAACAAACATACTAAGAGTTGAAACCACAAGAGTTCAAGTACTAATCTTGAGAAAACAAAACTACCCTGCCTCTTTATATCCAAGGAGGTATTTTTCCACCAAAATGTACTGCAACCCTGAGGGATAGGGTCCACATGTCCCTTTCCATCACACTAGACCACTTCAAATGAGACCATCACATCGAAACATCAAACTATCTCCACATCTCACACCAGAGACAGAAGTTAAACCAAGATCCCTTACACCCTTGGGAATTTATGAATACATTCCAGCTTCACTTCAGGACCTAAAGTTAGAGCTCAGATGATTGAAGCATCTCCTGCCTCACATTCAGGAACTAAAAAACTCCCGAATAGATTTTCTTCCTCTAGTGCCACAAGGAACTACACCATGATCCAACAACATCAATAGAACACAACACATCCTACATACCTCTTACCATTTCATAGAACCTTCACCAAGATAGGGGCTTAGAAGATGCACATGCATCACCCCTTTCACCCTGAACAAGAAGCAACAAAAGAAAGGACACACGAAAGACACCTTAACTCAGAATAAGAAATTCAGAAATTATAGGAAGAGAAACCCACTTTCATTTAAGAATAATCCCTCATTAGGTTCCGCAACATCCACCTTTTCCCTTAAAATAAAACACAACACAACAAGTCACCACCAAACATGAACTCGACAAGTGATAGAGACATTACTAGGAGTGGAACCTTGAACAAAGTTCCAAGTAGCATTAGATTACCTCAACCAACCATGACAACCTCGAATGACCAGATTTTTCCAAACTAGTGGCCTAACATGAAACATTGCTTCAACGAGACTAAAAAAAGACCTAAAGGCCCTTTAAGACATCATCCTTCACTAACAACCCCAAACTGCTTTCACCTTCATCATTGGAATTCACCATCACCACTTCTAACTAAAACCTATAGACCCAACGATGTCAAACTTAACCTTTGTCAATTAAATCAACTCGATAAACCATGAATCCTTTAAACTCCTTCCACATTCACTCTTACACTATGAGAGGATCAACATAATCTAAAAAATAAGAGATATAAACTCAACCCTGAAACTCGAGAATAGAGTTTGTACTTTGATCAACTAGAGGAACTGATAACAGTGAATCACTAGTGGACGCACTTAAATCATGCATTAACTATTTATGGGAGCATACCTTAGCCATAAAGAAAACGTAAGGGCCTAAGAAAGATGGTACTTTGGTAAAAACATACCACAAACCATAACTGAACACATGAGGGGAACCACTGCAAAGGCTTATCGGAACATTTATTGTAAAAGACTACTAACCAACACTTCAAACCATATTATGGATGAAATAAAAACCCAAAACATTGCTCAAACAATAGAGGTTTTCAAAACCAAAACATACCATAACAACATTAAAAAAATACAAAAGGACACACAAAAAAATTACCAGTTAGTAAGACACAAAATTTTCCTTCAAAATAATTTTTGAAAAAAAACAAGGTTGGTGGGTTTCACATTCACCAATGGTACCTCATGGGCCTCACAAAAGCATGTTTCCATGGAACACTGGGCACACTCTTCATATCCATATTAGCACTCATAAATTCATGCCATTAACCATCCATATTCCCACATAAACCCATGTATGTGGTCACCCGTGAGGATACCAAAGACCAAAACTGAACCTTTCCTCTTTTCAAAATCAAAACATTCTTCCCACACTTTCTCTTTCTCAAAACCACTAACCACATAATCAAGAACCAATCCAAATCTTAAAAACATTTTCATAAAATCACCAACCATTAACATAAAAAATCACTTTCAATTCTTACACATTAATTTCAAAACATTTCACCCCACTCAAAATAGAATTTCAAACCCACTTTAAAATCATACTTGTTTTCCAAAACATTGAGTTTATGAATCCACAGGTTTTGATTATAAAAATCCAATATCATCTTAAAAAAATACCATGTCATGAAAATACACCTTTTCAAAACCTCTTTCAAAATAGTTCCAAAAATCCATTTCAATCCCTTTGAAAATCATACCATTCCCACTTTAAAATCCCTATCAAAATAGATTTCCAAAACCCACTTTAACATAAATTACGCTTTCCCAACAATTAATTTTAATAAACCACATGTTTAAATTATGAAAATATAATCTTGATAAACCAAACCCCATCCACTCAAAACCAATTTCATTTTAAAGTCTCATTTCCAAAATTTTCAAACAAGATTTTTACAAATTATTTTCCAAGACCCATAAAGGTACCGAAAGAATCAAGGGGAAACTAGTGCCGATGGGTGACTCAGAAATATGGTTGGAATACATACGCCAATCACACCACCATCACATAGAGTGTTCTAGGAAACTATCCCTGACTCAATATGGCTTTCCATGCCCTGCGAGCTCATTGAGACCATTGGCCTAACTCCCATTTCATTTCCCAAATAATGAACAACCACACGGACCAAAATACTTATATGGAACCCAAATTCCCTTGGTAACTCAAGTCACACCACAAGGTGTGCTGGGTAGCCACCTTAATTGTAACTAGAACATCGAGTTTTGAAAATCCTAGCTCTTTTCTACCCAGACTCTTTCCTAAAAGAACATAACCCAAAAAGAAATAACCTCTCCTTTGATACAATTTTTTCACAAACCAGATATGGTCACCATCAAAACCGGCACCAGACCCGATCCATGGAAAGTACCGAAGGGTTTTACCCATCCCCATGGGCTAGGGAAAGTGATCAGGTATCATGAATAATGGATTGGGAAATATTTACATGAGTTTAGAAGCATTAAACATCCAAAAACAATAAATAAACTGAATCTGAAAATTTAGTCCAAACAAGCCTATAATAAAATTCAGAACTGAAATACATGGTTTTAGACAAAGCCCAAGAGGAAAAAAACTCAAAGATATCATACACTACAACTCTAGAACCACCACACGATAAGGTTCCATCATCCCCAATCCTTCTCTACAACACCGCATCAAGGATGGAAGCTAACCACCCGAACTGCCATCTCCAAGGACCTTTCCCTTACCTATGTCAAAAATAACCAAGTCTACTTACACCCAAAGGTGTAATTAGGGTGTTATACTAATCACAATAATATTCCACCCTAAAATATTCCATGTGATAAAAATTTTAAGAAAAATAAATCTTTCATGTCTGATAAACAAGAAATGCTAGTAATAATTTTAAAAGGATGCAACTTCAAATGAAAATAGTTTTTAAGGAAGAAAATTTAAGAAATGAAATTTTTTAAAGAAAATATCCATGATATTGAAATTTATATCCAATCACACCATATTTAGACAACAAGTACAATATATTTTATGATCACTAATCACAGGAACACCCCTATGCACTAGCTAGCTGTGGGCCCTAGGTACATCGTATCTCGGTGTAAAAGCAACTATAATCAATATACTTCTCATGAAAAATCCACTATGGGGGAAAAACCAATGTCCTAGTGGTCTCCAATATTATAAAATTTTAGTTAGTGTTTTTATTGTCAAACTTGGTAAGTGAAATAGGGATGATACCACTCCGGATCATTAGCATAATAGTCCTAGTCTGCCCACCTAGATACGCAGGTTTTCCCTCTTTGTGCTCAATAAAGTTAAACATGTTAAAAATACAATTTTCACATAAATACACCACCTATGAAACATAAAAACACCAAAATGTACCTAACATGCCTTTTCAACCCTTGTGTAACTCAATAAATCATTCAAAACTTTTATAAAAAGATTCCAAGTAGTAAAACAAGGTTTTGCACACCAAAATCCCTTAAAGAACCCTCTTTAAAAGAAAAATGCACATAAATACCATACCCAACCAGATTTTGAATCCCTAAAAACATTTAATAAAACCATTTCATGGATCATAAAACAACCCCAAATTATATAACATAGAAAACACATGAAAAACACCCAATTTCATGCCAAAATTCAACTTTAAAAATTAAATGATCAATCAACGCTACCAAATATGATTTTTTAAGCACACTAAAAGGATGGAAAACATTATAAATAGGTTAAAAAATAAAGATAAATTCATCCAAGAATTTTTATCCATGGAAAAACCTACCTTATATGTAAAAAATCTCAAATCCTTGTGCGAAACTTCAACCGCACCACCGCCACACCACAAAGGAGTGAAAACGAACCTAAATCCACAATATTGGACCAATAAATCCAAAATAAAACCCTAGGTACGAATCCATAGATTATTTAGAAGTGTAACTTCAAGAAATAGAGAAGAAACCCTAAGGATAATGAAAGAAACAAGAGAGGGAATCACTTACTTGAAGAATATTGAAGTTCCACCACTAAAAACCCATTTAAAATTAGGTTCCAAGGAGGATTGATGGAGCTTAGGATCCATCCATAGATATAAGGCAAGAATGGGGGGAGAAATGAGCACACTAGTGTAAATATCAGAAGGGAAAACTTGGAAAAACAAAATATGTTTTATGACCTGGGCACCTGTGCACGGTTTGGCTGTATGGATTAGTAAACTCTGCAGCCAAACTGTGCACCCTATTCTGTCCACCAAAAAATTGTCCATTTTCTTCAAAATTCAAGAGGGACTTAGTGGAAACCTAGGAGGAAAATATAGGCCAATAATATAAGAGTAATAATGCCCCAAAATTTCAAACATGTTATACCCAGCTCCTGAGAAAACGACCAAGAACCCGACCCGAAATGGAACGAAGTAAAACTTAAAAACTTGGGTGTAAAAAATACACTCAAGAATTTCCAAAACAATTTGGACAGAAGCAATGAACATAGTATCATACTTGGTTAATAGAAATCTATTCTCTCTGATAAGACAATAAGTTCCAAAACAACTATGGTTTGATAACAACTAGAAGTTGTCTATATCAAAGTTTTTGGGAGTATTTATTATATCCATGTGGATACTAAGGATCAAGATTTATTTGAAGAAAAATACAATTCATGATTCATCATTGGATATAGATATGAAAAATTTGGATTTAAACTATGGGAAAATGACAAATTATAATTCATCAAGGGTCGAGATGTTCCCTTGAATGAGAAGGTTCTTTAAACAGAATAGTGCTTGGATGAGGTGGAAGTTGAAAGTAGTGAATCAAATGAAAAATTCCAAGTATATCTAAATAAAAACAATATAAGGGAATAAGTTTCAATGAGTTAAGATGAAAATATAATTAGTTTGGAAGTGATAATGGTAGAATATGTGTCAGAATGATATAGAACTATTGAAATTTGAGGGAATGCTCCATAAGTTAGTGCATTAGAAATTCTAGATCAAGATAGATCATAGTAGTATGTAAAATTGTGTGGATACTTCAGATTTAGGTAGTTATTCTAGAGGTTTGGGGACAACATGAATTTCTTACTTCTAACAGATGAAGGAGAACCAAATATCCTGGAATAGGCTGTTACTCTTAGTGACTCTAAAAAGTAGGATTCAATGATGAAAGATGAAATGTATTTTTTGAAATTTAATGATACATGGGAGATAAATAACTTACTATAAGAGAAAATAGTACCTAAGAATAATAATATGTTTCATTTGAAGGAAGAAATTGACGAAAGGAAGAGGTATAAGGTATAATTGATGCTGGAGAGATTTAAATAGGAGGGGATTGATTTTTATGAAATTTTATCATCGCTAGTTAATCATTCCACTATCTAGACAATAATAATCCTAATTATGTTTGATAATATTTAACTTGAGTAAATGGATATAAATATGGACTTCCTTTATAGTGATTTGGAGGAAAAGATTCACATGAAGTAGCTGATGGATTTCTAGGAAAATCAAAACAAAGGCTAGGTATGAAAACTAAATAAAAGTCTACATGGCTTGAAGTAGGTACCAAGTTAGTGGAATATTAAGCTCAATGATTTTATGGATGAATAATATTTCACTTGATGTAACATAGATCACTATTTCTAATATAAGGCATGAAATGATGGGAGTTTCATTATTCATCTCTTATATATTGATGACATGTTTCTAGCTGGTTCAGATGATGAAAGGATTTAGAAGTTAAAGTAGGATTTTTCCAGAATATTTGAGATGAAGGATCTTGGATAGGCCAAGAATATATTGGGAATGAATATTGAGATATATAGGGAAGTAGAAAATTTGTTGATATCTCAAAGGGACAACATCTGGAAGGTCATTGAAAGGTTTAGGATGATATGATACAATCTAGACTCTATTATATTGGCCAGACATTTCAAGATTTCCAAGTAAAAGTTGCCTAAAATGGAATATGGGGTCACATACATGCTAAAAGTTCCATTTACATTGGCTACATGAATTCTGATGTACTCCATGATATGCACTCGACTAAACATTGCATTGTTAGTGGGTGTTTTGAGCTATTTTATATCGAATTCGAGAAGGGAAATTTGAGAGGATGTGAAATGGATCATCCAATATTTTAAGGAATCATAAGACTCAACCTTATGTTTTGGTATGAACAATCCATTGCGAGGTTATATTGATACTAATTTCACTTGGGATTCAAATATCTAGAATAGAACCATGGGATTTGTGTTCATCTATGGAGGAACAATAGTTAGTTAGTTGTCATGAATATAATGAATTGACACTTTTAAAACATAAAAAGTAGAGTATGTAACAACAATAAAAGTGGGAATAGAACTAATGTGGTTGGTATGCTTGCTGGAGGAACTCAGAATATTCTAGTAGGGTAGAAAGTTATTTTATGATAGTTATAGTAAAATTCCCTTGGCTCTGAATCCCATGTTTCATGCAAGGATAAAACACATTTAACAGAAGTATAATTTCATCTATAATTTTATGAAGGAAAAGGTATAATATTTTTGAAATATAGTTAGGAAGTAAGATCCAGTGGACATTTTCACTAAGACTTTAGTCCAAGAAATTTCATGGAAACACTATGCTCAGTGGGACTTGGGTGAATGAAATAAAAATATATAACACTAATTTTTACTTATTTTAGAGGATCAAGAGTCTTAATAAGTTTAAAATATATCTCAATGTTTCTTTGGAAGAATATTTAAGTGAGATATTGTTGGTATGTGAATCCAGTTTCAAGTGTTGATTACATATATCATACAAGTAAAAGTCAAACGATATATCAATCTTGGAGTTTAGGCAGTGGTGATAAGATATCCAATAGAATAAAATTTTATCAAACAATGGTGATCAAAAGTTATAGGAAAGTAATCATGGTTTAGTGTAAAAGGAGATGAGTACCTTCAATATTTATTGACTACAACAGTTAGTTGATGTTTTTTGCAGGCAATCAATAGTCACCAAGACAAATGGTGGGACGTTCATGAATCCTAGAGGTCAGATTCAACTAGATGACCAACTAACACTTACTATAAATAACTAGGACTTACACTACACATGTAATGATAAAATTGAGAGATTAATTGAAATAATTTATCTAATTTTCTACTTAGTAAAATTGATTATAATTCTTTTATCCTTTGATTGAAATGGAATATAGTAGTGTTTCCCTCATGGAAATATGACATAATGTATAAACCATTTAAACCAATTAGTTCAAATTCCTTGATTGTTTTATTTACCATTTATCTTGTATATTGTGTGATTTAAGAGTTTTTGTGAGTGTATCATTTAATAGTTTACTAAAAAAATATATTGATATTAACAAAAATATTTCAATAAATATTAGGAATATGAAAAACTCTATTTGAAACAAAATCAAAATTGTCTTTTAAATACGATTTATTTGAAATAAATTATTATATGGGATTTTAAAAACCATTAAAAAAACTAAAAATAAACATGATGATTCAAAATAAAAAAGAAAAAAGAAAAATGTAAAAAAAAACGTAAAAAAGAAAAATGAAAAAAGGTTTTGATCTTCGTATTAACTTTCTTCCTGCATCTCCTCTCTTCTTTGGTCACCTCCTAGTCTTCGTCACTTGCATAATGACGATCTCCACCTGTTTTCACACTCATGGGTCATCACTATCAACCACACCCAAGAACAAATTATCAAATCCATGTAATTTTATGTTGTATATGATACTCATGTATCTATGAGGTTGATTCATGTTTTTCTGGTGTAAAAACCTTTTCTTTATGCTTTCAAAATCCGAAATATATTTTCGTATTTATTGTTTTTAACATGTAGGGGCCAATTGTTTCCATAAATTCTAATTCTCCTATTAAACTATATGAAGATTAATTAAATCTATTTATGAAGTTCCCTCAACCAGATTAAAATTTAAAGTTACTTGATAATTTATGTTGTTAATGTGAAATTAATCACTCATTTTAAGCACCAACATTAACATTTATAGAATATATATCACATGGTATTCATATTATAATTATTTTGGGTATAATTATATTTAACAGTGATTATTAATATGGTACATGAAGATATTTTTTACTAGAAACCATGCCATATCATATTATTATTTTTCTGGTATCTTGTTGGTGTTCCATTCTTGGGCCTCATGGGGTTCTTTATATATTGTTTTGGAAATTTTATTATCAAATTCACCTTTTTATTTTCCAAATTATTTTCATGCTAATGAAATATGATGAACATACTTATATTTTATTTCTTATTTTGTTTTGTTTTCTTAATGTTTCAAAGAACATGGAAATGAACACTATTTATTATGTTCATTCTCGATGAATTGATGAAGTCTCTTATCTATTCCCATATAACATCATATATATGGGAAATTTTGATAATAATTAAAGTATTATTCTAATATTTTGGTTCTTTAATTTTACTTTTAAATCATCAGGTACACACTAAAATATTTTACAGTGATCTTCCTATTTTGAGGGAGCATGATTTGAAGGAACTACTTGATAAGAATTTGAAATCCATAAGATGAAATCTATGCACTTGTTTTCTATTAAATTTGTTGAATCATAAAAACTAGAAATTTTTTCATATACATAACACACTTAGATTCATGGCCTAAAATTTCTCACAACACTAAATATTTAAGAATGGGAATGCATCCTATTAGATGACTACTACAATCGATAGAATCTTGATGCAATGTAATTTATATGTTTGAGTTAATTACTTCTTTTAAATATTGTTTATTGTTTTTTAAAGTTTAATCCCATGACATTGTGTTATTTTCAATAGTTTATGTGACCTTGTGCATGCAATAAGAAGATTCTCGAAGAGTGGGTTATCCCTCTTGGAAGCATTGAAGACATCCACAAGTGGTTCAAAAAACACTACCTAAGGAAATTGAGAAGCAACCCCTTATCAAATATGAAAGGGATTTAGGTAGAGACAAAGATCATAAATGAGTAGTTGGGAAATATTAACAAGAAGGTATTTCTGATAATCAATAGACAACCTATGATTAATGACACTTGATCTGATTATCTATCTATTGGTAAGTATAAAATGCATGAAACTAATTGTTTTTTTCGTTTTTCACTAAAATATAATAGCAATTTGGGTGTGCAGGTTGGGTTCATGTCAGGCTGAACATTCGGTGAACTAGTTTATCTTCAAACTAAACATGGCCCATTTTATTGAAATGGTTGACCCAACACAACCTGTTTACAAAGGGGTGAACCTGAAAGCGATTCATCTAATTTGTTTAATCAAAATAAATTAAAACCTTAATCAATTAACCCAAACAACCCATATAAATTGATCTATATAAACTAAATTTCCCACATAAGAAATATAATTTCATTAAGTTAATAGGTTATATTGCTTATTATTTGTCAACCTAAACACGAATCGAATATTATTTGGGTAATAAGGGTAGAACCAATTACAATATGAACCTATTTATACTTAATAAAAATCCGTTAAACTTGTTTCAGGTAAAGAATTTCCACATATACTCTAGAATAATGGAGACATGGTTTTGAAGGGTGGGTAGGAGAATCTGAGTATGTTTATAAAAAGGCACACATGGAATTATTCCTCTTTAGAGAAAATCTAGATGCATTGAGGGAGAAGTGAAGGGTTCATCCTCAACTGACATACATTATGGTGAACAAACAAGGGGAGTGTCTATCAAATGTGGGTCATGGTGATGTGAACACAGTGACATGGGGATTATTCCTAGAGAGGGAGAACATCCAACCCACCATGGTTGATCCGGTGATATTTGGGGTTTGGAAAGATTAAGCATTTGAAATATAGTCAAGGGGTTGATCTCTGTTATATCCTAAGGCTAGCCCATCCCAGAAATCACTCCAGTGGGTTAGTGATTTTCTCTCACATTTAGTCTATTCAATCCAAATTATCCATAAATAAACCTGTTTTTTGTTTGGTGTAGGTGCAAAGTAATTATTTTTTGGTGAGATTTGTGTATAATGATTACATACACACTTAATTGTTTAATGTTTTTAACAATCTATGAGTTGTGTAATCAATACAAGGAATGGGTGAGTTTTCATAGTTAGTAATTTTTTTTTCACTAAGGGTATGTTTGACATCACTTATTAAAAACTATTTATTATACTTATGTAAATAAGATTGAACAAATGTGGTGTTATGGTTCTAAAAACACACACACACTCAAAATAATGATCATTATTAATAATAAATATAGAAACATTTGTGAAGAATCACTTATCATAAGTGGTAAGTACTACAAAAAGTTTTCATTAAGAGTTTTCAAATGGATTTTAAGAAATCTAGAAACAATTTTCATAATTAATTATCATTATTGGTAAGTAATACTATTAGTTTTCAATAATTGATTTTAAAGGGATATTACTACTATTTATTTCATTCAAGAAAGTGTGATTAATTGAATTAATTTAGTTTTAGAACTATTTTTTTATTTATCATATTTATATTATAAATTATGTAGTTTAAATGCATATTTTTTTTTAAAATATCATCTTATTTTTATCCTATAAATTTTTTATACTGTTATTTAGTTTCTATTTATTTTCCATCATATGAATGCACCAACTCTTGTCTATATGATATGAAAAATTTATGTTCTTTGGACTAAAAAAGTTGTCGCCACTATTTCAAATCCAATTTATAAGGAAATAAGTTTTCATTATTTAAAATATAATAAAAAACATTGTGTTGGACTCCTCATGTTTTAATCACATTTTAATGATCACAAATCCTATATATCCTGTAAAACCTGTTACTCCTGTTTAATCCATCTCAAATCATTTGTAGAGATGGTTGGTTTCTTTATGCTTTAAATAAACTTAACCAATATCTTAATTTGTATAAATCATGTTTTATTATTGTAAACTATATTTAATTTGTTTTATAATGAATTTATTTTATGAATGATCAATTCTAATTCATTATGTGAATATTACAGCTTAAGTATGTATATGGATATTTAGCTAAGTCTAAGAAACCGTGAGTCTGCCACCAGTTTTGGTTTTCTGGAAAAGGACCCAGACATCGTGACCCAGACACCATGACCTAGACACCGTGACCCAGACACCATGACCTAGACACCGTGACCCAGACACCGTGACCCATACACCATGACCCAGACACCATGACCCAGACACCATGACCCAGACACCATGACCCAGACACCGTGACCCAAACACTGTGACCAGACACCAAAACTAGTTTCAGATCTCATGAAGTCTATGACACTGGTTCCTTCCTACCATCACTAAGACACCATTTGAAGTTTGGAAAAGGACCAGACACCGTGATCCTAACACCGCATCTATGCCACCAGTTCCTGATCTCAATGCAACTATGCCATCATGATTGTCTCACCACTCAAAGGAAAAGAAGAATACACCGTTTCCTGGTGACATCGTTTCCAAGTGATACCGTTTCTAAACTATCTGTGACACCATTCTTTAATCTATTTTGTCATTTTCAATTAAATTATAATGGTCATATTTGAGTCATTTAAAGGCACTGATATAATTAATGTTTATTTATAGATATGTCACCTGACAGTACGAGGTATGAGATGAAAAATACATGCATCCTGTCAGCTCCAACTTGTGCATCCTCAATTAATAAGGAAGATAAGCCGAGATGAAAAAATATAAACAATATTAGAACAACAGATGCGTGAGAATTTTTTTTGAAGAGAACTGATACATGAAACAAGATACATCTGAAGAACACACAAAGCATTCTCTAATCCAAAGGCTGGAATACCGTAGATCAGATCCAAAATCATATTTGCTATACCAACTCCACGAAGAATGTGAACTAGTATCTAACTAGAAGCTAGATCACTAGACTTATGATACTTTGTTTTTCACAAGAGGAATTGATACTTACATCTGCTTCATCCTACAAGTCTAGAGCTGTATAGAATAACACTCAGAGCACTTCTAACCTTTTTATCATCATCTTTTCTCTGTTGTGTATTGTTTTAGCTTTTGAGAAGTGTGTGTGTGTCTGTATTAAAAACACACACTGTATCTTGTATTAAACTAAAGGATACAATATATCCTTACTCTCATATCTTTTTACATTTGTTTACTCCCACAGATAAGTGTGGAAGAGGTCCATGTGTGACTGGTAGTTTATACCCACAAAGAACTGTGGAGGAGGTCTTGTGACCTAGATAGTTCTGTGCACTGTTGTTTAACTCGATATAGGGTGTGGATCAAAGTTTATTAATATAAAATTCTTGGTGGAATATGATCACCAAGTGGAGTGGATTAGGTCTCTATTTGAGACTAAACCACTTGTTTTTACTACTGTGTTGTTTAATTTAGTTTTTCTCTATTATACTGTATAATTCAGAAATCACTATATTTTACTTTGATAGTTAATATTGGATAGAAGTTATAATTAATTTTACTTATTAAAATAGCTTCAAAAGTAGTATCAATAACTCATACTGATATTACTAAGAATTAATCAATATTCTAAGTGGTTATTTGAATAGTCAAACTTTTATAACCGTATTACCTTGATTGACTGGGCTGTATTTATTTTTATTGGGGAACCTTTTAAGAAAAATTTTCAACATAAATTTTTATAGATGCTCAATTCACCCCCCTCTTGAGTACTCTACTTCGACCAACATTTGGTATCAGAGGAGTTTGTATTCCTATTAAGAATATGTTTTTAAAACTATTCAACTGTGATTTTAGTTGAACTTTAAATATCTATAAATTTCTGTTAATTCTAAATTGATAACTCTTTAAAAGTATTTCTTTATTTTGGATAATAGACTGGAAGGGGATACAACTAATAGACCGCCATTATTTAATGGAACTAATTTTTTCCAATGGAAAATTAAAATGAAAATGCATTTAGAAAGTATGAGATTTGAAATTTGGTCTTCAATTATAGATGAGTATAAGATTCCTGCTACTGATAGAATTACTTGTTATAACCCAACTAAGATTACCTACAATAAAAATTTCAAATCCATTAATTCCTTATATTTATCTTTAGGATATGAGGAGTTTAACAGAATATTTTCATGTAAAACTGCCCATGAAATTTGGGATACCTTGTCTATTTCACATAAAGGAAATTCTAGTGTGAAATAAATGAGACTCAATACTTATACTATTAAATATGATAAATTTAAAATGAATCCTGATGAGCCTATTTCTGACATGTATCTCAGGTTCAACGAAATTTTCAACACAATGATTTCTCTTGGAAGAGAAGTTACTACCAAAGAACAAATCATGAGGATTCTCAGATGCCTACCTGATAGATGGAGAGGAACCTTTGTCTCTATTAGAGATTCATGTGATATAAGAAAATTATCTTTCAAAGAACTCATTAGGAAACTAATGATGTATGAATATGAGCTGGAAGTCAATAGGGAAGAGGAGGATGAACCCAAAAGAAAATCTGTTACATTCAAGACTACCACCTCTAAACACAAAGAAAAAGAGAAACTGCAAGTCTTTGTAAAAAGTTATATCATTGAACAATAATCACCTGATAGTGATGAGGAGATGGCTCAATTAGCCATAAGGTTTAAGAAATTTTACAACAAGAAGAAATTTTTTAGAAAGACTAACTTGAAAGAAAGATATGATCAAAAGGGAAGATGGAAGAAAGATTGGAAAAGAAGTGACAAGTATGATGAGATAGTATGCTATGAATGTAATAGAAATGGACATATAAAGTTTGACTGTCCCAAGCTCAAGTTCAAAAATAAATATGATGAAAAATATAGAAAGTATAAAAAGGAAATGAAAGCAAATTGGAGTGATTCTGAGGATAGTTCAAGTGACTCAGAATCTTCACATGATGAACAGGATAACAAAGCCAATATGTGTTTTATGACAAACACATCCGAGGTAACACTAGAATCTCCTGAACACAATTCCTATTATTTTGGAGATGAAAGTGATTTTGAAAATATGTCTAATGAAGAAATATTTTAGTACTGTAATATTCTTGAAGAGTCATGTAATGAAATAAAAGATAAATATAAGTCTTTAAATAAATAGCATGATCTTACCTCAACTGTTAAAACCGAACTTACTGTATAAAGAGAGAAAAATGTTCAATTACTCAAAGAAAACAATGAACTAAAGTTATCTAATGATCAATTGAAAAAGTAACTTGAAAGTTTTACTAATGGTAAAGATACCTTGGTAAAAATTCTAGGTAAAAAGATTGCCAGTAAATACACTACTGGTATTGGATATCAACCTGATAAAAGAAATTTTGGAAGAACCAATTTTGTTTCTAAATCTAGGACATACAACTTTACTCCTAGTTCTGGAAAACATTATGCTAGTTCAAATTATGATACACTATCTACCATTTTAATCTTTTATAGACCAAATAGAGTTTATTTTTCAAGAACTTTACATAATTCTTATAGGAAACCTATGAGGTAGATGTGGGTTCCTAAAGCACTAGTCAATAATATTATTGGACCCAAACAAATATGGGTACCAAAGTTTGTTTTTATTTGACTATTTTGTAGGAAAATTGTTTAAAGATCTCCAGTAAAATCTTATGGTACTTGGATAATGGGTGTTCAAGACACATGACAAGGGACTATTCATGCTTCAATAACTTAATAAAAATTTATGGTGGACATGTCACCTTTGGTGAAAATGCCAAAGGAAAAATCATTGGCCTTTGCCAAATCGGTAACTCTAACTCAATCTTAATTTCCAAAGTAATTTTTGTTGATGGACTGAAATTTAATCTGATTAGTATTTAACAACTATGTGGTGATGGATTTCATGTTAAATTTAAAAATGATTCTTACAATGTTTTTAATTCTAAAAATGAATTAGTATTTTATGCATTGAGAAATGAAAATGTATACTCTGTTAACTTAGATTATTTAGTTTCTCAAAATGCTTCATGTTTAAGTGTATTTCACAAAGAGTCTTGGCTTTGTCATAGAATACTAGGACACTGAAATATTCACTCCCTTATAAATCTAACTAGAAGAAGTTTAGTCAAATACCTACCCAAAATTGAGTTTCCAAATGATAAAGTGTGCAATCCTTGTCAAAAGGGAAAGAAACACAAAATTTTCTTCAAACCAAAGAAATAAGTGTCAACTTCTCAACCTCTTGAATTGGTTCACATGGATTTGTTTGGAACATCTAAATTTTCTAGTTTAAATGGGAAGCACTATTTTTATGTTCTTGTATATGACTTCTCTAGATATACTTGGAGTTTCTTTTTGACTAACAAAAGAGAAGCCTGCTCTCATTTCACCAAATATGCTAAAACTGTAGAAAATTTTAGTGGACTTAGAATTAAATCCTTAAAAATGATCATGGTCGTGAGTTTGGAAATCAATATTTTGAATCCTTTTTCTCACAAAATGGATATATTCATAACTTTTATACCCCTAGAACACCTTAACAAAATGGAGTTATAGAAAGAAGAAATAGAACCTTGCAAGAGATTGCTAGAACCATGCTTAGTGAACATGACATACCTATTTATTTCTGGGTTGAATCATAAATACAACATGCTATATCATTAATAGAGTGTTTATTATACCCATTCTTAAAATAACTTCATATGAGTTATGGAAGAATAGAAAACCTAAATTAAGCTACTTCAAAGTTTTTGGTTGTAAAGTCTATATCCTTAATACTAAGTACAATCTTGAAAAGTTTGCATCCAAGAATGATGAGGGAAGTTTTCTAGGATATTAAATCTCTAGTAAATCCTATAGAGTGTTTAACAAAAGAACTAAATGTGTGGAAGAATATGTCCTTGTTAAGTTTGATGAGATAGATCCACATGAGACTAAGACCACTCTAGAGAACCTGGAGGATGGTATTTTAAATTTGGAGATCAATGATAAACCCTCTAACCATCCTGTAAAAGGATATGTGAAACTTCTAGTTCTATAAATTATTTAGATTCAAGTCATAATGAACCCAAACCTATTGATGAACCTGAAATCACTAGCTCCTTGTTTTCTAGAGCTATTAGAACCCTTAAGAACCATACTTTAGATGCTATTGTAAGAGATTTAGATAAATGAACTCAAACTATATCTTATCTTAGAAATCAGGTTGAACATAAAGTTTTCTTGTCACAAATTTAAGCTAAAAATATTAATGATGCTATCAATGATGAGTTTTGGGTGATGGTTATACAAGAATAACTTAATCAGTTTGAAAGGAACAAAGTTTGAAAACTCTTTGACAAAACCAAAGACACATTTACCATAGGAACTAAGTGGGTTTTTATAAATAAGGTAGATGAATCTGGTAATATAGTTAGAAACAAGGCTAGACTGGTTGCACAAGGCTATAGTCAAGAAGAAGGAATTAGCTATAAGGACACCTTTGTACTAATAGATAGACTTGAATCCATTATAATCCTACTTTATTATGCTGCACATCTTAATTTTAAACTATATCAAGTGGATGTTAAGAGTGAATTACTAAATGGGTATATAGATAAGGATGTATTTGTTGAACAACCTCATGGTTTCACAAATCCTCACTTTCCAAATAATGTTTTCAAATTATCAAAATATTTGTATGGTTTAAAACAAGATCCAAGAGTTTGGTATGATAGATTAAGTACTTTTCTTATTTCTAAAGGTTTTAAAAAAGGAATAGCTGATCCCACCCTTTTTATAATTTTTTTTTCAATGATGTTTTAGTAGTTCAAATTTATGTAGATGATATTATTTTTGGATCTTCAAAAAATTATTTATGTATTGAATTTTCTAAAATTATGATTTTTTTTTGAAATGAGTCTAATGGGTGAACTAAAATTCTTTATTGGATTTCAAATCTTTCAAAATAATGATGGTATTATCTTAAACAAAATAAAATATACTAAATATATTCTAATTTTTTTTGGCTTGGATAGCACTAAAAGTAGTGATACTCCAATGAGTACTACTTGTAAGATGGATCTTGATGAAGAAGGAAAATATGTTGATCAAGCCACTTATAGAGGAATGATTGGAAGCTTACTATACTTAATTGATAGCCAACATGACATTATGTTTAGTGTATGCATGTGTTCTCATTTTCAAGAAAACCCTAAGGAATCTCATTTACATGTTGTTAAAAGGATTTTAAAATACCTCAAACATACACCCAATCTAGGACTGTTCTATCCCAGAGGACAATAATTTGAGTTAGTTAGTTATTCTGATGCTGATTTCAGTGGTTGTAAGTTATATAGAAAGAGTACCTCTGGAACATGTCACTTTTTAGGCAAGTCTATAGTATCATGGTGTAGTAATAAACAAAACTCTGTTGTATTATCTACTGCTGAATATGAATACATAGCTGCTGGTAGTTTTTGTGCAAATATTTTGTGGATGAAACACACATTACTAGATTATGGATATCAATTCAGGCATGTATCTATAAATTGTGATAATAAAAGCACTATTAACATCTCAAAAAATCATGTTTCACACTCTAGGACAAAACATATTTATGTAAGACATCGATTTTTAAGATACCATTATCAAAAAGGTGATATCACTTTGGAATTCATTGGAACTGAATATCAGCTTGCTGATATATTCACCAAACCATTAAATTATGAAAGGATAGATTAAATCATACATGAATTAGGAATAATAAATCTTAAGTAGAAAGTGTACTATTTTACAACTTACTGTTTCATAGTTTACAGTTTCACAAGTCACTGTCTTAAGATTACTATCTAACTCTCATAGTTCTGCAAGTTACTGTTTCATGTTTACATTCTCATAATTATTGTCTCTCAGTTACTGTCTTTCACTTACTGTCTCAAGTATTACGGTTGCATTGTGTGGAGACACACCGTAAAGGTGACACCGTGAAAACCTGTTCTGATCTCACTGTGACAACCTATTTTGGTCTCACTATAATTTTTTTTTCATTTTATTTGTATTTTATTACCCGTATCGCTGTGTTGATTATTTTACTATATTCATCCTGTGATTTTGAATTTGCGACACTTGAAATCCCTAAATGATAAAAACCAAATGTATTTCACTATCTTCTTCACTCGATATTTATTCTATCAAACCCTAAACCTTTCTCTCTCAAACCATAAGACCCTTTCAATCCTTCATCTCTATCTCTATCGAACCTCTCTTTGAATGCCCAGAATGAAGCACCCATCTTCTTCAACTCCCGAGAAGTGTAGATCTAAGAAGAAAGTGAAATGAGCATCAAAGGTAGCGCCTGAAGGACCACTGAACCCAAACCTTGTTGATATAATAGTGGTACCAGAAAAGTAAATATTCCCTAAATGGTTGCTGTCAAGTAAGTATTTATTGTTGAAAGTACTGAAAGAGAAGGGATGGATGGATTGGTTCAAAAAGGAGACAAGGATGATTTATCTGAAGATTATCGCTCAGTTCTATCAGTTTGTCCAGTTATCATTTGATACAGAAGATGGTTTTGTTGTGAGAAGCTGGATTAATGTCCAAAGATGCACCTTTTCCTCAAGGTTATGGGCTGCTTGCCTAGGGATACCACATGAGGGAATTTTTGAGGAATACCAGAGAGGTACTCCTCATCCTAGTGGTATATTTGTTTTAGAAGAGGCTTTGGGAAGCTTGAATGGAAACAAAAAGAATAAATGAGCTATTGCTGCTAAGTTAGATGGTGAAACCAAATTGCAGTTTAAGTTTATTCAGAATATGATTAGTCCGAGGAAAGGATATTTTTCTACCCTCAAGTATCATGATGTATTTTTGATACATATTATGAAGAATGGATACAATATTAACCTGTGAAAGTATGTTATACTTTATATGTGTGAGTTGATTAAGGCTACCTCAAATTGTACCTCCTTGTTCTACTCAAGGTTAATCTCTGCTATGCTATATGATAAAGGATTGGTTAGAACGAATGAATAAGTCATCAAGGACTGTGAATTTTGTATCTCAAAGGTTACATTAAAAAGAATGAAAATCAGTTGGAATTCATGGAGAAAGGACTGGGTGGAGGATAATGAAAGGGTATTTGAAAAGTTCAATCCGTTTGAGCATCCTTCAAAACCTAAGAACATTTATGATCCTGGTTTGGAACCAGATGAAATTGTTGACTATCCTGTTGAAGAGGAATAAGAAGCATTTGTTGCACCTATAGAAGAAACTGTCTTGGATAAGGAAGACAATGGACCTATTCTACAAGATAAAGTTGAGAAGGAAGCACCTGTTCCTGAAAGAAGTATTTATTTGGAAGAAGAACCTGCTTTTGGAAAAGAATTTACAGTTAATGTAAGAGAAGAGGCTATTCCTGAGGAGCCTTTAGAAGAAGAATTTTCTCTTGAGAAAGATGTTACGGTTGAAGAACTTTTGGAAGCACAAGATAATTATGATGTTATCCTATCTACTGAGGAAAGAATGAAACAAGCCTTCCAGCTAGCTAGAAAAGAAATGGATGGAAGTATTGGAGATGATATTTTAGAACCATATCAAGGAACTGAATCTCTTAGTCCTATGAGAGATTCAATTATTGAGAGGGAGAAACACCATAGTCTAGAAAGTGTTGAAATTCCTAATCCAATTAATCAAAGCACTATAGATACATGGTATAAGTTCCCTAGATAATTTGATGTGAATGATTCCCAGGAAGCCTCGGTTAAAGGTATATAGCTGTCTACCATATTTAAATTGAAACCGGTCTCTGCTCTTGAAATAATATCTTCCAAGTAATCTAAGCCTATCTCAGCTCCTATTTCTGAACCTTCATAAGAACATCCTTCTTTCATGAGTCAAAGTGATTTGAAAGACTTTGGAGCTAGTTTATTGGATGGAGTTGAAAAGATCATGAACAAAAAACCTAATCCTATAACAAACTTAAGTGAAAGAGATGCTACCCTACTCTTAGAGAAGATCATATGGAAGATTCAGAAAAAACTGCTTCATGAAATTCAAGAGTTTATAATTGAAAAGAAACAGCTAAGTGATGAAGTGAAGTCTCTCAGAGCTATGGTTGAAGATCTGTAATAAGTCTTTCAATCAGAACAAGTTTCTATTGCTCATCCTATTTAGGATGTTAGTGGTCATATTCCACAGGAAGTTTCCTCTCTGATTCAACCGAACTTGACTTCATCAGCTGAAAAAGTGGCCGAGAGAAACAAGTATATTGTTCAAGAGATGCACGATATTTTTATTGGTCTCAACAAAATAACTGATGAGTATAAGGGATGTCTACATAAAGTTATGAATCAACTAAAGTACCTCACTTCAGCTATTATAGCCTTTAGTTCCTCTGTACAGTCATCTTAACCCTACTTTGACAGTGATCTTCTTATAACTACTATTAAAGAGTAACTTCAATCAGTTTTAATTGTATTTGACAAAGAGACTCTATCTACGGTTGTCAAGAATAGTGACATGGTACTTGATTTTGTATGGATTTACTCAAATATTGCAAATGATTCCCAGGAAGAAATTACTAAGAAAGTGGTTTTCTACTTTAATAGGATTTTATCTAAGCATGATATGACCAATAATTTCAAGTATCTTGTAGAGAATTTGAAAATCCCTCCTGTCACTCAAGCCTTCAAGACTCAAGTTCAAAAGCTGAAAGATTTCACTAATTTATTGGAAAAGTTCATGGAGAAAAAAGATGATTTTCAGAAAGAAATGCAGTATGGTGGTGATATTATTACCGAATTCATTCAGTTTTTGAAGCCTTATATTCATGTGTAGAGAACTACTATTGTGGCTCCTGTAGATGCACCCTTGTGGCCTGGTTTACCTTTTTCCTCATCCACTGCCTTTGCATCTACCTCAATGTTTGTATCTCAGGCTCTGAGCCAGATCAGACCTATTATCCTTGAACAAAACTTGCCTCCATCTTCCAATAAACCTACTTTGGCACCTTCTATTTTTAAAGGACTCCATATCCCTTCTCTGTCAGTTGGCTCACTCCCTTCTTCAACTTCTACTTCTGCTCCTGTGGATCTTTCTGATTCTACTAACAAGGGAAAAGAAAAGATAACTAGTGCTGAAGAATAGTGAAAATTTTATTTTGATAGGGATATTTTGTATTTTTACCTACTTCTTGTAATGCCACATCTTTTTCATCTAATTAAATGTGAACTACTACTCTTTATTCTCTTATTTATGTTTATTTTCATTTTTCTTGTATTTTTTTTGATAATACCAAAAGGGGGAGAACAGAACACTAAGAACAGACATGATTTTTGATCATCAAAATGGGGGATTTTGTTGGACTCCTCATGTTTTAATCATATTTTAATGATAAAAAATCCTATACATCCTGTAAATCCTGTTACTCCTGCTTAATCTATCTCAAATCATGTGTAGAGATAGTTGGTTTATTTATGATTTAAATAAACTTAACCAAGATCTTAATTTCTATAAATCATGTTTGATTATTGTAAACTGCATTTAATTTGTTTTATAATGAATTTATTTTATGAATGATCAAGTCTAATTCATTCGGTGAATATTACTGCTTAATTATGTATACAGATATTTGGATAAGTCTGAGAAACCGTGAGTCTACCACCAGTTTTGGTTTTCTAGAAAAGGACCCAGACACCATGACCCAGACACCATGACCGAGACACCGTGACCGAGACACTGTGACCCATACACCATGACCCAGACACCGTGACCCAGACACCGTGACCAGACACTATAACCAGTTTTAGATCTCATGAAGTCTGTGACACTGATTCCTTTCTACCATCACTAAGACACCATTCAAATTTTTGCAAAGGGCTAGACACCGTGATCCTAACACCTCATATGTGCTACCGGTTCTTGATCTCAATAAAACTATACCATCTTGACAATCTCACTACTCAAATGAAAAGAAGAAGACACCATTTATTTGTGACACCATTTCCAAGTGATACTGTTTGTAAACAGACTATGACACTGTTCTTTAATCTATTTTTTCATTTTCAATTTAATTTCCAATGGTCATATTTGAGTCATTTAAAGGCACTGACATAACTAATGTTTCTTTGTGGACATGTCACTTGACAGTACAAGGTACAAGGTACAGAATACATGCATCCTGTCAGATCCAACATGTGCACTCTCAATTAATAAGGAAGATAATCTAAGTTGCAAAAACATACAAAATAGTAGAACAACAGACACATGGTTATTTTTTTAAGAGAACCGATACATGCAACAAGATACATCTGAAGAACACACAAAGCATTCTCGAATCCAAAGTCTAGAATACCATAGATCAAATCTAAAAGCATCTTCTCTATACCAACTCCACGAAGAATGTGGGCTAGTATCTAACTAGAAGCTAGAGAACCAGACTTACGATACTCTGTTTTTCACAAGAGGACTCGATACTTGCATCTGCTTTATCCTACAAGTCCAGAGCTGCATAGAATAAGACTCAGAGCACTTCTAACCTTTTTCTCATCATCTTTGCTATATTGTGTATTGTTTTAGCTTTCGAGCAGTGTGTGTGTGTGTCTGTATTAAAAACACACATTGTCTCCTACATTAAACTAAAGGATACAAGATATCCTGCCTCTCATATCCTTTTACATTTATTTACTCCCACAGATAAGTGTAGAAGAGGTCCTTGTGTGAGATGATAGTTTATACCCATGAATAACTGTGGAAGAGGTCATGTGACCTGGACAGTCCTGTGCACTGTTGTTTACCCTGATCTAGGGTGTGGATTAAAGTTTATTAATATAAACTACTTGGTGGCAAGTGATCACCAAGTAGAGTGGATTAGGTCTCAGCTTGAGACTGAACCACTTGTTTTATTCGCTGTGTTGTTTAATTTATTTTTTCTCTGTTTTACTGTATAATCCAAAAATCACTAGATTTTACTTTGATAGTTAATCTTGGATAGAAGTTATAATTGTTTTTCCTTATTAGAATAACTTCAAAATTAGTATTAAAAACTCATACTGATATTACTAAGAATTAATCAATCTTTTGAGAGGTTATTTGAATAGTCAAACTTTTATAACTGTATTACCTTGATTGACTGGGATGTATTTATTTTAATTAGGGAACCTTTTAAGAAAACTTTTCAATAGAAATTTTTATAGATACTCAATTACCCCCTCTTGAGTACTCTACTTTGACCAACACATTGAATTTAATTTAAGTTTCACACAAATGATTTCATTAATTGTGAAAGTGAATATTTTTTAAATATAAAATCATGTATATTTTTAATAATACATAATTATTTGTAATGAATTTATTTTGTATAAAAATTATAATTTATTTCCTTATTAATGGTGAAACATTTATTTTTTATTAATTTTATTTTTGGGTATTACTTTATTCATATAATGTGTAGTTTTGGAGGATCTATATAAGATAGTGGGAAACAAGAAATTTTTGCAGACAAGGAAGAGGGTGGAGATAAAGATGTATGAGAAAGTATACAGGTGAAAAAAAAATTACACATCAGTTTCTGCAATGCACGGTGGATGATGATCCCTAATATTGTGGCCATGTCATCATTAAGTTGGTGAATTGCAATCATGGACCGCACCACCAATGTGAACCATGATAGTGACAGCTGATGTGTGAGAGAATCATATTGTGGATGATGTTTGATGGAGTCACATTTAAAGTCTCTTAGAGTTTGAACATGCTTAACATGTTTGTAACATGTTTTTTGGAGCTTCATAACCTTTCTTGGAGTTTGAAAATGTTTTTAAATTACATTTGAACATGCTTATCCAAATAAGGACTCAATTTTTTATAGTTTCAAATAATATAATTTTATAATTATTATATAATAAATATAATGAATATATTATATATAATTATATTAATAAATATAATATAAAATTTTTGCAACAAATATTAGAATATCCATAGATAATATTTTACTTAAAATATAATTTACAAATAGATATTAATTTTTGGTATTGTTTATAAATGTTAATGATAATATTATTAATAAATAAATCTATTACAAAATATTTTAACCAACACATATATTATATGTTGGTATTATTATAATTTCAACATAACTATTTTATTTTTCACAATAACATTTAGTAATAGAGTTTTTACCAACAATTTAGTGATAGGACAATTTTTTTAGTAAGACACTCTACTAATAGAAAATTTACTTTTACCAATGAATATACCCCCATTGGAAATAGCTAATTATTTTTTAGTGTGTATGATGGATACTTGGTGTGGTGAGTAGGGTGAATTTTCTTCCTATATTCTAGTACACCTAGTAGAGGGAGTCTTCCAGATGATCTGTTTCCATCATGTGTATCACCCAGTGGATATCATCTGAGAATCAGATGGTGAGGTAGATTCCCAATAGTGTATACTATGGATATCCAATTAGTAAATGTGGATCCTATAACTGTTGAGACATATAACCAATGATACGAGGATCATATATAGGAGGTACCACATCTATAAGTGGAACATATGTGAATACATGATCATCCCTATGTCTCTACATCCTCTCAATGATTGTTGAATGTAGTCATATAATGTATAAGGTGTCTGATAATGTGAATAATTTCCACCATAGAAAAAATCCTTATGGATTTTTTCATTTATATCATAAAGAGAAGGCAAGAGGATATGCACCACAAGATGGTACATCGACTGAATAAATAATACAAGTTACTCAGGATCAAATATATGGATGATGTGATGCACATAACTAGTGTAATGACCCATATATTTATTAAATTACTAAAGAATAATATTGGGGTTTTATTTAAGGATTTTAATGGTCAAAAACTATATTGGTTTTATTTTTTTGAATTTGATAATAAGAGTAATCATTTTTTATGTTCTATTAAGTTTAAAGTGAGTATTTAGAGATTTTGGGGTAGTTGGAAAAGTTCTAAAGTGAGATATGTGGTTTTTATAACTTTTTTTTTAAATTAGTGGTATTAGGTAGCCACCGAGTTCTTGATAATTTGTTATCAAGTGCCTAGTGATAATTATAGTGGGGAAGTACCCACTATACTATCATCAAGTGGCCAATGAGGACCAACCAAGTACTCAGTGGATCCTGGTGGAGCACCATTATGTTTGTTTTAGTGGGATAAAATCAGACCTTTTCACCCTCCTGTTTCAATACCCCTTCAAGGTTTTCAATCACAAAACATATAATCAGAGGGGGAAGTCCCCTCCCCTTCTCTATTTTCCCCTTATTTCTCTTTCTCCAATCCATGGAGTTTGAAAAATATTTTTATCATTAATTTAAGTTATTTCTTTACCTTTATCCCCCCCACCCTTTTACTTTCTTCATCTTGATTTCTCTCAGATTTGTTAGGAATTTAAGTAGGTTACTTCATCAGATCATGGTGGGATAAATTTAATTGGATGAGGATTCATTATTTCATGATCATAGAAAGCTATGGAAGGATGATTCTTTTCTATAAATTGATATTTTTATGAAGTTTCATTGTTTGGTTGATTGGGTGAGAGATCTATCACTTTTGGATTTAAATTTATGGTTGTTTATGTTATATAAATTGGGGATTTTGGTTATTTGTGTTTCAAGTGTATATTTAGAGTTATATATATATATGTTTTATTTAGATAATTTTTATTCCTAGTTTATGTATATTGGTTTATTGATTACAAGGAGCTATTTTTTGATTTCTGGACTAGGATGTGCTTGTAAAAAGATTATTTAGGTAGGTAATATCAACCTAATTGGTGTACATTTAGGTTATTCTTATAATGTGTATGATACTTATTTTTATTTTTATAATTTCATGACCATAATGTCCATTACATTACACATACACACACACTCACACACTGCCATGAACCAGATCTGGTCACCATCAAAACCGGCACCTGACCCGGTTTGTGGAAAGGCCCGAAGGGAATTTACGATCCCCATGGGATAGAAAAAGTTCCTGGGCATCATAAAATTAAAATTGGTAATGATTTACCCGAGTTTATAAACATTAAACAACAAAAAAATTCAACATGAAAAATCTGGATTTTTCAAAACAAACCATCTTTTACAAAATATAGAATTGAATTACATAGTTTAAAACAATTATAGAAGACTAAAAAAACTATAGAAACCCACAATGGACAGCCCAAGAACACTCCTCATGGAAAGAGGCACCACCCTCAATCCATCTCCATAAGAAAATGCCACGAAGGACCTACTAGAATCCTGAACCAATGGCACTAAAAACTGTACCCAAACCCATGAAAAAAATAACCAAGTCTACTTACACTCAAAGGTGTTAGTAGGGTGTGAGAAAAATCCCAGTAGGATATCACCACTAATATATTCCATGTGATAAACATTCAAATATTAAAATCTTGCAAGTTTTTATAAATAGGAAATGCTTGTTACAATTTCTAAAAGATGCAACTTTAAATAAAAACAGTTTTCAAGTGGGATAATTTAAAGAATAAAAACTTTTAACAAATGTAAAATATATTGAATTGTACAGACAAATATACCATATTCCTATAGTAAGTATAAATCATCTAATGATCACAAGCAATAGGAAATAACCCCTAGGCACTAGCTCACTGTGGGTCCCAGGTACCTCGTATCTCGGTGAAAGTGACCATCATAAATATCCATTCTCATGTACGATCCACTAGTAGGGAAAATACCTATAACCTAGTGGCCCCCAATCATCATCATCATAGTTTACTTAGTGTTTTAAGTGTCAATATTTCTATGTGAAACTGAGGCCAAACCCCACAGGATCACAAGCATACTAGTACACGTCCACCCACCCAGATATCCGGGTTTCCCTCTTATGCTCAAACATGTTCAATAAGATAATAAATATAATTTTCACATGAAAATATCACTTCCACATCTCACATTAACCAAAATTTCCCATTTAAATCACACAAGTCACAAAATCCACATTTTCATTCAAATTGATTTTGAAATCAAACTCACACCAAAATAGCCCACAACACATTTTGCACATCTTTCACAATTCAACAAATCCGTTAAAAATTTTATAAAATATTTCCCAAGATGATAAACATCACATAACAGACCACTAACATGTTACATAATACCCTTTTCATAAACAAATCCCATTTTCCACATCACACTCACACAAAACAGCCTGAAAACATGTTTCGCACCCACATCACAATTTAATAAATCACCTCGACAAATTACTAAACATTACCAAAACGTTTGACATCACAACCGACCACATTATGTTTCAAAAAATCATTCTAAGAACATAATACCACCAAAATAGTACATAATCAACCATTACACACTTTGTGTAACTCATTAAATCATTTACAATTTTCATAAAACCAACCCAAGGGGTATAACTATGTTTTGACCATAAAACCCAATTCCAAATCCTCTTTCAAATCCAAAATCACACCAATACCAATAAAAATCATAATTTTAAGTCATATAAATATTTATTTAACAACTCTCAAGTATTATAAAATTACCTCAAATAATACCACAAAAGATGCACATGAAAAACACACATTTTCATAAAACACTTTCAAGAGGCATTACATGGTTTCACACATAAAACCCATTAAAAGACCCTATTTTAAACCAAAAGGCACACCAAAACCATAACAAATCATAATTGGCATCCCAAAAAGATTTAGTACACCAATTTCATTTGTTATAAAACACACCCAAACAATACCTCAAGGGTTACACATGAAAAGCACCCAATTTCAAGCTAAAATGCAACTATAAAATTAAATTCTTAACCAAATCCATCATAAACAGTTTTATCACCACACAAATAATATTATTAACATGAAAAATAAGTAATTAAAGCAAAATAATTCATCTATAAATGATTACACATGGAATCACCTACCGAAAGTGTCGAAACCCTCAAATATTGGTGCGAAACATCAACCGCACCACCGCCGCACCTCAAGGAAGTTAAAAGAAACCTAAAACCTCAATATTTCACCCAAAACACAGGAAGTTATACCCTATTCACGAACCCTAACTTCTGGACATTTTAGAACTCAATAAAGGGTGAAAGAAACCCTATGGAAAGGGAAGAAATCAAAGAGAGAAAGACTTACTTGCAGAAATCTTGAAGAAATCTCCCTAAATCCACCAAACTCTGAATCTACAAGTAACCGAAACTAGTATAGAGTCTCTAAATATTCATATTAGGTCATTTGGGGACTGAAATTGGGGAAAAATATTGAAAATTGAGGGTGTTATGAAAGAATAATTTTACCTCTTCAAATCTGGTCGATTTGAGAAAGATTTAGGAATATCTCCCTAATACAAGGGGTAGATTATCTCCAAATAGAACAAATATATAATGGGGGTGATATTAATGTGTTTGGCTTCGAGTTTGAGGTGGAATCACCAAAAAAAATTAAAAAATTAATGATATATTGAAAAATTAAAAAAATAATTTAAAACAGGAAATGGGCTTACGGGCATGCCCAATACCTTAATAAAAACCCAAATCCATCATGATTATGGATTCCTATGTGGTCAAAATTTATATTGTGACTTTAATATACCATGGTATTACAATTGGGAAGTGGAATGGGTGTAAAATGTTGAAAAATGAAGGAGTTATAAAAGAAACAAAAATTATCTTTAAATTTGGAAATGGGCTCCCAGTTTGGCCCAAATTTTAAAAAACCACCATTTCCACCAAAATTAATGGGAAACCCCCAAAATAAAAAAATAATGGAAATTAAATGAAAAATTAATTTTAAATAAGTCATGTATGTGACACACACATATATAATGGCTTTAAATCATTTGCATTGGCCTTATTAAAGGCTAAAATCCTTTTTTTCCTTTTGATTATGCTATTCGGTTTTTGTGAGTGGGTCATCCACTCCATTCCATTGGAGTATAATGAAAATTATTCCTTATATGTTTCTATAAACATGACATGCATTTTTTTTCATGTTGACAATGCCTTTTCCCTACTACCACACAAATGCGACCCCCATTCCCCCATGAAAAAAATTGAAAACTTGCATATTTCCTATCTAACTTTGTGAATCCCGCCCATGCACGTAACCCGATGTCCCTTATAATATGAGAAAATGGTTTCCAAACTTTCATTAGTGTCAACGTAGAAAAATAAATCCTAAAATATGGGTGTCATTGGGGGGATTTGAACCCCTAATACAATAAATTTGTCTACCACTTGACTTTCAAACCTATGCTAAAATATAAATGTTCATTTTAAAATGTTAATGGGAGGTTTTCATGTATATTTTTATATGTTAAATCAATTTTTTTCCATGGAAGTGTTACATGAGTTGATAAGTTAAACCTGTGTTTCCGTTATTATTTTTAAGTATTGATATATTATCATCTAGATTATTGTTATTGATAAATCCTTGGTTACTATTTATTCATTTTTGAATCTTTGAATAAATTATATATTTTGTTGTTTGATCCTTAATTAATATAAATATTATTAATCATGTCTAGTTGTTTCATATTCCACTTTCCATAAAATTTAGATATTACAACAAGGATTATTATTTTATTGTTAATCTTTCATTAATAAGATTCATGCTTGGGATTATTAGTAAAATATCTATTTAATTTATTAATAGAGAGAGAGAGAATTTGATTAAGAATTATTATATTAATATTTTCATGTATTAACTTGGTGATTTATATCATTACTTACATGAGTATGGATTGGTTTTTGAACCAAAAATTAATTTTATAGATTTTTATTTATTATGAATTCTCTCTTGAATTATTTATTATAATTTAAATTATTTAATTTCATTAATGACTTAAAATAGTTAAAAATAAATGAAAAACACCCAACCTTTGGTTAAGAGGTTGTAATGATGAAAAATGTAATGTTTGGGTTCGATAAAATCAAATAGGATGTCTTAATCACTTAGCTTTACATAGAACTTTTATAAATAAACTAATTTTAAATTAAAAGTGTTTAACACATTAAAACTTATTCTTTTGGGAAGGTTTGACCTGAATAATAACTTGATAAATATTAGTGGTACATGATGTTATCTTACTAGGTGAATTTAGATAACTATATTGTTAATAAACATTTTGGATTTTACTTAAGTTGGTATCTATCCCACACTTTATTCCGTTATTTATTTCTTATAATTGGTCTATCATGCATTGGGAATTAATTATGAATATCTAATTACCCATTAACCAAGCACTCATGTCGTTTGGGTGCTATCCTTATTTTTTCCTTGATATTATCATTGAGACACCCCTAACCCGCACTTCCAGACCCATTGCTAAAAACACATAGTTTAAACATAGTATTTAATGCCAAGTGATATGAACCAAATTAAAAATATATTTATTTTACATCATTTCCATAAGTTAATAGATACATATCATGAGTAATTTTATAATCCCAGGAACCAAAGGATTAGTGAATTTAAGGACTAGCTACATAAACAACCTTTTTAACAATACCTATGAACATTTCTCTATAATCAAGACACACTAGACTCCCTAATAGACTTTTTATAAGTTATACTCATATTTATAACTCAAGGAATGGAAGAATAATAAATAGGTGAGCCCAAACTCTTAGTAAGGGAAAAACTCATCAACATGTCATTAAGGGTTAGATCATAAGAAAATGATAAAATATAATCGGGGGAGAAATACCTTATTAAAAAGAACATGGAACAATAAAATTTCTCAATAAGTCATGATAAAAGGACGTGAATCTCAAATGAATAACATATACCATGGAAAAAATAATGTGTATTCATGATATAATAAACATGATTCATGAATCATAATCATAGGAATATGACATATAAATGTAACATTCCATTGAAACATATCATAATAAATAACTTTGGCACAAATATAAGCACATGGATCATCACTGTCGTGAGTCACTACTCACACCCATGCTTGGTGGGGAAACTTAATTATTCCTACATATACATATATCATGAGACATAAAATTATAATCAATTCATTGAAGGGTGATATAGGTCCTCACCCACGAATCATCCATACATATGTGTGCCACTTGAAATCAATCATCTATCATATCATAAAGAACCCATAGAAAAAAAATGTGTTTCATATAAATTCTAAATGATATCACATAAACTAACTTCAGGTATTAGATTAATTAATACCAAAATTTAATCAACCAAAAGGATTATTTCATAAAGGAATTTATATGAGATTCATAAAACAAAACTCCAGTGAAGTTAGGTATTTTAAAGGGGAAAATGGAAGGAAAACAATGAAAAAGAGACTTTAAAAAACATTCCTTAGCATTGTCGTAAAGACAAAAAATTACACATTACTTTTAAAAATAATTTTCTAGAAGGTAACATGGAAACATTTTTTTAAAATCACTTTAAAATAAATCCATATAATGGATCCTTGAAAAGGATATAAATATTTTCCATAGGAAACATGTAATGGAAGATAAAAATATAAACTTGAAAGGGAAATCCTTTTTAATATTTTGAAAATATATTTATTGAAACTAACATTGTAAAGAGAGTGATAAAAACTTCACTTGAAAAAAAGCTAAATAAAAATTTAAATATTACTAGAAATAAAACATATCTGGATTTTAAAATAATAAAGTGAACATCAATGAGTGAATATGGATATAGAAGAGAAAGAGTTCATTTGGATAGAAATCAAATTATTTTTAACATCATAAATAAAATAAGGGGGAAAGTCATTTTGATATTGTCACACCCCCCCACAAAGATACTACAATGATGGGAGAAAGATGGTGACTGCCTGAGTCCCACCTTCAGTAGGCCTTGGGTTGGTGACTAGCACTGAGGGTATAATAAACATGTATATGGGAGGCATTAAACTCTAAGAGAAACATGCATAAGAGAGACAAAAGAAGGATAAAACAACCAACACGTTTTTTGACATATATATATAAAAGAAATACCAAGTTAAAACATGTAATGTAATACAATACTAAAAAAATATGAAAGGGAAACTATATGTACCAAAAAGGTAAAGATGGAAATGACCATAAATCCCAAACAAATTTTGAAAAACCATGATCTAGTAATATCTATACTGATCTACAACCTGATCCAGTTAACTTAAAAAACAACTTATATGTACATAGGGTGAGAATAATAGTATACTCAGTAGGATCCTTCCCATACCCTCTCATTCAAAATCTAAAGAAAACATGCTAAAGCACAGTGAATAATAGTGAAGTTAACTCATCACCTAAATAGGTATACTAAGTTCTCAGCCTCACCATGGATAAATCTCACCAAGTGTCACATACAACAGAGAATATAATATAATAGTAAAACATCAAGGGTACCCCACTCCCACTTCACCACTAGTTTTCCACTCTTCCCCAATGTCGCACGTCCTGATCTATCTCTCTCCAAAAGTAATCCACCCGAAGACACCTGGGAAAGGAATTATAACATGCACCTTATACATCACATAACCACACCATACCATATCACATAACAAAATATAATAACCAAGTAGTTTTAGGGAGACACCATAGCCTTTATTATATATATCAAACATCGAGTATTATACCTCAAGCCATTTCAATCGATACAATGAGTAAGTACCTCAAGCCATCACATCCTATACACGTCACACCTATAATAATCTTTTGGATAATATATCTGGTAATACATGTGTGTGAAATAAAAAAATACATCATAACCCTCTACAAACATATATGGTAAAACTAACCTCCATGCATACTAGCACAAGTAAATACTAAGAGAAGAGAGTGAGTCCAGACGGGGTAGTCAACCATCCATACTCCCACCGAGATGTTGGGGAAAACACCCTCCTAGAGTCTACCAGGTGTCAGTTTCCCTAACCTACATGGGTGGGGTAGTGTATGAAATCATAGAACATACATGATATAATATATCTCACAACCATACTATTGGAATAACCTAGTCTTAGACTCAACTGTAGCTAGCATCACTCGGACTCCCGACTACCAATTCTAAGACCAGATATCCTATAAGAACACAAGAATTTAAAGAGATATATTAAATTAATTATTTTTTTATCATTTACCATGAATTAATTAATTCATTAGAAATTAATTAACCATTAACATTATCCCACATTATATTACATTGCATTGCATCAATCATCAAAGTAAAGTCCATGACCTCCAGGCATAATCCAAACCAAGTCCATGGTTTAACAAAATCAACATATTTTAAGAATTTTCATTCCATCATCAACCAACCTCATGGATTAATAATTATTTAACTCATTATTATGATTTTTCCATATACAGGTACTCTAGGAAAACCTTCCTAATCTACCACCAAGAGGAAACATGCAACCAAGAAAATCTAGCTACCTCAAGCAGTGGAGAAAGGAATACAGATAAATAAAAAACTTGGCCATCGACTATTAAAAAAATTCAAGAGAGCATACCAAATCTTATCATCTCATCAATGGGTAATCCCAACTTCAACCCATTCCATCTCCTATGGCACTATCCCCGAAACCCACATGCATATAATGATGTATCTCACCATCAAAGGTCTCAATTACTACCACATCATCCATGCCTCCCTGCACACACATCACATCATCCATCCCAATATCATCCATATCATGCTCACATCAAATATGGGCCTACCCTCCCCATATCATCCGTCTTAGGATCAGCCACACAAGCTTCACATCACAAGGCTTGTAACTCAGGCCCTAGAAAAATACATTATATTTATCACACAACCGGTTCTTATTCCATATTGAATTAACCGATTCATTTATAAACAGGTTCCAACTACAGGAAACCTAAGGCACCAATATATAACAAGATATCAAAGGTAAAACATGATTTTAAGCATCCAACCATTCTTATTTACCACACCTTTTCAATTATTATCAACAAGCATTATCATGCTTCATGTTCATTATCTATTGGATTACAAACATGCCTATTCTTAATTTCTTAATACAATTTACTATCAGATAATTATGGATTTATGTTATTTACCAATTTCAACATGTTACTACAATCATAAGAACATGCTAAAAAATCATACAATGTAAATATCACACTATCCAGAAAAATAATAGGAAAACCACTATCACAATATAAAGTAACAATGTTGTCAACATGTGATCACTACCAATTATTTAATCTGGTTAAGTAATTATTATGTTAATTACATTTTCATACCAAAAAGATAAATAATGATTAATTTAGGATTTCAAGTAAATAAAAGATAAGAAATGAATCCTCTATCTCAAAATCCATAAATGTTCTTTACATGAGAACAGTTCACGTTGCTGATCTTTGATCACCTCACATGCAAGGAACTACATCCATACAAGGATTACATGACACAACCACACTCAAAAAACATGAAAACACCATTATAAACATGGGATATCAAACACCATAGTATGGTGATAAGGAACATGATGAAACAAGATAAAATCAGGAGAAACCTCTAGAAAAAGAAGAAGGAATGAACCTTGGATCAACTTAGGTCACCATAGATCAAAGAAGGATACCCAAGGATCAATTCTTATCAAATGGATATCAAAATTTTGAAGGAGGGAGTCACTGGTCTCCTATAACAAGAGTATCCATAGGGTTTGAGAAACCCCTGAACTGCTTCACCTTTTATCAATACACCGCACAGGAGATTTACATGACGTTTTAACCATTTACATGTTGTTTAAATGTCGTACATTAATTTTTTTTTGAAAAATGCATATACTTTTATTATTTAACCCTGATTATTTACACGTCATGAAGAACCTTGTGAATCATCCTTAATAAGATATGAACCTCATTTATATGGAGTGTAAATATTGCATGGTGTGTAATCTCCCTATTCCAGCATTTTCAATAGTTAACACTTCCAAGTTACTTACAAGCCTCCTTTGAGAACCATGAGCCTTGGAAACATGTAAAGGGTTAGTCCATAGAGATCCTATCCCTTACATTAGATACCTCTCAAACAATTCTCTTCCCCAAGAATCCAAACCCAAATTAGAGAGAAAAATAAAAATGGGTCGTTCGAAAAGACACCCCGTGAGATACCTCTCAAAGACCCCACTATCTTAGGAGATCAAACACCTCACTTAGAAGAAAAAAGTGAAAAACCATGAAAAAAACAAGCTCCCAAAACTATATTAGGGATATACCTCTCAAATGAGAGTAAATCCACAATAAGAAACAAGATAAGACCATATCATAAAATAGAAAGGTCCACATCCATAAGAGAACAATGTTACAAGAAGATAGATAAATATCAAACAACTCTAGATACTAAGAATGAATATGCGAATCATGTTCCTAGGTAATATACTCCACACCACTTTTCGTCCACAATACATAAACCAAGGGAATAGAACTCCCATGAAACACCTTCTCTCGGTGGTCCTAGATCTCTATAGGCCGCTCCTCAAAGTTTTCTTAATCATCAACATCAATATTATCCCAATCGATGACATGAGAGTCATTATGAAGATAACAAAAAAGCTACGAAAGATGAAAAAAATTGCGTATATGACTCATATGAAGGGAAAGTGTTATCCGATATGCCATGACTCCAACATGAACCAACACCTCAAAAGGACCAATAAACTGGGGAAAAATCTTACTCCCATGACCAAACCTTCACTGCCTATGACAAGGAGTCACTTTAAATAATAGGTGATCTCCAAAATTGTACTCCATAGGTCTCCTCTTTTGATCTACATAGGATTTATGATGATCCTACACTGCCTTTATCCTCTCGCGAATTACCTAAAACATCTATGTTGTATTCTGTACCAGTTCTAGATCAAAAATTGCTGCCTCATCAACCCCAGTCCCGCACAACATAGAATGGAAAGGTCATCTGTAAAAATATTTAAAAGGATCCATACAAATGGTAAAGTGGAAACTATTATTGTAAGAAAAATCAACCAAGGGAAGGTGCCTCATCCATGAACCTACAATATCCATAACATAAGAGTGCAACATGTCTTCAAGAGTCTGGATGATATGATCTGTATGACCATCCTTATAAAATTAAAAAGAAGTTATAATACACAACTAAGTAAAAAAATTATGTCAGAAACCTCTCCAAACCCTAGAGATAAAATGAGGACCTCAATCAGAAATGATCATCCTCAGGACTCTATAGAGCTGCACCACCTCCTCTAGATACCGCCTCGACAAAACCTCCAATGAGAGATACTCTTTGATCGCTATAAAGTGGTATTATTTCATAAAACAATCCACAACCATAAATAAACATATCCTACTTGAGCTCTAGGTAAACTGATGGTTCTCATCCTTCACCTTTTGCTAGACCAAACATCGAGAAACAAACTCTGTAACTACATGCTTCAATCTAGGCTATCAAAACTAACCTCTCAAATCTTGGTAAATCTTTTTAATGTTGGGATGTACCACCAAAGGTGAAATATAGAACCCCTTAAGAACTATCTCATGCATCACTGAAGGAATGAAAATAATTCCTTGAAACAACACCCAGTGTTATACATCCTCAGACCAGCCATCAGGGGAATTACCGAAAACAACCTGGTCTCTCTAGACATCCTCCTCAGAATCCCCCAATTGGGACTCCTCCACCTGCTGCACCAAAGACAACTATGCTGTCATTTGGAAAAGAAAACCTTTATATCCAACCTCTCCTATATCAATATAAATAACTTAGAGTTCCTCCATCACTCTCTAGGAATCCCCAAATTCATGTATAATATCACTATGTGACTTCCTTCTCAACACATCAACCACAACAGTTCCATTTCCTGACATATACGAAATCTCCAAGTCATAATACTAAAAGAATTCCATCTACCAAAACTAATTCATGTTCAAGTCTTGTTGGGAGAATACATACCATATGCTCTTATGGTCAGTAAAAACCAAAAAAATGCTCACCGATGAGGAAATTTCACCACAACTTCAAAGAAAGCGCAATTGCTACTAAATCAAGATCATGGGTGGAATAGTTATGTTCATGGGGAAATAACTACTGATACCCATAAGAAATAACCGATATTTTTTGTATTACAATGAAGACCAAGACAAGAAACAAAACATCACAAAAACCTCAAACTGAACTCCCTCTACTGGAAAACAAAGAACTGGAGCACCGAATAACTTCTTCTTTAGGTACTCAAAAGATTCTTGACATTGGTCATCCCATAAGAAAATGTGATCCTTTTTGGTCAAAGCTATCATATGAGTCATAACCTAAGAGTATTGAACTATGAACCTCCTTTAATATCCTGTAATATTAAGGAAACTCTACAACTCTACCACTATATTTGGGGCTTCCCAAGACACAACCAACTTTATCTTCAAAGGATCCATAGATAATACCTACTGGGATACCACTTTCCCCAAGAAATGGACTCCACGAGCCCAAAATTAACACTTTGAAAACTTCCTGAATAGCTACTCATGATGAAGAACTCCTAAAACGACACACATATTCTTTTCATGATCTTCCTAAGACACAAATTACATGAGGATATCATCGAGGAAGACCACCATAAAATTATACAAGAACTATTTGAACATTGAATTCATCAACCCCATGAATATAGATGAATCATTCACACTGAATGACATCACAACAAACTCATAAGGCCTATGATGAGAATGAAAAATAGTCTTCTAAATATCTTCATCCTTTAAACACATGTGATGATATCCTAACTATAAATCAATCTTAAAGAACCAAATCTATTCTTTAAACTTATCGAATAAATCATCAATACACAAAATAGGATATAGGTTCTTCACTATCACTTGTTTCAAGTGATGATAATTGATATAAATCCACAAACTACCATCAACCTTCTTCATGCACAAAATTGGTGTACCCTAAGGTGACACACTCAGAAGAAAAAAAAACTCACTACAATAGACCATCGAGTTGTTTTCACAACTCCTGAAACTCAGAAGGTTCCATTCTATATGAAGGCATCGATATAAAATACATTCCTGGTTATAGATTGATCCCAAACTCGATCTCCCATTGAGGGGGTAATGCTAAAAAATCTTCTAGAAATACATTTGGGAAATCTTCCACAACCCTGGGAAACACTAACTACTGAACCTCATATGATATCAACATCAGATTGACCATCAAGGAAGAATGTTTGGAACCTTCCTTTGAACCATCTGAGGGTCTCGCTCACCAAAAAACACCACTGGATCTCTATCAACATCATAGAACAAAACCTGCCTCCTAAAGTAATCCACGATATCCTACACTGAATAAAAACCAATCCATGATGAGGATTCTTTCATATGGATGTATCTGTAAACATAGGAAATATCCCCAATAGTGGTGCTAACCCATCACTATCTCATAGTCTCTACATACTTCATACAATTCATCTTGACCTCCAACTGGCATAGTCAATTCTAAAGGAACTGGAAGCCTCTCTACCTTAATTACCAAAGCATGGATGAGGGTAGTTTATATAAAGGATTGTGTCACTCGTGAATAAAATAAAGCATGCACCCATGTAGAAAACAAGAAAAGGGTACCTTGAACAACATATGAATTACCTCATGCTAGAAACAATAAAGCATGAAGCTGACCATGAACTACTCCATGGCCTCTCTGATCCTACTGACGACCACCTCCACAGACATGCTATGCACTCTAAGGATGAGGAACATATCAAGGAATCACTATACCTGCCCCATATCTTCTCTGTTGATCCCAAACTAGACCAACCTTCCACTACTACCACAATTGAAACTTCCTCAATGGAGGAACCTTAAGTGGAAAATCTAAAACACACTGACTACTTAGAAAGGGTGGGCACTCTCACCACTGATGACCTTTTCCTCCATAAGAAAAACATATGTCTGATCCCTTGGCATAGTTTAGAGAGCCTCTAATCCCAAAGAAACAAGATGATGAGAGCAGAGACCTACTCTCGTCTAGCCAAAAACTCTTCTTTCCTAACAACTGGGAACCCCGAAACAAAAATCTTATTCATGATGAATCCTGATGACTCTCCTCCCATGAAGACCCAGTTTTGTCCAATATACTCTCAATAACATTTTATATCACTGAAACCTCAAGATAAATCTTTAACATAAATGAGGTGACCTGTAATTGGATCTATGGATGTAAATCCTCTTCAAAATGCCTCACCTTAGCCTCCACACCTGACAACAGATCTAAAACATATCATATAAGGGTTCTAAAATGGGTCCCTAACTCTCAAACACTGGAGCTCTCCTGCCGAAAGGTAAGTAGATCATGTCAACTGGACACCTTCATGGTTGAAGAAAGAAACTCTACTTTGAATTGGTCTCAGAAATTCTCCCATGAGACTACTGACTCATTCTGAACCCTAAGGAATAAGAACCGCCACTTCCTCACTACTCCATGCAGTATCATCACAGCCAATGAAACCCAATTCTCCTTCTAAGCATAAATAAGACATAAAGCTATATCAACCTACCCCAACTAGTATTTTGTGTTTGAATATAAAATGGATCCCTCATACTTTTGTTGAATCTAGTTCCATAACTCTTAGAGTTTCCTCCTCTAAGTTTCATCATCTTCGACCTCCACTCTGCGGTGATCTTCTGGCATATAATGCTAAACATATTTGGTGTTAACTTGAGGAGGATATCAACCTAAAGCAATACTTATAAAAATAAAAACTGTTATAGAACCTAAATCTATAATATCAAATATTTAATATTAATTAATTAATTAATTATCTTATTTAAGGTTTTAATATATCCCAAGGTCTACCCATTTCAAACACAGACACAAAGAAGAATGATGCATGATCCTTTACTAGGTCTCTACCCTACAACTAGTATCACTTCATTTAGTAGGCTCATTAAACTTAAAGGTCTGTTCATCATATGATAGAGGGACATAAATACCCATGTCTCAGTCAGTATCCCATGTTTACATTACTTACTAAACTTATCTGGCACCATTTCCCTACCAACCCATGTTACCTCACCTATGCCTATCTCCAAAATCCTTCCTATACCTCAAACCTAAACCTATGATACCACTATGTCATGACCCCTCCCAAAAAATATACTACAATGAAGGGAGAGAGATGGTTACTACCTAAGTCCCACCTCCAGTAGGCCCCAGATTGGTGACTAACATAAAGGGTATAGTAAACATGCATATGAGAGACAATACCCTCTAAGAAAAACATATATAAGAGAGAGATAAGAAAGATAAAAAAATCAAAACCTATTAAGATATATATATATATATATATAATAAATCCCAAGTGACAACATGCAATGTCATACGGTACTAAAACAACTAAAATGGAAACTACAAGTGCCAAAATGGTAAAAAAAACAGTGAACATGAAGCCCAAATAACTCCTACAAAACCATGAGATAGTAATATCCAGCCCGTTATCCAACCTACTTTGAATGACCTAAAAAACAATTTACATATACATAGGGTGAGAATAAAAATATACTTAGTAGGATCCTCCCTTGATCATATCATGAAAAAGATAAAGAAATCATGCTAAAGCATAGTGAAACTAATTTGTCACTTAAACATATATACCAAGTTCCTAGACTTACCATGGATAACTCTCACAAAGTATCACATACAAGAGAGCATATAATATAATAATAAAACATCAAGGTTACCCCACTCCCACTTCACCACTGGTTTTCCACTCTACCCCAATGTCACAAATCCTAAGCCATATCTCTCCAAAAGTATGCCTGCCCAACGACACTTGGGAAAGACATCACAACATGCACCTCGTGCATCACATAACCACACCATCCCATATCTCACAACCACTCATAGTAACCATGTAGTTTCCAAGAGCCACTATAGCCCATATAACATATATCAAACATCATGTATTATACCTCAAGCCATTATAACCCATATACCAAGTAACTACCTCAAGCCATCATATCCTATACACGTCATACCTATAATAATCCTTTGGATACTATATCTGGTAATACATGTGTGTAAAATAACCATAATCCATCACATCTCTCTACACACATATATGGGAAAACTAACCTCCATGTATACTGGCATAAGTAACTACCAAGAGAAGAGAGGGGGCTAGAGGGGGTAGAGTATTAAATAAAAAAATATACATGATATAATATAGCTCACAACCACACTATGGGAATAACTTAGTCTTAGACTCAACTATAGATAACATCACTTAGACTCCCAACTACCAATGATAAGAACAAATATCCTATAGGCACATAAGAATTTAAAGAGATAAATTAAATTCATTATTTTATTTTTATCATTTACCATGTGTTAATTAATTCATTATCCATCAATTAACCATTAATATTATTCCACATTACATTACATTGCATTATATTAATCATCAGAGTAAAGTTCATGACCTCCAAGCATAATCCAAACCAAGTCCATGGTTTAACAAGATTAAAATCTTTTAAGAATTTTCATTCCATCATCAACCAAACCTATGCATTAATAATTATTTAATTCATTATTAACATTATTCCATATCTAGGTACTATAGGAAAACCATCATAATCTACCACCAAGAGGAAACATGTAAACATGAAAATCTAGCCGCATCAAGTAATGGAGAAAGGAATTCAGATAAACATGCAACTAAGCCATCAACCATTAAATAAATTCAAGAGTGCATACCATCTCTTAGCATTTCATCAATGGGTAAGCCCAAATTTAACCCATTTCATCACCTCAGGTTCCATACCAGATGCCCAAATGCATATACCGATACATATCACCATCACATACGTCAACTACTACCACATCATCTAGGACTCCTTGCCCACAAATCATGTCAGCCATCCCAAGATCATCCATACTAGGATCACATCACATCTAGGCTTCCCCATACCATATCATCCATCCCAGACTCAACCGTACTAGGATCACATCACAAGGCTCATATTTAGAGCACACCACAAAAGAAGCAGGAACAAATAAGCAATCAATAGGGAAAATGGGACCTCAAAATAAGGAATTCATCCTTCTCATGTAAATGATCTCCCACAGATCCAAAATAAGGCACTCAACCATATCAAGAAAATGAGCAACTTAGTCCCTATAAAATTACATTATCTTTATCACACAACCGATTATTATTCCATATTAAATTAACTGATTCATTTATCAGTAGGTTAAAATTATGGGAAACCTAAGGCATCAAGCTATAAAATGATATCAAAGAAAAAACTTGCTTTCAAGCATCCAACCATTATTATTTATCATGCCTTTTTAATTATTATCAATAAGAATTATCATGCTTTAGGTTTATTAACCACCAGATTAAAAACATGCTTCTTCTTAATTTCTTAAGCCAATTAATGATAAAAAATCCCCTCTTTATGCTATTTACCAGTTTCAACATGATACTTCAATAATAACAACATGACAACAAAACATACAACATAGATATCGCACTATCTATAAAAATAAGAGGCAAAATGCTAGCACGGTATAAAGCAACAACGTCGTCAACATGTGATCGCTACCAATTATTTAATTCAGTTCAATAATTATTAGTTTAATTATTTTTACATCCAAAAGGGATAAATCATGATTAATTTATGATTTCATTTAAATAAAATACAATAAAAAAATCTCCTACCTCAAAAGTCGTTAACGTTCTTCACACGAGAACTGGCCATGTTGAGGATCTCTGATCACCTCTCCCGTAAGGAACTGTATCCATAAAAGGATTCCATGGAAAAACTGCACCAAAAAAACCATGAAAACCCCATTATAAACATGGTAGATCAAACTACATAGCATTATAATAAGTAACAGGAGGAAAGAAGATCAAATTAGAAGAAACTACTAGAAAACGAAGAAGGAACACACCTTGGATCAACTCGGGTCATCACTGATCGCAGATAGATGCCCAAGGATTGATTCCAATAAAAGGGATATCAAAAATTTGAAATAGGTATCCTATATTCACTTGGAATGAGATCATCAGTAGGGTTTTAGAAACCCCTTGAGCTAGTACACCTTTTATTAATGCGTTGCATATTAGATTTACATGACATGTAAACCATTTACACATCGTGAAAATGTCAAGCGTCAGTTTTCACCCAAAAAAAACCACATTTTATTATTTAAACATGATTATTTACACATACTAAATCAACCTATGAACCATAATTAACAATTTTTTAACCTCATTTACACATCGTGTAAATATTACATGATGTGTAATCTCCCTATTCCAGCATTTTTAGTAGTTAACACCGCCAGGATACTTCCAAGACTCCTGATAGAATCACGAGCATAATAAACACACTAAGGGTCATTAAAAACAAATATGATACCTTAAATATATCAATATATAAAATAATAAAACCATATTGTAAAATTATAGTCAAATAGAAATCATCGTAACTCAATAAAAGAATTTGAGTCAAGAAAACCCCTTACTTTTAATCCCAAATTACATGAAAGATCTTTAATATTATGTATCATAAAAATAACCATATAAATCACCTATTTCATAACATATTTATTTACATTTATACTATTAACTTATAACTATATATTATTTATTATTTAGTTATGGTTTATTTTTATCATTGTATATTAGCGATTTTGATTGTTTTACACATGATTTAAAGTGTTGATATTGATTACCATTCATTGATACCAAGTTTATAATTATTATATTATATAGGTAAATATAATATATTCTTTATAATGATTTATAAATCTTTAATTTCATTCCATGCTAATTTAAGATCTGATTCATGATGTCGAAAATCGATGATGAGTTTGTTTCAATATTTTTTGAAGGGCATAAGTTGTAATATTAATAATGTGTTAAATATCAATATAAAATTTACAAAAACTTAAACCAAATATTATTTTATAATTTATTTATAACAATATCAATATTTAAGTTTACACAGTCATACATGTTAGAATTTTTTAGTATTGTTCACGTAGATGGTTAAACCGACCTAAATGAGAACATGCTATAATCAATGGATGAGTATGGTTAAGAAAATGATTCCTTTAGAGTAATAAAATTGTTATAGAAGTATAATGATATTATTTAATGTTTTTAAGTTTGTGAATAAATTTTTAATATATATGTATAATGAATAAAAGTCTATATGAAAAATGAAATACGTTGCTTCGTGGAGATGGTGGTCTGCACGCACACACATACATTGTTCTCATTTTCCATAGAACATAAAGAAGGAAGAAATTAGTTTATATTTTAAAAATATTAATAAACATTCAAATATAATATTTATTCATTAAATACACAATTTTAACCATAAATGTAAGCTGGTTATGAAAAATGGATCATGTCGCTTATGGAAGCGGTAGTGCACACATAACACAAGCGACATTTTCATTTTTCAAATGGCTGAGAGGTAGGTAGAAAATGGTTATCCCATAAACATAATAATATTTCAGAATTATTATGATACTGATTTAATTATTTAAATATGGGTAAATTATATTCAGAGGTGGTAGATGAATAAATTAAAGTAAAATAAATGAAACAAGGAATAATTGAGAATTTTAACTTACTCTGTGGAAGAGATCCTTTGTAGACTGGATTAAGGATTTGAGAGGTAGTATTTTTAGAATATTAAAACATATAGTAAGCGGTATAAGTTTTGGAGAATTATTTTAGTAGATTTGTTTTCAAATCCAAGTGGCTTGGGATATGAGGATAAGTGGGGCGGTGACAACTCATTTTATAAGGTAGAAGAGTGACATTTTTTTAATAATATAAAAGGTGAAGTAATCATTAAAAGGTAAATTGGATCCAATTATGGACATTAATTTATTGGGTGAAATATTAAGGTCTATAAATCATAAATAATAAATTTTCAAACTTGTTTTTAAAAAGTTTTTAAGTCTTTTACTCTTATATTTTTCACTTTTACCACTTTGGGTTTTTACTATGTAACAAATTTTTACCTAAGTAATTTAATATTAATTCCTAAAAATAAAAATGGAATATATTAAATAATTTATACCTAATTATTACAAATATTTAATCCATTTTCTTCAAATAAAATTTATAAGGGTGATAAAAAATAATTTTAATATTAGAAAACATAATGCGTAAAAACCATTTTTAGAAAAAGTGTATATTTATGCTTAAAAAATATGATTAAGATAAAATTATAAATTATATTTATTTATATTAAATTAATTGGTTTATTATTTAAAAAATAAGAGTTAAATGTCTTTCAAAACAAGCCAAAACAAAATTATACCTTGTGGATACTTAGTTAAAAGAAACAGACCAAAAATAGTTTTTATTAGAGTAAAATATCACTTAAGTTTCCAAAATGATAAACACGAGTTTTATAAATTCATAATTTTATTTTTAAATACTTTATTTTAATTTATAAATATACATTTTTTATAGAAAAAATGTTTCATAAACTTCAAAATCATTCTTGTATTATAATAACCCAAACACAACTATTCCATAATTATATGATTTGTACAAAATATTGTATTAGATACATTCCCATGACCTTTTAGGTTGATAGTTTTATAGAATTACGATAAATAATTAAAAAATATACCCCATGTATTTCTCATATTATTAACATTTTTTCCTACTATTATAGAAGCTATATAATCCATAATAGATCTCCAAAATCTCCCCTAAATTATCCACAAAAGATACTCTTTTAGACATATCATTCATATTAATTTCCTTCACAACCTAGGTAAATATAAACACAATAAGGGCTGAGATCAAGTTCTTATTAAGGGAATAATAAAATAAAACCGTGGTGGAGATTCAACACATATAATTCAAGAGGCATAAAATGATATCATAGAGAGAATGAAAAGATGGAATAAGAAAAATGATATAATAAGATCATGGAATAATAAGTATGTGGAAAAAACATAAAGCATGAAATCATAAACATAAGTCAAGTATTATTTCCAAAACAATATAACATAGTGTTCTAGGATAACTACCCATGCAAGAAACATGGTATCTCATGAGATGAAAACATTACCCAATGCATTAGAGAGCTATATAATTCCAGGACCACTCGTCACAAAATGAAAGTCATATATATGTGTTCCAAATGATTTAAATCATCATATAATAAAAACCCATGTAAATAAAAATGGGTTTAATATCCTTTTAAAATTGTAACTTATAAGGAAACATTCATAAATTCACCAATAATCATAACATGATAACTGATGGAAATTGAATGGGTATCTAATAATATTGGGTAACCTTTTAGGTAAATACCCTTCAATTAATATGATGATGTATATGGTATTCACACCATATAGATAAAGGGTATATAATTTAGTAAATAATTACCCCAATCAATCTATATATAGGTATTTAGATGAATACCCTTCAATAAAAGAAATTAAACTTAGGGTATTCATAGAGGAAACAAATTGGAAGAAAAATCATGTTTATAAATAGTTAATGATTGGATAAAAAATAAATGATGGATCATTTCTATTATAAAGAGTAAAATAAAAGTGAAATAATGAAAAGAGTTTTCTTAGAAAACATTTCTTAACATCATTGTAAAAAATTTATGATTTCAAGCTGCTTTTCAAAAAATTATTTTTTAATAAGATGACGAGAATAATTCTTAAAATATTACTTTATAATAAATTCCAATAACAGTAAATTTAAAATAAATAAATATTAATTAAAAAAATGTTGTGTAGAAGAGAAAAATATGAGCATAAATGAAATTCTATTTTTATATTTTGAAATACCTTTTTTGAAAGTCACATAATTAAAAATAATAATAAAATATTATTTTGAAAAGTGGTAAGGATAAATATGAGGATAATAGGATAAAAAATATTTGGGTTACCAAATAGTAATGGAGAAAATTAGTGGGAAGGGAAAATATATACATGGAGAAGAAAATGACATTAGAAAGGTCATGCATCAATCTTAATAATGTCATAAAATTTAGGAGGAAATCAACCAATGAAGAATTTTTTTGTTTTAAAAACAATTTATCCAAAAATAAAAAGAGGAGTTACCATATGGAATAGATAAATTGAAGTATAAGGTATCTTGGAAAATAATATTCAAGAAATATAGATCAATACCCAAATAGAAAGAAAATTGTGTCAATAAACCACTTACGACTTCATTATCTTTCAAATAAAAAAACCATAATGGTATAACTTGAGATGGATTTTTGAATCTTTTAGATTTAAAGAAAATTCTGATAAAAATACATACAAGGGTAATATTCACATTAAAAAAAACGAAAAAGTGTTTAATATAAATCATATATCAATGAAGAAAAATTTAGATACTGAAAACCTTACCTTTAATCTCACTTAGATGAATATACTCTAACCTATGGTATAACAAAAAAAACTATCTTAATCACCCATTTAAGAACCTTATTAATAAATATAAACTTTTATAAACTTTATTTATAATCATTTATTATAAATATAGTAGTTATTTATATTTTATTTTCATCATAAAATGTTATTAACTTTGATTGTTTGTTTAATATCAGTATTATAATAGCAGTGTTGATTCTTGTTTATTGATTAAAATTTAATCATTATGATATCATTATAGGTACTGTAACATAAGTTTTATAATTATTTATAATGTTATAATTTTATTTCATAAGTATTTTTGTTATGATCCGTGATGATGAAGTAGGTGACAAGCTTGTTTCATAAATTTATAACATACAAAAAGGGTGGTGTATTAATAATAAGTTAAATGTTAATATAACCTTTTCAGAACCATTAAAAAAAATTATTTTCTCATTAATTTATAAAATAAATACTAGTTAATTTTCCATATTCATCCATTATATAAGTTTATATTATTGTTCAAGTAGGTTGTTAAATATCAAATAAGGACAAGCTATAATCTACGCATATATTCACATATGATGCATTTGTTTACATAGAAAGAGAGGAAAATATGGAATAATTTATAATTTAATAATATTAATAATGTTATAAATATCATATTAATTCATTAAATACTCATTTTAACAATCCAAGCACTATATTTATTAAAAATGGATCATATCGCTTATGGAGATGGTAGTCTGCATATAACACAAGCGACATTTTCACTTTCTAAATGGTTAAGAGGAAGGTAGAAAATGGTTATCCAATAAACATAATAACATTTTAGTATAACTATGACAATTATTTAATTAATTAAACTTTTATATATTAGATTCAATGGATGTTTAAGAAGAAAAAAGGAAAAGAAATCAAAGAGGATCGATTGAGAATTTTACCTTACTCCTTGGAAAAGATCCCTCGCAAAATGAACTAAGGCTTTCAGATGTGATATTTTGAGACGAAAATAACCTATAGGTATTTTATATGAGTTTTTGAGAGTTATTTAGGTATATTTTAGTTTAATATAAGATTCATGGGTTGTGAGGATAATTGGGGTGGTGAGGACTCCATTTTTAAGAAAAGGGAGTGACATTTTTGTAATCATATAAAAGGGAAAGTCACTATTCATAGAAAGTGACTTCAATAATATAAAATACTGGAGTGAGGGAAGGGGTAAGTTCAATCACCCTTAAACTATTAAATTTCACAAATTTTAACACATTTTTATGTCTTTTACTCTTATATATTTTACTTTTACCATTTTTGCTTTTACCATGATAATTACATTTTTACCTAAGTAATTTATTTTTAGGCCAAAAAATTAAATAGAACTTATTAAATAATTTGGATTTAATGTTTCCAATATGAAATCCATTTTTTAAATAAAATTTATAAGGGTGATAAAAATTAATTTTAATATCAGTTCACATAACATGTAAAAACCATTTTTGGAAAAAGTGTATTTTTATGCTTAACAATTATGATTAAGATAAAATTATAAATATTGATAATTTATATGAAATAAATTAATTAATTATTAACCAAATAAGATTAATATGTATTAAAAATAAATCCAAAATATAATTTTACCTGATGAAAATATAATTAAATTAAAAATATGAATAATATTTTTTTAATAAAATAAAAGATAACTTAAGTTTCAAAATGTAAAACATGGGTTTTTTAAATTCAACATATCATTTTAAAATGAATAATTTTTATACTTAAAAATGTTTTTGGTAATAATTTTTTTATATGTTTTAGAGTCATAATGAGTTTATGATAATGTCATAAAATCTATGGTATTGGCGAAAAGTGTATTTTTCACTATTCACCTAAAAATCAATATTTCCACAAAAATAAAAAAAATTCATTCTAAGATAATTTTGAAATGATAAATTAAAAAAAAGTTAATTTTATAAAATTAAAATTCTAATTTTTATAAATTTGATTTTTAAATGAAAATAAAAAATATAAATAAAACTATTCTTTATTAGAAAATGACACTTTTAAGTGTTCTTAATATTATTCAATATCAATTTATTATTTAAATAATGTTAATATAATATTACATATATAATAATATTTTAAAATCAGTTAATTTAACTTATTATGATAAAAAATAAACCAACTAAAAAAAGTTATTTGAGAAAGAACAATCCCTTTTTAAGATAAAATCATATTAATTATTTATCCTCTAAATGTAAAAAAAATTAGTTGAGAAATATATTTTTATTTACTAGAGGTTTTGTTTTTATTTTAATTTTCTTAATAATATTCATCTAATATGTCATGAATCGTTTTAGTTCGGTGTTGGGTGTGGTGAAAACTATAAAACACATTAGATTTTAAAGTAACATATATAATTTGAAATCTCAAGGTGTTAAATTTATTATGATAATGTCATAAAAGTGAAAGTATTTACAAAATTAGTATTTTTCACCATTCACCTCAAAATTTAACCATTTAATAAAAATATAAAAAATTTATCCTAAGATATTTTTTTATTATAAATCCAAAAAATAAGTTGATTTAGTTAAATTCAATTTCTAAAATTTTAGAATTTAACTTTTAAATAAAAATATATTGAAAACTTTTTTAATAGGAAAATAACTTTTTAACATATCAATTGTTCTTATTTTTATTTAACATCAATTACTAATTAAATAGGTGTTAATATATTATTCATATCAACAATATATTTTATCCATGATTTATTTAGTTTTTTAAAATAAATCACTTAAAAATCCAATTTTAGATAAAATACATTTTTAAAATAATTATTTATTTATCTATATTAATCGAATTTTATCAATTAATTATTATTAGAAATAAAATTTCTTTTTTTAAAAGTCAAAATATTAAATGTATAAAATACACATGATAAATAAATAATTTATTACATTAATAATTACATGTTTGTATTATCTTAATTTATACTTACATAACTCCTCAAGATCTCCACATAGATTTAAGCATAAGATATCCTCTAGTGGTAGTCGTGGGTGGTGGTTTATTTAGCACGGATCTCATGGAAATTTCCATAATCTTAAACTTCTATCACATATGATTTTACTCATAGTGTAATTATTGTAATTCATATTGGACTTGGTCTAGAGAAAACCCTAGTGACACCATGTCTTTTCCAAACTTGGATAGGTGAGCCTCATAAGGAAGACTCGTACTGCTTGATGCCATCTCTTCTACTTTACACATAGTTTTAATAGTGTGGTTTATATCATTTATACCTGATAATTTAATGAATATATTATAATAATAAAATTGATGATTAGGAGGCCCCCACCACTTCGGTGGTGGGCTCTCGTTTTCTCTAGGGTTTCGACCCCAGATCTTCTGCCTCACTGGATCACAGTGGGTTTTGGCGGATCTACGTCGGTCCTCATAGAACGGTGGTGTGGCGGCTTCGTACAGGGCCTCACAGTCTTGATCTGATCAGATTCAGTAGATCTGTTCTCAGATCTGTGTGGAATCACGTTAACGGGTGGATGGATCTACTCACGCCATGGGCTGCGGCGACTGACAGGATTGGAGGTGTGCGACAGGATTCTGAGAGATGGCGGGATTGCGCTGGTCTCACGGTGTCGAAGAGTTTTGATGACATCTCGGTGGTGGGATCGATTTGCAGGTGACGATAAGGGCTTCTTTAGAGGTTCTCACATGGGATTCTGGTGATTGTTTTCAGTCAACGTGGACCCCTATGGCTGGGCGGCTGGTGCAGTATTATGGCATGCAGTTGCAGACGGAGGGGATGCTGGGTCATCTTCTGGGCCTTGTTGTAGATTTATAATTATGTTTTGGGACTTTGATACATCTGTTTTTAATGGTTTTTTTCCATTGGGCGTCGGGCCACTGTATTTTAAGGCATTTGTGCCTTTGGATTCTCAAATGTGTGACGGGTTTCCCCCCTATAATGATAAAATTTAATAATTTTATTTTAAAGTTTCATGGTTTCATTTTAGTTTAGTGATGTGTGTGAAACACATTATCCAATACAGTATTTATTTAAAGGTAAATTAATATTAAAATTTATGGGCATTACATTCTCCCCCCTTAAATAATTTTTTACTCATAATTTTTAATTATCACTTGATAATAGAAATATATAAAGATATCTAAAATATATAAAAAACTCAAAATATAATTTACAAATAGATATCATCCTAGGAAACATATTTTTTTCCTCAAAACAGTCTCATCCCTAGTATTGAGTTTTTCTCCAACCATTTGAGCCAAGAGTATATCATTATTTCACATTTATGATTTTCTTATAAAAGGTTTTTTTATAATAATACCTACACTGATATACTATCATAGGTTGATATTGTTTGGAAAAAATCCCTCAAGGTATCATTGAATCATTTTTGAGGTGATTGTGTTTGTTGACAAAGTGGACATCTGTGTTGTGATTGTTGACAAAGAAAACCATGACATACAAATTTGTTGACAAAAGGGATTTCATGGTGGAGTGTCGAGTTCAAGGGATGTGGTTAACGATCCACATTTGATTCAAGAACGTCGACAAAGGAATGGTTGATCTGGAGGCAGTACAAAAAGAGCAGATACAAGTTGGCACCGTTTTCCAGTGTTTACCAAATTTTTGGGCCTGAAAATCGGCAAATGGAGAAAAGTGGTTTTGGAAAAGGGACTTTTGTTCCATTGTCTTGAAGGAGAGGAAACTTGTGCACCATATGTTTTTCAAGATCAGAACATAAAAATATGGAAAAGGGAAAAGGGGCAGCCAAGTTTTAGGGTTGGTCGCGCAAGTGACTTGCGCGGCAGAGACTTGCGCGCCGAGAGGAGACTTGCGTGCCATCACACAAGGTGTCCAAGTGCCTATAAATAGAGGTAAACCCCTCCTCATTCAGCGTGAGTTCAACACTTAGAGAAAATCAGAGCCCCCGTCGCGTAGGTGCGGTGGTCGTGCAAGTAGAAGTTGTGCGCCAGTTGATTGTTGCGCATCTAGAGTGGTTTGGGTGAGAAAGGAAGGGATTTTACCAAGTTTTGAGTTAAAGAAGGGGGTGTCGTGCAGGTGGTTTGGTGACACTTGCATGCCAGATTTTGAAAAATCACGACAGTTAATAGTTGCGCGCCAAAATTGGTTTGGGCGTAAAAGGGTGTGAGTCGCGCAAGTTTAGAGTTGAAGAAGCTAGTGTCACTCAAGTTGTTGAGGTGAACTTGCGCGCTAGTTTTAACTTATGCGCTGAGACTTGCACGATGAATTGGAGAAGGGCACCAGGTATGGTTGAAGCACAATAGTGATTCATGGCTGTGTGAAAGCTGGAAGATTTCCCGATACCTTCGGTGCAAAGTGAGATTCATCTATGGATGAAAGTTGGACTTCAATAGAGCATCTACATACAATAGAAGATGTATTCGTTAGTGATAATGAAGAGACCTACAGGTCTATAAACTATGATTGGATCCTTTCTAGAGAAGTGAGCAAAGGAAGAGGAAGAAGGTGATCCTCTCCACCGGCAGTGAACCAGAGAGAGAGATAGGGAGTGACCCTTGGGAAAGCAGTGAGCTGACCCTAAACATTGTAAAGGTAGTGAGCCTGAGAATAGAAGTGATCTATCCTGAACTTTTCAAACAACAGTGCACTTTTAGTGGATTTGGTATATCGGCACATTGCCGGTGTATTCTCCTTGGATGTAGCCCAGTGAGGGTGAACCAAGTAAAAATCACTGTGTCCTGTGCATGCTTTAGTTTCTGTTTATACTTTGCTGCAGGAAAGAGAGAGAAGAGAGTCTTTCTTAATAGCGAGACAAGATCAATAGGGGAAATTGTTTTAATTTGTCATACCCTGATTCACCCCCCTCTCAGGATATCTAACCTAGTGGAACTAACAATTGGTATCAGAGGGAAAGGTTTTTATCAGTAGTTATCTTGCAAATGGAGGTCACCAATCATAAAGGGATTACGATCTTCGACGGGAACAATTTTCAGCTATGGAATAATTGGATGCAACACTACTTCCGATCTTTGGGAATGGATGTATTCATAGCAGCAATGCATGGTATAACAGCTGACATCAACTGTGGGGCATTATCGGAAACCGAGCGAAGAGAATTGGATTTTGACACCAAGGGCATAAATGCTTTAGGGGGATCCCTATCCAATGCTATCTATATAAAGGTGATGTCATGTAAAATATCACATGCCATGTGGGAAAAACTTTTGAATATATATGAAGGAGATACAAAGGTCAGAGAGGCAAATCTACAAGTACTATGGAATAAGTATGAAGATCTGAAGATGAACCCGAATGAGTCTATTGATGCATTCTTTGACAGGGTAAGTATTGTTGTGGAAGATATGCGAGGTCTTTGTGAAGTCATTGAAGACATAAATATCTTAAAGTGCATCTTGAGAAAAATTACACCTCGGTTCAATCCGAAAGTTTCAGTACTAGAAGATAAAGATCCAAAAGAGCTGACACTGGACAATTTTCACAGTACCCTAGTTGCATATGAAATGAGGGATGATGATAATGAGGCTATGGAAAAGGGGAAATTCAAAGAGGTGGCATTTAAGGCCATGAAGAAGCTCACCATTGAAGATTCTCAGGAAGAAGAAGAGACATATGAGGTAATGTCATTCTTTTCCTCAAATCTTCAAATAGGAAAAGGAAAGTTCAATGGAAAACTTCCACTTTCTTGATTTAGATGTGGAAAAGTTGGTCATCTTTTTGCAAGGTTCCACAAAAAGTTTCAAGAAGAAAATGATGAAGATGAAGTTAAAATTCCCAAGAAGAAATATTCAGCCTATGTGAAAGGGAAGAAGCAGTTCAAGAGAAATTTCTTCAAGAAGAAGAATATTCTTTCATAAGAAATAGATAGTTCAGATGAGTCTGAGGTTGAGGATATTGAAAATTGCAAAGATCATGGAGAAAATGCTATGGTGGCATTCGTCGGTAGTTCTCAGGAGAAGAATAAAATCTAAGGTGATGATTCAGAAGAAGAAGTTGAAGGAATAATAGATATGCAAGCTGAGTTAGAGGCTTCTCTTGAGGAGATAGATGTTTGGAGAACCAAAACAAAGAAAGCTAACAAATTTGTTCGCGATGCCAAACTCTATATACAACAGCAAGAAGAAGAGAAGTCTGAGTTGATTGAAGAAATTGAGAAACTCAAGTTATCAACACAAGAGAACTCAGAATCAGTTAGTGAGTATAAACTCAATATCAAAGAACAGAAAAGGGAGATTGATGGCTTGAATAGAAAAGTGAAAGATCAAGTCAAGTGTATCGAAGAACTTGAAGAAGAGGTGGTCAGTTTGCAACAAAAAATGAAGGATTAAGAAAAACTCTTGAATCCCAATGTGATATCAGGAAAGTTGGTCATTCAGAGGACAGAAAAGATGAAAGAGGAGGCTAGTTGTTCAGAAGGAAAGAAGCAACAATTGATCTTAGACGTTAAGGCAGATTTAGGGCTTGATTAGAAGCAAAAATTTGTGAAAATTGAAGTCAGACTGCAAGCACCCATTCCGAGATTGAAGGTTGATTTGGGCACAAAGAAGAATTAGAGTATTCAGAGATCCCAAGGGAAAACTAGTAGAGCAGAAGTAATATGAAGGAATGCATCTTATATCAGGTGTTATTGTTGTGGAAAGATGAGACATTCACAGTATGTGTGCTCCATAGCCAAGAGATATCGAAGGGAACAAGAACAAAAGTGGAAGCCAAACAGAGAAAGGTTATCCAGAACATATTTCTAAGGACACTGTTTTTGGTGTAGAGGATTTGGGCACATGTCTAGGTACTTCACTTTGACCATACAGAGGAATGTTTCAAAGCATAATCAAAATGTTCGCAAGCAGCAGATCAATAAACCAACAGGTGAGTTAAAAATGCAGAATAGATATGCAGCTTTTCAAGATGAAGCTGGTCCATCATACTCTGAGAAAGAACAGAAGTCTCAATCCATGTCGATTGTGAAGGAAAAAATATGGACCAAGAAGAAGAAGAATGAGAAGGCTATGGTGGAAGAAATTTACCTTAAAGCATCATATCACTTTGGTGTGTGGATCCTTGATAGTGGTTGCACATCTCACATGACAGGTAATAAGGATCTTGTTACAGGCATAAAATATGACAAAAAAGGAGTTTTCAAATTCAGAAATGATGAAGGCCTGAATATTGTTGGCTCAGGAAAGGCCAAATTTGGAGGAAAAGAGATGAGGCATGCTGATGTCATAGTAGTAGAAGGCCTCAGTCACAATTTTCTAAGCGTCAGTCAACTACGCGACTCAGGAAATTCTATAAGGTTTACTAAGAAGATGTGTGTTGTCAAAGGAAGATACGGGGCATTTGTTCTACATGGAAAAAGAACAAAGGGAAATCTATACCTGGTAAGTGGAGAAGAAGATATGTGTTTTTTGTCTAGAGAGGAAGAAAACAAGTTGTGGCATAAATGACTTGGTCATCTTTGACAACCATCCCTGGAAGATCTGGTAAAGTGTGAAGCAGTACGAGACCTCCCTAAGCTATCATGTGATCATACACATACGTGCGACGCTTGTCAATAAGGAAAGATCATCAGAAATACGTATAGATAAAAGGGAAAGAAGTCGACAAGAGTGCCTGAATTGGTGCATGCTGATGTCTGTGGACCTATTTCACCAAGATCCATTGACGAGAAGAGGTATTATGTTATTTTCATTGATGAATATAGCAGAATGGCATGGGTATTTTTTATTGCTCATAAGTCCGATGTGTTCATCTACTTAAAACAGTACTGAAGGGAATCTGAAAGGATTCTTGGATAGAAAATTATGAAGTTTCGTACAGAAAATGGTACAGAATTCACAAACAATCAGGTGGAAGAGTATCTCGAGAAACATAGGATAAGGCATCAAGTTTCTTCAGTAAGAACTCCCCAACAGAATGGAGTGGTTTAAAGGAGAAATCGGATCATCAACAACATGGTCAGAACAATGCTTATAGAAAAAGACCTACCAGAGAAGTTTTGGAAGGAAGCAGTATTGACATCGGTCTACATTTACAATAGGGCTCTGTTGTGTCCGAAGGAAGGAAAGACTCTGTATGAAATGTGGTGCGGAAAGAAGCCAACAGTGAAATACTTTCGAATATTTGGAATTTAGTGCTTCATTCTCAACAAAGAAAAGCATAAGAAGTTTGAATCACTTGGAGATGAGGGAATATTCCTGGGATACTCAAGCAAAAGAAAAGCATAAAAATGCTTTAACAAGAGGCTAGGAAAAGTATTTGAAAGCAATGACATCACTATTGTGGAAAATGAATAGAATATTCAATAGCACAATGAGAAGTTTCTTGATGAAAGTGATGAAGAGGAAAATAACACAAGAGGAATAGAAGTGGTAGGTGATGACTCAGAAGAAGACACTGATGATGAACAAGAAAGTTTCAAGTCTGTGTTTGTAAGGAAGCCAAAGAGTCGAGCTAAAATTGACAGGAAGAATATCATTGGTGATCAGTCAGCACCGGTTTAGACAAGAAGAATGAAATCACTGCAGCAGACATCATTACTATCACAGGTTGAGCCGAAATGCTTCACTGATGCAGCTGAAGATGGAAACTGGGTTCCGTCTATGAATGAAGAGCTTGATCAGATTGAGAAGAACTAAACGTGGGAGATTGTCTCGAGACCAGCAGATAAGAATGTCATCAGGACTAAATGGGTCTATCACAACAAGATTATTGAATATGGAACAGTGGTTCGAAACAAAGCACGACTAGTGTGAAAATGATACTCCCAAATAGAGGGAATAAATGTTGATGAGACATTTTCACCAATTGAAAGGCTGGAGATAATCAGATTATTCCTAGCCATTGCAGTGCAACAGAAGTTCAAACTGTTTCAGATGGATGTCAAATCTACATTCTTGAATGGGGTTCTAGAGGAGGAAGTGTATATTGAGCAGCCAGATGGTTTTCTCATTCATGAAGATGAGAACAAAGTTTTCAGACTGAAGAAGGCATTTTATGGGCTGAAACAAGCACCAAGATCATGGTACTCAAGGATTTATCAGTACTTGAAGAAGCTTGGTTTCCAGCGTGGGGGAGTTGATTACAATCTCTATTTTAGCAACAACAGAAATCAAAGGATGATGGTGTTGGTTTATGTCGATGAAATAATATTTTGCGGATCAGATGAAGCTCAGTGCAGAAAATTTTCCAAATTCATGAAAAATGAGTTTGAAATTTCAATGATTGGAGAGCTAACATTTTTCCTTGGTCTACAGGTGACACAAGGATGGAATGGAGCATTCATTTCTCAATACAAATATTCCAAAGAGGTTTTGAAAAGATTTGGAATGGAAAATTCAAAGGATATGAAGACTCCAGTTGCTACCTGGATGAAACTATCCAAAGATGAGAATGTCAAGGCAGTTAATATCACAAAATACAGGCAAATTATTGGAAGTTTGCTGTACTTGACTGCAACAAGGTCTGATATTGTCTTCGCCACATGCCAATCAGCGAGATATCAGAGTAATCCCAAGGAAAGCCACATGATTGAAGTGAAAAGAATACTTCGGTATATCAAGGGTACAATGGACTTTGGCTTGACATATACTGACAAATCTCAGATAGAGTTATTGGGATATACTGATGCAGACTGGGACAGTTCAGCGGATGATAGGAAATCAACGTCAGGTGATGCTTTATATCTTGGTGGATTGTGTATTTCTTGGCTAAGCAAGAAGCAAGATTTCATTTCATTGAGCACTGAAGAAGCTGAATATATTGCGGCCACTCAATCATGCACACAGTTATTATGGATGAAGAAGTAACTTGAAGATATGGGAGTTGAATTGAAGTCTCTGATCGGAATCTAGTGTGATAACTCAAGTGCTATCAATATTAGAAAAAATCCAGTTCATCACTCAAGGACAAAGCACATTGAGATCAAATATCATTTTATCAAGGAGAAGGTGGAGCAAGGGCTTGTGAAGTTGGAGTATGTTCCTATAGAGCTACAGGTTGCAGATATTCTGACAAAGGCCTTACCCAAGGAAGCTTTTAAAAGGCATCGAATGGCTCTGGGAGTTCAGTCAACTCCCCGCACTTAAAAGAGTGTGGATGTGGAACCCCCCTCTCCCCGAGGTATGATGTGTTTTTCCCCAATGTGCTGATATGTGTTCTCTACTCTGTTACAGACTGCAAAGGAGTGACCTTTGGGTTCATTGACAAAGGGGGAGAAAATAGTGATTGTTCAAGGGTGAGACAATGTGGATATTTGAGAAATCATGACAGATAGGGGGAGAAGCTGACAGGTGGAGCAACCAGATAGGGGGAGTTGAAGCTGGTTCAAAGCGCTTATCCAGAGCTTAGCTTGGACAAAACAGAAAATAGTGCTGAAGAGGATTTGTAGCTAACAAGAGTTAAAACTGTGAATAGATAGGGAGAGTGTTAAATCTGATGATGCTAGATGTGATCGATCAAAGAACAGATATCACGACAGCTGAGGATCATGATAAAAGTAGAAGAGTGGTGTTCGAATGTGGTAAGAGTATTTCCAAAAATTGGTATCAGTTTGGTGTCAACAGTGGGTGTTAGAGTTGAAGTGATTCATTGATGAACTTTTTATTTACTCTTGTTTCTCATGCCGAGCATTGCTCATGTGGGCTTAGAGTATGTGTTGAGTAAATCCTTGATCGCTATCGGAATTTCAATAGGCGAATGGTGGCGGAAGAATAAAATATGTATCTTTTTATGGAAGAATTGTCAACAAACCCAAAGGGGGATATTGTTGGGAAAAAATCCCTCAAGGTATCATTGAATCATTTTTGAGGTGATTGTGTTTATTGACAAAGTGGACATCTATGTTGTGATTGTTGACAAAGCAAACCATGACATACAAATTTGTTGACAAAGGGGATTTCATGGTGGCATGTCGAGTTTAGGGGATGTGGTTAATGATCCATGTTTGATTCAAGAACGTTGACAAAGGAATGGTTGATCTGGAGGTGGTACAAAAAGAGCAGATACAAGGTGGCACCGTTTTCCAGTGTTTGCCAAATTTTTGGGCTTGAAAATCGGCAAATGTAAAAAAGTGGTTTTGGAAAAGGGACTTGCACGCCATTGTCTTGAATGAGAGGAAACTTGCGCGCCATATGTTTTTCAAGATCAGAACATCAAAATATGGAAAAGGGAAAAGAGGCGCCCAAGTTTTAGGGTTGGTCACGCAAGTGACTTGCGCGGCAGAGACTTGCGCACCGAGACTTGCGTGCCGAGAGGAGACTTGCGCACTGTTGCACAGGGTGTCCAAATGCCTATAAATAGAGGTCAACCCCTTCTCATTCGGCATGAGTTCAATAATTAGAGAAAATCAGAGCTCTCGTCGCGCAGGTGTGGTGGTCGCGCAAGTGGTGGTGTGGTCGCACAAGTAGAAGTTGCGCGCCAGTTGATTGTTGCGTGTCCAGAGTGGTTTGGGTGAGAAAGGAAGGGAGTCTCCCAAGTTTCGAGTTGAAGAAGGGGGTGTTGCACAGGTGTTTTGGTGCCACTTGTGCACCATATTTTGAAGAAGCGTGATAGTTGATGATTGCACACCAAAATTAGTTTGGACGTAAAAGGGTGAGAGTCGCGCAAGTTTGGAGTTGAAGAAGCTAGCGTCGCACAAGTTGTTGAGGTGAACTTGTGCGCTGAGACTTGCGCGCCAGCTTGGAGAAGGGCGCCAGGTATGGTTGAAGCACAATAGTGATTTAGGGCTGCGTGGAAGCTGGGAGATTTCCCGATACCTTCAGTGTAAAGTGAGATTCATCTACGGGTGAAAGTTGGACTTCAACAGAGAATATACATACAACAGAGGATGTATTCATTAGTGATAATGAAGAGACCTACAGGTCTATAAACTGTGAGTGGATCCTTTCTAGATCAGTGAGCAAAGTAAGAGGAAGAATACGATCCTCTCCACCGGTAGTGATCCAGAGAGAGAGAGAGACAGGGAGTGACCCTTGGGAAAGTAGTGAGTTGACCCTAAACATTGTAAAGGCAGTGAGCCTGGGAATAGAAGTGATCTATCCCGAACTTTGTAAACAACAGTGTACTTTTAGTGGATTTGGTACATCAGCACATTGCTGGTGTATGATCCTTAGACGTAGCCCAGTGAGGGTGAACCAAGTAAAAATCGCCATGTCCTGTGCATGCTTTAGTTTCTGTTTATACTTTTCTGCAGGAAAGAGAGAGAAGAGAGTCTTGCTTAACAGCGAGACAAGATCAATAGGGGCAGTTGTTTTAATCTTTCATACCATGATTCACCCCCCTCTCAGGGTATCTAACCGAGTGGACCTAATAGATATGAAATGTAATTTCCTTATCCCATTAAATATTTTTTCTTCTTATTATAGAGAAACAATTCATTTCCAAAATCACATTAAATTCACCTAATTTTTTTTGCATGAAGAACATTCCCACTAACATTAAATTAGGACACAACAACCATAAAAATATAAATTTCCTTTGATAATTAAATCATTGGGGTCATTATTTAATTCTCTTATAAAACTTCCTAGATATACTATATTGTCTAGAATAAAAATCCAACAAGATGTCTATTACTCTTCAGTGAAGGATAATTGTGCCTTAATTATCATGATCCACTTCAATATTAGTCGTTTCACAGGCTCCACCTTGTTCCAATGGTCTAGGAGGTTCAAGAGGCATATTATAATTCTTATCCCTTGGGTCAGGGCATTAACTTGGATAATTCCTAAGTTTACCACATTTAAGACAATGAACTATTAGTGGTACCTTAGGATGGACATTATTTTCCTTCATCATGTTAACATAACTCTTCCTTTTTCCTAGGAATCTTGTTTCTTGATGGCCTCATTTACCACCAACAAAACATATTCCAGTTCATTTGAGACATTCTCTTGAGTGCTCTTTCAAACATTTTTTACATATAGGAAGTTGGATCTTCTTTCATTTTTCATTTTCACCACCAATCTTCTATGAAACTCTATTATACTCTTCTTTGGTGTGTTTGGAAGTTAAAAAAGACTCAAGTTTTTAATTATAAGTTGAGATAGTTGTGTGATAATAAGAAAAATATTTTCAATACCAACTTCTTTCCCATTCAGGTTCTCATTAGGATAATCATTACTTCATCAATCTCACACATTATTAACTCCGTTTCTTCTTTATTTAGTCATTTCTTTAAATAAAAAAAATTTAGGGATGATAATACTAAATTAATAAATTAATAGAAGGTAATATTATAAGAAATAAATCATCAATTATGCATGAACCCTAACTTATGAATCACTAGGAATCAATACTGGTTATCCATAGTTCTTTTATTATTAGGTTTTCCAACCTAATTATATTCAAACCCCTTAAAGTGGTTTGTAAATAGAATGTGAAATTACCAAAACATATCCCCCATGAGTTTAAAAACTGATGTGCAGTTAGGCCTATTTGTTATCTAGTGAGTAATGATTGAGTTAATACCCAATATACCCCTTTCAGGGTTACTACACCTAGGTAAATCTATTTTAGAGTCAGCATCCACTTGTAGTATCTTGATAGGGATGTTATTTCCATAAAACCCACTAAAACTTACTTTACAAAAATTTTAGGATTTTATCCTATAATTAGAATTATCCTTATTGTTCTCACTATATTTCTATGATAATAATCCCAAAAAATAACTAAACTAATCCTTAAAAATACCTAAAACTTGCTCTAATACCAACCGAGGCACCCCATACTTACACTTTCAGAACTAGTTTTAAAAACACATACTTTTAACATAGTATTTAATATCAAGTGATATGATCCAATATAAACATATCGTTATTTTACATCATTTCTATAAGTTAAACATTATATCTCAAAAGTAATTTCATAATCCCAAGAACCAGACGTTTATTATCTCTAAGGAATATCTTTATAAGAAAACTATTTTAGAATACTTGTGAAAATTTCTCCATAATTGAGCCGCACTAGATTTCCCTTAAATATTTCTCATAAGTTATACTCATTTTCCTAACCTAGGTAATGAAAAAATAATAAAGGGGTGAGTTCAAAAGATCAGTAAGAGAAAAACTCATCAACATGTCATCAAGAGTTAGATCATAAACATATGAGAAAACATAAGTAGGGGATAAATATCTTATTAAAAAGAAAATAGAAAAATAAGAGTTCTTAATAAGTCATGATATAAATACATTTAATATAAAATGAGAAACATATACCATGTAAAAAGAGTGTGTATTCATTATATTATAAACATGAACCATGGAGAATAATTATAATCATATGGAATATAAATGTAACATTACTTTGAAACATATAATAACAAATAACTTTGGAAAAAACACAAGCACATGAAACATCACCTTTGTGAGCCACTAATTTCACCCATGCTTAGTGGGAAGATTTAATTACACCCTTATATATATATATATATCTCATGAGATATAAACTTTTAACTAATTCATTGGAGGGAGATATCGATTCCCACCCATGAATCATATATATATATATATATGTTTCACTTGAAACCAATAATTCATTTTATTATAAAGAACCCATGGAAAGAAAACGGGTTTTTGTATCATTTCCATGTTGTATTGCATAGACTAACTTCAGGTATTAGATTAATTAGTAATAAAAGTCAGTCACCTAAAATGCATATTTCATAGAGTCATTTATTATGTGATTCATAAAACATAACTCCATTAGAGTTTGATATTTTATAGAAGAATAAGGAATCAAAACCATGAAATAGATCTGTTAGAAAAAATTCATTAACATTGTTGTAAAGAGAAAAAATTATCCACCACTTTTAAAAATCATTTTCAAGAAGGTAACATGAAAACATTTTATGAAAACACCACTTTAAAAGAAATACAAATAATGGATACTTGAAAAATACATACAAGTTTTCCATAGGAAATGTGGAGTGGAAGATAAAGATACAAATTTTAAAGGGAAACCCTTTTTAATATTTTTCAAATACCATTATTGAAACCCACATTGTAAAGAGAGTGATAAATATTTCATTTTAAAAATAGTAAATATAAATTTAAATATTACTAGAAATAAAATATATTTGGATTTCAAAATAATAAAGAGAACATTTATGAGAAGAGTGAATATAGATATGGAATAAAAAGAGATCATTTGAAGAGAAAATGAATTATTCTTAACATCATCAAATTTTATTAATAAATAAAGTCATCAATTTAATTCACTATAAAATAAGGATGAAAAATATTATGATATCATTATAGAATAAAATAAAATCATATTATAAAATAAATTTAAAAAAAGGAATCATTATGTTTAATTGGATGGTAAAGGTTAGCTATGGTGGGGGAGATGATATGATTGAGAAGCTTGGTAATGGATTTAGGTAATTCTAGAGGTTGGATTCCTCACTTGTCGTGGGGGATTCTATTCCAAAAAACTTTGGGAAATAGCAAACTCATGATGAAGGTGCTTAGTCTACTATTGAATTTTCTAGGTCATAGGTTAAAAATCAGTTTCAGGGTATTTCACTGATTCATATTAACCTACGTAGAAGAAAACATACCTAATTATGTTTTTGGGAAGGATTGATGGATTTTGGGATGATGTGGTGGATTATAGTTTAGTTTCTCAATTGATGTCCGTAGGCAAGGATTATTTTGAAAATGATGATAAATATAATGTTGAAGTATCTGTTCAACATGGGGTTGATAATTAGTTATGGCATGAGAAAAGGGTGATCTATTTAAAGTTTCTCAAGGGTAAACAAAAAGTTTAAGTGGATATTCCTACCATATCAAGACCAAGAGGAATTTTATTCATATGGAAATTGATCAAACATTGAAGATTTATTCTCATTCAGAACAACATAAGAAGCATTTGGTTGATGTAGTGGTAATTTATTCCATGAAATCTCCCCAAGATCAATATGAATTTATTTACAATACTTCTTGTGTTGGAGCTATTAGTAGTGAGGGTAAAGAATTACCCAAACCAAACATCAAGGAGGCCATTGATAATACTATAGGTTCCGGGTACAGTGGAAGCATGTGATAGGTCATGCCTACCTTTGATTTTTTCCACGATCAATGATCAATTTGAGATTTAGAAAACAATAAACATCATGATCTATAGAATTGAATAAAAGAATATAGATAAGGGATAAAACACGAGAACCAAGAGAGAAGATCATCACATATTATTTATAATTAATTTAATTAAATAAATAATTAACTTGATGGAATTCTTTCTTCATTGATGGATCTGACAAAGAATCTACATTGTTTCATAATTGTGTTGTAGGAAAAGAAGTAGATTCCCCCTAGAGGTGATCCACACGTGTTCAAAAAATCTCCAAATGTCACCATATGAATCTCCAGCTGCTATCACAGTAGATCCTAGAACTTGCATCATCCGCCTTTGATCTCCTCAAGAACTACTTACAAAGAGTTCCCCTAGATCTCTCCTGACTCGAAAGTGGGAGGTGGAGGAAGATCTCTATATTTTATTGAGAGCTTTCTTGGATAAGGTAGTTCTCTAGGTTTTTAGAGGATTCTCCAAATCTGTTGTGCGCAACAAAAACAAATGAATTGGAATATTTATAAAATAATATAATAGAGTTTATATATTTCTAGGGTTAAAATTAAAAAAATTACACAAGTTCACTTTATTATTTATTTAATCCCTCTGGAACCCCATGTCAAATATTAATAATAATAATATTATTTATCGATATGCGCTTAACTTACGAATTAAATTAAATATTATTTAATCAAATAATATTCAATATTTATTATTTCTCACGAGAACATTAAACTCGGTACACCATTCCTCCATAATATTTATCGATCCTTGAATAATGACTATTTATTTATTAAATAAATATCACTACATTATTATCCAGTAAATATATAAATATTAAATTCACTAAATAGAAAATAAATATTTATATATGATCAAGAATACATGAATAATTATTAAACTACACCTGAGAATAATATTTATTCAACTTCTAAATAATAAATAATAATACATTATTTAACTAAGATTTTGGATACACTTAGTGTGTGATCCTCTAGGCCTCTTTCTCAGTGACATTATGTGAAGCAGCCTGAAGTCCAAGGTTAGCATCTAGCAACATGCCAAGGCACCCATGGAGAAAGAAGTTAATGCCATAATGATATGATACCTCATACAAATTCTTATTGTGCAATATAATCCATTTATCATGATATCTCAAATCAAGAAGGTCGTACACAGGTGCCCTCAACCTATGTGCTCGATGTCTCTTTCTTTGACTTCCCAAAAAATTGAACCTTCCTATTTTACACTATAGACATGGATTTATTTAGGATATATCATTTACATGAAAGGGCCCGAGTTAAATAACAGAAGGGACAAATCCTTTCTCACATTATTCATTAATGAAATATTACTCGTGATGCACTCAACGTATCCTACCTCACCACAAACATATGTATTTATATTTTTCATCAATACATCAAATTATGTGACTCATAATACTCATTAATAATAATCTTAAAGTCTAAGGACCAATACACACATATTCAGATAGGAAGATCCAGTGACACATATAAATATGAATTTCTTACTGGTGGGTATAGTTCTCATAATATCCTATTGGATATTACCACGGGCATAAACCATGAGAAGGTGCCTCAAAGTTCTATGAGTCTCCACCCCTGATATATTGTATCATTTTTCCATCAAATTATATCATCCGACTATATAAAATATATTTAAGAATAGAATCATAGCACTTCCAGGTTCTCATCATAGTGGGGAACTGCTATGACCTTTCAGTGAGAAAACTAATCTTAGGACATTATCACATACTATGTTACATAAACAAATAATCATGATGTGATAAGGAGTTTATTAATATTCAAAACTATGAATACAGGTTATCATAAAGTACAACAAAGTTGGTTATAGGGATCCAACTCCAAAAAACTCCCACTTGCACTAGATCCAACTACTAAAAACCTTGAGTATACTATCTCTCACATGATACTCATGCTTCTGATGAGATAGGAATTTAGTCAAGGGGTCCACCATGTTCTCTTCCATGGGAACTCTGCATACTAAAACTTCACTCCTCTGATGAAAATCCATCAAGAGGTGATACTTTTGGAGTATGTGCTTTGTCCGTTGGTATGACCTCGACTCTTTTTCAAGAGCCATCGCTGCGGTATTATCACAATACAATGTGACAGGGTCTTTACTTTTAGGTACTACATCAAGCCCTTGGAAAAAATTCTGAATCTAAACTTCTTCCTTGGATACATTTGAAGCCTTTATATACTCAAACTCCACTATAGAATCAGTGACACCTAGCTTCTTTGAACTCTTCTAGCTCACAACTCCTCTATTGAGACAGAAAACATATCATGATTGTGACTTTAGATCATTATGATCTGTCTGAAAACAAACATCAGTATAACTCCTAATGACTAGATCCTCATCTCCTCTATATACCAAGAATATATCCTTAGTTCTTCTTAGATACTTAAGTATAGCCTTAACAATTGTACAATACTATTCATCTGTATCTACTTTATATCTTTCTACCATGCTCAATGCATATGAATCATCAAGTTTAGTACATAACATGTCATATATGATTGATCCTATTACTGAAGCATATGGGATTTTGATCATTCCACCTTCCTCTTATTGTGTTTGAGGACACATTTTCTTAGAAAGATGTAAATCATGTGACATTGGAACGAATCTTATATTGGATTTTCCATACTAAATCTCTTTAGTATCTATTTAACATATGTAATTTGACTTAGTCCAAGTAGCCTCTTGGATCTATCACGAATGATCTTGATCCCTATAATATAGGATACTTCACCCAATTCCTTCATAGAGAAACACTTGTTTAACCAATCCTTAACATACTGTAACACTGGTATGTAGTTTAAAATAATTAATATGTTATCAATATATACTACCAGGATAACAACCAAATTTACACTAAACCTCTTGTAAACACATAGCTCGCATTCATTCTTAATGAAACAAAATTATTATATGGATTCATCAAATTGAATGTTCTATGACCTAGAAGGTTGATTCAATACATAAATTGATCTCCACAACTTATAAATCATCTCATCATCACATAGAGTCACAAAATATTCTGGTTGTGTTATATAGACATCTTCCTGAAGGTTTCCATTAAGGAATACACTTTTAACATCCATATGATAAATCTCATAGTCATGGTATGCTGCTATAACAAGTATAATTATGATGGATTTAAACATGGAAAATGGTGAAAAGGTTTCATCATAGTCAATTACTTGATGATATTTAAAGCCTTTAGACACTAGCCTTGCTTTATATGTATTTAAGTTACCTTCCATTTCTAGTTTCCTCTTGAATACCCATTTTCATCCAACAGGCTTTACATTAATTGGTGCATCGACCATAACCCAAACTTGGTTTTGATACATGGAATCCATTTTAGAATTCATGGAATATTTCCATCTTACAGATTATCAGCTATCTATTTCCTCCTTGTAGAAGAGAGGTTCATCATTGTCAACCAATAATGCGTCACAATATTCAGTGAATAGAAATCCATATCTCTTTGGTTCTCTTAACTATCTTATGATCCTATGTAGTACTTGTATTTCAGGAACTAATTATTTTATGAAGACCTATGGAATCTATTCGTATACCAACTCTAGTGTATATTGAGTATCAACTTCATTGAATTCAATCTTTCTCCCACTATCCTTTTTAAGGATGTGCTCCCTCTCAATAAAGATGGTTGGTCTATCGACAATCACTTTCTTGTTCGAGGGTTTGTATAGGTAATATCCCTTTGTTTTCTTGGGATATCCTATAAATATACAGTTTGTGACCTGGGGTGCTAGTTTGTTTCCCGATAAGGCCTTAACAAATTCCTCACAACCCCATACACATGCATGTGACAAAATTCTTTTCTTTCCAATCCATAGATCAAAGGGAATTCCATTTGTAACTTTATTTGGTACTTGATTTAATGTGTATGTCATAGTTTTTAATGAATATCCCCAAAAGGATAATTGAAGATCTACATGACTCATCATTGAACTTACCATGTCTAACAAGATATAATTCCTCCTTTCAATAACACCATTCCACTATGGTGTATAAGGTGGAGTGAGTTGATATGAAAAACCCAGATTACGATAGAAAGTATATGAACTCTTGGTTAAGATATTCACCACCTCAATTCATTAAAATCTTCTTTATCTTCTTTCCAAGATGATTCTATACTTCATTCTTGAATTACTTGAATTTCTCAAAGGACTCAGACTTATAACTTATCAAGTAGATATAGCCATATCTACTCAAGTCATCAGTATAAGTTATGAAGTAATAATATACACCTCTACCTTATACTATAAATAGTCCAAACACATCAGTGTGTACCAATACTAGAAGATCTGTGGACCTTTCACCCTATCCAAAAATGGTGGTTTGGTCATTTTTCATTATAAATAAGCATGGCATCTTTCAAGTGGTTTTAGATCAGATGAGTCGAAATAACCATCTTGACAGAGGTTTTTCAAATGCTTCTTGTTTACATGACCAAGATGGTTATGCCAAATCTGGGTGTTATATGAGTCATGTGAACATGATCCATTATCAATTTCTAACATTTGGTTTTTTAATTTAATACATAAAGACCATTATCTAAATGTTTCATACCATAACATATGTTTCCCTTATAAAATAACAAAATTTTATTTCCAAACTTGAAAATAAACCCATATGAATTTAGGAATGATACATAAATTATGTTCTTGGTAACCATAGGTACATAATAAAAATATTTTAAAACCAAAATAATTCCTGTTGTCAATGAAAGGTGGTAGTTACCAATGGCTAGAGTATCCAGCCTCGCACAATTTTGCATCTCTCAAATATACCTATCCTATAGAAATCTTTCAGAATCTACTTTGTTCCTTCATTTGGATACATATGTGTGCCCCACAATCCGTGTCTAATTCCCAATTCATAGATATTGAAAGATTACACTTGATAAAGAATTCACCTTTAGCTTCCCCTTACTTCTGGGTGCAGTTCCTCTTCTAGTGGCCTGACTTGCCACATGAAAAACATACTACCTCCATTTCTTTTCCCTAACTTTGGATATTATTCTTCTTGGGAGGACGATGCTCTGGATATTTATACTATTTATGAGTCTTGGTCCCCTTTTCCTTATTATTCATTTTCTTATTAACTATAAGGACCATGGGTTTATCATGCCCCATGTCCATATCCACTTAGATAATTAGAGTAAGAATTTATGAAGTAGTCTTCTCATTATTTATCATATTTTAATTAACAATAAAAATGGAGAAGGTATTGGGAAGTGATGAGAGTATGATATCTGTATGCAAATAATCTGGGAATTTAATACCTAAGATGTATAAGTGTTCAATGTATCCAATAATCTTGACTACATGAGGCCCATATGGTGCAGAATCTCCATGCTTAGTTGTAAAAAAAGCATTGGAGATCTCATACCTATCTTGCCTCACCTTATCTTGATAGAGATCTTGAAGGTGAGACATCATGCTATACACATCCATGTCCTCATGTTGCTTAAAAAGATCACTGGACATTGATGATAGCATGAAACATTGAACATATTTGGAATTTTTCAAATGTTTCTTATAGAGTTTTAACTCTTCATTACTAGCCTAATTTCTAGGAACTTTAGGAAAAAGTTCTTCCAGTACATATAATTTCCTTTCATGGAAAATGATGACACATAGGTGCCTTTTCTATTCTTGTAAATTTGTGTAAGTTAGAAGGTTTTCCTTCTCAAGTATGAATCATAATGATATGTTTGATGTCATTTTAATGATGTTTCTACAAAATAAGATAATAAAAATTTTAGTGCTTTATCTGATAAATTTAGACAAATAAATGAATATTATATTTATTAATCTCACACTATTTTATTGAAACCCAATATCCCTCACCATTGGCTTTAGAATATCCCATTGATTTGATATTCAAGTGTCAATGATCCATATTCCCCCTCTCATTACCCCAAATTTGGTTAGTCAAGAAACTTGAATGGTTTTAGGTGGACATTACAAATGCCAACTGCATTAGCTCAAAGTTACTTGATCTTTTGAGTGGAATTACCAATCATGAAATCCTTAAATTGGATTTCCTCAATCTTTACCTCTCAGTTACACCAAGTCCCGCTTTGGTAGTTAACCCTTGATGTGAACTAAGTTAAGTCAACCTAAAATTTCAGGTTATAATTCCTCAATAATTGAAAGCATCCCAACTTTGGTTGGTCAAGAACTTTGAACTATGGTTTGATTTTAACTGAATTAGTGGAAGGCTATACCGACTTAATATATATATATATATTTGAGGGATTTTATCCTTTTATGCGTAAATTTTCAATTATTATATTTATTACATGCTTGTTAATATTAAGTGGAATTACTTAAGTGATTAACCATGTCTTAGATAATATTTATGCATAAATAATTTATTTTAGTTCTATCTTGCATGCTTGTTAATTTCATTAAATTATGTGATCATGAAAAATCATACATAATTAAATAACCACACAAATGATAAAAATAAAATAATAAAGAGGTATGATCATGAGAGTTTACTAATGTTTAGTTTATCTACCGGTTGATAAACTAACCGCTGACCTAGGGGAAAATACCTTGACCCAATTAAGGTTTGTGTAGCATCTTTCCACCTGTCCACTAATGTATCTCTCTTGTATTGGTTTCTCATCGACTCCAAACTTGAACCGCCTACACTAGCTTGGGATATCCATCCATTATATATGTTTTTACTCACACAAAGGTAAAGGAACATAGTTTATATAAAATATACCATGGTTACATAGGCCCAACATAATAATATGAGAGAAGGCATGTAGGTTAAAAATTTAATTTAATAATAAATTAAATGAAACCAATCACATACAAAGGTCTGGTCTATTCTCATGATCATCCACATGCATGAAAAAACCTACACATTTAAAGAAACTAGCATTCAATTATTAATCATCCTTATTTATTATAAATCATGCTCAAATCAATTAATTATCATTTTTAATTGATCAATTATTTTATCTCAATTATCATATGAATTTATTTAAGATTCTAATCCATTATAATTTTCAAAAAAGTAAATAAATTTATTTAAAATTAACTGTGTACATAAATGTACCTTGGAGGAAATATGGTGAATTCTCATCCGTATCTACCAAACATGTATTATACTCATATATATTTTTACTTTTGTGACATATAACATACATGACTTATCATGCACTTTCATGACGTGTACTAGTACACACATTATATGATTTTTTTGGTCATGTATTATGCTTCAATGCACATAGAGTAACAAATTTAATATGACTCATACAAGATATGAAGATCTAAACATTACACATATATTAATGAAACATTCACTACAAGAAAATCACCATATAACGATGGGTTTTTTAATATGGCGGCGGTTTAAACCGCCTCCATATGCTTCTGTAACAATTTCATAAAAATAGCACTGAATCGGGTGTCGACATCCAACACATGGCAGTTTCTTAAATTTAGTGGTGGTTTCTGGAAAGTGTAATAGTAAACATATTTAGTGGTAGTTTTGGTGGTTTTAGTGGTGGTTTCATGGGGAAAAAATTAATGTATTTAGTAGTGGTTAAAACCACCGCTAAAAATTTTCCATTTTTTACATTAAAAATGTTGCTAAAACCACCGAAACCGCCACTAAATAATAACACACATTTATTTAGTAATAGTTTTAACCACCACCGATAAGAAAATATCAACCTATAACAGTGGTTTAAACTGCCGCTAAATATGGGCCATTTCATTAGCGGCGGTTTAAACCACCGTTAAATGTAGATTTACAAATAAAAAATGCTGTAGATTTTGTATCCCCAGTACCAGTACCTTGCAAAAAAAACATGTGCATAGAACATATAATAGAATAAATAGATGCCAAAATATCATATCTTAGTCCCATCCCAAACAATGACCAACCTTAGGGCCTTCCCCTTGATAATGGGGTTGAATATATCTTATATATAAGCTCACTCAATGTGCTCAAGTACATATTGAAATAGCTCCCAAGGTGTTGAAATCTTCCCAAAAATCACCTAATGTTCACCTCCACACTTTAGGTCTCCCTTAATTTGGATCCCTATCATCTTCCAAGTATTATTATACTCTATAGTGATGACGCATGGCCAAAATAGGATCGCTTACCACCTAGGGCACACACCTCAAAGGATCTCTTGTGAGAAGTGATTATTCCCATGTTTTGAATGTGGTTAATGGTAGAACCAACATTTGTGGGCCCTATCCTTGAATGAAACAGTTGTGGGGCTTGTGTATCCCACATGAATAAAACAAATCAAATAAACAACATAATAGTTAGTCCAAAATAGTAATATACACATCCTAACATAACTCAAATGAAAATATTAAATATCTCCATCTTTCATATAGAACATAGATTACTTCATACTCCACCAACTTCATACTCCACCAATTCTAGACTCACTACATTATTAAATCATTAAGCCATATCAAATTCCAAGGCCTTTATCAAACATGGGAAATCATGAAAATGTTAGGTCATGAAAATGTTAGGTTATGAAAATGTTATGTGACTACTCTGTTCCACACATGATACATGAAAAAACCCTCTATTTCCATATTTTTCCAAAACATCAACAAGAACACTAATCACTATCTGATGATGAACATTTCTTGTCACACTCTCCACCTCCATCTATACTTCCTACTACCAGCACCTGTAATACAATTATTTTTAAATTAAATAATTTTGTATATTTATGTTTAAACTTAAAACCAATAAATGTTTGAAAACTAAATGATTTTTAAGTTGTGTGATTTACCTGCTCACCGCCCGTCATCAATACAATATCACCAAGGACATATCCAGTAGTATTCTGATATAAATTAACCAATGATTTCTACAAAGAGGATATCTGATCCCCATATTCATGAATTATGTTTTTCATAGAAAAAAATCTCTCTGAGTATCTCGACTACAACCAGGAGTAGATGTACCTTAAATCCCTAATGTCCTGCTAAATACATCAGATGGTAAGGGTCCAAAAACCACCCCGTGCACTCGACCAGGATGCTCCTTCTCAAGCACTTTACCAACCGGGTCATTCTGAGAGACTGAGTAGGACTGCGCATGATTGGAATCCCACAGTTCTTTAATTTTCACCTATAAATCAAATATCATTCATATTAGAAGAAATATATATTAACACAATGACAACTGATAATAAGTTATTATAATGAAAAATGAATTCATACCCAAACTTCTTTGGTAGGATCATTAACAAAACTCCCATAAGATTTTTTATGAACATCCAACCACACTTCTATTCAGGATGCTTGGTTCCCTAAACTCTATGACTGCATTAAACAAAGATAAATAAAAAATTTAATATATTAAATAGATAATATTGTATTATAAATATTTAAACTAATGAAAAGATTACCAGAGTCGATCGACTTCTAGAAAAACTCTTTGACCCTGTAGTGTAAGGGATGGTTTTATTAGACCGGCTCGATGCATTCTTCCTTAAAAGATCCTAAATAAAATGTAATTTAATAGTAATGTATGAAATTTCATATCCTTTTCATATGCATGTATGAATGTAAAATGATATTAATATAATAATATATATTTAAATACCATGTGATTCTCATCATGACGTCTTTCAATACAAACTTTCCATTGCTCTCTAGGTACCCCATTGGGTACCTTTTCATACATATATTTGGAACTCAATGAAGTATTATTGACATCACTCCATAATTCCCATTTAAAGACTTTCCATTTCTTTCCCAGATTTTTCAATGTCCACTTTCGTGCTAGCACATCAACAGCCGTAAAGTGGAAAAACATATGTACATAGAAATTTATTTTAAAAATATTATAATTTAATAACATAATGAAATTAAATTCCAATATAATGTATTAAAATTAACTTTATTTTTGAATAAAAAACTTCATTTTTCCAATATGAAGGCATATGCCTCCAATCATCATACATAATCGGAAGGGAAACCGACTTTGCATCCAGCTGGCCTAGAATCCGGATAGGTAATCCTATGACGTCATCCATAGGGACCCTATAAGAATCAAATGGGACAACTATCTTTAGTCAGGTCAGATTCCATACATATGAACTTTTCATATTTTACTCCATAGTTGCATTGTTTCCATCTTTTATGAACAAATAGTTAGTATAAAAAAAGTGCAATAAATTTATTCATATTAAAATTTGTACCTATAACAGTAACCCTCCAATATCCCCATGAATAACTAGGAGTGGTGCCCTAATCCCTCACTGCTGAGGCTAATGAATGGGAAATCATCGACTAATCTGTTGATGGGACACTCACAGAGGTTGTGAGAAATGGTGTAGGGGGAAAGCATATGGTGTCTTAGATGCTGTAGGGAGGGATATAAATGGATCGTCATCTATTGGTGCAATTTATGGAATAGTATAATGCTTCCTACTTATCATTCCTGTCATTTAATCAAATAAAATTAAATTCAAAACATATATTTCAAAAAATTTATACATAAAAAAATTAGAAATGATAATATATGCACAGTACTAAAAAACAAAATATACACAACAATGATAAATAATGAATCATTTTAAATAATGTTTTCTATTGCCTTCTTACTATAACCGGTTATATAAACTTCTCTTGAGGATGATATCCAAATATCTTTTGTATTTATAAAATATCCACAAATGAAATAAAATGTTTTCTAGGTCTAAAATGAAGCATCAAAAGAATGTTGTGTTCAACATGTTGATATATAATTGAAAAAGACTAAAAAAAGACATGACACCTATGGTAAATGATGAAATGGTTAATAGGTGGAGTATCATATAAAAATGGTCAAATCCAAAAGGACTATGACCATGGTGTGAGTAAATTTTAAGGCATAACAGTCATCTAGGATATATAGTGTATATGTAGTGAGAGTCAGTGTTGTAGGTAACATAGAAATAGAGATGGGTTTCACCATGAAACAACAATGAATACAAGATTTCATACTCCATATTTTTATGTGTTTGGAGTAATATGTGAAATAAATGAATGAATTCCATATATAAGGGGATGTATTGAAACCATATTTTACACATTTCATGATGGATGTAAAACTATATAGGATAGTCCTATGATCTTTAGTGGAAATATAAATTCCTGTATCACTATGTCATAATAAAAGTGTTGTGTTTTAAGAGGATGAACCAAGTTTTAGTGGTTTCAGAAAACTATACATGTTTATGTCCAAGTAATATAGTAATATTTTTTATGAGTAAATGTTTATTAGTCATACAGGTCATCATGCCCAAGTAATAGAGTAATATTTTTTATGAGTAAATGTTTTCCCCCCTTTTAGTCCACCATTATTAGCACATTAATTCATAGTTTCATAAAGTCATAATATCAATTTATTTATGCCATAACCCTATATTATTTTGATTAGTGTAGATCCTCCTAGGAAGACCATTTCTATTGGTTTTAAACCCTCTAGTGTCATAAAAACCACTCTTGGGGGGATCAGCTTAGGTCCAAGAATTATGACCATAAACTATTTAAAACACCATATTCCTTGGTCTGTGACATTACACTAGGATTCATATTTCGAGCATTATGACCTTAGACTATATGAAACCCTATGGTCCATGTATTGTGACCCTAAACTATTTTTAACTTCTTAGTTTGACTAGTATGACCATAAACTACAAAAGAAATGAGGAAAAAATGTATGTGAGGTTGAAAAACTATAATGGAGACCTGAGCTAGAGTCAGAATCCCCCTATCAGGTCACTCCCATTATTTAGGAAAGAATAAAGTGACAGAATAAAGAGGTACAAATCCAATAGAGACCCACTAGGGACCCCTGTAAAATCCTAGCTATTTTATTAAATAATTTTTATAAGACATAGAGAATGAGGGGATCATAAATGAATAAATAAAAAATAATAAAAACGATTCCCCATATATAGAGTAAATGGAAAATAATCTATGATCATATGGACACACATACAAAAATGATATATAAGTAATATATGAGAAGATTCATATGTATACATTATTAAATATCTCACATTAGGTTAATCATATATAGAAATAGATTCCAAAAATAGTAAATAAATAGATACCAGAGCCATCAAAATAGTACTTAGTGTTAACTCCAATTTTTATCTTCACACTCTTCTTCTAAACTTTATTTGATATCCACCATTCATCATTTGGACCTTTCCTTTATATAAATAATGATATATAAAGTTAAAAAAACAAGTAAAATTCACATGTTGGGTTTGGGTATAAAATACTCAAATTATTTCCACTTATCTCTCCTGAACATATTTAGGGGGTATAATAATATATGCATATATAAGTGTCATGTAGTGTTTCATACCCTTCCTAATATGTAATGATAGAAAAACACAATCAATTTCATACACAGTGTTGCAAAAAATATGTTTTAAACCACTATAATGCATCAACATTCTTATTGGGCACTATATAACTCATACTTACATGCATCAGATCACTCCTAGGTTAATCATATGGACCAACTATAATTTTATAAGGTAACCTTTTCTCAAAGTCCACCAAGGAGGGAAAATAATAAAACCAATAAATTAAAGAAACATACTTTCATATTTAGGAAATAAGTGTAATGTAAATATCATATAATACTAGGGTACCCTCCTTCCATAACCATGCTATAAGGGTAAAGTACCTTATATTCTGAACAAGTTTAACCTCCTTTCAAAATCATTGCATAATGGTAAATGATTAACATGGAATTTTTTCGTTTAAATAGAGGTAAAAACAGAATCATAAAACACATAATAATATCAGGATATATAAACATAGAATAATGTAAATGTAACATTTTTATTTTACATTAGTCTATAAAACATAGAATCATGTTATAAATGCAAGCATACTAATGATGGGAAGCAATGGGCGGTGAGGCGAGGGACGAAGAGGTGAGGCGCGACGATGGGTAGTGAGGCGAGGTGTGGTGAGGGACGATGAGGGACGGTGAGTCAAGGCATGGTGAGTCAAGGCGCGATGAGGTCCAACGAGTGATGACGATGGGAGGCGATGAGCGGTGACGAGGCTAGGGCTTCAGGGATTCAGCGAGGTGGGGGGGTCAGGGGTGTTGGGGGGGATTGAGGGTGTCGGGGGAGGGGGGAAGTGTCTTTGATTGTAAAAATATTTAACTTTTTAATAGTGGTTTATAAAAAACTAATGTGAAATTATTTAAAAAATAATAATGACAGTTTAGTAAACCGCTGCTAAAAAACCACCGCTAAACACTCAGTTTGGTGTAGTGATTTATATATATATGTATTAAAACCTATCACATGGAAAGTCCTATAAAATTAATAACCACACGAAAGAAAATTTATCAAGGTTTACACAGTATAATAAATATATTTTAAATCTTCCTAATTTGGTATAAGTACATGACATGTATACAGAGCAATATAAAGTGTACGTATCTCACTGTCTATTTGAGGTACATGCCTAGGGACTCGAATTGTAAATCATACCTTAAAAAAATGGAGTACATGGTGTGTGGACTCCGAGTTACATGATCACCAATTAGGTAGGTCATGTATAAAATACATATACTATATGTGACTCAAAGAGAATACACACTGTGTATGTGGGCTACATGATGTGTAATCCGGTTGACTATGTGCCAGGCAGGCCCGATAAACATGTTGTGTAAGAATTAACTACAATGCGTGTAATAAATGAACATGATTTGAGTAATTAATGAATTAAATCATGGTTCATTGAACAGAAGTACATGGCGTGTAACACCGGTTACACAGCATGTACTCCTATGTTGTCTAGCCAGAAACTTTTTCACCTCTGGATGAGTTACTCACTTTTATTTTATTCATAAAATTAATCGTCTTGATTAGATCTATGAGAAACGAAGAAGAAAGAAGCAAATATGAAAATTCAAATTAAAAAATGATTAAACTTGAATTGAAAAACTAAATCACAAATGTATTAATCATCAATGATATTTAAATAATTATAAATAATTATGTGACTGCTCTGATACTGCTTGTAGGTTCTGGGAAAAATAGAATCATGCTATGGGTCATGCCCAACATTGATTTTTTCCATGATGGATGATCAATATGAGATTTACACAATGATAAATGTCGCGATCTACAAAATTGAATCAAAGAATATAGATAAGGGTTAGAACACCAGAACTAAGAGAGAGGATCATCAAATATTATTTATAATTAATTTAATTAAATAAGGAATTACTATGATGGATTTCTTTATTTTTTGATGGATCTGACAATAGATATGTGTTGTTCCATCATTGCATTGTAGGAATCAAATTAGATCCCCTCTAATGATGATCCACATGTGTTCCACAAATCTCCGAACATCACTGTAGGAATCTCTGAGTGCTAGAACAATAGATCCTAGCACTTGCGTCATCCACATCTGATCACCTTGAGAACCACTTTCAAAGCATTCTTATGGATCTCTCTTGACTCGAGAGTGGGAGGTGGAGGAAGACCACTCTCTGTTCTTGGGAGAATTCTTATAGAAGGGATCACTGTAGGTCTTGAGAAGTTTCTCCAAATCCATTGTGCACAACCAACACAAATGAATTGACATTTTGAGAAAATAATATAATTATGTTTATATATAGCTAGGGTTAAACTTAAAAAAATTATACAAGTGTACTTTATTATTTATTTAATCCCTGTGGAACCCCATGTCAAATAATAATAATAATAATAACATTTCTCAATATGTGCTTAACTTTAAAATTAAATTAAATATTATTTAATCAAATAATATTCAATATTTATTATTTCTCACCAGACTATTAAACTCAGTCCACCATTCCTCTATAATATTTATCAGTACTTGAATAATGACTATTTATTTATTAAATAAACATTACTGTATTATTTTAAAATAATTATATAATTAGTATATTCATTATATAGAAAATAAATATTTATATGTGATTAATAATAAATGAATAATTATTAAACCACATCCAAGAATAATATTTATTCTACTCGTTAAATAATAAATAATAAAATATTATTTAACTAAGATCATGGATACACTTAGTGTGTGACCATATAGGCTTCTTTATCAGTGTTATCTGGTGAAGCAACCTAAAATCGAAGGTTAGCATTTAGAAAAATTCCATGATACCCATAGATAAAGAAGTTAATGTCTCAATGACATGATACCTCATACGAATGATTACTGTGTAATATAATCCCTTTACCACGATATCTCAAATCAACAAGGTAGCACACTGGTGCCATCAACCTATGTGCTTGATGTATCTTTCTTCAACTTCCTAGAAATTAAACTTGTCTATTGTACACATGACTATGAATTTATTTAGGCTATATTATTTCCATCAAAGGGCCTAAGATATCAACTTTCATTAAGGAATAGAAGGGACAAATCCTTTCTCGCATTATTCATTAATGCAATATTACTCGCGACGCACCCAACGTATCCTACTTTTCCATGAACATCTGTCATTAGGGTTTTCATCAATACATCAAAGTACATGACTCATAATACTCATTAATAATAATATTAAAGTATAAATACCAATACACACATCTGAAGATAGGAACATACAACGACACATATAAATGTGGATTTCTTACTGGTGGGTCTCATTATCATAATATCCTACTGAATATTACCAAGGGAGTACACCATGAGAAGGTGACTCAAAGTCCTATGAGTATCCACCCCTGATAGACTGTATCATTTGTGTCTCTCAAATGATACCATCCAGCTATAGAATATATATTTAAGAATAGTGTCGTAGCACTTTCAGGTTCTCATCATAACGGGGAACTGCTATGACATTTCAGTGAGACAATTACTCTTAGGATATTATCACATACTATGTCACATAGAAGAATAATCATGATGTGATAATGAGTTTATTAATATTCAAAAATATGAATACTGGTTATCATAAAGTACACAGAAGCTGCTTCTAGTGAACCAACTCCAACAAATACACCACATGAGATACTTTATTTCCATACTCTAAAGACTCATTATTTACCTAAGAGAAACCTTAGGAAGGGTTATATTTGTTCCTCAGTTGTAATGGATGGAAGCACTATAAGGAGGAGGGAGGTTTCATTTTCTATAGCTCAAGGTATTATGATTTCTAAGAAAGGTTTAACTCAATTAACTACTAATATAGAAACCACCGAGTATGTTTCATCTAATCCTCCTATAATTTCCAAAATAGTGATAGGTATACCCGATTCAAGTGACTTTCCTAAAGTGACCAAGGAATATGATTCCTTTGGAAATTTTTCTTTTATTCAATTCAAATCTTTGAGTAGTATGGTGGAGTGTTAGGTGCCCATATCTAATTATATCATTATGATTGGCACTCTTGATGTGCCTATGGATAAAGAAGACTTGATAATGGAGGAAAATAATAATTTTGTGTTTGATACTTCTATAGTCATGGAGAATGGAATTCCTTTTTTAGAACCTTCCTAGATGGGGGAAGATAAGGAGGATCAATGAAATCAATAGAAAACTGTAAAAAGTTGGATAAGAGTATGGAGTCCTTATGGATGGGATATAAAGGGGCATATCACATCATGCGTATTTTTCCTTAGGCACAGTTTTTAGAAAACTTTTCATCTAAGAAAGGACTTTTCCTTACTCTATCTAATGATGATTTCTAATTTTTCATTTGTATTTAATTTTTTGGTGTATTTTAGAATGTGGTAAAAAATTTAATTTTTTTTCTCCATCCTTACCCTGACTATTTTTTATTTTATTCTCTTAATAAATGGGATTTGACCCCATCCCATTCTAATTAATTAATTATGACTAAAGAAAAGAAGTTGAGTATAGAAAACCCATTACCTTTTACTACCAAATTATAGGAAAGATATTTTATATCATGTATCATAAACATAACCTTATTAATCACCTATTTATGAAACTTATTCATATCTATTACTTATTTATAATCATATATATTAATTATAATCATATATTATTTATTATTTAGTTATAGTTTATTTTCGTCATCAGATGTTAGTGATTTTTATTGTTTCATGCATGATTTAAAGTGTCAATGTTGATTCACCTTCATTGATACCAAGTTGATAATTCCTAGATTATCCAAGGTACTATAATATATTATTTATAAATAATTATAAAGATATAATTTCATTAAATGATAATTTTAGTCACGATTCATAAAGACAAAAATTGAAGATGAGCTCATTTTGATAAATTGTGATAAAAAAAAGTTGGTATATTAATAATGAATTAAATATAAATATAAATTTTATATAACCTTAAGCTAAATATTATTTTATCATTTATTTTTAATAATACTAGTATTTAAGTTTTTATAGTCATCTATGATATAAATTTATAGCATTGTTCACGTAGTTGGTTAAACTGACCCAAACATGAACATGTTATAATTGATGGGTGAGTATGGTTGAGAAAGTGATTCTTTTGGAATAATATCATCATTACAGAATTATAATGATATTATTTATATGTTTTTAAGGTATTTGCAAAATTATTATTGTTCACTATTCACCTAGAAATTCAACCATTAAGAAAAATCTATAAAATCCATCATAAGATATTTTTTTTATTATAAATAAAAAATGAAGTTAATTTATTCAAATTCAAATTTTAAAATTTTAGACTTCACCTTTTAAATAAAAATATAATGAGATCTGTTTTCATAGGAAAGTAACTTTTTAAAATATTATCTAGTTTTATTATTATTTCCTATCAATTACTAATAAAATAAATGTTAATATATTATTAATATAATCAATATATTTTATCCATTATATATTTATTCTCTTAAATTAAATTACATAAAATTAAAAGTTTATATAAATTACATTTTTGGCTTAATTATTTATTTAGAAAAATTAATCTATTTCTATCAATGAATTATAATTAAAAATGAACTTTATTTTTATTTAAAACTAAAAATGTAAAATTTATAAAATAAATATGATAAATAAATAATTTATTACATTGGTAATTACATGTTTACATGATTTCTATTTCTACTTATATAACCCCTCAAGATATTTGCATATGATCTGAGCATAAGATATGCTCTAGTGGTAGTCATGGGTGGAAATTTAGCTTTTATGAATCTTGTGGAAATTTCAAAAAGATTTAACTTCTATCATATATGATTTTCAATCATACTAAAATTATTTTAGTTCAATTTGGGATTGGTCTAGAGTAAACCCTAGTGATGCCACCTTTTTTCAAAGCTCATACAAGTAAACCTCATAAGGAAAACTCATACTAATCAATGTTATCAATTATCCTATATATATAGTTTTTATAGCATGGTTACTATTATTTATATCTGTTAATTTAATGAATATATTTCAATGGTCAAATTTAATAATTTTATTTTAAAGTATCATGGTTTTGTTTTAGTTAGGTGTTTCATGTGAAATAAGTTATTCAATATATTATTTATTTAAAGGGAAATTAATAATAAAATTCCAAGGTGTTACACTCCTGGGGTTAAAACAAAATCTATTTTGATTATTTATAGTATTAATGTTTGTTTCATTTGGGGATTTTAATCCTTGTACTTTCATGTAGTTCCTATATAGAGTTATCTTTATATTGAGTTAATTCCTTGATGGTCTTCTTGAAATGTGATTTAAACATATGTATATATGTGTGAGTGTATTTACTTATACATAGATAAGTTATAGAATTAGATAATTCTATCGAGTGTGTATGTTGTGACGGTAGTGATATTGAGATATTTACTTGGGTAAAGTTATAGGTTTTTGGGGTGTGTGTTTTTTAGGTTGGTAAGGTTGTGTGATTCTCCTTTCAATATTAATTATAAAGTGTTTTACTTTAAGGTTTGAGGGAGTGTGGGATATAACTAAAATCATGTATTTATTATAAATAATTTTCTTAAACTGCTTCATTTTTCATCCAAAATTAATTAAACCAATTTTTTATCCAATTATGGATTATATATATGGTTTTGAAATGATTCCTTTATAAGAGAGATGCCCCAAGGACCATTTTCATGCGATTAAATTAGTACAATCATATTTAACTATTAGGGTATATCTTAAAAGCATAAAATAATATTTCATTCCATTATCTTCATCAATTTTAAGGTACGATTGAGAGTAAGAAATGGATATTTCACTACCTTCTACTGCCACTCCCAATTGTAAGTTATGGCTGGATGATGTTGTAAGGTAGTTTCATGAACAAGTAATAATTCATGACAACCATATAATATGGTATATTTCATTATAGATGAATGATAATAGTTATTTTTTAATAAATCATTCATATTATTGACTAACATTAATTAACTATTGCATAAGATGTAATACATAGAAGTAACATTTATGTATGTGTTGTATAAAATAGTTGAGACATTAACTCATGTGTTATAATGCATGAATTAATGTATTCACAATTGAGGGGTGACCTATATGTATTTATAAAAACTAATTCCATATGATGATGTGTGCGGATATATGTTTTATGCTTAGAAAAAACTCCATGGAACCTAGAGATCTCTTATCTTCTATATTTACATACTTTATGCTAACACACAATGATGAGAAGAGGAATTTAATCTAAATGACAAATGATTTGTTTTTAAACCCATGGATACACCATAGAGGGAAGGATCACTTGATTATTAATTTTTTATTATAATCAAGCATATAATATGGCAATAATAATGACTTCAGTGTAAGGTACACTAGTTTCCTACTATTTTTCATTTTCAATTTATAGATATTTCATATATATAAGCATAGAGATCTTGGTTTGGGATTTCTTTATCACTTATATTGTATCTAAAAAGTGTTTTTACACCCTTAATAATCCTAATTTTTTGGTCATATAATACCATGTATTTAGATTTATGGATTCATGTTGATGAAATAAAGAAATCATTATGATATTTCATTTCATATTGCTTGTTGTAAAATATGATTGGGTGATTTTTTCTGATTGATTAAATCACTTCTTACAATATGAATATTTTTGGGAAACTATGATTTGTAATTCCAATAAAACCAAAAAAATTTCACACATCAATCCACCATAAGCTCTTACATAGTAGTGTAATATAAAAATGAACCTTTGAAATCCCCCTCAATTAGGTGCTCTAGATATTAGTAGACTTTACACCCACCCATCACAAAAAGTCATCTTTTAATCTCCCAAGAAAACTCAAAAACATCCATGGTAGTATAAATACACTAAATATAAATATATAAATAAAGAAATGAAAATAAGAGATTAATGTGCTTATAATAATGAGTCCTACATGCATGGGATAAACTATAGAAACCCTACTTTTTCTTACATTATTGTTACATCATTTTAAAGATAAAAAACATAAAAGTGTTAAAAACTATGATCCAAAGGTTTAGAGTCTTGGAAAAATTAGGACCAAAAATAAGATTTACATTTTAATACATATTGTTTTTTTAATTACTTCTTCTCTAGATTTTTAGTATCCCTAGTTTTCTCCTTAGTACAGGTTATCACCTGAGGATATACACCAAATAAAGGGGTGAGCTAAAATCCTAGTAAGAGTATAAATAAGAATATGAATAATTATATTGTTGGTGAGTATAATATTTATCACCATAACATAATTATGGTATTATCAATATAATCATGAGAGGAGGCATTAGATAAAGGCATGGAATATAGAAATTCATAAAAATGAAATATCATGTCTCAGTGGCCAACTACCACACATAGTTGTGAACAAATATAGCATCATGTTCATGCATAACATTTGTGAATAACCATAACATCATAATTGTGAAAAAATATAGAATCATGTTCATGAATATTTCACATTATCTCATGAGATACATCACTTTACCCAATTTATTGGAGCTCTATATAATTCCGGGCACACCCTTCACATCATAACATTTACATAATCATGCATGCCATATAGAATGTATAATAATATTAGTCATAAAATAACCCATGAAAAGGAAATGGGTTTCATGATAACTTTATAAGTAATATATTCATGAATAAACTTTGGGGTCCTCAAAATAAAAAGGGAATAATATACTTGGTATAAGAATTATCAATCTTGCTTAAAGAAGAAACATTCTCAAGAGAAGTAAAAGGTGTTTTTTTATAAAGAAGAGTTCTTTTGGAAAAATATTTTAATTTTTCATAAAATAATATTAGAAACATGTATATAGTTAAAAATAAAATTCAAATGAAATTTTAAGAACATAATATGAATATTCATACTGTAGAAGAGAGAATAACCCAAATAAAGGATTTGGGTTTGATAATCCCCTTACCTTAAGTCTGAATTCTTTCTTCACTTTAATATCCTAGATAATAAAATTAGATTGATTAATTACTAAATATAGAACCTATTTTACAATTATTTTATTCATTATAATTTTATTAAGTTTTTATGTCCATTTTGATGACTTTTAGAGTTCAATTATGTCATTATGGGAGTGTTCATTTTCTTGGTTTTCATTATCGGTTCACTTGTATACATGCATGGAAGATCGTGTAAAATGGAGATAATTTTCTAGAATTAAAATTATATGTTATTAATGAACATAAAGAATATTAAATGTTATTATATATTATTTTTTAAATATATAAGGATTATTAATTAGATAAAATGTTAATGATAATAATTTTTAGATTAATTTTGGCAGTTTTTGATCACAACAGACTCATTTTGTTTTATTATTTAATATTATGTATATAAGTTAGTTATAGAACATAAAAAAGTTATAAAACAAGTTTTAAAATCTATATCAACCATTATAATGGTTTTATGACTAGAATTTAAGGCATTTATAGAAAATAAAAACACATTTTCCACGATGGCGGTAAATCAACACATCGCAAATGATGATTTCATTTTTTTAGGATAAAAGAGTGAGGATAATAGGTTTGATGATGAATTATTATATTAACATAATAAAATTATAGTATATATAAGATAATTTAGTTACCATGAAACTTGTATAAGGGTAGGTGAGGAGAAAATAATAAAATAAAATAAACTGAAAAGAAATTAAAAGAAAAAGAAAGAGGATTTTACCTCTTTAATTCTTCTCATTGAGAACCTCCTTAGGGAAATTGGTTTTGGTCTTTTGTTGAGACCAAGGGATCTTGGATGTGGGTGATAGGATTGGTAATATTATTGGGAATAAATTGGATAAGATTCAAAGCTTTGGAGGTGTGTGGATAAGGGGTGGTGATAGTTGATATTTATAGTGGAGGAGAGGGGTGTTTTTTGATTATTTTATTCAGTAGTTTATTATTTTGGATCAATATGATGAATAGTTTTGATTAAAATTACTAAATATAGTAAATAGAGAATTATTTTTAGATATTATGGTTCTTAAATCATCCATACATCATACATGACTAAAAAATTCATGTATTTATTAAATACCATAAATTACCGTATTTCACTATTCATAAAACATTCAACTGTTTTAGAAAAATCCCAAAAATTAACCATAATTTTTTTTATATTTGTATAATTAAAAAATTAACCCCATTTTATGAAAATAATTTTCTAAATATGATGAATTTAATTTTTAATTAAAATCATCATTTACTTGGAAAATATCAATTTTAAGATTATAACTGATTTTATAATATTTTGAAAAATTAATTGAGGTCTCATAAATTTATCTTATAATCATAAGAAAAAAAATATTAATTTTTGAATATATTTTATGAAAATAAATTTTCTATTAAATAATTATATTAATTATAAAATTGTAGATAAACATTTATGTTTTATAAAAATACCAACACTTAATTAATAATTTTTAAAACATCTATTTTCTTATACTATGATATAATTATATCATATTATCATTTATTAGATGCCTAAATTTTATTTATACTTTAATATATGAGGTTAATATTATATTGGTCAAATTACTATTCCTAACGATCACATTACTATTTCAAAGGTAAAGTTACTATTCCGTCGATATAGGTTCCTTAATTTCTAAAAATACCTCTTATTTGATTAATTATTCATTTATAAAGTTTTTATTGTGTTATCAAAGTGATTTTATTTGGTTCATAATATATGAAATAATTATAAGAAGGTAATTTCCATTGATAAAATTTTGGTCTTTACGTTCTCCCCCTTATGAAATTTTTCCCTTGAAATTTCATTTTAAATTATAAGTTGCAATAGACAAGGGTACTTATCCTTCATCACTTATTTTAGTTCCCATGTTTCATCTTCGTACTTATGGTTTTTTAGTACTAATTTGACCAGGTGATTAGTCTTGTTGTGTAGAACTTTATCTCTACAGTCCAAGATCTTAACTGGGTTCTCCTCATAAGAGAGATCATTTTTGAATTGTAGCACCTCTAGATTTAGTACATGTGAGATATCTAGTATGTAATTACTCAACAGGGATACATGGAATACATTGTGTACTTGAGACATGGTCGGTGGAAGTGTTAGTTGATAGGCCAAATCTTAGACACGATCAAGAATCTCGAAGGGGCCGATGTACCCATGACTCAACTTTCCTTTCTTCCCCAATCTCATGATTATTTTCCATGGAGATATGAAAAGAAATAACATCTATCCAACCTCAAACTCTAGGTCCTATAAATGATTGTATGCATAGATCTTCTATCGACTTTGGGCCACCTTGATGTGTTGCTAAATGGTTTTCACCTTTTTACCATTTCTTCGACCATTTTAGGTCCCAACAGATTATGTTCACCAACTTCATCCTAGATTTTTGGTGTTTTGTATATTTTCACATAAAGGTATTCATATGGATTAATTTATATACTCGAGTGTAAACTGTTGTTGTAAGAAAACTTGACCGGAGGTAGATGTTGGTCTCATCCTCCTTTTAAGTCCATAGAACATGATCTTAACATGTCTTCTAGTGTCTAAATAGTCCACTCAGATTGACCAACATTTTTAGGATGATGATTCATACTGAAGTTCATCTCAGTTTTTAGAGAATGTTGGAGAATTTTACAAAATTTGTAGGTGAATATCAGATCTCGATCATATATAATAGATAGTGGTACTCCATAAAGCCTTACCACTTATCCAATGTATATTCATGTAAGTTTATCTAGTTATAATTCCTCTCAAATTACGATAATGTGATATGTTTTGTAAGACGATCCACAAAAATCCATATAGCATTGTTTCCGATGGATGTCGTTAGAAGTCTGGTGAAAAATTCCATGGTGATGTTTTCCCATTTCCATATTGGTATGAGTAATGGTTTCATCATACCATTTGAATTTTTCCTTTCAAAATTCACTTGCTGACATACCAGGAAATTTTATGTATATTCAGGAATCTTCTTCTTCATATTGTCCCACCAATAATGCTCTGAGATATCTCAATACATCTTTGTGCTCCCTAGGTGAATAGGTAATGTTGAGATATGCGTGTTAATTAGAAGATATTTCTTTATATATAGATTGTATGGAACACATAGTCATAAACCAAATATTACAACTCATTCCCCATCAATTTTTAACTCTAAGTATTTACCCTTTCTTATGGATTCCACCTTATTCTGAATTTCCACATCATTTCTTTGATCATCCTTTATTTTATCCATAATGGATGGTTGAAAAATCATTTGAGAAAGGATTTAGGATGTTCATTCCTTAATTATTCACATTTATATCCTTTTCAAATATAATAAGATTGGATCCTTCTCAATTCTCATTATTGATAATGTTACATGATCCTTTCTACCTAAAGTATCCTCCAGTTTATTCACCTTACCAGGATGGTAGTGGATTGAGCAGTCATCATCCTTGATGATATCTAACCATCTTTACTGGAACATATTGATCTCCTTATATGTGAATATATATTTGAGTCTCTTATGATTAATATATATTTCACACTTCTCCCCATAAAGATAATGCCACAATATTTTCAACGTGAAGATCACAACTACCAACTCAAGATCATGCGTAGGATAGTTTTACTCATGAATTTCTAACTTCCTTGAGGCGTAGGCTATCACTTTATCATTTCTTATTAGAATACATACTAATCCATTATTTTAAGCCTCATTTTATACTACAAAGAGTTCTCAACTTATCATAAGTGTGATCACTATTGTGGTGATAAGCCTGTTTTTTAACTCTTTGACGAAGTCTTCACATTTACTGGTCTAAACAAAATTTTCTCCCTTCTGAGTCAGCCTGGTTAGTGGGTTTTAGAATTATGATAATTTCTTCACAAGTCACCAAAAATACCCATCTAGACCAAGGAAACTATGGATCTCCATTACAAATGTTTTCTTAGGCCACTATTTGATTGCCTTTGTCTTGGAACGGTCCAAAAATATTCCTTTATTGGTGATAACATTCCCTAAGAATGATACTTATTCCATCCAAAACTCATATTTACTATAATTTACATAACATTTCTCACTTTTCAAAGTCTTTAGCATAGTATTAAAATTCTCCTCATGTTATTCCTTTATCTTGGACTATATTTAAATATCATCTATAAATACTACAACAAACTTGTTGAGGTAATATCTAAAGACTCTATTCATTAAGTCCATGAGTATTAATAGAGCATTAGTGATCCCTAAAGGCATCACTATGAAATCATAGTGTCTACACCTCATTATAAAGGTATTCTTGGTAATATCTTCCCTCCTCATCTTTAATTAGTGATATCATGACCGAAGTTCCACCTTAGATAAATACTTGGCTCCACGTAGCTGATCGAACAAGTCATCTATACTTGGAAGGGAATATTTGTTATTTATTGTGATTTTTTTGAGATCACGATAATTAATGAAGAGGAACATTGATCCATACTTATTCTTGACAAAGAGGACTGGTTCACCCCATGGTAAATCACTCAGGCTTATAAAACCTCGGGAAGATTCTCTTGTAAATTCTTCTTCAGTTCCTCTAACTCAATAGTTGAAATTCTATAAAGAGTCTTAGATATTAGTAAAGATCATGGAATAAGTTCAACTGAGAACTAAACCTCTCAGTTAAGAGGAAGACCAAGTAATTATTTAGGGAAAACATCAGTGTAGTCCCTCACAATGGATATGTCTTTGTCCATGATTCTAACATTTGTCTTAATCATTTTATCAAGATATAATTTCTCATAAGGCAATAATATCCACACTTGAGATGATGATTCTGAAGAATATTAATCATCACACTTACACTTATACATAATTGGAATATGCCTTGGTATGTTAAGGGCGATCTCCATTTCCCAACATTTTATATTGGATTTGTATAAAGATAAAAAATCCATGCCCAAAATAGCATCAAAATCCACCAAAGGAGGTAAGACTATATTTGATGGGTGAAAGGCACTGTCGTGGGTGATTTCAAATGATGTTCAGTTTTGGGTTATTTAGGTGCAGCAGAGTGGCTGACCAAGGTCGTCTATCAAAGGAGGAAGTAAATTTAACAACATATTAATTGTATTTTGAAAATATAATAAAAGGAAATAAGAATAATAATTAAAATTATGGGGGTTGTTTATTGTTTATAAATCTAGAATAAGTTTTCTGGAATAAGATTGCAATTTTTTTAATTTTGAAATAAAAGTTGATTAACAAAGCACAACGAGAAGATGTTTTTTAGAAAAATATTTTTAGAAAGTGAAATCGATCTAAATCTACCTATTTATTTACTTATTAATCATTATAATTTAAATTAATATCCACTTAATTATGATCCCCTAATTTTTTAACCCTCAAACCCTATAAGAGTTAACTTAACCACAAAGATGAAATTACTTAAACCCTAGGCTAGCTTCGGAACATGCAATCACAACACCCTGATTTGATTGATATTATAAGGTTATATTATGGTAAGTGGTTAATTAGATCACATATCTACTCTGTAAATGAGGATTAATTATGTTTAGAGATTATATTTGAACTCTACAAACTTATCCTGTGTGGTCTTGTATTACCTATTAAGTTTGTGCTCTCACAATTTACACAAAATCTCAACCTCACGTGATTTGTATTTATTGTTAAATTGATTTATTATTTTCATTTAAATTGAAAACTCAATTAATAGATAATATAAAGTATATTACAGTATCTCATTAATTCAAAATAAATGAATGAAGAAGGTAAGAGGTAGATCAATTACTAAGAAAAATACTCTTCTATGGGCGGTGTAGTCATTGTAGAAATGGTTTGCCTGTGCAAAGGTTTAGAAAAAGTAAAACCCAATATCTTTTCTAATAAATAATTACAGACCAAATAGGAATATAAAATAATAATAAATTTTAACAAAAAAGAATAAAATATAATAAATAAAAGAAGAACAAAGAAGTTTATTATGAAAACACAAACATTACAACATGAGGAAGAAGAAGAGGGATTTGACGAAGGGATCCTTTATTCAAGATCTAAACTTATTTAATTGCTTGGAGAATTTGAGTGGAACCTCTTATCATATTCCCTAGGCTTCCTAATTCACGTCCCAACCCTTAAAAATGAGAAAAATACATATTTATAGAGTGGAGGGGAGGCTAGGTTAAAAGTGGTTTCAAGTGTGAATGAGAAGATTCAGACAAATATTTTAATCCCACTTGAACCACCTTATTGACCATCGGAACATGTAGATTAGATATCCTTACATAAGTTTAATATGTGAGAAATTGGGTTTTCAAGCTTCTATCCAAATTTTAGAACAATCCAAGCATGGATGTAGGAGTTATGACCCAAATACAAAACCCATGTCCAATCTGGTGAGTCCAGCCCAAATTTAATTTCATGGCCCATTTACTATATATAAATGCACTCATTAGATCTAGCATCCTGAATAAAATTTGTAGAAAATTAAGTTAAGAACACTGTTAAAAACTTTTAAGTTCAAATAAGTCATATTAAAATATTTATGTGTGAAATACTACAGTTCATTTTAAAAGGGTAAAACTGGAATTTTCATCAAATTTTCAAATGAATGATTTAATCCCAAATATTTCATAAATGAACATATTTAGCACAATGTGAGGAAATTATGTCATTTATTATTAATAAAATATTAAAAAAATAGTGTTTTATCAATGGAAGGTTCAGTCCACAAGCATTAATTGGGGAGGATTTATATACTTTAGAAATAATAATTTCCCCATTTTCTATTCTTATAGATAACTCAACCACCATATTTTAATGTGGTGTTGGTATAGTTCTACTAAACTTGAAAGATATGAAAGAATGCGTAGAACCATAATCAAATAGTATATTCTCTATTATTGAATGAATAACCATCATACCTGTCACCACATCATTGTCAGGCTCCACCTCAGTAGTAGTGATGGCATAATATTTCCCTTGATCCTTTGGATTTGGTGGCTGCTAAAACTGATTACCCTCGAGGACTAAAGGTTTAGTGCACTAGATTTCATAGTGCCCTCTATCAATATGGTTGAAGAATTGGACCATGGGTGGTGCTCTCCTTTCCTCCACCACACTTTCCATCTTCCTCACGTCTCTTCAACATTCATGAGATTAGTGGATATCTCTAACACACTTTAATCATTTACCCATCCATTTAAGGCAATTACCATGATGATTCTTCCCTCATTTATGACATGTGATTGGTTTAGTTTTCTTTCCACCTCTATCATTAGATCCTCTATCTTGAAATTCCATCTTTCTCTTCTTGTCACCATAGCCATGTGACCATTATCTAAACTCTATCTCCACTATGAGAGCATATCAAACAACTTATCCATAAATCCCAAAGTCCCAAATAGATACAACCTTTCTATGGTGTGGTTTTAAACCACTAGAGAATCTATTTATTTTACTATCATTGTTGATAAAAAAACCTGAGGCGTACCTTGAAATCCTTGTGAATTTTAGTTTGTAAATCATGAAAAATTCATCATTTTTTTATTTATATTTAATAATTCTCTCTCCATATTTGTAAGAAGAGTTCGAGGGAAATACTTTTTAAGAAATATTTTATTAAATTCTTCCCACTCAATCTCTTCAATTTCATCCTTTGGCTTGGTGTTCTTAATCAACATGCACCATCAACTGGCTTCCCTGTTTAAATGATAAATGGCCAAAGTCACCTTCTCCATCTCAGAACAGTGAAGTACAAAAAATATATTCTCCATTGAGTTGAACCACTATTCCACGACTAGTGGATCATAAAATCCACAAAACTTCGGTGATCATTTCTGTATAAAATACTCGATATCTAGTTTATCCCTCTTAGGGTAAGGTAAAAATTACACATTATTCAGGTTATTATTCATATCTCGAGATAGATAGGTAAGCATCACCATGGAATTTTGAACTCCACCTACCAAAGCATTGAGGGTATCACTCATGAAATCACTGCATTGTCCCTCATATGGGTTGTTAGACCAGTTTCTCCTAGTTCCCACCATCTTCTAAAATAGAAAAGTTTTGAACAAAACATAATTCAACAAGTCATGAATAATTTATTCGATTATGAAATTAACTCTAAAGGCATATCTTGTGGGATCACTATGTTTAAAATTTTTCTAAAATAAATATTCTTGAGTAATTAGCCTCATAATTAAGAGTTTTCACTAATGTCCACTACTCCTAATTCCAAAATTAACTAAACCATGATTTGATACCAACTATATCGACCCTATTTTTTCTTACATTAATGCTATATCATTTTAAAGATAAACAACGTAAAAATGTTACAAAACCAGGATCTAAAGGTTTAGTTTCTAGGGAAAATTAGAACCAAACATAACATTTACATAATAAAAATAAACATTATTTAATTCCATCTTCTCTATGTTCTTAGTGGGCCTTGTTCTATCCTTAGTGAAATTAATCACCAAAGGATATACATCAAAGAAAGGGGTGAGCTAAAAACCCAGTAAGAGGATAGATAAGAACATGAATCAATATAACATGGGTGAGAATAATATTCATAATCATAACATAAGTAAGGGATCATCATAATATTCATGATAGGAAGCATTAGATAAAGGCATAGAATGTGGCAATGGATAAAAATGAAACATCATGTTTTAGTGGTCAACCAACACACATAGTTGTGAACAAAGATAACATCACGTTCATGCATAACATATGTTCATAACCATTACATGAAAAAAATAGCATCATTTTTATTCAAATTTCACATTATCTCATGAGATACATCACATTAACCAATGCATTAGAGCACTATATAATTCCGATTGTACCCGTCACATCATAACATTTACATATTCATGTACTCCACGTGGAACATATAACAATATTAGTCATAAAATAACTCATGGAAAGTAAATGGGTTTCATGAGAATTTAATAAATCACACATTCATGAATAAACTTTGGGGTTCAAAAAATAAAAAGGGAATGACATACATGGTATAATAATCATCAATCTTGAGTGAAGAAGAAATATTCTCAAGATAAGTAAAAGGTGTTTTTTTAGAAAGAAGAGCTACTTTGAAAAAATATTTTATTTTTTCATAAAATCATATTGGAAACAAGTATATCCTTGAAAAGAAAAGGTAAATGAAATTTAAAGAACATAATATGAAAATTCATACTTTGGAAGAGAGAATAACCCAAAGAAAGGAATTGGGTTTGATAATTCCCTTATTATCATGACCCATCCCCTGGGGCGATGCCGTGACTCCCCCAAGCTTTCCTAATGAAGGCCAAGGGTTGGAAACTAGCGCCGAAGGTGTCAACTTGAAAATGGGAGGCATTTTCCTGAGTACCTGTACGCACACACACACACAACCACATCCCAAAAAACTAGAAAGGTAAACATTCATGACCCTAAACAACCACTGAGTAAAGGTACAAGTTGTAGGTAAAATGGGCCATAATACAAACCCAAAAAAAGAAAACTAAAAATAGAAAATTACAAAAGATATCTGAAAATCCATCCGCTGAAAACCCCACCTAATGGGTAAGTGTAGAGTATCTAACAGAAGCTGTAGAAGTACGCCCCACCTATCATATATCAATGGGAACCACCAGATCCTAGGCCTCCTAGTCCTTCATCAAGGAATCAGTCATCTACACTAGACACAACACATGTGAGTGAAGCTCATTCATGGGTGAGTAAAAAAATACTTAGTAGGGACCCCAAACCACAAAGGAAATACCAAAAATCAATCCAAAAATCAAACCACAAAGCATGATAATGAAGCAAGACAGCTCACACATGTATAATCTAAAGTATGGAAAACAAGACTATCAGTCATAACCCTGAATATCTTGACTACTGAGGTACTCATCCCTGATGAGTATCATGGGTATGCTGGGTCACATAGAGCCGCTACCCACCGTGGGCCTGCCGGGTTACACAGAGTCACTTCCCACATAGGTCATTGTATCTGATCCACATAGGGTTTCTTGTAGATGATCCATATAGGGTCACTTATAGTTGATCCACATAGGGTCATTTGTAGATGATCCACACAGGCTCGCTTGTCAGCTGTAGGATTTCAGTGCATAGCGTGCTTGATTCTAGGAGAATCCAATTATCAAGAAATTCGTCATATTTCAACTTCCATTAAAACCTCCTTAGATCATGAAAAATAACCTCCTCATTGCGAGGGTTCTAACACTGTAAACGTCTCGTCAATCGAACACCTGGTTTGAAAGATATTGGCGTTTTAGTAAACAGGGGCTAGTTGTGTATGGACCCGATCTGACCCGACCAACCTAGCACGGGGGTCCCGCATGAGCCAACCCGGTTCGGCCGACCCGAATCAACCAAAATGGGTCTGGGTTGGCCCAGTCCATCTTGGCTACTGGGATCGGCCCGGTTCAGCCGTGGGTCCAGTCCGCCAGGTCGCCCAGCGACCCGGATTTATCCGGACCAACCCGCACTAGTGGGCCAATTTTCTAGTATAGAGGTGATCTGCATGATCACCCGTACAAAGCCTCAAAAAATTCCATGAAAATGGTGGATTGATAGTTGTTGTTGTATAAAAACTTCACTAGTGGCAGGTGGTCCTCCCAACTTCGACCAAAATCAAGAACGCAAGCATGAAACATGTCCTCCAAGGACTGTATGGTCCGCTCTATCTAACCATCCGTCTTAAGATAAAAGGCTGTGTTCAAGCACAGTTGTGTCCCAAATTTCACCTATAATACCTTCCACAACCAGGATGTAAAGAATGCATCACGATCTGAAACTATCGTAGATGGGACTCTATGGAGTCGAACTATCTCCTGCACGTAGAGGTGTCCCGAGCTCTCTACTGAACTCTTTTCTCGAATGGGTAGGAAGTGGGTCGAATTGGTGAGTCAGTCTATGATCAACCAGATTTTATCATGCCCCCTGGACATATGTGGTAAGCCTATTATGAATTCCATAGATATCCCATCCCACTTCCACTCTGGCACCTTGAGGTGTTGTGTCAAACCTGTTGGAACGTGATGCTTAACCTTCACTTTTTGAAAAGTGAGGCACCGTGAAACAAACTCAACCACCACTTTCTTCATCCCTGGACACCAGTACTGAAATTTCAGATCCTAGTATATCTTCACCACACCTTGATGTACTGCCAAAGGGAATATAAGGAAATCCCTCAACACCTCCTCTAACAATTCCACTAGTACTACAGTGCACCCTCTAAAAAGGATGATGTGCTCCCTACCTATTGAAAATCAATCAGGATCCTATCCTGAGGATAACTGAGCTTGTCAGGACTCACAGCCAACACCCACAAGATGTTACTCCTTAACTCATTGTAATATTGGGGGAGTGATAATCATCAAATGAAGTTAAGCTGCTCTATCATCATCCTGGAAGGATATCTGCATTGCGGATAGCTACTCCGTCGCCTCACTCAAGTGCGGCAAACCAGACCTCCTGATGAACGCATTTACCAGCATGTTCCCCATCCCAGGAGTATAGAGTATCTCGAATTCATTGTCATGTAGGAACTCCATCCACCACCACTGCCTCAAGTTCAGGTCCTTCTGAGAGAATATATACTTGAGACTCTTGTGGTTGGAGTAGACGGTAAACTGTTCACCCATCAAGTAGTGTCACCACATATTCAAAAAAAAAACCACTATTGCTAACTCCACGTCATGGGTCACATAGTTCTGCTAATGCTGCCTCAAATTCCATGAACCATATGAGATCACTACTCGCTCCTACATCAATACACAACCCATTCCGGTCCCTGATGCGTCGCATAAAAATACATACCCAATTACCTCCTCTGGTAGTCTTATGATGGGGGAACTCGTCAGTCTTCGCCTCAGCTCCTGGAAACTCTGTTGGCACTTCTACATCCACACGAAGGGATGTACCTTCCATGTCAAAGCTGATAAGGGTGCTGATACTCTGGAAAAGTTAGGCATGAACCTCCGGTAGTATCCAGCAAACCCCAAGAAACTCCGCACCTCAGTCACGCTCTTGGGTGGATCCCAAGAAAGAATTACCTATATCTTAACTAAATCCACAGAAACTATAGCCGCTGAGATGACATGTCCCAGAAAGTGGACCTCCCGAATCCAGAACTGGAACTTTGAGAGATTTCCATAAAGCTGGTGCTCTCAGAGTGTATCCAAGACTATCTGAAGGTGTGTAGCATGTTCCTCCTCTGATGCCGAGTACACCAAGATGTCATCAATGAAGTCCACCAATAAATGATTTAGGTAAGGTTATAATATCTTGTTCATGATTCCCATGAACACTGGTGGGGAATTGGTCATGCCGAAGGGCATCACCAAGAACTCGTAGTGTACATACCGACATCTGAAGGCTATCTTGGGTACATCCTCATCTGGAACTCAAAAATGGTGATAGCCTGATCTGAGGTATATCTTTGAGAACCACCTCACTCCCTTAAATTGATAAAAGAGGTCATCAATCCCCAACAATGGATACTTTTTCATCATGGTCACCTTGTTTAGGCACCAAAATTCTACGCATAGCCTCAATCTTTCGTTTGACTTCTTGGAAAAAAACATTGGGGTTGACCATGGTGAAACGTTGGGCCTCATGAAGCCCTTTTCATGAAAGTCCTATAGCTGTACCATCAACTCACAAAGCTCCGCAGGAGCCATCCGATATATCGGTGAGGATATCAGTGCCATCCCAGGGTACATGTCGATGTAGAAGTCTACCTCCTCATGATAAGGTATCCCTGGAACATCCTTAGGGAAGACATCTTCATACTCATCCACCACTATAGGAAAGCAAGGACTCCTCTAATACATCACACTGAGGGTGAGAATAGACAACTAGTGAGTGATCAGCTACACCCTCTATGAGAAAGTCTGTCCTGTCCTACAAGATTTCCCTTCTTACTGGTGAAGGAAAACTTGGTCCCATCCTCATAGACACACCGCACTGTACGCCTAAGACAATCGATCTGAGCATTAACTGTGGATAACCATTCCATTCCCAAGATGACTTTGTAATGCCTCAACACCACTACCAGGATATCCCAACCAAATATCTATCCTCCAAGAGTAATCTCACACTAGTGGAACCAATGTGTAATCATAGAATCCCCTCCCGTAGGAGTCTCTAATCGTAAGGATCAAGCCAACAAATCCACCAAAATCTCTAAGCCTTGAATGAGGTCCGAGGCAAGGAAAGAGTGACTGACACCTATGTCTATAAAAACTGCATATAAGGTGGAGAAGACATAGATCATACCTATAATCATCTCTAGAGTTCCATGGTCATAGGCCTCTATTTCTTAAAGATAACCCTAACCTTGTCCACCTTCTCCCTAAGGACGTGGTGGACCACCTGGGGGTGGTGGTGGTAGTACCTAGAACCGTAGCCCACCGCCTACTACTAGGCCTACTCCTATGCCACATCCTCTACCCTGCGGACCTCCTCACTCAAACCTTTTCCTCTCCCTTGGCGATCCCACGACCATCTGCTGATCGTCTGTGCAATGGGTCGGGTAGTCACGAGCCATGTGCCACTTCACACCGAACGAGTAGTATGCCCTGCTCCTCTGCTGACCCCCGCTACCCCAGTGGCCTCAAACCACCGATCCTGTGTTCTAGGGTTGCTCTTTGGATGGTCTAGCCCACTTAAACATCTGTTTCATCTATTGACTACCCTCCATAGATGACGCGACCACCTGTCGCCCAGTGGTAGCTCTCACCATCGGTGCATACTCTTCTAGGAAGCTATCTACTAGTAGAGATTGGTCTAGCACTCCATCCTGAGTGGGGATATTGAGGGAAATCATCAACGCCCTGATCTCCCATCGGAGTCCCTACTCAAAGGTCCAGGACCTGAAGAAAGGGTCCCATACCATATCCGTAGTGTAGTAGGAGAGGTATGTAAACCTCACAGAGTACTCAGCCACTAACATGCTGCCCTTATTTAGGTGAAGCAGCTCTTATATGAACACTGAGTGCAAGGTATCGAGGAATAATTCCTCCTAGAAAAGCTGCTCGAAGTCATCCCAGGAGAGGGTCACCTCCTCACATGTCTAGATGATCAAACTCCACCATCTCCCTGCCGAGCCCTACAGAAGGCTCGCGAATAAAACCTCCATCTGGTCAAGTGGTATCCTCACTAAGCAGAAGATCCACGTCACTGCCTTCATCCAGTCCTTAGCAACCTTAGGACCTGTCTCTCCCACGAACCTGGGAAGTCTCTGTCTCTGAAAATCGTGCAAGGAACTGAGTCTGCACACATCCTCCACCGGAAGCACTGACAGTAACTACTGATAAACAGGTGGTGTTGACAATGGCTCACCACCCGACGGGGCCATCTCTAGAACTGTTCCCTGAATTGATGCCTCATCTCTAGTATGTCTATCCTCACAGTCACATATCAGAATCCTAGCTAGCTGTTTGTGTGGAGGCATCCAGAAATAGATCAATATGTAACACCGTCAGTAGATTATACCTGGTGAGATGACTCTGATTCAATAAGAACATAAGGAAACACTCAATTCTTATATGATGCATGCAGCCAATGTTTTTATGTATAGATCCAAAAAGAAGAATTCAAGGTCCTAGTGTATGGATACGTTGTCTGCCTCACCAACAATGGACTCCCCGAATCTGAAAGTTGAACTCTAAATATTTAACACTATTTCCCAAAAACAAAATAATAGTCTCCTAGTCTTTGAGGTAGAACCGACCACCCATGATACCAATTTTTCATGACCCATCCCCTGGGGCCCATGCCGTGACTCCCTCAATCCTGCCTCCTAAAGGCCAGGGGTCGGAGACTAGAGCTGAAGGAATCAATCTTCAAATGAGAGGCATTTTCCTGAGTACTTGTACGCACACACACACACAACCAAGTCCCAAAAAATAAAATGGTGCACATGCATACCACTAAACAACCACTAAGTAAAGGTACAATCTATTGGTTAAATGGGCTAGAATACAAACCCAAAAAATGAAAAACTGAAAATAGGAAAGTACAAAATATATTTGAAAATCCATCCACTGAAAAACCCACCTGATGGGTAAGTGTAGAGTAGCTACCAGAATCCATAGAAGTACACCCCGACTACCTGATATCACTAGGAAAAACCAGATCCTAGGCCACCAAGTCCTATGTCAAGGAGTCAGTCTTCTGAAACATACACAACACATATGGGAAAAGACCGTGCATGGGTGAGTAAAAAAATACTCAATAGGGACCCAAAACCACAAAGGAAAGACAAAAAATTAATCCACAAAGAAAACCAAAAAGCATGATCACAAAGAAAGATAGTTCACATAGGTATAATCTAGAGTAAAGAAATCAAGAATATCTGTCGTAACACTAAACACCTTAGACTGATGAGGTACTTATCCATGATGAGTACCGTGGGTATACTAGGTTATAGAGAGCCACTCCCCACCACGGGCTTACTAGGTCACACAAAGATGCTTCCCACTTAGGCCATTATAGCTGATCCACACAAGGTCACTTATAGCTCATCCACATAGGGTCATTTGTAGCTGATCCATATAAGGTCTTTTGTAGCTGACCCACCCAGGGTCACTTGTAGCTGATCCACATAGGGTCGCTTATTAGCTGTAGGATTTTTTCATGCAATGTACTTGATTCTGGGAGAATCCACTCCTCAAGACATTATTCATATTTCAACTTCCAAGAAAACCTCCTTATATCATGCCAAAATAATCACCTCATTGCGATAGTTACAACAACAAAAGTGGATCATCAATTATACGCTCGGTCTGAAAGATATTGGTGTTTTAGTAAAAAAGGGCAGGTTGTGTTTGTGCCCGGTCTGACTCATTCGGATGACATGCTCTAAGGAGGTTTTCATGGAAGATAAAATATGAATAATGGATTGAGGAGTGTATTCTCCCAGAATCAAGAGCTCTATGTGCGGAAATCCAATAGCTGATAAATGATCCTGTGTGGATCAACTACAAGCGACCCTATGTGGATTAGATTCAAGAGACCCTGTGAAGATTAGCTACAATGGCCTAAGTGGGAATCAGATCAATGTGACCTGGTAGGTCCATGGTGGGCAGTGGATCTGTGTGACTCAACATACCCACGATACTTATCAGGGATGAGTACCTCATTAGTCCAAGGTGTTCAATGTTACAAATGATAGTCTTGCTTTCTGTACATTATATTACACCTGTATGAGATATATTTATTTGTGATCATGCTTGGTGGTTTAATTTGTGGTCTTTACTTTGTGTTTTGGGGTCCCTACTAAGTATTTTTTTACTCACCCATGCATGGGCTTCACCCGCACATGTTGTGTCTGGTGTAGACAACTGATGCCTTGATGGAGGACTTGGTAGCCTAGGACCCAGTGGTGCCTAGTGAGATCAGGCAGGTAGGGTGTACTTCTACAGATTCTGGAAGCTACTCTACACTTACCCATCAGGTGGGGTTTTCAGAGGATGGATTTTCAAAGATCTTTTGTAATTTTCTATTTTCAGTTTGTCTTTTATTGGGTTTGTATTTTGGGCCATTTGACCTACAACTTGTACCTTTACTCAGTGGTTGTTTAGTGGAATGCATGTTTACCTTTCCAGTTTTTAGGACTTGGTTGTGTGTGTGTGCATACAGGTACTCAGGAAAATGCCTCCCATTTGTAGGTTGATGCCTTCAGTGCTAGTCTCTAACCCCTAGCCTTCAGGAGGCATGCTTGGGGGAGTCATGACACAGGCCCCATGGGATGGGTCATGACACTCACCTTAAGTTCGAATGATTTATTCACTTTAATATCCAGGAAAATAAAATTATATTCATTAATTACTAAATCCAAAACCTATTTTACATGAATTTTATTCATTATAATTTTATTAAGTTTTTTATATCCATTTTGATGAGTTGTAGGGTTCAATTCTGTCATTCTGAGAGTGTTTATTTTCTTGGTTTCCATGATCGGTTCACTTGTATACATGCATGGAAGATCATGTAAAATAGAGATAATTATCTAGAATTTAAATTATATGTTATTAATGAACTTATAGAAAATTAAACGATCTTATATATTATTTTTCTTTCAGATATGCGGATGATTCATTCAATAAAATGTTAATGATAATTTTTTAGATTAATTTTGGCGGTTTTCAATCACAATGAACTAATTTTGTTTAATTATTTAATATTATGTATATAATTTAGTTACAGAGCATAAAATTGTTATAAAATACATTTTAGAACTTTTATCAACCATTATAATGGTTGTATGACTATAATTGAAGGCGGTACCAGAAAATGCATATGCACTACCACAAAACTGGGCAAGGCCAGCGCCACCCCTTTATCAGCGCTAACGAAAAAGCACTGATAAAAGTACCCCTTTATTAGTGCTTTTTTTAGCGCTGATAAAGGGCCCCCCTTTATCAGCGCTTTTTTTAGTAGCGCTGATAGGGGGGGGGGGGTTATGAGCGCTTTTTTTAAAAGCGCTGATAAAGGGTTTGACTTAAAAAAAAAATTAATTAAAAAAATTATATTAATATATAAATATATAAATATATAAATATATTTATATTGATATAAATATAATATACAATTTTTAAATATATTTTAGATAAGTATAAATATACATTTACAGTTATTATACTTAATATATAAGATATTTAGTGAAAATGGCTTATAAAAAAATTTAAAAAATATTTTTAATTAATAATTTTCTAATTATTATCGGTTAATAGTAATTTAATAACAATTTTAAGACTAAAAAAATAAAAAAAAAATAAAAAAAGATCCAAAATATGTTGAAAACGCAACTCAAACTTCAAACGGCCATAACTTTTGATCCGGGTGTCTGTTTGAGCTCTACCACATATCAAATAGAAGCCTTCAACGAGCTATACATCATTGTGAATAGGGGGAACCCCGGTCAAGCATTTTTCGAGGCCAAAAGAGGCCCACAAGGCCTCCAAAACTGAGTTTTTAGTTGGGGTACCCATATTTTTTAACATTTTGTGGATTTTCAGCCTCGTTTAAGGGGGTATTATTGGCTTTTTTTGGTGGGGACTAAATTTATTCCAAGGTATTACATTCATATTGATATTATGTCTATGAAATTTTATCGTTTTTTATAATGCACTGCTATTTATAATCAAATATATAACTATATGTACATATTTTTTATATATTCACACCTAAAAATTAAATTTTTTGAATAAATAATTAAACATATTTACATATAAAATATATTTTATTTATCTAAATAATAACTAATATCCATTTTATTTAAAATACCAATGTATTAATATTTATATAACTACTATATATTAATATAACTATATATATATTAATATAACTATATATATATATATTAATATAACTATAAATATATATATATTAATATAACTATATATATTAATATAAATATATATTACTATATGAATAAATATAACTAAATATATATATATATAAATAAATAGATATATCATGAATAAGAGAACAAATCAATATAGGGGAGTGACAAAGGCTTTAGGTGCGCAGAGGGGAGGTGTCGAGATCAAATCCGGGTGGAGGCAGGGGCATGCGCACAAGGGTGATTTAAAGGGCTAGCGCTGATAATGGGTGTAGGCGGTGTGGGAGGGAGATGGAGGTGCAGGAAAGCAATGATAAAGGGGGGATCAAGCACTATAAAAATCCCCCCTGAGATTGGCCGTATTTTTTTATTTTTTTTTATTTTTTTTAACTTTTATCAGTGCTAAAAAAAGCGCTGACAAAAGGGGTCTTTATCAGCATTTTTTGAAGCGCTGATAAAGGGGACCCACCCTTTATCTTAATTGGAATTAATAGTGATTTTTATATCACTGTTAAAGTCCATTTTTAGCACTGATAAAATCCATATTTGTAGTAGTGATGCATCGTCCACGATGGTGGTAAATCGACACATCATGAACGATGATTTCATTTTTTAGAATAAAAGGGTTATGAGAAGAGGTTTGATGATGAATTATTACATTAATATAATAAAATTTCAGTATATAAAAGATATTTTAGTTATCAATCCACTTGGATAAGGGGATGTGATGAGATAATAAGAAAAGAAAATGAATTGAAAAGAAATTAAAAGAAAAAGAAAGAGGTTTTTACCTCATGAATTCTTCTCCTTGAGAACCTCCTTAGGGAAATTGTTTTTTGTATTTTTTTGATAGAAAAGGATCCTAGAGGTGTGGTAGAGGCTTGGGAAGAGTATTGGTTAGAAATTGGATAATATTCAAATCTTTGGATGTGTGAGGAGAAGGGGTGGTATTTATAGTGGAGGAGAGGGGTGTTTGATTATTTTATTCATTAGTTTATTATTTTTTCTCAAGAATATAATTAGTTTTGATTCCCATGAATAAATAAAGTAAATAGAGAATTATTTTTTGAGTTTTTTGTTCTCACATCATCCATAAATCATAAATTTCTCAAAATTTCATGTATTTGTTAAATACTGTAAATTGCCGTATTTCTCCATTCACAAAAAATTCAAATATTTTAGAAAAAAACTAAAAATTTACCCTAACCATTTTTTGATGTGTATAATTAAAAAATGAACTCAATTTTATGAAAATAATTTTATAAATATGAGAAATTTAATTTTTAATTTAAATCACCATTTATATGGAAAATAATGATTTTAAAATTATAACTGATTTTATAACATTTTAAAAAATTAATTCAGGTCTCATAAATTTATCTTATAATAATAAGACAAAAAAATATCAATTTGTGAATCTATTTTATGAAAATAAATTTTATATTAAATCATTATATTAATTATAAAATTTTAAATAAACATTTTTATTTTATAAAAATACCAACACTTAATTAATAATTTTTAAAACATCTATTTTCTTATAAAATGATATAATTATATCATATTTTCATTTATAAGATGCCTAAATTTTATTTATACTTTAATATATGAGGTTAGTATTCTATTGGTCAGATTACTATTCCTAATGGTTACATTACTATTCCAAAGTTCAAGTTACTATTCCATTGGTATAGGTTCCTTAATTTATAGAAATACCCCTTATTTCATTCATTATTCATTTATAATTTTTTATTGTGTTATAAAAGTGATTTTATGTGGTTTATACTATATGAAATAATTATAATAATGGAATTTCCATGGATAAAATTTTGGGTCATTATAGAAACATTATTTCTTTTTTATTTACTAGAACATAGAAGAGATTATAAAACAATATTTTATAAGTAAAAATAATATAAACAAGCTATAAATATCCACTTGATATCTTCTATTACACATTATTTATATCTTTAATATTTTTTCCCTAAATGTCCCACACACTTATATATTAATCAAGACTAGTCAATAAGTAATACTTAATCCCCGGAGATCATGGATCAAAAAACATGATTTATTTGGCTTGATTAACAGCCCATTGACCCTTCATATTTTTTCTAAAATTTAATACTTTGAACACTTAATTTTAACATCATCAAAAGATGAAAAATTCTGATGATCCTACTACCCTTGAAGAAGACCAACTGCCACTATCAGCACACTACACCACTCTAGCTTCCGATGATCATAATTCTGAAGACCTGAATCCATTGAAAGAAATTTTAGTGAACTACAATAGACTTTTCTTCTCAAAAATACCCCACTTTAATACTTTTTTAGGGAAACTTGATAACTCTCTATACTCAAAAAAATTCCCTTCCTTTGTATCAAGAAATGTTACTCCATTTTATCCTTATGTTTATCCAACACCCATTGAGGCATGTTATTTCCTTAGTCTTTATTAATCTATAGTCTCCATGAATAAGTCTGTTTGATTTTTTCCTCTCACTATCTTCTTTAGTTCCAGCATATTTTATTCTAAAAAATTTCTGATTAAATGATACTTCAAGTCGATTTACTTCATCCAAGCATGGAACACTGTATTTTTAGCCAAATGGACCGCACTTTGGCTATAAAAAAATAACTCCTCCTTCATGAATTCTCCCAAGATCCATAAGAAATATCATTAACCAGAACATTTATTTCCTATTTTCCATTACAAATACATATTCATTTTCCATTTCACTTATAGTATAAATCCTCTGAAGCCTTGACATTTATATGACCACTGTTCTACCAAATGTAAACATAGATATGTTCATTCTCTTTTGGGTATCAAAATCTCCTACAAAGTCTGAGTCAATGAATCCTCATAATGGATCTTACTCTCAAAAGAACAAAGTTATACATTTTTTTCCTTTTAAATATCAAAGGACCCACTTCATATCTTTCCAATGTTCCTTCCCCATATTTTACTTGAATCAACTTACAACTCCCACTATATGAGCAATGTCCGACTAAGTATAAACCATTTAATACATAAAACTTATAACCACTGATGCATATGGTACTTTCTAGATAAAATTCCTTTCTTTTATGTTGGGTTACTAGTCCTTACACAATCTAAAGTGTCTAATAATAGGTTTCAAGACTGACTTACACATGGTCATCCCAAATATTTAGATCATCTTCCATATACAGTTCTTATGAGATAAAACCAAAGTATCGAATTTCCTATTTCTCTAAATTTATATCCCCAATTTTTTTTACCTATTTGAGATCTTTCATCTCGAATCTTTCAGCCAAGTCATGTTTTAGATTCCAGATTATTCCCTCATTTGTTCTAGCTAGCAATGTATCATTTGTATATAAAATTAATATGATGAATTTCCTATCACCCCATTGATTCTAGTAACATCAATGATATGTGTTTCACTTATTTAAACCTTATTCCAACATAAATGAATTGAAACTATGATTCCATTGTTTTGTTGATTACTTAAATCCATAAAGACTTTTTTTCAACTTGAAAACCAACTTATGGTTTTCATCTTTCATGAAAACTACTTTTTTCTCCATGAAAATATATTATTATAAATAAATATGTAGAAAGGTCTTCTTTACAACCATTTACTATAAGTATATATATTTCAATGCTACCATGATCAACACCATATGGATAATTGTGTGTTTAACTACCAATGATAATTTTTCCAAGAAAATAATATCTTCCTTCTATTGAAATCCATTCACCACCAGTTATACCTTATAATTATTATTTCCACCAACTTCTTCTTTCAAATAGAAAACCCACTTATTTTCCTATTCTATGTTTCCTTCTGGTAAGTTAGTGATCTCCCAAGTTCCACTAGTTTTTAATGAACTCATTTCTTTATCCATCACTAACTTCCACTATTTTGAATTATTAAGTTTTACTGCCTCTTACAAGTTATCTAGTTCTCCTTTATCCATTAAAATAAGGAAGTTCATGTTAGAACCAAATATACAGACTATATTTCTAACTTTGGTCAATATCCTTAACTGATTTGGCTATTTTGTACTACTCAACTCAATTTTTTATTTTGGTTATTGTACTTCTAGTACTCGAGTTTTCATAGATCTAACTTCAGGTTCTCCCATTAGAGAATCAATAGTCTTTGAAATTTATAGAATATCTTCCACTAGTCTCAACATTATATTTTTAGTGTTTTAATCTAAGTTATCTAAAATCTTGGAGCTTCCGATGATATTATTTAGATAAAATTGGACTTGAATAATTTATTTTTCAACAACTTCCTTCTTCTCTAAGTTCTAGTACTTCCCTAGAACCCCATTGTTGAATTGAACTCCTCAAATCCTAATGAATTATTACTTATCTTCATCCTATAGTCAATATTTGAAATTCTCATCACAATACCCAATCTTTTTTAAACTTTACCTCAATATTTTCATGATCTTTTTCATCCACATGCACATACACCATGCTTTTAAAGACTTTAAGATGTTGAACTTCTGGTTATTTTCCAAAACATAAATCTTCTATAAGTTCTTGATAAACTAATGATTTTGGAATTATGTTTAGTATACATATAGATGTGTTGAGATATTCCATCCAAATTCCCTTGGAAATTCCATAGTGAAACCTCATGCTTCTAGAATTCTTCATAAATGACCAATTCATTCTCTAGACCACTCTATTCTGCTATGGAATCCTGAGCACCATCTTCTCATGCCTTATTAACTGATTATTATACATTTTTTGGAAGTTGTATTCAATTTAATCACTATTATTGTTGGAATATAATAATTTTAACTCCCAAACACACTCTATTTCCACCATGGATTTTCATTTCATATAATTATGAAAAACATCAAACTTATGATTGTAAAATTAAATCCAAACATTTTTTTGTGTCATCAATAATGGTTATAAAGTAAATTGAACCTCCTTAAGACTCAATAAGGTCGGGTCTCCAAACATTAGTATGAAAAAGTTATAACTTTAGGGATTTGGGTTTTCATCCATCTACATTAAAGGACACCCACCTTTACTTCCCCAACAGATAGATTTCACATTTTTTGATGTTTTTATGATCAAGATTTAGTATGAATTTTTTCTATCAGAACCTTCATGTTCTTCTCATCGAAGTGACCAAGCCTACAATTATAAACCTCTATATTTTTAGAATTTTCAGACAATGTAATTACATTTGTGCTTCTGTTTAGGTATAAAATCATTTCATTTACTCCTTTTACAACTACCAAGGATCCTTGAGTAAATTTACATACTACATTGGAAAAATTAGTTCCATAGTCCACCTCATTTAGTTGTACAACTGAAATTAGGTTCTTCTACATCTCTAGGATATTTCTAGCATTCATAAATTTAAAGACTCCCCCATTATTCATCCAGATGTTCATATCTCCTTTTACAACAATATTTAGAGCTTCATAATCTACTAAATGTACTTTTTCAAAACTTCCAGATACATAATTTTCAAAGTATCTCTAATATCTCCTGGAATTTAATGATTTACGCGAGTCAACTACTCAGGTATCCACTAGAATATTGAAACTAAGAAACAATTCACTACCTCCTTATATTGTACTAATAGAATTTGAGCTTCTAGAAGTTGATGGTTTTTTGAAGCTTTCATTATGACTCATACAATCCTTCTTAAACTATCCAATTTTTCCAAACTTCCAATATACACGACCTAGAAAAGATAAATTTACTTAGATCTTCTCCCACTACTTATTTTATAATGAATTATTTATATAGACTTACTTTCGATAAGGTGATTGTCCATATCAACATTAAGAGCATTAAAATACAGTGTATGGAATTCCCTATACTTGAGCTCTTCATTCAGTATCAAGTTCAGGATATCATCGAAAACCAAATCCATCTTTCTAATAGAGTTACTAATGATATTTACCATCATGTCTCAAATCTCTTAAAGAAATGAAATTATTTAGAGTTCCCACACACCATCTGTGAATTCCACCTTCACCAATTCAAGCTACCCTTAGATTATATTGAAAATGTTCATTTGATCTACCACTGGTATTCCTTCTAATAACCTTAAACAAAATAACCTCCACATCACAAACAATTTCTTCAATGCTATAGGTTTCTCATACATATATACCAGTGCCTTAATAAATTTTTTCATTGTCTTTATTTATTGAATGTTAAATAAAACATTACTCACCAAAGACATCCTCACCATCCCCAATGCTTTCATGTACATTTGTTCCTGTTTCACCTTTTCCATATTCACTAGATTAAAAATAGTAAGTACCAAGTCTTTATGAATCAGAAGATCTTAAATATGTATTCTCTATAATCCAAAATAAATTCCATCAAACCTATCCACCCAAAACTTAATATCATCTAATTTCACATATTTTGATGATAGTGAACTCCTACTGAAGTTGATATATTAGTAAAGTAGAGACACCTGAGGTTCTTGAAATTGTGGGATTTGATTTTAGTTTTTGGGAAACTCTATTATGTAATTCCAATAAAACCACTAGAATTTGACACATTAATCCACTAGAACCTCATATGAAGTGACTCAATGGAAAAATGAACCTATGGAAGTTCCCCCTAACTGGGTGATTTTTAAGTAGGTAGACTTTGCATCATAATCACCCCAAAAATTCATCCTTCAATCTCCCAATAAAAATCACAAAAATTAAAGGAAATAAAAAATACATTCAATATAAATTAAAAAATAAATAAATGAACATAAGAGATTAATGTGATTTGGACAATGAGTCCCATGTGCACATGATAAACACTACTGATTTTATTTTTATTTAATGAAACATACAAGAGATTACAAAACAAGATTACTAAGTATAAGTAATCTACACAAGATATACCACTCCACTTGATCTCTTCTCTTCAATATTAGTTGGACCCTCAATCACACTTTGATATAATGGTTATACACACTTATATACAAATCCAAACTGGTTAAAAAGTGATAATTTATCCCCTAAAATAATGGATCACAAAACATAACCACCTCAACTTGATTACTAACCTGATGAAACTTCATATTTTACTGAAAATTTGGACCTATAAGAGGTTTCTTGAGTTGATTTTTGTTGATTTTTTTCATGAACTAAAATTATGACCTGAAATTATTACCATTAGATTCTAAAATTGATATAACATTTCACTATAGGGTTAATGATACAAGAAATCCCCTTGTCCCAAGTTGTGAATCTTTAAATAACACACTTAGAAGGAAACTGTTTGAAACTAAAATTCCAATGGATGATAATAGAATCTTGAAATAATTAGCTTAATCCTATGATAGAAATCAAGAAAATCCTATGGAATATCCTGATGCACCTACTTGGTTTGAAATTTATTTTGGTTTCATACATCAACTTACAAAATTTAATGGGTTTATAGGTAAAGACCTACATAATCACCTTCAAGAGTTCAGTTATATTTATTTCAACATGAAACCTCATGGAGTTGATGCAAATCAAATGAAATTTTGGTCATTTCCTTCTTCTTTATAAGTATTTTCCAAAGAATGGTTTTTCTATTAACATTAAAATTTGACTAGATATTGGAATGGATTGAAGAAAATTTTCTTTGAATTTTTCCCTTGCTTATAGAACTGCTTCCATTCAAAAGAAGATTTGTGGGATTTTGAAAACTTAAGGTGAAACATTGCATGAGTACTAGGAACGATTCAAAAGACTCTGTTTTAGTTTCCCCCACTATCAAATTAGTGAACAAATCTTGATTCATTATTTTTATGAAGGATTATTTCTTATAAATAGAATTATGATTGATTCTATAGTGAGGGGGGGTTTAGTTGACAAAACACTACCTACTGCTAGAACATTAATTTCAAACATGGCCCAAAATTATACAAAATTTGGAACAAGAGGCCTTCTTCATGTGAAATCTAGCAAAGAATTCCTCACTATTAGTTATGAAAAAAACATATTTATGAGTCAAATATCTGATCTTACCACCATGGTAAGGTTGATGATGTTGTCCAACAACCCACCAATATCACCCAAACTTGAAGAAGCATTTCAAATTAATGTTCATTATGAAATTTTTCTTTCGATGAACATTTTAGTAACCAATTCCCACAAATGAAAGATCCTTTTGAGAATTTAAATTCTATGTTTCCTGGAAAACCCTTTCAATAAATCCAACAAAAAAAATTCCAAACCAACCAAAATTTCAATCAGGCATGAAAAAACCACTCTAATGAAAAATTTCAACAGCCCGAACACCCCATAAGATTCTTTCAAGGAAAATCGAGTAATTATCAATAAAAATATTTCAATAAATAATACAATGATAATCCTGTAAGAAACTTTCAGCCTGCTTAACCCCCCCAAAAATTAGAGAGAAACCTTGAAGAAGCAATGAGGTAAAAACAAAAAGCCTCAAAACAACAACAGAACCTCTTGAATACCTTGATGACTCAAATGGGTTAACTTTACTCTGATGTTAGTTCCATGAAAAATCAAATGAGTAGAGGTTTACCATCACAACTCAAGTGAATCCTAGAGATAATGTAAAGGAAAATGTGAGTGTAATTTAACTTTGGAGTGGTAAAATATTGAATAACCCTCAAGTTGAGAAACACAAACTTTTTTCTGAAACTGTTAATGAGAATCCCACCAATGATGGAAAATATGGAAATTATGAATTTGATTTGAATGGAAACACAAATCCAAGAGAATAAAGTTCGTTTGAAAGAACAAAGAAGGATGGTAAGAGGATGTTTGGTTATTATGTTTCTCTAAGAAGTGATCAGAATAGCCCAAAAATACTCAAACCACCATTGCCTTATCTTAGGAGTGAACCACCGGTGAATTCAAGTGCTGAAAAAGAGTTGGAAAAGGAGGTTTCGGATAATTTTAAGAATGTTCAAGACAACATACATTTTCTCGATGTTGTGAAACAAATTATAAGGTATGATAATTTTATGAAAGAGATGTGTACTCACAAGAGGAAATTCAATAGAGGTGAAAAATTCAACTTAGGGAGGAATGTTTCATCCATGATTCAACATACTTTTCCAACAAAATGTAAAGACCCAGGAACCTTTACCATTCCCTACACCATTGGGAAATGTGAATTCAATGATTTCATGCTTGATTTTGGATCTTCCATCAATGTCATTCCAGATTCTATTTACTTATATATTCATGTTGTAAAACTGAAACCCTCTATAATTATCATTAAACTTTCCAATCGAAGTACTACCAAGCCTGCTATAGTAATAGAGGATGTTCTCATTTAGATTAGATACATTATTTTTCTTGTGGATTTTTATGTCTTGGATATGTAAGATGATTGGTTTAGTACCCATGAACCGCTTATTCTAGGGATACTGCTTTTGAAAAATGAAAAAGTAATCATCAATGTTAACAAAGGAACCCTTTCACTAGAGTTTGGAGAATATTTTTTTCATTTCAATATTTTTCAGTCCATGAAACACCTAGTTTAGGATCATTCATCCCTCCAAGTAAACATGATTGATTGGTTTTCCAATGAGACGTTTCCTAATTTTTCCTTTGATGAAAAACCAACTACTATTTTAGAAGATAGAATTTTTTTGTTACTAAGTATAACCAATAAGAGAGTGAAAATAAATATTTTAATGAGTATTGGTATGTTGAAACTTCTTTAAAAGATTTTTTTATGTCAAAATTGATGAAGATGATTTTTTTTGTAAACCCTTGAACCTTCTAGCAGTATCTCTAGAGAATATTTCAATTTTTCTCATGAAAAAAATCATGAGAACATGGAATGTAATCAACATGATGAATGTCCCTTAAAATCAGGGGATTTACTGAGCAATCACACCTATGAGCAATTTCCTTTGATCAATAAAAATACCCCACTTGAGTTAGAGTTGAAACCACTTCTTGAGAATCTCAAATATGCTTTATTGGGTGAGAATGAACAATTACCTATCATCATTTCAAAATATATATCAAGGTAATAAGGGAAACAATTGTTATAAGTCATAAAAACCCACACGAAATCCATAGGATGGACTCTATCCGATTTAATTGGAATCGATCTCTTAGTGTGCATGCATAGAATTTTATTGGAGGAAAATGCTAAACCAGTGAGACAATTTCAAATGAGGTTGAGCAAATTTTTTTAGATATTTTCAAGAAATAATTCACCACTCTATTAGATACTTGAATTATATTTCCCATCTGTGATACTCAATGGGTGAGTCCTATCCAAGTTTTTCCAAAAAAAAATCGGCTTCACAATATCAAGGAATGAATTTGGTGAGCCTGCCCCTGTTAGGCTTCCAAATAAATTGAGGATGTACATTGATTATAGGAAACTCAATTTTGTTACAAGGAAATACCACTTCCCATTTCCATTTCCTAATAAAGTACTTGAAATACTAGCTAGGAAAACCCACTATTGTTTTCTTGATGTATTCTCTAGTAATTTCCAAATTCACATTGCACTAGAGGATCAAGAGAAAAACACTTTCACATGCCCCTTTGAAAGTTTTTCTTATAGAAGGATGCCTTTTATTTTATATAATGCTCTTGGAACTTTTCAAAGGTGTATGATGAGTTTTTTATCTGAATTTATAGAAATTTTTATGGATGTTTTTATGGATGACTTCAATATTTATGGATCATCATTTGAAAATTGTTTGAAAAGTTTGGATCATATTATTAAAACTTTCATTAATAATAATATTGTTCTAAATTATGAAAAATTCCATTTCATGGTGGGTAAGGGGATTATTCTTGGTCATGTTGTGTCTATATATGGAATTCAAGTTGATCAATCCAAAGTTGAGGACATTTATTCATTGCCATACCCAAAAATAGTGTGATATGTGAGATCCTTGGTCATACTGTTTTTATAAGAGATTCATAAATTATTTTATCAAGGTTGTGATTACATTGTCTAGATTTATCCAAAAAGGCTACCAATTTATATTTTATGAGAATTGTAAACAATCATTTATTAAGCTAAAACAAACTGATAACCCCTCCCATCATTTAACCACCTAAATGGGACTTGAACTTTGAAATCATGGCTGATGCATCTGACTTTCCTCTTGGTGTAATGTTGTGTCAAAGGATGGAAAATAAATCTCATGTGATTAACTATGACTCTAGAACTTTAGATCAGGCCCAATTTAACTACATAATAACTGATAAGGAATTGTTTCCTGCTGACTTTGATTTTGAAAAATTTAGATGTTATCTACTGGGATCTAAGATGATTGTTTTCACAAACCATTATACAATTAGATTTTTGATGTTGAAACATGATTAAAAACCAAGGATTTTGAGATGGATCTTACTATTACAAGAATTTGATTTTCAAATAAAGGATAAAAAATGAAGTGATAACATTTTTTCTGATTATTTGAGTACGATACCATTTTTTTGAATGAGAAACTTAATATTTTTCCACCAATTAAATAAACCTTTATAGATGAGTATTTATATTATTTTAAAAGTGAAATACCATGGTTTGATGATATTATGAATTATTTGGCTACTGATGAAGTTATACACTAATTTTATAAGAATAAAATTTCAAAACTTGTGAGTATTTCAAAGAATTACATTTGGGACGATCCTTATATATGGCATGTTGGTAGTGATAAAATGATTAGGAGATACATTACAAATTCTGAATTTCAATCCTTTCTATATTTTTGTCATACTTTGAACTATGGAGAACACTTTGGGATGTAAATAACTACAAGAAAACTTATTTATTTTGGTTTTTATTGGCCCACAATTTTTATAGATTCTTTTAAATTTTATATAACTTGTAAAAAAATTTCAATTTTAAGGAAGCATTGCTAAAAGGAATGAGATACCACAACAACAAATTTTATTTTGTGATGTCTTTGATGTATGAGGTATGTATTTCATGAGGAATTTTCCCAATTATTTTAGACATATTTACATATTTATTACTATTTATTATCTATCCAATTGGGTAGAGGCTATTCCAATGAGAGTTGATGATGCAAAAACGTGCCTAAATTTGTGAAAGGAAATTTGTTTTCTAGATTTGGATCCCCAAAGTTTCTGATTACGGATAAAGGTACCCAATTTTTAAATTATAAATTGGTATAAATTTTAAAATATGGAGTTCATCATATGGTCTTTACACCATATCATTCTCAAAAAAATGGAATGGTTGAGGTATCAAATAGATAAATCAAACAACATTTGGAAATTTTTTTGAACACAAATAGAAAGGATTAGAGTTGGATAATAGATGATACACTTTGGGCCTATAAGAGTACATTCAAAACCCTAATTTTAATGTAAATATTTATATTAGTCTATTGTAAATCTTTTCACCTTCCATTTGAGTTAGAGAACAAATATTTTTTGGCTATTAAAACATTTAACATGAATCTGTTTTCTACTAGAAAAGAAATAAATTTTTATTTAAAGGAGTTGGAGAAGATCAGAAATAATTCATATGAAAGCTCCAGGTTATAAAAAGAATGAACCAAATATTTCCACGATGGGATGATTCTTAATAAAAACTTCAAGGAAGGATACAAAGTGTTGCTGTTTGATTCCATATTAAAGTTTTTCCCAGGTAAATTTCATTCCAAATGGTCCGAAACTTTCATTATTACACATGTTTTTACTTTTGGTGAAATTTAGATAAAAGAACTAGATAAAGGGACAACCTTCATAGTCAATGGGAATATGTTGAAGTTGTTTAGAGATAATGTTCAAGATCCTCCTGGGGAGGAGGTCTATCTTAATGAAGGTGAATACATTTAAAGCCAAGTTGTTTATTTTCTTCTCACTTATTTTTTTCTTTAATTTATATAATTTCATTATTATATAAATATATCTTACAATGAGGACATTTCACAAAATAAGTGTTGGGGTAGAAACATTCTGGGTAGATTAGGATTTTTCATGTATGTTTTATTTTCAATTTTTTTTGTGTGTTTTATTTTCAATTTTTTTGTTAAAATAATAATAATAATAATAATAATAATAATAATAATAATAATAATAAAAACCGGTGAGATTAAATGATGATATTTGTCACCTTTTAATCTCATATCAATGAATGAACCAATTGATCCCATGAAACTGAACATTAATAAATGCTGAAAATGACATTGTTTCAAGATAAATATTTCAGAATTTCTTGAAAAGTCCTCTGATTTTTGAATCTCATTCCACATCTCACTATCTTTATCTTTGAATCCCATTCTTGTGAGGTTATTGAAAACATTTTGACATATTCTTCACTTTCACCTCATTTATTTACAGAACCAATCAATGATTTCTTTAACTAGAACTTGATATAGATCAGTCAAAACTTGAGGGTTGAGGTATATATGATTTAAATGATTTTGGAAATTCTTTTGATTTTGAAGCCCCATTTTTAAATTATTGGGGAAATTATTTTTGATTTTGAATCCCACTTTTCATGATAATCATATTTTTGACCTTCCCTAAACATTTGAACTTTGTTTGGTTAGCCACATTATGAGCCAACTTTCCCTTTCCAACCTTCTCTAGAAGTAAAAATGAATGATCTAGTTGAAATTAAGTGTGGGGGGAAAGATTACTTGTGCTACCTCATTTGGTGTTGATTTGGGTGGATATTCAAATTTTGAAGAGATGTTTTTACTACTAGAAAATATTTTTCTGAGAGATGTTCCCATCTAGAGCTCTTAAAAGAAATGGAGTTGTGCCTGTCTGGATCTCTCAATGGAAGAAAGATGTGCCTATTAGATCTTTACAAAAAAGAGAAGACAAATGTCATTTTTTCTACTAAAATATTTATGGAATGGGATGAAAAAACTAGATTCTAAAAGATGCTCAAATATAATTTTCTTCTAAATATATTGAGGAGGATACCATACTTGAGTGAAAATTAGAATCATCCATTTTTTCTTTAAAAATATCTAAACCCTCCTTTTTCAGCCTCATAATTTTTATTTTTAACATTTGAAACACACCAACCTAAAGCCACAAAACAACCTTGAAAAGTATTATTAATAATCACAAGTTTATGGATCACATTAGGTTGAGATGTATAAATTTATCAAGCCTGTGTAGATTCATTCCTAAGTTTGGATGAAAATAGTCTTCTTGAAAATTCATATTTGCGTGTTGAGAGAAAATTAACATGAGGTAAGTGTTTTGTGTGAATGTGAAGATAAAATAAATATAAATGTATTTAATGAGATGAATAAAGAACTTGAAATATATTTTTAATGAGGCATAATATCATTCGATTCTTTGTGGTTAATTGGCAAACCTCATCAGTTTGTTTTTTGAATTTGCATTGATGTGATTTTAATGCTCACTTGTCTAGGAGTTGAAGTAATAAGTGTGAGGAATTTATAGAGATAATATTTAAACTATTTTTTATTTATAATTAAATGATTTAAACCCCAAAAATTTAACAATTTGATCTAAATAACAATGTTTTTGTATTTTAGGGATGTTTTGAGTTTGAAATTGAAAATTGTAAAATTTATAATTTTAACTTTTTTCAATAGATTATGTATTTAGAGTATATATTTTTCTATATTGATCCAAATAAAGTGATTTTTTTGTAGGATTCCTATGTTCATGGGGTAAATATTTTTAAACTGGGCCAAGATTTGATTCGAACATATTGAGGCCTAAATAAACCACTATTTGTGGAAAGTTGTTCTAGCCAGCAGAGTGAACCCAACCTCAGTAATCGAAAAATAACTATGGATAAAGATATAAAAATGAATTTATTACAATTTTATATAAAATATAATTCTATAAATATAATCCATGACGAGTTTCAATGAAAAATACTGTCATTAATATATTCTTGAAATGGTTCAAAACAGTGGAATATAAAAGGTTTCTTGAGGAAGAAATAGTTCCATTCAGTAATTAAATCAGAAATTTTTATCCAAGAGTCCAAAATGTATTAAATTTTTAGGGTATATAAAGGGTTTAATTAAGAAAAACTCTTTATAAGAATACAATGAGATATTAAGCCTAGAAATTGGTTAAAAAGCTTCATCTTCAGATGGAAAGAAGGATAACAACAAATTTCAAGCCTGCTTTATCTTTATATTTATATCTCCTCTTCATTATAAGGGAATAAAAAGGGAGTTTTTGATATAAAAATAATGATGAAGATTTTTTTAATTCATGATATAATGGAGAAGATGGAGGCTACTCATATGATGTGAGGCTAAGCACCAAGTGGTTGTGGACGACGACAACCGACATACACTCTCTTATGAAATGTGGTTTTCTTATGTAATATATTTTAAATTTATATTGAAATTATATTTGTAAATTAATGTGGTTGTTTTATTTCTTGAATACATTTTTATACAATTTTTTTTGGATATTTTTCAAATCTAGGAAGTAAAATAATTGATTTCACTATTTAAATTTCTTCGGTGAGGTCTTGTCATTGAACATTGTGATTTCAATTAGGTTTCATTACTTGGAGGTATTCAAGTAATTTAATCACTTATATAAGAGGAAAAATAATCATATTAATAAATTAATATTATATCCATGAAAATTAGTTTGTTTATCTAGAGGTATTTGCATGGTAATTTATAAATTTAATTGGGAAATAATTTTAAACAATGAAGAGGGGAGTGTTTGAGAGTTTTGATCTTGTCCACAACTAATTTTTTGATTTTTAATTCAAATACCCTTTATTTATAATAAAGTTTATATATTTATCTTGAAATTTAGTTTATATTTATTTTATTTATTCTAACTATCATTAAAATCACCATTTTTTTCTTCTTGTGAAAACAAACAAAAAAAAGTGACAATTTTGAAACTCAAATGGAAACCTCATTGAGTTACCATCCATGGAATGCTATATTGAATTTCTCTAGGGGTAAATTTCTTGATTGAGGTTTTCACTAAAAAAAACTTTACATAAAACCCCAACACTCAATTATAATATCATCAAAATATATAAACTTTTGATGATATCACTTCCCTTTGAGGAAACCCACTACTGTTGTCTACACACTGCAATAGTCCAACTTCAAGTGACTATAATTCTGGTGACCTTAATCCGTTAAATGAAATTCCAATGAGATAAAATATACTTTACCTATCAAAAAAGACATCACAAGTAATGTTTTAGTGTAAATACATAGATCTGTTTAGAATGTACCAATGGATATCAAGATATTATAAAATACGATTATTGCATTGAGTTTTAAAAAATATGACAGGGATATCATAGGACAAGGCATAAATATAAATCATAAAACAATATTTATAATGGTTGATTATAGGCTATCGATTTTACTCTATGATTTATTATGAATCATAAAATATGATTGAAGGTGAAAAATTATTTTTCTTTAATCCAATTTTGATTTGGTTTTTTTATTTATAAATTTTTTATAAATAACCACAAAAAGGCATTTTGAGGATGTTTATTAATTTATAGAGTTACTAAATTAATTAATTATAAATAATTTATAATTAACTAATAAATATTTATAAAAAATTTATTACTAAATATTTCTTAATATTACATGTTAATATTAAAATATCATTTATCACATTTTATGGAATGCCTTATGAATTATAAATAAATTATTTATTTAGAAATCATAAGGCTAATTTATAAATTATTTATAAATTAAAAAATAAGGCCAAATTATAAAATTTTTATATTTGAATTATGAATTGTTCATAATTTATTAATTTGAATTGGTCAACTTAAAGGGACTTATTTGATATATAATTTAAACTACATCAAAAAAATTGTGATGAGTGATTTTATCAAAGTTTAAATAATGTTAATTATGCAATATTTAGATTGTGTAAATGGTTTACATAATATAAATTAAAATATAAAATTATTATATTTCGTGTAACACCATATATTTAAAGTGAAATGTAATATAATGTTTAAAATTAAGGGTTTTATAGTATTAAATTAATACAAAGAGTTTATAATTAGAATTATAGAATGTACATATGATAAAATAAAATTATAAAGTGTTTATAATTAGCTTTTATTTATGAATTGTTCATAAATATATGTATCATGTTTAGATATTTGAATTTTCCATTTATTTAAAAGTTATTCCTTTATTTATTATTCATGGATATTGTTGGTTATAATGGAAAAATCAAGAGGTGGGGGGGGGGTGAATTGATTTTACAATTAAAATTCATATTAAAAATTATTTAAAAACTAAACTAAAAACTTTATAAAATATATCCAATTTAACTAAAATAATAGAATTATGTAATTTGATCTTTAAAAAGGCTTATTATAAGTTTAATCACAACTCAGTTAAATCAGGTTTAACAATATTTAAACTTTTTAACTAATTTTATTTGAATCATACATGGTATATAAAACACATATTAAAGTTAACTATCAAATTAATGTTTTTATATATAGTTTAGAAAACTGAAATAGATTTTGTTTGAAAATAGAGTAAAACAAAACAATAAAAAACAATGTGGAATAAATACAATAAGTTCAGTCTCAAGTTGAGAACTAATCCTATACACCTGTCAATCACCCAATGACAGGTATTTTATTATAAATAAACCAATCCAAAACCTAGATTGGGTTTTATAGATAGCTATACTCATAAATTCCAGGCTATATAGAGTCCCTTTCAGAGTTATACACGGGGGAAATAAATCATAAACAACTGCATGTAGGCAGTCCTGACTACACAACCTATTCCAAAGTTCTATGTGGTAGAAAAGATAAAGAAATGGGAGAGATAGTGTGTCTTTCACTCTTGAGTTTAATAAAAGAGTTAGTGCTAAAAGATATATAGTTTAAAGAACACACAACTCAAAAGGTATAAAAACATAGTAAGAAAAAAGAAAAAATTCAATGTAGTAGAGTTGGTAGTTATGTTGTTCTACATGAGTTTATTATATTATTGTTAGCATCTTTAGATTTGGAATTTATATGTGAATACATTTATATGTTCTCTAATGTTTCATTGAATTTCAGGCAGGAAGAAAGTCACGAATGTTCAAAAGAATAGAGTACTGGTCTGTCCATTTTTTTCATGAAAAATTCCAACATCTATATGTTGTTTGTATCTCTATATAATTATTTTTTGTTGTCTTTGGTCATATTTTTAAAAAGAAACTTTCTCCATAAATAACCATTGAAAAATCATCATTGAAGATCCTCATAATTCAACAAGAAATCTGGGCTCAATAAATGTTTCTGAATAACATTCAATTATATACAAAAAATTGGTTGGATTAATATATTTAATAATATAATAATATAATACTTACATTTAGATATAACTGCTTTAAAGGTTCCACATTAACATCCACTATCGCTTTAATACTTTATAAGAAACATGGTTGGATTATTTAATAGGTCATACGGTCAATCATTTGAACTTACAATCAATTAGTTGAACTTATGGTTAACCACCTTACACTAATGGTCAGTCCAATAATTTTTGAAAATTCTATATTTTACATATGGTCACTTTCTTCAACATATAGCTGATAGGAAATGAGAGTGAAATTAATCCATCACATTGTAATATTTATATCAGACTTGTGGTTAATTCCATTTGGATTTTAGGTTGATCTAATAGTTGGTGATAAATCAGCTATAGTTGATATGATAGGTGTGTGGTCAATCCTTTTGACTTGAAATTGATCCATGCCTTTGAAAAAATCTTGACTATGGTAGTCTCTTGAGATGAAATGCGTGATCTCTTTGTTTGTCTTGCAGTTGCTTGAGATGCAACGTGTTTTCACTCTGTTTTCCTTGCGATTGCTTGAGTACTTTTTCACATATTCACCACATTTGATGCATCTAACATATAGTCAATCCAAGAATTATCTAAATTTTCATTCTTTTCCATAAAATGATTTAAATTTTATAAAACATAAAATGGATTAGAAATAACATAAACATGATTTGTGATTATTAAAATATGGAATTATTAGAATAAGTAAACAATATCCCCCTTTTTGATGATAAAAAATCATGGAATAAATATACATACAAAAATACTGAATCTTAAGATTAATAATACAATCTATTATAATAATAAATTGGAAGTAATGAATAATATAGCCAATTTTTTTTTAAAAATCCATATTTTACTCATAATAAATAATTTATTCATACTTTTTTATGCCATATATTTTAATCCCCATTTGGGATTATAAAAAATAATTTATAAAGGGTGAAAGTGTAAATATGGAATAAACAAAAAATTAATCATAAATAAGAAAAAAACTAAGTCATAAAAATAAAAATAAAGAGATATTTCATTAATTGTTCAAAAATTTTACGTAAGCCCAATCAGAATATAATTAGAATATGTATCTCTATGATCTAGAATGTTATAAGGATTGAAGGGGTCCTTTCCTTTTCCATAAATAGGGGTAGGTGTAGGAGGAGTTTTATGAGTGGAAGTATCTATAATAATGGATATACCCTTTGTAACTAGAATGATGTGGCAAAGGGCTTAGGAAAGAGTGAGACCAAAAGTTCACATTGGTGGTACAATAAGTGAGGTAGAGGTTTGAATAGATGAAGTCATGGAGTCTCGAGGTGTGGTTGAGTCTTGGAATGGAGAGGCAGAGATGTGTGGTATATTAAGAGTAGGGGGTTCTAGCACAAGATCATTAGTAACATATATATAAGGATATAAAATCTTAGTGATATCAACCGCAACTCTTTTCTCATGTTCCATAAACTGAAGAAACTCATACTTTTCTAGAATGAATTGACTAAGAATAGTATTCATCATAAATAAATGGTATATAATTTTTTAAGGTGACACCCCAATACATTATGATATATTTCTTATAAATAAATTTAACCTCTTCGATTTCTTACAATATAAACAACCCCAAGTATAAATGAAATATAATATAATATACCATTATAACCTAGCTGTTAAATTGGGGAGTATAAATAAAACTAAATAAATTATGAAAAGTATATATTTTACACATGTATTGAATAAAATCATTGTTTATCAACAGATTATAAATTAAAATAAAAATCATTTAAAAGTAAAAGAAATGTTTTTAAAATTTTTTTTATGAGTGAAATCTGTTTTTATCTTAATAAATTAAATTAATAAATATTAGTGAATTATTTTAATTAAATTTATATATTAAATATTCAATAAAATATTTTATCAATCATATAATATTTTTATTAAGCATGAGATAATAATTAATCCCGTTTTATGCTTAAAAACTGGAATTTTCTAAAAAACGGTTCTGCCGTGTTTTGTGGAGTTATTTTAAAATTATTTTTTGCAATCTCTAGAAAATATATTTGAAAAAATAAATTTATTTTTTTAAATAATAATGTTAAAATTATCTTAAAGTTAATTTTTGAGATTTTTTTGAAAAGATTAATTTTTTCGATGAATAGTGAAATTACTGATTTTTATTGAAAACTATCTTTTCATTTAGAGAATTTACAAAGATTTATTTTGTTTTAAAATTATTTTAAAAGTAAAATTAGTAAAATTTTATTATTAGTAGTCCAATTTAGGCTATTTTAATTAATTTCATGTTGAATTTTTATACAAGAACTCTTTATATTTGAGAAAACCTTTTCTTTTGAAAACCTCATTTTTATCGTTCTTGCAGGTATAATTTTAAATTAAATTCTAACAATTTTTTTAGTTGAATTTGAAAAACTGGATTAAATATTTAGAATAATTATAATTAATATTATTTAGTTGTGTCAAATTAATTTTTTAAAATAATTAATAGTAAATACAGTAAAAATTAATTACCGCGATTAATGTTAAAATAAGGTTTTGTACGTTACATGCATCGATGCTAAAATTAAATTTTCATACACATAGGTTTTTTATTTTTTAATTTGAATTTCATATTTAGAATCATTGGGTCTAAATTATCTAATAATTTTCATTTTATTTTTTGTCTTAAAGGATAAATTACCTGGGTAAATAAAAAAACTAGTTAACATGGTGAAAACTAAAATGGTAAAAGTAAGTAAACTTAGAGGATAAGGGAATAACATATTTAAAATAATTTTTTTTCTTTTTTGTGGATATTTGGAGAAAAATAAATTTCCCTAAACTCTATTATTTATCAATTTTTTTAGGCCCCTAGGTTGATAGTGACTTCCCATTATTGAATAGTTTTGGGTGTTTACAAAAATGTTACTCCTACTCAATTATAAAAGGGAACCTCCTCCCCTCACGTATTCACACATATTAATCCATTTATATTGAAAAAACCCTACAAAAATATCTCAAAAACATCCTTATCCATGTTCTAGAGCTTTTATTATTTCCAAAAGACCAACCCTAGGGTCCTTAATAAGAGATACAAAGGAAGTTTTTATAAGCGAAGGTAATTGTATTCACTAAGCTCTTTCTTTTTTACTTATTCTATTACCACATTCCTTCATATATTAATTATTCCAATATAATAAAAAAATTATTACTATATATTTATATTTTATTATTTTTATGGAATAACCTTATATCTATCTCCTCTTCCATCAAATGTGAAACAAAACTGTCGATTGTTTGTACAACAGGCTACCACATCACGAACCGATATAAATCGTTTTACATAACCACCTCCCAAGAATGAATATAATTATGGATTTAATTTATATTCATGATATTTATGAAATAATTATACATTTTTATTTACAATATCACATCTACCTTATTACCTTCCAATCCTTTGAAAAACAATAACGTCGCTCGTGTGTATGTGTGGACTACTTCCTCCATGAAGCGACATGGTTCATTTTTTGTTTTATTTTGACATGAATAGTAATAAGGATGGATTTGATGAAAATATATGATGTATATTATATAATAATGATCATTTAAAGGTTAATTATCATTTAACTTTCTTTATTTTCTTCCATAAAAAAAATTAAAACAACGTTGAAGCGTACATATGACACACCATCTTCATGAACAATGTAACTCATTTTCTATATCTAACTTTTATGTAATATTATAAATACTTATATAATGAATATATATTATATTTATATCATGGTGAAAATTAAATATATGATTTAACCATGATCAAATTATAAGGAAAAAAACTACTAAACTAAAACATACCAGAAAAACGAAGCAGTTATTACCCAAAACAATGATTTTAACAAAGAATTATTAATAAACATGTGATAAAATAATATAAGTAAATTATATGAGGTGTTATAAATATTATTATGGTTATATAATATTTTTATAATAAAAACATATTTATTATATATAAGGTCCAGACATGTATGAAGGAAATCAAACCCGAGGTAAGGGTTTCTCGTCTCACTTTTACTTCCATAAGACATATGTCATATTCACCGCTTATTTATTTGTGTGGTTTATATAATAACCATGAATGTATTTTATGATTATTATCATGAAAATTATGATATATAAACATATATATAAGTTTTTTATTTCACGAGTCTTATAATTCAAAAGTTTCCAATGTGGTAATGGTTTATTTCAAAATCTCATCATTATTCAAGATTGTTTATGTTTAAGTCTCTGATAGGGGAATTATATGATATTTATATCCTAAACCCAATATATTTTCTTATAATTTGGTTACTTTTAAAAATTATAATTTCTCCTTTCATTTTAATCTTTTAATTATACTCAAAATATTAATTTTTTTAAGAAAAACACACTTTATTTCCTCTTTAGTCAGGAATATTTTTCTTCCATGTCCAGGTTTTCTAAAAATAATTTCAATAATATAATGTAAATATATGAATTTTTAAATTCATTTTTACCCATGATATAGTTTTTAAAAAATAATTTATAAGGAATCTTCCTATAATTTTTCAAACAGCTACTTTTTGAATTTTTACAAAAGTGAGCAAGGAGGGTTTTCTTTTAACTTATTCGATATGAATGGTATTTTCCACCATCATTACCACTAAATTATTTAAATCTTAAATTAATAGTTTCGATTCTAATTTTCAAATATTTTTTTTCGAAATATTCTAGAATTTTGTTAGTTTTTAAAATTGAGTTTTAAAGTGAAAAGGTTATCTTACTCAAGAATGTTTTAATGAAAGTTTTATGGAATTTTTATTAATAAATAAAAAAATGCATATTTTACTTATGATACACTGAATATATGTTGTAATTATACCATAATTATTATTTATCTAGATTTTTATGATCATTTTGATTGGGGATGTACTATTTTGACACCATTCTCCATATTACTTTGGACTGTTTATGACTATGTTTTTTAATTGGGGAAATTATTAACATTTCATATATTAAATTTTCAATACAGATGTTTATATTAATTACGACTCACCCCTTTCATATAATGAATGAATTGGACTTGGTATGTGATGGGAGGGGCCCTCTATAGCCCCTGATGCATCAGTAGGTCTCATGTGACAAACTATATTGGGTATTGGGCTGAAGCGTTACCCATTTATATAAGAGATCTTAGAACATGGCCTTGATCATATGTTTTTGATGTACAACACTATGCATTACCTCATTATTATATTAGTTATTGATTTGCATGTGATTATTTTAATAGTTATGATATCCATGGATAAGTTTCAAGCTCATGTGATTAGTTATATGGCATTATTTGTTCATCATTTATTCATGCCATATTATTCTACATGATAAAGTTATTGATTAAATGACATGAATTTTTAGTTATTTACCTTCCAATACTAATTATGACTTATTTATTCATGAAATATTCTGTTGTACACATATCGTTATTGAGAATCTTAGCTCACCACTTTTTATGTTTTATTTTCCCTAGACTCCAAGAAGTGTATTATGATTGATATTCAGGGATATTCTAATGGGAATATTGGTGATCTCAAAGAAAATATTATATTATATTTTATGTTTTCAAATGTAATTTAAAATTAAAGTATGTATCTTGTATTCCAATATTACTAAACTATTTGGTCCTTTGGGACGTGATCACTTACATCTTGCACCAATGTGATAAATTAACCATCGAATCCGATCTACTATGGTCAGGGTATTTGCAGTTGGTATTAGAGTAAGTTTAGTAGAAACCTTGGAAACTAGATTTAGGAAGATATATATTAGAGAACACAACCCAATGATTTAATTTGAGGATAATTTTAAGTATGGGATAACATCTTAGTCTTTAGTTAAAATAGAGATTATGTGGATTTCTTAGCCATAAATACCTATATGGATACTATAAGTGGACATGGAACTGGAACAGTTTTACCCAGCGGTAATAGCTATGGAAAGGGTGCATTGATATTTGAATCGATAATCACCTGGTGTACGAAAACAGGCCTTTCTGCACACCTATTTCAACACACTCGGGGGATATTCTTAGGTTATTTCACATTTTCTTTATGAACCATTATGGAGGATTTGAATGATGACAATGAATGTACTAGGTTAAACCTAAGGTGTCTTATATTGAATAGAAGGTTTCATAATTTAGACATATTATAAATGGTTATGTGGTTTTCCACTATGATTATTATTTCCCATACTATGATTTTTGGTTTTAGTTAATGGATAGAATAAGAAGTAATCATGTTAACAATGAATATTATAGAAAATTTAGTGATTATGAGAAGCCAAATGGGATAGTTAATGGAGTGAAAGATATATTGTTTATGCATAATTATTTATCATGATATATGATTAACAACCTACACCAAACCAACCCTCAAACTCACCAAATAATATAAGAATGGAGTTCATTAAGATCTCGGGTGGTGATGACCATGGAGGAAATAATGCTCAATTTCCTTCATGTTAGAAATGTGTAAAGATACACCTAAGATAATGTATAAAAGGATTGGGAACATGTTTTATATGTGAAAAATAAGGTAATAAAATAATTAATTGTTGAGGAGAAATGAAGAGTACGATGAAAGGAAATAAATTTCATCCTAGGGATTCATTTATAACTTATTTTCTAAAATATGGGAAACAAAGGAATTATCTAAGTAAATTCCTTATTCTAAAGGTTAAATCCTAGACCAAGGAAGGGTTTATGTTATGCCAATAATTTAAGTTGAATGATTAAACTATTTATGTATTTGGATTTAATAATTATGTTGTAAAAGAGTTATACCAATTCACTACCACAAAACTGGGCAAGGCCAGCGCCAACCTTTATCAGCGCTAATGAAAAAGCGCTGATAAAGGGAGGTAATTTTATTAGAACTAAAAAAATGCTGATAAAGGGTACCTTTATCAGCACTAAAAAAAGAGCTGATAAAAGTACCCCTTTATCAGTGCTTTTTTATCGCTGTTAAAGGTACCCCCTTTAACAATGATTTTTTTAGCGCCGTTAAAGGGTACCCCTTTATCAGCGCTGATAAAGGGGGGTCTTTATCATCGCTTTTTTTAAAAGCACTGATAAAGGGTCTGATTCCAAAAAAAATTAATTAAAAAATATATATTAATATTTAAATATATAGATATAAATATAATATATATTTTTTAAATATAATTTTAAATATATTTTAGATAAGTGTAAATATATAGTTACACTTAATATATAAGATATTTAGTGAAAATGGCTTATAAAAAAATTAAAAAAATAGTTTTAATTAATAATTTGATAATTATTATGAAGTAATAGTCATTTAATAACAATTTGAAGACTAAAAAAATAAAAAAAAAAAAATTAAAAAATGATCCCAAATATGTTGAAAACGCAACTCAAACTTCAAACGGCCATAACTTTTGATCTGGGTGTCCGTTTGAGCTCTACCACATATCAAATCGAAGCCTGCGATGAGATCTACATTGCTGTCACCCAGGGTACCTTGTTCAACGTTTTTTCGGGGCCAAAAGAGCTCCATAAAGCCTCCAAAACTGAGTTTTTAGTCGGGGTACACCGATTTTTTAACATTTTGTGGATTTTCAGCCTCATTTAAGGGGGTATTATTGGCATTTATTTGGTGGGTACTGAATTTATTCCAAGGTATTACATTCATATTGATATCATGTCTTTGAAATTTCATCGTTTTTTATAATTCACTGCTATTTATAATCAAATATATAACAATATATACATATTTTTTTTATATATTCACACATAAAAATTAATTTTTTAAATAAATAATTAAACATATTTACAAATAACATATATTAGATTTATCTAAATAATAACTAATATCAATTTTATTTAAAATACCAATATATCAATATTTATATACCTATATATTAATCTAACTATATATGTACCTATATAATGTGTGTGTGTCTATTTGTGTGTGTCTATATATTAACAAACTGGTATTATATATATATATATATTCTAACATATGTATATGCATATATATTTATATATATATATAAATATGCATAATTATACTTATAGAAACACACACACACACACACATATATGTGTGTGTGTGTGTGTGTGTTGTATATATGTATTTATTTACACAACACAAAACAAAACATATTTTATAATTGTATTGAAAACTAATCTTATAAATATATATTAATATACAAATAAATATATGGATAAAAAATATAACTAAATATATATAAATAAATAGATATAACTTAATATTAATATACGAATAAATATATAAATATATACATATATAAATATATACATATATAAATATAACTAACTATATATGTATATATATATTAATACAACTATATAAATTTATATTAATACATGAATAAATATAACTATATATATATATATAAATAGATATATCACTAGTTCAAGAACAAATCAAATTATAGGAGTGGTAAAGACTTAACACGCATGGGGGGAGGTCTTAAGTTCAAAACCTGGTAGAGGCAGGTAGGGGCGTGCGCATGAGTGAATTTGGGGGGTGATATAGCGCTGTTAAAGGGGTCTAAAAGCACTGATAAAACGTGGGGGTGATATAGCATTGTTAAAGGGGTCTAAAAGCGCCGATAAAACGTGGGGCGTTGTGGCTGGGGCTTGCGGGGGAGTGGGTGGGGTGGGGGTGCTGATAAATGGGGGGGGGAAGCATTGTTAAAAGCCCCCTTCGATTTACAGATTTTTTTAATTTTTTTTAATTTTTTTAATTTTTTTCAAATTTTTAACTTTTATCAGTGCTAAAAAAAAGCGCTGATAAAAGGGGTCTTTATCAGCGCTTTTTGGAGCGATGATAAAGGGGACCCCCTTATCTTCGCCGACATTAACAACGCATTTTTAGCGCTGTTAAAGGCCTTTTTAGCGCTGATAAAATCCATATTTGTTGTATTTTTGTAGAACACATGATTAAGTAAAAATAACCCTTAATATGTGCTAAATGTTGAGTAAATGATGTTTAGTTAGGATAAATAGATGATTGAAATTGATGAAGTAAATGGGATAGTATTGGAGACCTTGAAATTAGTTAGTGATTTTATGGAAAATTTGTTTATTTTATATTTTATATATTTTGCAAAATTTTTGGATTTGAGGAATATATTCAATAATCTATGATTTTATTTAAGGAATGAAAAGAGTTAAGTTTTGGAAGCATGTATGTTTTCATTAAGGTTTTATGGAAATTTAGGTTATTATCAAGTTTTAGAAGAATATGTAATCAAGGAATTCACATATATTTTATGTGAAATTACAAGAAAATTTATGTTGTATGGGGATAAATGTTTGATCAAATATTTCAGATTTTTGGATTCTAAATTTGATCATACATATTTTGAAGGAGTATTAAGTATTTAGATGATGTCGTATGAAGCATTATATGGAAAGGGATGTTGTTCTCAAACTTGTTGGGATAAAGTTCATAAAAATAAGCTTATAAGACCAAAACTTTTAGAGTATACAATAATAAAGTTAACATCTATTAAAACAAATATCAAAGTATCTCAAAGAAAGAAAAAGAGTTATACCGATAACGGGAGGAAAAATTTGGAATTTCAAGTGGGAGGTCACATTTCCATGAAAGAATCTCCATGGAAAGGTATTATAAGGTTTTGTAAGAAAGGTAAACTAAGCCCCAAATATATTAAAGATTTTGAAATCCTGGAAATAATTGGAGCTATGACTTACCATTTGGAAATTCCACCAATTCTATCTAAAGTTATGATGTGTTCCATATATTATTATTAAAGAAGTATATGCTGGACCCAACACATGTTCTAAAATTTGAATAAGTAGAATTAGAACATGATCTATATTAATTTGAATATTCTATCTAGATTCTAGATACTATATATCAAGTTTTTAGGAATTGGATGACTCAGTTAGTAAATGTACTTTTGATAAATCATAAGATAAAAGTGGATATGCGAGAACCTGAAGAAATCATGATGAAGAACTAACCCGATCTATTCATGATGTGAATTTCTATAATTTTTGAGGATGTAATTTTTTTTAATGAGGGAAGAATGTAACACCCTGATAATTTATGATATATTTCTTTTAAAATAAATTTAACCACTTCAATAGCTTGCGATACACACAACCCTAATTCTAAATGAACTGTAATATAGTATACATTATAACCCAGCCTTTAAATTGGTAGGTAAAAGTAGGAACAACTAAATTATGAAAAGTATATAGTTTATACATGAATTAAATAAATTCATTATTAATTAATTTATTAGAAATGAAAATAAAAATCATTTGAAAGTAAAAGAAATACTTTTTTGAAAAACTATTTTTATGCACACAATGTGTTTTTACCTTAATAAATTAAATGAATCAATGTTAGTGAATGATTTTATTTAATTTTACATATTATATATTCAATAAAATGTTTTATTAATCATATAATATTTTTTTCTAAGCATGAGATAAGAATAAATTTAGTTTTATGCTTAAAAAGCATATTTTTCTAAAAAATAGTTTTGTTACATTTCCACACTTATTTTAAAATTAATTTTTACTAATTTTATAAAATTTAATTGAAAAAATTAAATTAATTTTTGAAATAATAATTTTAAAATTATCTTAGAGTGAATTTTTGATAATTTTCTGAAAAGATTAATTTTTTCGATAAATAGTGAAAATATTGTTTTTTTTGAAAACTGCCTTTTTTTTTAGAGAATTTCAAAGGTTCCATTTTATTTAAAATAAATTAAAAATAAAATTAGTTAAATAATAATATTTCTAATCCAATTTAGGTCATGGGAATAAATTTTATATTTTCTTTTGATATAAACACTTTTTTTTTGTATTTGAGAAGACCCTTTCTTTGGAAAACCACATTTTCATCATGCTTGAGGGTTTAATTTTAAATTAAATTTTGAAACTAATATGAATTAAATTTGGAAAAAATATATTTTAAATTTTGAATAATAATTATTAATATTATATAATAATGTCAACTTAATGTTTTTCATAATGAATTGTAAAGACAATTAAAATCAATTACTGCAATTAAGGTTAAAACAGTGTTTTGAGCGTTACATGTGTCTGTGTTCAAATTAATTTTACATATACATAGGACTTTTTTTATAATTTGGATTTAATATTTTGAATAAGTGGGGTAAAATTATCTAGTAATAATGATTTTATTTTTATTCTTAAAGGATAAATTACATAGGTAAATAAAAAAACTTGTTACCGTGGTAAAAACTAAAATGGTAAAACTAAATAAACATAGAGGATAAAGGAATAAAATGTTTAAAACATGTTTGTTTTTTTAGTTTTATGTTTTTATCAACCTTGAATTCCCTTTAATACATTATTTATCAATTTTTTAGGCACTTGGGTTGAGAGTGACTTCCCATTATTGAATAGTTTTGGGTATTTACAAAAAAGCTGCTCCTCCTTAATTATAAAAGGTCACCTTATCCCCTAACTTATTCAAACCTATTAAGTCATTAATATAGAAAAAAACATAACAAAATATCTCCAAAAAATCATTATACATGTTATAGAGCTTCTAGTATTTCCAAAAGACCAACCCTAGGGTCTTTAATAAGAGACCCAAAGGAGGTTTTAATAAGCAAAGGTAATTGTCTTCACTAAGCTCTTTCTTTTTTACTTATAATCTTACAAAATTCATTCATATATTAATAATTATTATACAATAAGACCAGTATCTAATATATAATTAGATGTTATTATGTTTATGTCATAACATATATCCATATCCTCTTCCATCAAATAGGGAATGAAATCGTCAATCACATGTATGATGGACTACCGCCTAGAGAATCAGTTTAATTTGTTTTCCATCACAAAATCCCATATATTTATGTGATAAATATAATTTTGTAATTATAATATCACATATCCCTTCTTAAATACACCCCTGTTGGAAAATGATAACGACACTCATGCATATGCGTGGACTACTGCCTCCACCAAGCAATGTGATTCATTTTTAAATTTATATTGACATGAATGGAAATAATGTTGGATTTAATGAAAATAAATGATTTATTTGATATAATAATTCATCTTAAAATATTAATTTGTATTTAACTTTCTTCTTTTACATCTTTTAAAAAAATGAAAACAACATTCATGCGTACGTACGACCCACCATCACTATGAGCGGTGTAACTCATTTTTCTATATCTAACTTTTATAGAATATTATAAATACTTATATAATGCATATATAATATATTTATATCATGGTTAAAATTATTTATATTATATAAACATGATAAAAGTACAAGGACCTAAACTACCAAACAAAAATATACATGAAAAACGAAGCAGTTATTACCCAAAACAGTGATTTTAACAAAGAATTGTTAATAAAATGGCGATAAAAGATTATAAATAAATAATATGAGGTGTGAAAATATTATTATAGTAATATAATTGATTTATAATAAATATATATTTATTATACAGGAGGCTCAGACACTTATAAAGGAAATTAGACCCGAGTTAAGGGTTTCTCGTCTCACTTTTACTTCCATGAGACATATGCCATATTCACCAATAATTAATTTTTAATGGTGTATATAATTCCCATGAATTTATTTTATAATTAATATAATGAAAATTATTGTATATAAATATCAATTTAAGGTTATTTCTTTCATGGGTCTTGCGATTAACAAGTTATAAAAGTAGTAAGGGTTTATTTCCTAATCTCATCATTATTCAAGATTGTTTATGTTTAAATATATATTGGTGGAATTATATGATATTTATATATTGAATATAAAATATTTTATTCTCCACTATTTATTTTTTTAAAATTATAAGTTCTTATTTCATTTCCATATTTTAATTCTTTAAAATATAAAAAAAAACTTTTTAAGAAAAACAGAATTTATTTCCTCTTTAGTTGGGAATATTTTTTTTCCATGTCCATGTTTTCTAAATTTTTTTTCAAGAATATTTTTAATATTACTATATCATTTTTTAAATTCATTTTTACCCATGATATAATTTTTATTAAATGTTTTAAAATGAATATTCCTATCATTTTTCGAATAGGTACTTTTTGACTTTTTATAAATGTGTGAATGGAATGTTTGATTTTAAATTATTCAGTATGAAATGTATTTACCACTGCTATGAATGCTCAATTATTTGAAGATTAATTTAAATGTTTCCATGACAATTTCCAAAGAAATTTTTTTTCCTAATATTCTGGATTTTTTAGTTTTTAGAAGTGATTTTCAAAGAAAAAAGTGCATTTTCCTCAAGAATGTTTTAATGAAATTTTTATGGTATTTTTATTCATCAATGACAAAAACCATTATTTTACTTATGATATACTAGGGATATGTTTTCATGATACCATAATTATTATTTATCTGGATGGTTTATGAATAGTTTGATTGGAGATATACTATTTTTATGACATTCACCATATTACTCTTGATGGTTTATTATTATGTTTATTGATTGGGGGAATTATTAACATTTTGTTTGATAGTTTTTAAATACAAATGTTTATATTGATTATGTTTCATTCCTTTTATATAAGTAATGTATTGGACTTAGTATATGAGGGGATAGGTATTCTATATCCTCTTAATTCATCAGTAGGTCTCATGAGACAAATCAGCTTGGGTATTTGGCTGAGGCCTTACCCATTCATGTAGGATGTATTGGAATATGGTCTTGACGTTATGTTTATGATGTTTTAAATTTTGAATCACCTCGTTATGATATTATTTATTGGATTCCATGTGATTATTTTAATAGTTATGATATTCGTGGATAAGTTTCAAGATCATGTGATTAATTATATAACATTATTTTTTCATTATTTATTCTTATAATATTATTATACATGCTCGAGTTATTAATTAAATGGAATGTGTTTTTAATTATTTAAATTTACACATAGGTTATTTCTTATTTTTTAATGATACATTCCACTATATTCACAAACTTAATAAGTATCTAATATCACCCCTTTCTTATGTTTCCTTTCCCCAGGATGTCGGGAAGTATATTATGACTGATATGTCAGGATGTGCTAAAGGGAGTGACAATGTTCTCAAATAAAATAGTATGTTGTACTTTAATTTTTCAAATGTAATGTGAAATTAAATTATGGATCTAGTTTTTCAATACTACTAAACTATTCATTCCTTTGGGATGTGATTGTTTGTATCTTGTACCAATGTAATAAAGTAACTACCAACTCTAGGTTACTAGGGTCAGGGTATTTACATTGAAGGTAACTGTCATAGGGGGAATCTTCAAATATCTAGACAATTAAAGGAACTAAGTCTTGAGATCTACCTTGGTGTAAATCCTTTTTAGATAATTATTTATTTCACCCTTTATTACACATTTATATTTTACAGTCTTGATTTATTTTTCTTTAATCGAATCAAATTATTTTTCTCTATGGGAAGTAATATCCATTTGCACTTGATTTATGCTATCTTTCACATTGTCCCAGATATTCTAAATATCCTCAAAAATAAACCTTCAAATCAAATCATCATCAATAGATACTGAAGTAGGAGGAGGTTTTTATGTATAAGTGGAAGGTCTAGATGGGTAGTTCATTATCTAGAGATAACTTTTATCATTGGTAGCCAACATATCTATTAAATCAGATTATAGGGATATAATGTATCCTTTAAAACATTCAAATTCTATTCTAAAATATTTAACCTCATGGTGTATATGATATATTTTGTGGAAAAAATTAGGATGGATGTGTAAAATAATAGTTTCAATAGTGTATGCAATATATTCCTATCCTTCATAAGTATTTTCCCAACTAATGTTAAAAAGAATTATTTTAATAAAAGGTAATTTTTAAACTATATGAGGCCTACAGAAGTTATCACAGAGGTAGGTATAGAATATGGTCTAGATTCTTTAGTTGGATAAACTTGATTTTGAGAAGGAGTAGATTCAGTATGAGTTGTTTCAAGAAGAAAATCATTATTCAGAACAAAATAATAATAATTGAACACAAGGGTTTTTATCCAAGATTATTAATTAGAAGAAAATATCCTAATAGGTTGCTCAATTTCCTTTAGATTGGACTCATATTATCCCCCTAAATATTCTATATACACCACTTTTGTTCTAGGAGAAGAGTCATAAACTAGTTCTTTACAAGAAGGATTTTTTGATACATCTCTAGGAGAAGTAGGAGTAGCCAAAAGCTTTAACAAATCCTCGAAAGAATCAATTTTTAACGATATTTTTGGAAAATGAGTAAAAGGAATATTTGTCACAAAATTTTATTCTTCCCTTGAGATAACAAAATGTGCACTTCCTTATGAATTTTTAGGATTATCAACATCATCATTATTTCCATCCTCATCACCCTCATCATCCTTATCAGCATATTTATCATCCTATTTATCATCCCCGCCAACAGCATCTACAAGATAGGACATATCCATATCATAGAATGGATTATCTGGAGGAGATTATTCACTAGAAGGTGGGGAATCAAATATGGGAGCTCCCCCTATCTCAAACATATATTGAATCTATTCTAAAGGATCCATATACTTATCACTTTTCTAATTAGTGAGAGCCGGTCTGAATAGAATAGATCTAGGAACTCTCTCCCCCTTAGGAGTTACATTTCCTCATCAGTGATCCACATCATTTTACAAGGATTATAGTTAATATTAATCCTTTTTTAAGTGGTATGATTTAAACAAATACCACTGGGAAACATTGTTATTTAATCTCCCATAGGGACCAATCTCTTTTTTCCAGCAAAAAATAAATCAACTTTGGGTATGGAAGAGTGTTGAATCTTGAAGGTGGTTTGGTTAACTCTTTCATATGAATCATCAAGAAATAATGAAGACCTATCTGGATACTTTAAACCATTAGGGAAAAAAAATATTCATACCTTATATAGATAAAATATCCCTTCCTAGGGTAGATCGTGTGCTAAATGAATTCAAAAAATAGCCTGTATTCTCTACTAAGCTCATTTGTAACTGGTCTCTAATTTTATCATCCATCTGATCTTCTAGTGCATTTACAATCTCAAAATGGTAATGGTTCACATGGTATGAACTTTGATATTCCTTATAATCTCCAAGATGAGGAACTCTTAGACAATCATCCCAAAAGGTAGAAGTGAACTCAAACTCTTGACCGTTGATAATTTTCTTAATCACATCATCATAATATCTAGATTTGAACACCATATTCAGGTAAAAATCATTTATAAGAGGTGGATAAAATGGGAAATTTTCATCTAAGAACCAATTGGTCCAATTTTGATGAAGAAAAACTCTCCATAACAAGGATAAAATTGTTATGAACCACTCAACATCGTCTTGTCTCTTAGATGCTACTTCTCAAGAAAGGAGGTGTGGATTTGAAATCTTTATATATTTTCTCAAACTAGACTTATCTATTTTTGATGATTCAAGAGAATTATCTTTTAAATAAATATTCATTTCAACTAATCATTCTAATTCTTCTTGATTAAAAAATCTAGGGATTTGATAAATAAAGGTTTAAAAAAGAGGGTTTGGTTTGGGTTAAAAAGAAGTGTGGTGATTCAATTTATGATTTGACAATTCATTCATTTAGGGATTTAATTGTACAATAATGAATAGGAAATAATAATTTGTATTTAATATATTTTTAAATCCATACAATATATTTTAAAATTAAATAACTTAAGAAAATAGTTGATAAAATTATAACTTATAGATATCTATAAAAATATTGAAAATAAGATTAAAAATAAGATTAAAAGATTTATAAAAACATTTTAAACAAAATTAATCATACCTAATTCATATTTGATATAATTCATTCCCTAAATATTCAATGGCTTGGTAAATATATCAGTAAGTTGATTTTTGGTACCAATTAATTCAAGAGTTATATCACCCTTTTGAAAATGGTCTCTAAAAAAGTTATGTATTATATCAATATGTTTTGTCCTTGAATGAGATGGAATATTTTTAGAATTTTTTATACTACTTGTATTGTCACAATTTCTAGGGGTATGTCTAAATTGATATCTATAGTCCAATATTATGTGTTTCATCCGTAGAATTTGTGCACAACAACTACCTATAGCTATGTAATCATATTCAATGGTAGATAATGTAACATAATTCTATTTCTTACTACACCATGAAACTAAAGAATTTCCCAAAAGATAAAATGTTCTATATGTTCTATTTATATCTACCTTACAACCACCAAACTCAGAATATAAATAACTAACCAATTTAAATTCATATCCTTTAGGATAAAATAATACAAAATTCATTGTATTCTTAAGGTATTTAAAAACACTTTTAATATCATTTAAATGAGATTCTTTAGTATTTTCTTAAAAACAAAAAAACATACACACATTGAACATAATATCAGCTTGGATAGTAGTTATGTATAATAAACTTCCAATTACACTTATATAAGTAGATTTATCTACCGAATTTATAATTTTATCAAGATAAATCATATATCTTGTACTCATGGGAGTATCACTAATTTTGGTGCTATCCAAGACAAAACACTTTAAAATATACATTGCATATTTTCTTTGATTTAAAAAATTCATTTATCGTTTAAAAAATATTAAAATCCAACAACTTATTTTAACTCATCCATTAAACTCATTTTAAATTCATTTTTCTTTATTTTGAAAATTTTAATACATAAGAAGTTTTTGGATGACCCAAAAATAATATCATCAACATATATTGGAATTAATAAAACATCCTTTGATTTTTTTAATAAATAAATTAGGGTTAGAAATACCTTTTATAAAACTATTTGCAATAAAAAAATGACGAGAATATCATTACAAGATCTAGGATTTTGTTTGAAAACATAAAAATATTTTTTAATTTAAAAACACTATTTTTAAAATGAGGGTTTTGAAATCATGGAGTTTGTTCAATAAATAAATCCACAATAATATATCCATTTAGGAATTCACTCTTGACATCCATTTTTTAGGTTAGAATGAAAAAAATACACGGGGGGGGGGGATTTTGTTCCTTTAAAAACTTTATAGAAGATAAACTTTCCTCATGATATTAAAGTGATCTCTTCATTCTCTCTTAAATATGGATGAAAAGTATAAATAAATAACAAAAAGAACATGATTATGTATAGTGGTTCAGAGAAAAATGATATCTTATTCCACTCTACCAACAATCTCTCCACAATCTCAGTGATTTTAACTAGTATTTCCTATTATTTAGAAACCTATACAACTGAGTACAACTATTTGACACCTTATAAAGATTTTATATGGACTTCTAGTTCTTTTACAAGGAACTAGAATAACCACATATTAGTATAAGAAGTTTACACTCAACCAATGACTGAGTATGAGTATCTGATACTATAAAACAAATAAGAGATTATGATATAGATATTGAAATATCTTCAACACATAGTTCCATTAGAAATTGATAGTTGTTTATGATCTTTAACAAAACACCACAATAATAAAATATTATTCAACGTCAAACTAGTTTTCTTTAGACAAAAACAGAGAAACCATCAGGTAGATGATCAAACATGCATGTATCCAAAGTATATCTCTAATAATCCCCCTATTAAAATTTGGAAAAATATTAACAAAGAATATACAAAACAACAACAAAAATAAAAAAACAAGTACCAGAACATGTATGTATAAAAAATGTAGCTTTGAGGAAAACAACACATTCTTATTTTCAAATCCACATCACTATATCTCCATAAGAAGAAGAATATATATATATATATATATATATATATAATATTAACATCTCAGTATTTATCTCAATAATTGAAATCCTTCAGGTCAAACAGCTCCAAAAAACATCGCATGATAAATCATGAATATTTTAATTCAAGTCATTCAAATAAAGTCATAACTTCCCTTAGAAATAGGAAAAATTTAATCTATTGAATAAGAGTCTTTGAATTAGTCTTTAATAATATTTAAAGAGACATTTAATTTTGGTGAGTCCATTTTAGAAAATATAGAAATAAACCATAATTAAAAACTCCATATTTGACCAAGTTAAACTTAGGGTCTAACAATGTAGTGATAAACTCCAAAAGTACGATTGGCAGTAGAAGATTTATTACAAAAGTAGGGATGATTAACCATATGTTTGTTCCTCAAACTTAATATTTCTTCCAAAATTATGGTTTCTGATCCATACTTTTATTCAAAATATAGGATATACAAACCATACGTTCCACTTAAAACACAGGGTGTAGACAGTGTTTCTAGATTACTAATAAAACACATCGAAAATAATTTCACTTTTAGAAATAAAAGATCCTACCATATATTAAATACTAAATATGATTCGAGAATAAAAATAGTTATTCTAGTAATTAATATCTAGAAATTCACTTAAATTAATTTTATTAGAAATATAAATGTGGGTGTTTGTGAGCATAAAAATCAAAAATATATTAAATAAATTGTTGAATCAACACACGATCAAAAATATCCCCCTTTTTTGATGATCATAAAACCCATTATAAAGGTTAAAAAATTAAAAACAATAAGAAATGAAATTTTATAAATATGCGAATAAATAAATTTTAAGCACATTTTCCCCCATTTAAGAAAGAATATGCACAAAGAAAATTTTCTCACATATATTTGTCAAAGTGATTTCCACACATTTTTCATTTCTATACCTCATAATTTTCTTTATATATTATAAATATCTCAATAAATTTATCATAAATTTCTCTTAAATTTATCCTAAATTTCTCCCCCTTTTTATGAAATCAAAAATAAATTAAGAAAAAATTTAAATACATTTTTTAACATAGAATAAAAATACAAAAAAAATTAAACTAAGTGAAAAAACATTTTGTTTTAAAAAATTTAGATTTTTACATTAGAAAATCTATAGATGTGAAAAAGAATTTGGATTTTTATAATTAGTTGGTTCATATATATTATCTAAATTTTGAACTCTTTCACTTAAGGTAGATTGAACTCTTGAAAACTATTCTATTATCATTTGAATATATATAGACCCTTGAACCATTAAATAAGATGAGAAATGATTAACTAAATACTCTTTTAGATCTCTAAGATCTAACTTAGTAACAAATTATCTTCTGAGTAATTCCATTTGACTTATCATCTTTACTTTAAATGCATCAAAGTCTTTTTTATAAATTCATATTTCCTAAAAATTTATACACTTCCTTTGAAGTGTATCAAAAATAGTTTTTGAAATAGAATATTTTTATATCTCTTCATACAATTTTCTAGACGCTTTTAAATCTTCATGAAACTTTATTTATTCATTTAAAATATTAAACTTAGACAAAATCTCTTTAGACGTTATTCCATATTTAAAACTTTTATAATATTGAACTTCTAGTTCACCAAAAACATGAATTTATATATCTTTTCCATAATATTTTTCCAAGGAATCCTAAATAAAAGAAACTGACTATACTCCAAATAGATTAGAAGAAGAATTACTTCACTTTACCTTTTGAGAAAAAAATTTCTACGAGATTGAAGTTCTATATCTATTCATATCACTCAATTGGTTTCTTAAAAAGTTTGGGTTTTAAAAGAACGAAGATAAAATATTAAATAGGGCTCGAGAAGAAGATCTAGGGTTTGAAAGAGTAATAAAACACGATTCATTATGATATATTATAGGTGAAATTTCATATTCTCAAGCCAAAAGAAAAATTAATCATTTTAGATTTTAATTTTGAAAAGTTAGATTTACGCAAGAAAATTATTCATAAAAGAAAGTTTTATGTTAAAGAATAAAATTTCTATGAAATATAAATTTTAATTTTTTTACAAAATGAAAGATTAAATTAAGAACACAGGTTTTCATTAAAATAAACGTATCTTTATTCAAATAATTTTGAATAAGAGAAATTACTACATGTTCTTATTGAATTACAACTTTTCATATAATATTATTAAGTGATGTATAAAAAAAATTTTATAGAGATTTAAACATTTCATCAATATTGTTACATATCGTAGTATTAAATAAATTTTTAATAAAAAAGTATGTATAATGTAGTCAAAGTTTTAACATATTGATGCATTGCATAAAATAATTGAGTGAGTATATTTATAACAATTTAAGTATAAAAAGTTTCTCCCCTCCTGTATAAAACAATTAACGCATTTAAATCGAATATTAAGATGGAAATGAAATATTTCCTAGATTAATAGTTTTGGATTTGATGAAATTTTCTTTCAAAAGAAAATTTACATAATTTTCAAGAATACACTAAATGATATAACAATAAATTCTAGTGGTGGATACCTTAAATATATCAAATAAAAGTTCCTTTTGGTACCCATATTCTTTTGGTTCTGACAGTGTTAACAACAAAATATTTCGGTAACTAAATCTGTTTTTTAGTATAGATACCATAATTAAAGTTGGATAACTCTTTCGAATAATAAACATTATTAATACTAAAAAATTGATGTTTAATAAATTAAAATTTATTTGCGCAATTTTTATTCATTACATAGTGGAAACACTTAACAATAGACATACTTTTTCTCTTTAAATTAGGAAAAAAATAATTCTTATATAATTTGGATTTCTCACCAGTACTACATATACCAAGTTTTCCTTTATAGATTTTATTTTTTCCAAGAATTTGATTTAAATAATTTTCTCCTTTAATAAGCATGCTAGAGGCTTTCTTTAAAGTATTAACTTCTTTTAGTATTTCCTTAATTTTATTTTCATACAAAATGTAAGAACATTTAGATTTTAAGTCAGAAATATATATTTTTTAAACATTATTTATCATTATAAATAATATCATATGATTTTCTAAGATTTTTATGCTCTTTATTTAAATATTCATATTTTTTATTGAAGCATAGAACAATATTTATTTAATTAATTAAAATATTTTTTTTCGAATCATAATTTTGAGAGTTAGAAGTATATACCTCATGAGAATGATCTATAAGACATAAATTTACCATTATCTTTTCATGACCAACATTAGAGTCAGTATTAGACCATCACTTAAATCAAAAGTAGCACTCCAGTTAGTCTTTATGAATTTATTTACTTTTCTTATGTAATTATATTTCATTTGATATTTATGAAAAGGACATTTAGACTTTATATGGACTTGATCTTTACTTTCATAGCATCTATCTTATTTATTCCTTTTCTTCCTTCTGTTGTACAATTTTCAAAATATTTTATCAATATCTGATAATTCATTGCTTGAATCTAGATAACTTGAATCAGACAAGAAATATGATTTTTAATTTCTGATTGCATCTCAGATTTATACATCATCATGGTTCTATTAAGTTATTTCATTGGAAATTATAAAACTAGAGTGGATCGTATAATTGTAGTAGATATCCCATTCCATTTAGAGGGCAAAACTCTTATAAATTTTAAATATTGATCTGATTGTTTAATTGATTCTCTCAAAGTAGCAATATGATTAACAAATTCTATAAATACTCAATTTATCTGAGTGATTCTCTCATATTCATGCATCGTAAAAGCATCAAATTTCAATTTTACAGTATTTTATCTTAGCCGAATGATATTATCAGTTCCTTCAAAAGAAACAGAAATAGTCTGCCATATCTCATATAAAGTATCACATTGAGAGAGTTGATTAAATTCATCAGTTCTTAAACCATATACAATAACATTCATTACTCTCAAATTAAGATCATATTATTTCTATTTATCATCATTCCATTTTTCCAGATCATCCATAAGAATTTAATAATTCTTGAATACCTTCAAATAAACTCTTATTCCAATATTTTTCAGATCAATAATCTTGCGTGATTTCCATCATACATAATTATCACCATTAAAATAAGGTTTATAGATTATCGATATACCTTCTTTAAGATCTGACATTAATAATTAGATTTGTCTGTATTTTTAACTTAGGATTGCTAGAGACAAAATAATAGATCTTAAATATAATAAAGGATCACAACCTCTGAAACTACTTGATGGTATTGGAGAGAAATAATAGAATATTCTAGAATTCACAAAAAAAGAAATATATCTAATAGATCACAACCTATGATACCACTTACTAGGTTAGAATGGAAAATAAGAAGAAAAAATAGGGAGGGTTAATTGTGTTACTTTAAAAACTTTATAGAAACTAAACTTCCCTCTTAATATTTAAGTGATAAATTCCTTCTATCTTAAAGATGGGTGAGCATAGAAAATAAATAAAGGGAAGAATACAATTATTTATAGTGGTTAGGGAACAAAGATCCCATAGTCCACTCCAACAATGCTCTCTCAATGAGTTTAGTGATTTTCACTAGTAATTCCTCTTATCTAGATACCTCTATAACCAAGTATAGGTAGTTGGAACCTTATAATTCCATTACATGGTCTTCTGGTTATTTTATAGGGAACTAAAATAACCACACCTTAGTAAGAGAAGCTGACACTCCACCAATGACTGAGTATAGGTAAACAATACTCTAAATAAAATAATAGATTAGGATGTAGATATTTAAATGGATTTAGAACATAGTTGTAGCATCCACTGATAGTTGTTTATGATCTTAAACAAAACACAACAACAAAATATTCTTCAACATCAAACATGCTTTATTTAGATAATAGTAGATAAAAAACCATTTAAAGGATTAAACATGTATATCTCCAAAGTATATCTCTGATAATCAATCATTTGAACCAAAATAAAATATTAACAAATAATACACAGTGAAAAAAAATTAATTGAACAAATAAGGATCAAAACATGTATATCTCTAAAATATAGCTTTGAGGGAAATGGAACATTCTTATTTTCAAATGCACATCTCCATCTATTAAGAAGAAGAATATTTGTATATATATAAGACAACCATCTCGGTATTTATCATGACCATCGAACTCCTTTAGGTTAAATAGCTATAGAAATATCGCATGATGAATTGAAAATATTTGATTTCAAGATGTTCGAATAAAGATGTAACTTATCTTAGAAATAAGAATTTTTTAATATATTGAGCATGACAATCTGAATCAATATTTAAGAAAATTTAAAGAGATATTTAATTAAAGTGAGACTATTTTAGAAAACATGGAAATAAACTATAATTTAAAACTTTTTATTTGACCAAGTTAAACATAGGGTTTAATTTCATTGTGATAAACTCAAAAAGATAGGGTATAAAAACCATATGTTCAACTAAAAATGTAGGTTATGAACAGTGTTTCCAGATTACTTATAAAACATGTCAAGAATCGGTTTACTTTGAGAAACAAATATCCTCTCATATATTAAAGACTGAATACTATTCCAGAATAAAAATAGTTATTCCAGTAATTATTATCCTAAAATTCACTTAAATAAAATTTATTAGCAACATAAATGTGGATGTTTGTGAGAATCAAAATAAAAAAATTTAACAAAATTGTTAAATAAACACATGTTCAAAACTATTTGATATAGTATTAAATTGATATGTGTATAAAATGAAAGAAATATTATTATGGAAAAAATTATAGATACCGGTGAAAATGTTTCTTCATAGTAAATATATTATTCATGACTATATCCCTGTGCAACTAATCTAGATTTGTTTCTAATGATTATTTTAGACTCATCAACCTTGTTTTTATAATACCACTTAGTTTCAATAGTTAGTTAAAATTTTGGTATATCTGCTAATTCCTAGACTTTATTCCTTCTAAACTAGTTCATTTATTCTTGAATTGATAATACCCAATGTGCATCATTGATTTATTCATTGATGTTCCAAGGTTCAAGTCGGGACAAGAAATCTTGATGTTCAACTCGGTTTCTTAGTGAGGCTCTAGTATGAGTTCCTCTATCTAGATATCTTACTATAGTGTCTAAATAGTTTTCTTTAAGGGTTCTAATAGTTCTAGGGATATAATTACTTGGTACTTAATTTTCTTCTTTATGTTATATAAGATAGTAATGATCTCTACCAGGTGATATATCAGGTAAATTTGTAGAAATATCATAATATTTAGAGGTATTATTGATATTCATATTTGACATATCATCCTCAGGATTTTCTAAAGTGGAATTGGCTTTATGTGAATCTGTCTCATCAAAATTGACATGAAGAACTTCTTCCATAACTTAAGATTTATTATTAAAGACCATATAATATTTTATGGTGGTTTAATAACCAAGGAAAATTCATTCATAGTTTTTCGGTGAATTTTTTTCCAGATTCTATTTTCTATTAAGAATATATACTTTATAACCCAAAACTCTAAAGTAATTTAATTTGGGGTTTCTACCATTCAATAATTCATGGGGATTCTTTTTAAAAATAGTCCTTATAAGTGATATATTAACTACATAGAAAGTTGTGTAAATATATTTAGACCATAAATATATAGAAGTTTCATATTCACCGATCATTGTTATAGAAATTTCTTGAAGAGCCCCATTTCTCCTTTTTAAAAATCCCATTTTTGGGGTGTTTTAGGTTTAGAGAAATTATAAGTATAATCATGTTCTAAGTATAGAGATTAAAATTATTGATTCTAAAATTCTCAACTATGATCACTTCTGACATTCTTTATGGTTAGTCTACTAAGTTTCTCTATAGATTTATCATACTTATAAAAATAGAGAGATTCAATTTTATGATCAAAGAAAAATAACTACTGGAAATGGAGTTTATCCCCACGCATATATTCCCACGGTTTAAAGAATCGGCTGGATAAATGGTTTTAATTGTCTATACCCATGGTTTTATTAAAACTGTGGGTATTAAACCCCTAAGTATTAGGCTCCATCGTACTCCCCCCACTTCAAACCTACCTCCCAAACCTTCGAATCCCAGTCATATCCTCCCCTCCCCGACCACCGCCTCCCGGCCATCCAACCTCCGCCTCCCGGCCCTCTCCTCCCCTCTCCGACCTCTGCCTCCCAGCCATCTGAAATCCACCTCCCGGCCATATCATCCCCTCCCCGGCCTCCGCCTCCCAGCTCCGCCTCCTAGATCCGCCTCCGCTCTCGACCTGGACCTCCCAAACTTCACCTCCGCCTTAACATCCCAGCCTTCTCCACGCTTCCCCCATCTCCTATGACGTCCCTACTCCCCCCTCTCGATTACCTCTCCTTTGGGTATCATAAAATTCAACTCCTTCAACTTGAGAATAGCCTTTACACACTAATATTGATTTATTTATCACTAATTCTAATTTTTCATTCAATTTGTTTCAAAACACCCACACTATCCTGATGAAATTATTTCTTTATGGAAAAACCAGATAAAACCCTCAAATTTATTTTTTTCATGATCATGACACAACTAATCCCTTCCCACTAAAACTATCCTCCATGAACAGAACATATATTCTTCATGTTTTAACCATAATTCAATAATTTCTTCACAACATAGAAAACCCATCCCGACTCATGGTTCATACCCATGATACCTTTGTTTTTTACTATATCATCTCTTTTCTTTCATTATGACACATCCAACATAAATTTAAATACAATTGTCTTATATAATATTGAAGGTATCTTATACATATAGAGGTTTACATTGGAGGGGTTTCAGTTGTGAAAAAACGATTCTACCTTTTCTTTAATCTTCCACAATGACTCACATAAAATAATCACATGTAGTTTCACATGGATATCAGGTTAATATCATGAATATTCATTTCAATATCACATGGAGTATTAATTTATGAATTTATCTAAGGCAGAACCTTTTTTTATGTAATGGATCATCTATATAACTCATACATATACTCTTCTATACCTTTACATATCAAAAGGTAGTTCATAACTTTTCTATTTTTCTACTCAGTCTTCTTTGGAATTCCCTTATATAACATGAAAAAACTATTCCATATAAAATTTTACAATCTCCAAATTAGAAAAAAAATTTAAGTATTGGCATAAGTTACTCTTATATATACAAAGAGTGTTTTACTTTTCTATATTACAAGTATAAATCAACCGATTTGTAGGGTTTTTCTTTTTGAGGTAATCCTTATGTATTGGATCCTATATAAACATTACTAATTTTTTCTATTCTACAATTTATTATGCATCAGTATGGAAGATATTATGTATATCAGGTTAATGTTTTTCATTTCCTTTCCCAATTTTATTTAAACATAAATCATGGAGTAATACTTGTGTTTACGCCATGGTTTATTCCTGTAAGTTCCAGAATAACCAATGTGCTCAATTCCCAGACTTAATTTTCCAAAAACAGCCAGTTACTCATCTTAAAAAGTTCTAACCTTATCCAAAAATCTTCAAACTTATCTTCCCTAATTAATTTATTGACTTACACTTCAAAAAAAACTTCTATACTTAACTTAAAAACTTCTAGTTAACAATACATTCTTCTCAGAACATCTTGGTTATCTAATTCTGTAACATACTACATCCAGAATGCACAACCTTTACATCCACTATCAACTTACTTTTAGAATATCAAGTTTTTCATTTTTAAAAACTTCACTTCTAGAACATCTCCAACCCCACTTCTAAAACACTTTTCATAACTTATCAGTCTTCAACTTATCTTCCTAAATAACTTCTAAACAATCTCAAAACTCCAATTTGTGACTTCTATTATCAAACACAATTATTTATTAGAAAACATAACAATTATTTTAAAAAAATCCAACACACAACCTCCTGGTTGAAACTTTATCTCCCTTTATATTTTTTTGATAATACTACTATAAATCCTACACCAACTTTTAACTATAAATTATTAAAAAGAATACATATTTATGGTGTATTATTTTCACTCCCCCTTTTTTAAATATAATGAAAATAGACTTTGTATACATATTTTTATTTTCATTCTCCCCCCTTTATTAGATAATTACATTGGGTTACCTTATTAGCTATTCTCCCCTATCATCCATACAATACATGTTGTATATTTTTAATGGTCTACACTAAATCCTTGTTGGTACATTTTTATTCTCCTCAACTTTTAAAATCCATATTTTGAGAGTTTTTTCTCCCCCTTTTTCATTAAATTCATTTACAACCCATTTGATATTGAGCTCTTTCAACCTATTGCTCAAACTTCATCTCTTGAAAATTTGGATCCATTTACCACATTCAAACCTTTAGGTTATCTTTAAACCATGTGTTGATTAAACCTTTTTATCTTTTACCACTGTCAATTACACTTGTTAGATAATAATAATTACTAATTTTTATTTTCTAGGATATTAATCATTTCCTCTCTTTAGCCATGTTTTAATAAAATATTTTTAGCAATTTAATTTTCTACTTATCATTGAGTTATTGATGAATACTTTAATCCTAATAATTCTAAACTCGATATAGTAAATAACATCAAATCTGTGCATGCGACTCACTTACTTATATAAACATGTATAACTTGAGATTTTTTTTCTTCTACACATCCTATAATCTCAATCAGAATTACACAAAACCATTAGAAAATAAACAATAAAGTACTGAGTGTGTGAGTCACACCACATGTTTAACTAATAGATATGACTTTTTCCTGATGTACTTATGATACCACTTGATATCCATGAACCTTCCTTTCCTCACATGGCTTTCCTTTTTATGGATAAGAATAAAAAATTTATGTGTTCCCATACCCAAATCCCCCTAAATGCATTCAGTTATTTACACTAATTATATAGATAATACTTCAAACATTGTAACTATTTTTTTAGTTATGAAACATTACTTCCTAAAATTTTTGGTATCTTAGAAAAAACAATAACCTAATGCCACATTATTAGAACATGAACAAATAAACATAAATTCCATGAAAGTTATTATTAATTACATGTATTGTATTCTATTAATTTTAGTATCCTTATAACAATTTACATATGAAATTATATCATTTATCAATTACCAAATTTCACTAAACACAACTGAAAATTTTATATGAGGCTTTGAAATAACTTTAATTCTTTATGAGGCTCTATATCATTTGAGCCTCTTCATCACAAGATGAAATTCTAGATCTATCATACAAATCTAAAGTGGTTTCTCAACACCATTTATTGAGTCATATAAGGCCATGATACCATTTTATATTTTTATACCAATTAATATATCTAATAAATTTGACACCACTTATTGAATTTATCTCATTTTACCATAATCACAACCCTCTTAAATTTTCATCACTTTAAATAACACTTAAAAAATATCAGAACACATTGGGAGAGGGATCCTTCCCATCCATCCTTAAGTTAAGGATTTTGGTTTATATTAGTAAAAAAACCCTTTGTATCCAACTATTTTCACAAGATCAGATTAATGTGTTTAAAAAATGTTATTTCCTACTAGTTGAGGCCATCATTTACCCCTATATATAAATTATCTCTCATCATTACCCTTAATATGCACTAATTATAATTATCACATTCTAACAACTACATCTTGAATGTCTATAATGGACAATGATCATATTATGGACATGTAAAGTTCTGAATTTATAATAATATTTTATTTATTTTTTATGAAATATCAGACATATAATTTATTCAATGGTAAATTCCCATATAAAAAGTATGGGTCCTTACAACCATGATGTAGACATGGAATTTGATGGATTTTCTTTATTAATTTTTCTTAAACTTATCTCGAATTCACTTATTACCCATCAATGAGTATGATTACAATAAATAAAACATAAAAATTTCATTCAATATCCCTGAATGTATTTTATTCATTAACAATTTCATAGTAATCAAACACTAAAAATGTTTTTTAAAAACTGAACTATTGTAATGAATAACGGTTTTCCTAATTATCTAACCCTCAGAGTAAAGATCAACACTATACTAGAAATGTATTAATTAAGATCTAATCACCACCCCATTAATCAATTAACTTAATGAGGAATCTTAGACTCTAAGACATGTTAAGTTTTATGATCATAAAGGGCTCTTCAATTTCCTCCTTTTTATTTGTCTAAAACATGGGTAATAACACATGAAATCTTCTCTAAGTTTCAACTGCCAACTCCCTAATTCTCCCCAATAAGGAACACTCTATATATATTCTCCATTTATAATCTCCTATAAAAATAAAAATAGAGTCCATCTCATTTTAAAAAAATAGAACATTTATATTCTCCAATACTCTAATACTATAATTCATTATCTTCATTCATGCTTAGATAACATGAATTTTCAACATCACCCACTTGGAATAAATTGCTTCTAAAACTCTTATCCTCTTTTAACTAATATTACATCCTCAATATTCTCAACAAATAACCCATAATTCCTAAAAAAATATATTTCATTTATGATGAAGTTGAGAAACACTTAATAGATCATGTTTTAATCCATCAACATAAAGAGTGTTTTTTGATTTATGCTTCTCTTTCCCAATAACAATTAAACCAAATCCTTTAACCTTTAGTGACCCATAATTTATGAAGGTAACTAAGCATCTATTTAATTTTTCAATAGATTTTAATGTTTTTAAATCTTTTATCATGTGACCAGAACATCCACTATCCAAGATCCATGGAATTTCCCCTTTGGGATACTTTGGGTGAAACTTCAACAACTAAATATTACTCCTTCAATTTTCTATTCTTCTTTTGAGGATTTTGAGTATTAAAACTCAATTTTTTTCAGGATGGTATAGTGATGAGGCATTCATTTTCATAATGAATAGGATGGTCACACCTTCTATAGACTTATTCAAGAATATAAAACATGTTCTGTGATTTCTATATAGAATTTATAATACGTTTCTAACTTTTATTACTTTAAAGGGGTTAAAACCCCCAAACATTGATTCTCAATACTCCCAAGTATATCATGATGTCTATTTTAAAAAACATATCTTTTCCATATGAACAAATATTCCAAAGTTCCAATATAATCTATAAAAATTATATCTTTTAAGCATCATGTTGTACAAAATTTGTAGGATACCTTGAAACATTTTTTCAATATTAATTCCAAAACATTAAAGTTATAACTACCCTATTTTCATTGAATGTTTTATTACCCATCAAATAACCCCTACCAAATAATCTATAAAATTATAAATTCTTATTATTAAAATAAAATTTTCTTCCCATGTGTATAATGCCTATATATCTATAAAGGAGTATTTTAAATTGAAATTTTATTTTTTATTCCCCATTAATGACCACTTGGGAGTGTCTTTTTTAACATTTTTCTTTAGTTTAAATCTCAAGGTAGACCTTTTTTCCTTTTTTCCTACTTATTCAATCATGGACTCCTCTTGTCATTAAATATGTTTTGCTAGCTACTAATATGATTTTATTAATTTAATAATAAAATTGATTGTAATGAATTTTTTAAATATGATTTACATTGTTGATTGAATGATAATTTTTTTCTTGTTATAGAATGGATAGATGCTAGATGTATCGTACCGATCAGATTTCAACCGAGTTTCAAAATAATTTGGAGAATTTTTTAGATTTTTCATTTAACAATGCGTCAGATGGAGGTTGTATACAGTGTCTCTGCTATAATTGTGTTAGAAGACCATGGTTAAGATGAGAAGAAGTTAGTTACCATTTAATGAAATTTCTATTTCAAACAAACTATAATGTTTGGTTTCACCATGGAGAGACGAGTCAATCTTCGACTGTTCATAAACGAAATGAATGAAGTGACATGGAGAATTTGATATTTGATCAGTTTCCATATGTGCATCATTCCGAGAGAGATATCATGCCGGTGCAAGAAGAAAATGATATCAGTACACATGAGGAAAATATTGAAGACGATGATGTTGAGAGAGTGAAAAATTTATTGGATGATGCCATAACTCCAGTATATCAAGAATGTACTAAAATAACCAAGTTGGAATTTTTAATGCTGTTATATCATGGGAAAACCATGTATGGGATTTATAATACCGCCATTGATTATATGATTACCTTTTTGAAGGAATTGATTCCTGATGGTGCAAATATTTCTTCAAATCATTACATGGCATGGAAGTTAATTAAGCATCTTGGATTTGCTACTAATAAATTCCATGCTTGTCCAAAAGATTGCAGTTTATTTTTGGAGGAAACAACTGACTATAATGACTGTAAATAATGTGGTACATCTCAATGGAAGACAAATGCATATGGAACACCATCTCTTGTTCCACAGAAAGTCATGTGTCACTTTCCATTGATTCCCAGACATCAAAATCTATTCATGTCTCCAGAAATCTCAGTCAATATGCGATGGCACGATTTTGAGAGAATTAAAGGTAATGATGAGCTGGTCTATACTGCATATGGATTAGCATGGCGGACATTTGATGCACAACATCCTGATTTTGTAGCTGATGTGTGTAATGTCAGATTGGGCCTATCATGTGATGGTTTTAATCCATTTGGTCAGATGCTTACTTCTCATAGCACATGGATGATTTTTATTCATGTTTATAATCTTCCTCTTTGGATGTGTATCAAAAAAACTTTCACTTTCTTGAGTATAATGATATCTGGACCTTCGGATCCTGGTAATGATATAGATGTCTACTTGCAACCTTTAATAAAAGAGTTGAATCAACTTTGGGATTTAGGTGTGAAGACATTTGATGCTTCTTCAAAGAATACATTTCAGATGCGTGCTTCCCTTCTATGGACCATAAATTATTTTCCTGCCTATGCAATGATGTCTGGGTGGAGCATTAAGGGAAAACTATCATTTCCCATTTGTATGAAGAATACACGATCGATAAGGCTTAAATATCATCGTAGTTTCAGTTTCATGGGGCATCGACGATTCTTTTCAATGGATCATCAATACAGTAAGAATCGTCGTAGGTTTGATAATAATGTTGACACTGAAGAACCACCTCAACGTATGTTAGGAAGTGATGTTCTTAATGAATTGAAAGATTTCATCTTTTCATTAGGGAAAGGTCAGTTGAAATATCTAAAGAAGAAGAATGTTCATACTGAAGTCACTTACAATTGGAAAAAGAGAAGTATTTTTTTTGCATATTGGTCTACTAATTTGTTATGTCATTTTTTAGACATAATGAATATTGAGAAAAATATATGTGAAATGTTTCTTGCAATTATTTTGAATATTAAGGGGAAGACCAAAGATGACTTCTGATCTCGTCGGGATTTATTGGATTGGGGTATTCGACTAGAACTACATCCTGTTTGTATCGGTGAAAACAAATGGAAAGTTCCCTGTGCTTCTTATGTGATGAAACCGATAGAGAAAGATCAATTTTTGGCAGTATTGGAGAATATAAAGGTTCTAGATGGATATTCCAGCAACATATCTAAGCAAGTCAATAGAAGACATTTGAAATTGAAATCCATAAAAACTCATGATTATCACATCCTTCTTCATGAATTGAATCCAATAGAAATTCTGCATTTTCTATCCAATAATGTAAGGGTGTAAGTGATTTGGTTGTGTCATTTTTAGAGACCATTATTCTAAAAGGATATCCAAATCATTGTTGATAAAAATACAACAAGATGCACTATTAATTCTGTGTGAGTTGGAATTTTTTCCTCCATCTTTTTTTACTTGCATGCTGCATTTAACAGTTCATCTTTTAACTGAGACACTTCTTGGGGGACCAGTCTCTTTTTGGTGGATGTATCCCAATGAAATAAATATGTACACAATGAAATCATATGTCCGAAATTAGAATTATACCGAAGGTTCCATTGTGAGGAGTTATATGGACCAAGAATGTATGGATTTTTGTTCAATGTATTTGTATGATGTGAGCACAAGACATAATTGACCAATGAAAAATGAAGATGATCAGTATGAGGAAATTCAGCCCTCATTTCCATATCGTCCCCAAACAAGTCTAATTGTCAGGTCATATACATTGGTTACATTGAGCTTTGAAGAGCGGAATATGGCACATCGTACAGTCTTGTTTAATTGTGTTTTGTTCAATGCCTATATCAATTAAGTAATTTGAATATATATATATATATGTTATCTCATATGATATCATATCACATATACCTTATACTTTTATTTTCATTTTATATAGATATCATAAACAAATTATAAGTAGAGTTCATTGCTCTTTTCCGTTGAGAAGGAGAGAGGCTATGCATAGCCAAGAGTTCCCAGCTTGGTTTAAATCAAAGGTATGACCATTACATTAAATACCTTAAAATATAGATATATATTTAATTATATTACTCATATGTATTCCAGGTATTGAGTTTACCTACTGACTTCATTTCTCAAGAATTAAGAGTGTTGGCTTTTGGTCCCAATTCTTTGGTTCGTGACAGAAAAGCTTTAATAATCAATGGATATAAATTTGTTACAAATGATAGAGCGGTGAAAATTAGAACACAACATGATGACGTTATGTTAACTGCTAGAACATATTGTTATGTCAGTGCATCAGATAATCAACCTTAATATGAAGATGTGTATTATTATGGACTGGTTAAGAAAATATTGTTATTGGATTACTACTCTCAAGGTCGAGTCACTATGATGAAATGTAAATGGTTTGATTCAATGATGCAACATGGAACATTTATTGATGATTGTGGATTTAGAGTTATTGACATGAGTCGATTCCTGCATACTGATGATTGTATTTATATATTTACTAATATGATATATATAATATAATATATACATAATATAATTATATATTATATATATGTATGTAATGTAATATAATATATATATTTATATAATTATTTGTATATGATTACATTATATATATATATATGTATTTATTTAATGTATTTATATAATGTATTTATATAATAGATATACAAACACATAGACACACACATATATTATAAAATTTGATATATTTTAAAAAATTAAAAGAAATTTGAGAGGGTTAAATTCCACTCAAATCTAAGAGATTAGTGGTGGTTTTGACATAACCTACCCTAAAATATAATATTTTTTTAATAAAAAAAATAATGGGGGGGGGGGGTTAAAACCCTCTCTATTCTAATAAATTAGCAGTGATTATTAACTATTGCTAATCTCCCATATTAGAGGGGGTTTTATGTGGATAAGGCTGTAATTGAGTATTACTCACCTGAGCACCACATCCAATAGATATCAGGATCAAATCCTAGTCTACACTCATTCCCCCACCCACAAATTAAATTGGGGGAAACAATTTTGTGTGGGATGATGTCACTTGATGCTAACATCCAATTTGGACCGCATCATCAGACATGGGCGGTAGTGCGATTTAACCCAGATGCTGGGGACGATGGTGTGATGGTGACCCTCCACTTGATAGTGGGAGTGATTTTCAGGCAGGGGTGATGGTGGATGCTGGGGCCATCGATGTGATATTGAGATTGGGCCAACAGGTGAACGCGACATTTTTGGGGACCCTAATGGGAAATAGAGGTGTTGTGAAGATGGAAGATGAAAACTACAGATGAAGAGCTAGATGCATGAACTATGGGGGGGGGGGGGGGTAAAGGGTGCGACCCTAATAGGGGATGGTAGTAAGAGATAAAGGGTGATGATGGATGCAAGGTTATGAATTTATATTTGGTTACTACAGGTGTAGCGTCAATGATAGGGTGTATCCCTAACAAGGGATGATAGTAATATCAGACAATTAATGATGTTTGCGGAGTTGGAAGCTGGGCGATGTAGGGGTAGCTTTGATAAAAAAATGTGGCCTAGACAAGGGGCCAATGATGATAGTGACCCCCGACGGGGGTGTTGAGATGGTGTGCGGTGTGCAGGGGTAGACAAAAAATGGGCCTACGGGCTGGTCACAGATGGCCTTATGGGCCTTGTATGGGGGAGGGGGGGGGGGGGTTAAAAAGACTTATTGAATATTAGTCCTACAAAAAAACTATATATAATATATAAATATTGTTCCAATACTATGGCTCTCATCCCATGAGGGTGGAGCTAATGAGACACTCAGTATAAGGACGTGTTGATTTATGTGTGTTATTAGGTTGTGATTGTACCCTAAATATATGATATATATTTATAGAGGGTTTTTAACCATATATATATATATATATTTAAAAAAATAAATTCTTTATATTTTAACAGTGGGTGTGTCAAAATCACCGTTAGTTTTTAATTTAGTGACGATTTTGACATAACTACTGCTAATTTATATGAAAATTTAATTTATAGGGGGTTTTAAACAATCCCCTCTAAATAACCACTACTAAATGCATTGTTTTTTTTTCAGTGATTCCATTGATACTCAATATGATTTAGTATTCTAATAAATCTGTGAGACTATGGGTTTCCTTAAGGATTATTCTTTCTAAAAAATTCATTTCATTACCACATATGCAAATATTCCAACAGAATGAATGAGTTCAAGAAAAGTTTACATGATATTATCAAGTTCTAAGATTAGATGAATTGGGAATATGATGTCTATGTTATGGAACTATATAGACGATGTAAGTGGGTAAAAGTTAAAAGCTTAAGAATAAAAGTTAAATGGAGTGTCCAATAATATTTCTGTGAGTAGTAAGATAAGATTCTTGAAACATAGAGTTATCAAGAATAAAGAGTAATGATTCCATAAGATATAATTTTTCAAGATACTTTAAGGGGTTTATGAAACTCCAAGGAATGCCCATGTTAAGTATCAGTGTTATATGTGACACCCTAATATTTTATATGCATTTCATTTGGAATAAACTTGAAGTATTCTATATCTAGATTTTCTGAATCTAAATGAACCATGATATAGTATAAATTTATAACCTAGCTTTTGGATTGAAGAGTATGAATAGAATTAACCACATTATAAAAAAATTTATAAAGGTTTTATTTAATGAAAATTTATTGATTAATTCATAAAAAATATGTACCCAATTTTTAGTAAAGTCATTTTATGCTTCAAAAATATTTTTTCTTCAAAATATGTTTTTATTACAATTTGTGTACATACATTATAATTAATTTATGACACTTTTAAAAATTTAATTTTATAAAAAGGATTCCATTTTTGAAATCACACGACATGGTATCAGGCCCCAAAAGAGGAATTAGAGAAAGTAATAGCCACCAGAGCAAAGCTAACAATATTGGGAATAAAGAGAGGGTATGACAACCACCATTGGTACCAGGAACCGTGGATATATTCTTGGGGAAGTGATAGCTGATCAGCCATGTGAGGTGGGAGCTAAGAATCATTAATGAATTATATTCTATGGAGGGTAAATTCTAAGTGTAGTTAGGTCTTTGGACCTTTAGGTCATGTACTGGGCCTTGTGCCTGTGGACCTTCGAGTCTTGTAAGGGTTCCCCCTACACCTATTAAAAAAGGGGATTATCTTAAAAAATAAATAAAAATATCAAATGCCTTTGGAATCAGTTGTCAAAAAAAATCTAATCAATTTCATTTTAATCCACATATGCTTACTTTTTGTATAATTCTTTTATACTTAGCAATATATTTTTCTATAAAACCATTTTTATTGCATTTTTCATGTTTATTTCAAAATGAATTTCTTGAACTTATAGAAATTGAATTGGAAAAAATGGATTTCATTTTTCTAATCTGAATAATTAATATTATATAATAAGTTCAAGTTATTTTTTGTTCATTATGAATAGTAACCGGGGTAAAATTCATTACTATGGTAAATGTTAAAAGGGGTTAATAAGGGATTAAACTAAATACATAAGGGTAAAAATGATCTAATTTTTTTATAAATCCTATTTTATAATTATATCTCGGTTATATATATTCTATATTAAAAATTGATCCAATTTTGAGCTAGTTTTCTTAATCATGACATTATTTTATTTAAATATTTTGAAAAATTCAAAGTGTGTCCTCTCACTCCCTTATAAAAGGACACTAACCATATCTATCTTTTACACCACTTTGATCCACCTAGATAGAGAAAAACCTAATAAATTATCTTCTAAAATTCTCTATACATGAATTATATATTCTAGTATTCTTAAAATACCATTCCAAGGGTCCTTAAGAAGGGATTTAAAAGAGGTTTATCGAAGAAGAGGTAATCATCCCACCCGAACTCTTTTAATTCATTTCTTCTCATAACTACTCTAAATCTATGGTATTTATCATAAAATAATAAATTAATTATAATAAATATACTAAAATATTATTATGATCATGTAACCACCATTATCCATACTCTTTTCCATCAAATGATAAATGAAAGTACTCCTCATTTGTACGTGTGGACTACCGCCACCATGTAATGATATAATTTATTTTTCATCAGAATAATTCATGGTTGGTTATTATTATGGGTTTAATGATTATATATGATATTTATTATATAAAAATGACTTTATTATGATAAAATATTATTTATCTTTTTTTATTTTCTGTATAAAATGAAAACAATGTTCATGCGTACGTATGAACTACTATCTTTATGAATGGTGTAATTCAATTTTCTATTTATAAAATTTATGGATGATTAGAAATATAAATATATAAATATATATATAATAAATATTTAATATATTTATATCATTATTAATGTTTTGGATATGATGGATCCATGATTAAAGTACAAGGACCAGAACTGCCAAACTGAGTCTTTCATGAAAAACGAAACAATTAACACCCAAAACAAAAATTTTAAAAAGGAAATATCAATCAATGGGTATTGAAATATTATAATTAGATAATATATGATATTATAATTATATAAATGATTCTATTATATAATTATAATATAGGAGGTTAGAGTTCTTATAAAACAAGTTGTACTTGAGGTAAGAGTTTTATGTTAAAATTTCATTTTACCAAGATTATTTATGATTTAATTTATGATAATGAAATTATATGATATATCTCTACAAAATATAATTAATTTTATTATCATATGTTTATTTCTATATATTACAAGTCTTCCTTTCATTTTTATCACTTTAAGTACTCAAGAGACCAAAATAATGTTTTTAAGAAAAACTGACTTTATTTCCCTGTTTGGCCGGGAATCATTTTCTTCAATGTCCATGTTTTCTGTAAAAAAATTTCAATAATGTTTTTAGTATTATCATATAGTTTTTTAAATAAATTTCTTCCCATTTTTTAATTTCTATATTTTTTTCAAAGGAATCTTCTTATCGTTTTCCAAACAAGGCACTCTTGACTTTTTATCGAAAATGCGAAGGGAATATTTGTTTTAACATACTATAAATGAAAAAAATTACCCACTATAATGATATATTAATTATTTGAAGATTAATTTACATGTTTCAAAGGTTGTTTAAGTTTTTTTTCCTTAATATTTGGTAAATATTTACATTTCAAATAAGTGATTTCATAATGCAAAGGGTATTTTCCTAGAGAAATATTCCAGTGATATTTTAAAGGAACTTTTCATCTATGATAACATACTTTGATGTTACTTATGATTCACTAGGTATAAGATACAATGATACCATACTTATACTTTTTAAGGATATTTTATGATTATGATGATGATATTTTTATGAAACCTGTTTATTTTTTAAGGGTTATGCTATGATGATATGGTGAATGTTTTATGATATTGTTACATACATATACATGGATTTATAATTATGTGATAGGTGGGCCCTATAATTATATATAACTAAAATTAATTGGGTAAATATTAATGTTTTATGATATTAAAGGGTACATATGAGGTTATCCCAAGCCCAAAAGGTTAAATGATAGGTTATCTAAATCCCGAAAGAGGGTACATGAGAGGTCATACCAAACCCGAAAGAGGGCACATAGGAGGTTATCCCAAGACCCAAGGAAGTAAACAAATGATTATACTAAGAATAACATGTGAATAAAATCTTGTTAGGTATCCTTGATATAATATTTTTATGATTATGGTTATTACACAATTTATTCCAATCTTTTATGACATGATCTTATGCCATTATTATGCTCTAATAGCTCATGTTCTTTGATTACTTTATGATTCCTCCCTTATGAACTTCCAATATTTATTACATGAATCATGATTATGATCTATGAATTAATGTGTATGTTTTTTAAATATCAATCTCTTATTTTCATACCTTTTTTCTCATGTTATACTTAAATGATCACAGATATCTCCCATGTTTACCCCTATTAATCATCTGAGATTTCCCTTTATTATGTTTCCTTTTCCCTAGGATATGGAAAAAGGTTTTAAGTATGGTATGTCTAATAAGGGTTCTAGTTGTGAGAAAATAAGTGGGATATGATATAGATATTTTATGAATTAGTTATTCATGTATCTAAGTTTCCAAATACTCCAAACCTTTACAATTATACCATGGATCATAATATTATTTAATGAATATTCATCTAATAATAAGTAATATTTATATATAAAAATTATGGGTCACTATAGTTGGAATCAAATAAAGTATTAGTTATTTTTGGAAACTAGGATGAGGGAACCTTAGTGAGAACCCCTAGGATAAGCTCATGTATAATAGAACATCCCGAGTTATGGTAAAGAAACAATTGTGGTTTTCCAAGAAAACACATTCCTATATATATACTAGAAAGTAGATGTGGATGTGGAATAAATGCACCTATGGGTAAAAAATATGAATGGGGTGGATTGGGTATTAATTTAATCATCACCAATGCACTATTAGTGGTCATAAGACTGTACACCTATTTAGACAATCTTGGGGTACATATGTGAGTTAATTCATATTTTATTTTTAAACCATTATAATGGATTCGAATAGATGATAATCAAGGATATTATAGGTTAAACCTAAGGGGTTGTAGATTGAAAAGAAGGTGTCATGATTTAGATATCATATGACTTATGTCTTATGATTATATGGTTTCTCACTATGATTATTATTACTCACACTATTTTTTTTGTTTTAGTAAATGTATTGAACTTAAAGGAACCATGTTAATGCTAAATTTAATGGACAATGCAATGATTTTCCTATTGGGAAACCAAATGAAATGGGAATAAAATGTGAAACCTTATGATTATTCTCAATCAGTTATCATGTTATATGATTAAAAATATTAACTTGGTTTAGATTCTTAACTCACATAATAAGTAAAAAATGGTGTTTTTTTGGAGTTTAGTTGATGAATAACATAAAGGAAAGAATATTCACCTTTCTACGTATCATGAATGTGGGAAGTAACACCCAGGTAAATGTGATAAAGGAATTTGAAGATGTTTTATGTGTGGAAAACAAGGGCCTAAAGAAAGTTATTTCTGAAGAAAAATGAAGAGTTCTATGGAGATAAATAAAGTACATACTAAAGTACCATTTATAGTTCAATACATTATGTGTGGGGAACATGATAATTGTCCGAGTCGATTCCATAATCCAAGGTCTAACTCATAGATAAAGTAATGTCATGTGATATATCAACCGTTGAAGTAGATCATGATGGTTAAGGAAAATTTATCATCCACTCTAGAGTTTGGGATGTCATGTTATGGTTTGTAAGAATATACCCTATAAAAATATTATTATTCTCCATTTAGTGGAATTTTATGTGATTTTTAACATTGATAAACCCTCTCTACATAGATTCCATATAAATTTATAGAATAAGGGAAATCAAATTTTTAATTCCAAATCAACCCATTATCATCTTTTAATGCGAGTATGAATATGAACTTCCAATGTAAATTATATACATTGTATGGGTCTTTATTCCTATTCAAAGGATAAATTTATCTCATATGGTTGGGGATAAACTCGACATAAAAGATATTCCTATTTTATGAGAGTTTATTGATATATTTATAGTATATTTTCCTAGTATTCTTTTTAATCGTAAAGTTGAGTTTTCAATAGTACTCATACCTTGTGATATTCCTATTTCAAAGAATCTATATATAATGGCCCTAATAAAGTTGCAAAAATAGAAGAATAAAATCCAATAGAATATTTATAAGAGATTTATTTTACCAAGTGTGTCACCATGGGGTGCACATGTTCTTTTTTCTAAGAATAAAGATATATCAATGCGACTTTTCATTGATTATTAGGAATTGAACAAGATCACAATCAAGAATAAATATCCTCTACCTTGTATTTATGATTTGTTCAATAAATTGTGTGATGATCAATATTTTTCAAATATTGATCTTCAATATGGATACTATCAATTGAGGATCAAAAGTGATGACATATATATGACAACCTTCTATATAAAGTATAAACACTATGAATTTATAGTGACACTATTTAGTCTTACTAATGACCCCACTATCTTTATATGTGTAATTAATAGAATCATTATAGATTACCATGATAAGTTTTTGGTAGTTTTTATAGATGGTATTCTTATATATTATAAGATAAAGGAATAATATGAAGATTACTTCATAATTATACTGAGTACCCCAAGGAAGGATAATTTGTATTCAAAATTTACTAAGTATTGATTTTAGCTATGGAAGGTTTAATTTTTGGGTCAAATAATATTAAGATAGGGTATATTAGTGGATCCATAAAAGAAAAAAGTTATTAAACATTGTCCTAAACCAACCACTGTGATTAATATCCATAGTTTTCTTGGTTTAGCTAGATATTATTAGTTCTTTGTGAATAATTTATCACAAGTATCTAATCCATTCACCAAGTTAATATGGAAGGGATTCATATTCCTTTTCACCGATGAATGTGAAGAAAATTTCAATGATCTAAGAAGAAGGTTGGTTAAGGAACCTATGATAAAATTACTCTACAATGGAGAAGGGTTTTTGATATATAGTGATACATTGAAAAAATGGAATTTGATGTATCCTCATGTAGAATAATATGGTGATAAATTATGCATCGTGAAAATTAAAGGTTCATGAAAAAAATTACCCAAATCATTATTTGGAGTTATTTGTAGAATTTTTTTAATTAAATATTTATAGGCATTATCTTTATAGATAACGGAATGACATATATATTGATCATAAAAGTTTAAAGTATGAATTCACTTAGAAATATTTTAATATATACCAGATAATATGGTTAAAGTTTATTAAAGATTATGAATTATAAATACATCACCACCCTAGGAAATCTAACAAGGTGGAATATTCTCTAAGTCGAAAGGATTATGCTAGATTATCAATAATGAGGATCAAAAACGTTCTAATATTATTGGATTTTCAAAGTATGGATCTGAAAATATTGATAGAAAGGGAGAAATATTATATTTCTAAAATGTGTGTTCAACCATCTATCCATGTGAATATTAAAGAGGTACATAAGGAAGATTTAGAGATATAAAATATGATGAGAAATTTTCTTGATTTTAACTTTGATTGTGATGGAATGATAAGGTTTAGGAACTATGTATGTGCCCCATTAATACTTAATTTGAAGAAGGATCTATTATATGAGGCACATAGTTCACCATTATATATTAATATTGGATTTATGAATATGTGTAGATACCTAAAAGAGTATTTATGGTGGGATAACATGTAGAGAGATATTGAAAATTATGTATCTCAGTTATTAGTATTTCAACAAGTTAAGGTTGAGAAACCAAAGTCTAATGGGATGTTACGACCATTATCCAAAACCAAAATGTAAATGAAAAAACATCACTGTGGATTTCTTCATCAAACTACACAAAACATATAAAGGCCATAATAAAATTTGGGTTGTAGTCAACTACCTTATGAATTCATCACAATTTATTACCATCAAAGAAAATTTCTCCATTGATTAAATTTGAAGGATATATATTAAGTAAGTGGTAAGTTTTCATAGGTTACAAATTCTACTATATCTTATTGAGATACTATGTTTACCTCAAAATTCTAGTGAAGTATTCAGAAATATCTAGATATAGAGTTGTGTTTCAGTGTTTCTTATCATCCTCAAATATATTTTCAGTTTGATAAGGCCATTAAAAATTTGAAGAATATGTTGAGATCCCATTCTATAGATTTAAAATTTAGTTGGGATCAACACCTTCCTATTTTCAAATTCTATTATAAAAATAGATTTCACTCGAGAATTCATATAGATCATTATGAAGTTTTATATGGAAGGAACTATAGAATTATAATGTGCTGGGATGAATTTGGAGAAAGAAATCTACAAGGACCTGATCTAGATGAGGAAATGGTAGAGAAACTTAGATCCATTCAATATCACATCAAGGATTCTTAGAGTTTATAGAAAAGTTATCATGACAATCATTGGTGAAATATGGAATTTAAAGTTGGTGAAATGGTATTACTATGAATTTATCCATGGAATAAGGTTATGAGATTTGGAAAGAAGGTAAATTTGAGTAGTAGGTATATTGGCCTCTTCTATATTCTTGGTCAAGTAGGCATGGTGGATTATCCCTTAATTATTTCACCGAACCTCTCTCAGGTTCACAATGTGTTCCATGTATCTCTTCTAGGGAAGTAAATACCTAATAATTCACATACACTGAACCTAGAGGTTTTACCGCTAAATTATGAATTTTCCTATGAAGAAAAATCCATAAAAATCTTGGATCATGGGGATAAAGTGCTACAAAACAAGACTACTCACATGTTTAAAGTTATCCAGAGGAATTTGAAATTCAAAGAAGCAATATGGTAACCCAAGGATGTGATGAATTAGAGATATAATCATTTTTTATATTATATTAATGGAATTTCAAGGGAAAAATTCATTTTAATTGGGGTATAATGTAACGTCGTACGATTCTATATGTATTTCCTTCGAAATAAACTTGAAGAATTCGACAACTTTCTTTACACGCAACCTTGAGTCTAAATAAACCATGATATAATACACCTTTATAAATTTTATGTTGGATTGGAAGGTATAAATGAGATTAATAAATTATAAAAAATCTGTACAAAGTTTTTATTTAATGTAAATTTATTGATTAAAATAAATAAGTAATCAATTTTTAGTAAAGTCATTTTATGCTTAAAAAATATATTTTTTCTTAAAAATGGGTTTTATTACATTATATGCATTGATATTATTATTAATTTATTTACTTTTATATATTTAATTTTATAAAAAGGATATAATTTTTTAAATCATAATATCAAAATTATGTTAAGATTAAATTTTGGGAATTTTCTGAAAACATTAATATTTCAGTGAGTAGTAAAAAATAACAATTTTATAGAAAACTATCTTTTCCATCTGAGTCTTTACAAAGTCCTATTTTGTTTTGAATTGATTTTAAAATTTAATTAGTTCATTTTTATTAAACATAGTACAATAAATGTTATTATAATTGACATTATTCTTAATATCGGAATAAAAACATTTTTATACTTAACAATACATTTTTACAAAAAACCTTTTTTGTCGTGTTTTGAAGGTTTCTATTAAAATATGTTTTTACCACATATAGATATTGAATTATAAAAAATGGATTACATATTTTGAATAAAAAAAATTAATATTATACAATAGGTTCAACTTAATTTTTAGACATTATGAATAATAACCGAGGTAAACATTCATCACTACGGTAAAGGTTAAAAGGGGTTAATGAGGTGGTTAAAATAAATATATAGGGGTAAAAATGATCTAATTTTTTTTTCCAAATACTATTTTATAAATATTTTTTGGTCATATATCATCCTATATTTTAACTTTATCCAATTTTAAGCTTTTTTTATTATGTATGATGTTATTATATTTTAAGATTTTGAAAACTTCCAAGCCTGTCCTCTCCCTCACTTATAAATGGAAACCTCGCAGCTATCTTCTTTACACCACTTTAAGTCACCTAGATCAATAAAAACATACCTAATTATCTTTTAAACTTCCCCACACATTAATTAGTGGTGAGTTTCTTCTTAAAATACCATTTTAAGGGCCCCTTTGAAGGGATCTAAAGGAGGTCTACCAAAGAAGAGGTAATCGTCATACCTAACCTCTTTCAATTTATTTCTTCTTCTACCTACTATAAATATATGGTATTAATTATAAAATAATAAATTTATTGTAATAAATATAATTAAATTTTATTATTAATATGGAACCACCATTATCCACCCACTTTTCCATCAAATGGGAAATGAATGTATCGTTCATGTGTACGTGTGGACTACCAACTCCACGTAGAAATATAATTAATTTTACATTAAAATAATTCATGGTTGGTTATTATTATGTAGTTAATATTTATATATGATATTTAAAATATAATTATGGGTTTTTAATGATAAAATATTATTTATATTTCTTTATTTTTCATTAGAAAATGAAAACTATGTTCATGCGTATGTACAAACTACCGTCTCCATGAATGGTGTAATTAATTTTTTTTATTTCTACCATTTAGGGATGATTATAAATATGTATGTAATTAAAATATATTAAATTAATATAATTATTAATATTATGGATTTTATGGAACCATAATCAAAGTACGAGGACCAGAATCGCCAGATCGAAACTTTTATGAAAAATGAAACAATTAACACACGAGAAAAATAATTTTAATAAGGAATTATTAATAAATGGGCATTTAAGTTTTATAAACAGATCATATATGATATTAAGTATGAGTATTATTATGTAATAGAATTATAATAAATTTAAATTTACTCTACATGAGGTTAGAGTTCTTATGAATAAAGTCAAACTTGAGGTAAGGGCTTTATGTTACAATCTCATTTTTCTTTGGATTGTTTATGATTAATTTTATGATGATGAAATTATATGATCTATCTATCCAAAATATCATAATTTTTATTCTAATTTGGTTATATATGGATATTACATGTTTTAATTCCATTTTAATCACTCTAAGTACTCAATATAGCAGAAGAATAGTTTTTAAAAAAATTGACTTTATTTTACTCTTTGGTCAAAAATATTTTTCTTACATATCTTTGTTTTCTTTAAAATTTTTTCAAGAATATTTTTAATATTATAATATGGTTGTTTAAATTAATTTTTAACCATATTTTACTTTCTATATTTTTTTAATGTAATCTTATTTTCGTTTTTCAAATGAGATACTTTTGAATTTTTATCGAAAATGTGAAATGAATATTTGTTTTAACATTATCATCATGAACTAAATTTCCCTCCATTATGAATAATCAATTATTTTAATTTCACATTATAATTTTCCAAGTTTCTTTTCAAATAAAATTTTTTCGTTAATATTTTGGAAAATTTTAGATTTTAAATAAGTGATTTCAAAATAAAAATGGTATTTTCTGCAAGAAATATTCATGTGATCTTTTAAATGATTTTTTCATCTATGATAACATCTTTTGAAGTTACTTATGATTTAATGGGGATATAATTCACTGACACCATACTTATTATTTATATGTATGCTTTATTATTGTGATGATGAGATATTTATGAAACACATTTATTTTCTATGGGTTATGCTATAATGATATGGTGAATGTTTTATGATATTATGGAATAAATATAAATGGATTTATGATTATGTGATGGGTGTGACTAGAATTATATGACCCTATAATTAATTAGGTAAATATTAATATTTTATGAGCTCAAAGCGTACATGGGAGGTTATCATAACTCTAAATGAGGGCACACATGAGGTTATCCCAAGCCTGAAATAAGGTACATGAGAGGTTATCCCAAGCCTGAAAGAGGGTATACAAGAAGTTTTACTAAGATAGAATAAGATACATAGGTTTTTATATCAAGACTAAAATGTGATGAATGTCTTGGTGTGTAGCCTTGAAATAAAATTTAAATGATTATGATTATTCCACACATTATTACACTATTTTATGACATGATATTATGCAAATATTATGCTCTCATGGATCATTATATTTGATTACTTTGTGATTCACATCTTATGAAATACTAATATTTATTCCATGACTTGATATATAAATTTATTTGTATAGTTTTCAAAGGTTAAACTCATTTTTACACACCCTTATTCTCATGTCATACTTAAATGATCATCGATATCTTCTTTGTTTCCCCTTACTGAGCATCTAAGATCACCCTTTATTATGTCTCATTTTCCCCAGGATGTGATGAATTATTTTAAGTATGATGTGTATAATAAGGGTTCTAGTTGTGAATAACTAAGTGGTATATAATTTATATATTTTATATACTAGTTTTTTATGTATCCAAATTTCCAAAGACAATAAACCTTTACGGTAATGGAATGGATAATAATGTTATATAATGAATATTCATATAATAAAATGTAATATTTATATACAAAAAGTATGGGTCACTATATTGTAGGAATTAATTATTATTTTTTGAATGTTATATGATACCAATTTTATACTTTACAATATTATAAATATAGAAGTTTTTAAAATCAAGGTAAAAATTGATATAACTTGTAGTTTTCTTTAAAGTGACGAAGTAATGAGTTTTTATATCAAATATTTGAATATAAATAATTTTTTAAAGATATAATGAATCTATGAAAAGGATTTTTATCTTTATCACATTTCTATTATATGATAAACAAATCTAATTTTTAATAAATATTTTTTTTATGAAAAAATGAGATGATTAATTGTATACACATGTTTTATGATTTATCATATTTTATAACATGTTTTAAAAATGAGATATGGATAAAATTGTTTTATCCAGGATACATTTTTTATTTATAAAATTTCTAAAATTAGTGGGAAGATGTCCCCACCACCCATAAATTACATATTTTGATAACTAGTATTTTTTCAGAGAGAAATTCTATGAACACATATAATACCATATATATGATATGGGTATAATAGTTTATTTGATTAATATTCTTACTATAGAAAATAAGAGTTATTTTCTAATCAAAAAAGAGTTTGTGTATCTTATCTTGATATTCTATACATAATATATTTTCTAAGAGGCTAGTGGGAGTATGTTTGAACTTAGAGAAGTTCATAGATAAAAGGCTATGCTGGTGAAAAATTAATGTAATTTTCACTTGATGTCCTAAAAAGTTTAGGATATGTGAAGGTAAATAAAAATTTAAAGGATACATTTAGTTATTTTGGTAAATTGAATATAACTATTTATTTAAGTATATTCTAGATAAAATATAAATTGGTTATTCACTTAATATATTAAAAGAGTTTTAGGGTATAGAGGTAAAAGTAATGCAAAGAATAAAATTTTGTTACCATAAAAAATTGAATGTCACTTTATCCTAAAGGATCTTAAAATGTTATGATATGTAATAATGTAAAAAATTAAATCAAATACTATAATATATATAGGAAATTTTTTTATAGAAAGGGTTAAATGAAATATGATGGTAAACTTAGAGAGAGTTCTAAGTAGAAAACAAAAGTTATTAACATCATAACATTTGATGTTATGGAGTTAAGAAGTTTGAATATGTTTATGGAGTTGAAAATTTAGAATATTATTCCTAAAACTCACCAATATTTGAAATTTATACCCTAATATATGTTACTCACTCTAGAGTTTAGGTGGAAGGTTTTATTAGATGTCTACATAGATATGCGGTAGGAATTTCATATAGATGTAATGTGTAATAACCCAAGTTTTTATAAATTAAATTTATTTTATGGATTATGATACATGAAACACTAGGTTATATTTCATTGCACAAAACACTATGTTTGTCTGGTGTTAGAAATAATCCCAATTTTATCTTGTGTTACACGCAACACTGAGTTTAAACGAATCTTGGAATACAATTAAAATATTATTATTTAATATTATAGTTATCACCTTGCTATTAGACCGGTGGTTATGAATAAGACTAAATAAATTATGAAAATATAGTTTATATATATATATAAAATTAATTTTTTGGTGAACAATCAATTATAAATAAAAATAAAACCCTTTTGAAACCTTTCTCTGAAAAACTATTTTTATGCACACAAGTGTGCTTTATATCAATCAACTAAAAAAAATAAATTTAGGATAATAAATTTTAATTAAATTTATATATTATATATTCAATAAAAATTTTAACCTTAATTTTATATTTTTTCTACACTAGAGATATGAATAAATTCGATTTTACACTTAAAAACTGTATATTTTTCTAAAAAGTAGTTTTGTCACATTTTTATAGCACACTTATTTTAAAACTGAAAATTTAAAATTTTAAAAAATTAATTTTTAAAAAATAAAATTATTGTTAAAATTTGAGTATAAAAATTATCTTAGGATAAAATTTTGGGGTTTTTTGGAAAAGTTTCATTTTTTGATGAATAGTGAAAAAATACTGAATTTTAATTAAAAATTGCCCTATCATTTAATTTATTTATGAAGTTAAATTATATTTTAAATTGGTTTTAAAGTATAATTAGTTCAATTATACATCAATTAATATAATTTAGTTCATTGGAATAAATTTTACATTGAAATTATATATAAAAAATTTGTAAACCTTTGATCATTTTTCTCATTAAAAACCCACTTTACCGTTGCATCAACGAGATTAATTTTAAATTAAACTCTAACACTTTAACGAATGGAATTTTAAAAAATGGACTCCATATTTTGAATAAGAATAATTTATATTATATAATTAGTTTAAATTAATTTCTGACCATAATTATTAGTAAAAAAGGTTCAAATTAATTAATGCGATTAAAGTTAAAACAGAGTTCTGCGCATTACAAGCGTTTGTATTAAAATTAACTTTACACAGACTTATGATTTTTATTTAATTAATTGAATTTAAAATTTATAATAATTAAAAAAAATTATCTAATAAATATCATTTTAATTTTACTTTTAAAGAATAAATTACCTTGGAAAATAAAAATATACAAGTTACCATGGTAAAAACAAAAAATTGTAAAATTGAGTAAACATAAATACTAAGGAAAAAATGATAAAAATTCATTTTTTGAGTTTTTTATGTTTTTATTGAACAAATAAACTCTACTGTACATTATTTATCTATGTTGGAGGAACATGTGCTAAGGGAGACCCCCCAATAGTGAATACTTTTAGGTATTTACAAGATTACCACTCCTCAATTATAAAAGAGAACTCACTCTTCCCCATTATTCACACCTCTAAAGCCATTCGGATAAAAAAAACCTTCAAAAATATCTTCCAAAATTACCTAAACTCATAATATAATCCTTAGTGTGGTAAAAAAACCTACCTAGAATGGATTTAGTACAAACCTATGGAAGATACCCGAAGAAGAGGTATTGTTCTTCAACGAGTGTCTTTATTTTTCTTTCTTTCTCCACCTCCTAAAATTGTTATTATACCATGATCATATAATAAAATTATTATCTTAAATACAATGATGTGTTGTTATTTTTAGGTTAAAACCTACAACCATACACACTTCCACCAAATGGGTTATTAAATCATCGGTCGTGTGTACGATGGACAACCGCCTTGCGAACCGATGTTGTTCATTTTTCCATTAACACCATTCAAGGTTGGGAATAATGATGGATTTATAGTTTATATATGATATATATGATATTTATTATGTCATTATACTTATTTAAATATTATATCACACATACCTTCATTCTCTACATTTTGTGGGAATACGATAACGTCGTTCATGCGTACGACATACTGCCACCTCATGAAGCGATGTGATTCATTCACGCTTAACATGGAATGTATTAAGAATGAGTTTAATAAAAATATGAGATATGTGAAATAAAAATGATATTTTAATGATAATACATAATTATTATTTAATTTTGTTTCATTCAAAATGAAAATAAAATGGAAACAACGTTCATGCATACATACGGCCTATCGTCTCCATGAAAGGTGTATTTCATTTCCTATCAAAAATTTTTATGTATTAATATAAATAAATATATAATAAATATATATTATATTTATATCATGTTTTACATTATTGATATTATAAAACCCTGAACTAATTAAGAGGAATAAAAAAATAACAAGTCAGAACATATACAAAAACCAAAGTGGTTATTACTCGAAACATAACTTTAATATAGAATTGTTAATAAATTATTAATAAAAGGGTCATAAGAAAATAATATATGGTATTATATATATAATTATTATATATTTAATATATTTTTAATAAATTTATATTTATTATACAGGAGGTTTGAACATGTATGACAAAAGTCAAGACTTACGGTAAGGTATTTTCGTCTCACTTTTTACTTCCATGAGACACATGTCATATTAACCACCTATTTATTTTATGTGGTGTTTATAATTCCCATTAATGTATATTATTATGACCCTATTTAAAACTAATGGGGTTTAAATATCCATTTTACGATCTCTCTTTTAAGGAGATTACGATTCAAAAGTTAACAAATCAGTAAGGGATTTTTGTCGCAATTTTTCTTCTTTGAGATGCACATTATGTTGTGAACCTATATTATTTCATGAGGTGTATATATATACCCTATTAAATTTAATATCATGAATTTATTCACCCTCATGATATTTTAATTTTAATTTTTTGTTGTTCCTCCATGGGTCTTATGATTCAATGTTACCAAAGTGGTAAAGATTTTATATTATAATCTTATCGTTTAACGAGATTGTTTATGATTAATTATCCAATGATAAAATCTTATGATATAACTCTCAATAGTTCTCATGAATTTTATTTCCCTCTAGTCATTCATGATATATTCAATAAATTTTACCATTTTCCCACTCTTGGGTACTTATGATAATTAAGAATTTTTAAGAAAATTTGACTTTATTTTTACCTTCAGTCAGAAATTTGTTTTCATCTAAAACAATTTTTTTAAAAAGTTTTCAAATTTTTTAAATGATATTTTAAGTACAATTTTAAATAAAATTATTTTTGAAAATTTTTTATGTTTTAAAAAGTGTTTTAAATGATTATAAAAGCTTTCTTTATATGTTTAAAAGGTTATTTTCAAAGAAAAGGATTTAGATTTTTTTATATTTAAAAAGTGTTTTAAATGATTTTAAGAGATTAATTTATAAGTTTTAAAGGTTATTTTAAAATATTTTTTTAAAATATTTTATGTTTTAAAAATAATGTTTTCAAGTGGAAAGTATATTTTCCTCAATAAATGTTTTAAATCATCTTTCAAAATTATTTTCCATATAAGATGATATCTATTTGAATTACATATTCCTTAATAGGGATATGATACAAGGATACGAGTGAAATTATTTCTCCGAATGGTTTTTATTTTCAAGTCATGATGTTTATGAAACCCATTTCTCTTCCATGGGTTACACCATGATGAAATGACTATGAAACCTTCTTCTTTTTATGGATTATTATATAATTAAATATTTATGATATCCATTTCATTTCATAGGTTATGATATGATGAATTATTATGATATTGTGGAAAACATGTGTATGATTTTAATTAAGTGAAGGGTGTGATCTATATCTCCCTCTAATTCATTGAGTAATGATGGATAACTCATGAGTATGTATGTTATGTGAAAACCTGATTATATGTTCACAATTTTATACATAAACCTGATTACAATTTCACAATGTTATGCATGAACATGATTACATGTTCACAATGTTATATGTGAACCTAATTGCATATTCACATTGTTATGCATGAACCTCATTACATGTTCACAATGTTATGTGTGAGTCTAATTACATGTTCAAAATGGTATGTTTGAACATGATTACATGCTCACAATGTTATGTATGGACCTATATTTTAGGTTCATAATGATATGTGCAGACCTAGTTTTATGTTCATAAGTTTATTTGAGGGCATTATTTCATGTACTTAACTTAATGATTGATCCTGTTTCTATTTTTACATGTTCATAATGTTATAATATGATGTTTATTACAAAATTCTATATCTTATTCCAATTTTATGCTAACATGGATCATGTTATTTAATTATTATGATTCGTGTCTTATGAAATACTAATATTTATTTCATGACTCAAGACTACAATCTTTGATATAAATGGTATGGTTTTCAAATGTTATTCTTGTTGGGAAAAAATCCCTCAAGGTATCATTGAAGCATTTTTGAGGTGATTGTGTTTGTTGACAAAGTGGACATCTGAGTTGTGATTGTTGACAAAGCAAAACAATGACATGCAAATTTGTTGACAAAGAGGATTTCATGGTGGAATGTCGAGTTCAAGAGCTGAGGTCAATGATCCATGTTTGATTCAAGAACGTCAATAAAAGGAATGGATGATCTGGAGGCAGTACAAAAGAACAGATACAAGGAGGCGCCGTTTTCCAATGTTTGCCAAATTTTTGGGCCTGAAAATCGGCAAATGAAGAAAAATGTTTTTGGAAAAGTGACTTGCGCGCCAAGGACTTGGAGAGTAGGAAACTTGCGCGCCATATGTTTTTCAAGATCAGAAGATCAAAATATGGCAAAGGAAGTAGGTTCGCGCAAGTTTGGGAGTTGGTCGCGCAAGTGTCCAAAAGGACAGAAGACTTGCGCGCCAAAACTGGGTCGCGCAGGTGACTTGCGCGACGTCGCGCAGGGTGGTCAGATTGCCTATAAATACTGGACCACCCCTCCTCATTCTGTACCGGAGTTCAACTCTTTGAGAAATCAGAGCTCCCGTCGCACAGGTGTGGTGGTCGCGCAGGTGGTGTGTGTGGTCGCGCAGGTGAAGTTGCGCGCTAGTGGTTGAAGTTGTGCGCCGGTGTTAGAAGTTGCGTGCCGGTTGGCAGTTGCGCACCAAAATTGGTTTGGGCGTAAAAGGAAGTGAGTCGCGCAAGTGTCAAAGGAGGACTTGCGCGCCCGTTGTGACTTGCGCGCCGATACTTGCGCGTTGAGGTAGACTTGCGCGCCAAGTAAGGTTTGTTCCAGTAGTGATTTTCGGACTGCGTGGAAGCTGGAAGTTTGCCCGATACCTTCGGTGCAAATAGATATTCATCTACGGGTGAAAGTTTTACTTCAACATAGCATCTACACACAGAGGAAGATGCATTATTTCATGCAAATGAAGAGACCTACAGGTCTATAAACTGTGAGTGGATTCCCTTCCATAGTAGTGAGCTTAGGAAGAGGAAGAAGGTGATCCTCTCCACCGGCAGTGAGCCAGAGAGAGAGAAATAGGGAGTGACCCTTGGTAAAGCAGTGACCTGACCCTAAACATTGTAAAGGCAGTAAGACTGGGCATAGAAGTGATCTAGCCCGAACATTGTATCCACAGCTAGTGAAGATTAGTTGAATTTGGTACGACCGACAACTTGTCGGCGTATGCTCCTTGGACGTAGCCCAGTGAGGGTGAACCAAGTAAAAATCTCTGTGTCTATCTGTTTGCTTCCCTGCATTGCATTCAAAGCATCATCATTAGATAAAGAAGTAAAGAAGTGATCACAGTTTACACACAAGAGCAAACAAAGTGACCCTTGTAATAAAGAGGTCAAGATCCAGTGGGGTAGGAAGAACTTTGAAAAAGAATATCCATACCCTGATTCACCCCCCCTCTCAGGGTATATAGGCCCCTATTGGCCCTAAAAATTCTCATGTTCTCATACCCTTATGTCCATGTTATTATTATGTATCTCCTTTTTTTAACCTTAATAATAATTTTAGATCACCCTTTATTATGTTTTATTTCCCCAGGTTATGAAGAATTTTATTATGTAGGGAATGTCTATGAAGAGTACTAAATGAAAAGATCTTTGTGGAAAAAATTGAATATCATTCACCAGATTAGAAGACTATTTTATAAGTTTCCAAATGCACTAAAATAATATGGTCCTCAAGAATCTGTTTGTGTAATGTAATGAATATTCATAAAAAATGATATAATATCCATATATAAGAAGCTTGGGTCGCTATAGTTGCAATCAGAGGAAAGGTTTAGTTATCCTTTGGAAATTAGGATGATAAAACTTTAGTGATATCCTTAGGGATATTTCTAAGGATATGTCAAAGGATGTATTTAAGGATAAGTGGAAGGATGAGTTAAAGTATAGGAAAATGTAGTTGAATTTTGCTAAAGGATAGAGTGAGTGGTTTTCAAGAAATTATATCATTGTTTAGATAATATAACTGGATGTGGATCTGGTACAGATGTACCTAGGAGTAACAACCCTGTAAACACTATATTGAGATAGACTCGATCAGGAACTGGTGCATAACAATAGGCCTTCTACACACCTAGTTTGACACTCTCAGGGGAAATGATTTGGAAATTCAAAAAAAATTTATGAAACATCATGAAAGATTTAAATATAATATGAATATGAATAACCTATAATATACCTAAGGTTTCATAGATTAAATAATAATGGGTCATGATTTATACATCCTATAAGTGGGTTTTCATGATTATATGGTTCCTGTAACGCCCCAACCCCAGTTACCCAGAGTCGGTGCATTATTAAATAACATTGGCATGATACAAGTAATCATATCCCAAAATGGCACAACCCGTCCTCGAGGCCTATGCCGTGACTACCCCAAGCCCGCCTTCCATAGGCCAGTGGCTGGAGACTAGCACTAAAGGCGTAAATCCCAATAAAAAAGGGAAGGAATTTCCTTTACGAAATGAAATCACACACAAACAGAGTACAAGAAGAAGCTACACTAAGTAAAGCATTATAACAAACGTGCTAAAAGTACAAGGGGCCGAAAATACAAGCCCAAAAGAAAGGTAAAACTACAACTAAATGTAAAGTACAACTCAAAGGACAACAGCTGAAAGGTGACAAGTAGCTCCTGGATCGTCCTCCGGGTTCCTGCCTGAAGGGTAGGTACATATGTCCTCCTCATCACTCCACGTCCGTCCGTCTCCTCCGGATACCGACTCATCGTGAGATCCACCTCCGGGTACCGACTCGTCGTGAGATCCACCTCCGGGTACCGTCTCGTCGTGAGATCCACCTCCGGGTACCGTCCAGCTCTACAGGCCTCAACCATGATCAGTGATGTCCGTCGTCTGCAACCAACACAAGAAGGTGTGGGCAAAGCCCGTGCAGGGGTGAGTATATGATACTCAGTAGGGACCCTAAGACCCTCAAGGTCTCACTAAATCCAACAAGGATATTCACAAATAAAGTTCTCAACAGATAACCCTTACTTAGGTATAAGCCCATACTTATACCTAAGTTACCAAGTAACCCATCTCAGCCACGAGGTATCACACAGATATGAAGTTGACGGATAACCACTACTTAGGTATATGCCCATACATATACGTAAGTTATCTAGTAACCCATCTCAATCATGAGGAAAACACAAAGGTCATTGACTCAGCTCAAACCAGGATCTTCATTAACAAAACCGCAACTGCTGAAGAGCTCCGTCTTTGACGAGTACAGTGAACCTGTCACAACTCCGAGGTACTGCTCACTAACCTAAGACTGCTGAGGTACTCCTCCTATCGAGTACCACAGGTCAGCCAACCACACACAGTAGTGCTCCCGCCGGGGTCTGCCACCCAAACACAATAGTGCACCCCCCCTAATAGCCTGCAGAGGTACTCCTCCTGTCGAGTACCGCAGGTCTGCCACCCAAACATAGTAGTGCTCCCCGCCGTGGGTCTGCCACCCAAACAAAGTAGTGATCCCCACTGGGCTATACAAGTCACTCCGACTCTAATCAGACAAGCAGTCTTCAGGTCTCAGCCAGCTACACGGTCTCCGTACTCCGTACGCTCGTCTCCAGGAGGGTATGCTCCACGAGCTACAGGTCGATACTCCAAGTATCACAAAGTCTCACAAAGAAGTATCTCAAAGGACAACCTCATCATAGGGGTCTCAACGCAACATACGACGCATCAATCGAACACCCGGTCTGTGAGTTATTATCCTTTTTGTCCCAGGGCCCCGGTTGGTTTCGTGTATGAACCAACCCGACCATATCTCAACTGTACCCTGAAATCACATAGGGTATAATCATAGGGACCTTTTTTTAATGTGATCACCAACGCCGCTGACGGTTCGTCAAACGGACGTCCGGTCTGAAAGTTATCGGGTTTTTCGTTCCAGGGGCCCGATTGGATTTTGGGTACAATCCAACCCGGCCATATTATAACTGCGTCCAAACCACAAGTGAAGTATACCAAAAGATCTCTCTCATCTAAAGGAATCCAACAAAGTCGACAACACGTCAATCGGACGTCCAGAACTCAAGTTATAAGCATTTCCGCTCCGAGGGCCCGGTTGGTTTCGGGTTCGAACCAACCTGGCCATACACAAAGTTCTTCAAAACCTTAAGTGTAATATACCAAAACGACCGTCTCGATCCAAAGATCTCAACGCAACTGATGGTGTGTCGATCGGAGGTCCGTAGCCCATGTTATGGGCATTTAAATGGATCTGTCCGAAAACATGGGTTTTGGGCCCAGTCCAACCCGACCCAATACCCCTGGGGTCGGCCGAACCGGGTCGACCCGACCTGGGTCCGGGTCCGTCCCGACACGGGTGGTCCGGCCCAGCGCGGGCCATGGCTTGGCTCGAGGCCGAGCTGGATGCGGAAGGGGAGGGGGGGGGGGCTGCCCCCCTCATTTTGAAATGATGACCCTCACGTGGAAGGGCCCGCCCCTGTCTGTCGCTGGGGGTTACAACCCCCGGACTTCCCGAACGGCCGGCCGTGTTGGCCGGCTGGTGTGCCACCGTGGGACCCCCGTGGGTCCTGCCTTCCGATGCACCAGCGGCCGGCGGATCCGGCCGCCCTTCTCTGCACCTCCGTGTCCCTTGTCCGATCGGCGCGGCGCGACGGCGCATCACCCCTCCGCCGCGGCCCGCTCCGGTCACGGCTTCCTTCGGCTTCACCGGTGCAGCGCACCTTCACTGCGGTTTTCCTCATTCCTGCGCGGTGTTGTTGCACCACGCCGCCTCCGTTCCAAACAATGATGGTGATCAAAAACAAAGGGGAGGAGGATCAGCCGTGTTTGTGTAGTCCGACCTCCTCCAGTTAAATTGAGAACAAGCGACCAATTAATAATGATGAACGTCAAAATAATACTTGAACGACGAAACAATCCCTACGTTTTCCCAGCAATCAAAATAAAATTCTCAACCCGCAAACAAAATACTTTCACGGATCAACTTAATAATGAGTTGATCCGCTTTCTTTGTTTCGAAAGGAAAACAATAATGGGATTATTAAAATTCTCAAAATAAACCCCTACCTCGTGCCGTTCGTTGTTCATTGATGATAACGTGGAAGGGAAAGGACGTTGGTTCATTGACGTCATCACACGGTAAGAGGTGATGATAACAATGGTCGTTTGTGTTCGTCGCTTCCGTCGTCGTAGGAGTGCACCCGAAGAAGAATTGATGTCTCCTCTCTTGTCATGCTATGAAGAGGATAGAGGGTGCGTTGTCATTCCTTGCCGGAGGTTTGGTGTTATTCAATGAAGGAGGAAAACCCCTCTTCCTTCACAAAGTTTTCTCTCAAGAGGTTTCTCCCAACAAAATATTTTCTAAGGAAAATATTTAGAGAAGATCTCTCCATCTTAAAGAAAATCCATGAAAAACTAATTATTTTCAAAACTCAAAATAAATTAATTAAGTGAATCACCTAATTAATTTATCATGGTTTGTCTTAATTAATTAGAGAGAAAAGAAAGTGAAGAGTTAATTTAAAATTCAAAAGTGAGGGGAGTTGGCACATTAAGTGCAAGGGAGTTTAAGGGGGGTTATAAGAAGTTCAAGGGGTTATGGTCTCGTGTGGGCCCCACCACACTAAACTCTCTCATGGGAGGTTAGGTGGGTGTGGGACCCACCTCCCACATATTCACACATGGGAAGTTGGGTGGTTGTGGACCCCACCAACAACTTCCTATGGAAGAATTTAGCTTCCTTTGATATTAAAAATAAAATTATACACAATTTTATTTATTTCTTCCTTAAACCCCAAAATTTAACTTCTTCCCCAAAACAACCGCACCTACATTAAAAGTCCTCTTAAGCAAATAACGGTGCTATGAGTTCATCAGTGCCCTCAGATTTCAGTTCCGAGCACCAGTTCAAAATATATAAAAACCCGCTCGTTCGTTCACTGAACGTACCCGAGCTAAACTTCAGAAATTGATTCTGGGCACACCGGGCCTCGGAATCAGGTGCCGTCAGAAACTGCGGACTCGTAAACTTTAAAAGAAATTAAGAAAAAAATTTCCTTGAAATTTATGGGTCTTTACATGAAAGAACAATCAGTTTAGTATCCTTATAAGTACTAGATACACTCATAAGTTTTACATTACATCATGAAATAAAAACATCAATAACATTTTGTCCCATTTTTAAACACACTTATATCCTTATCCTATCCCTATAGGTCAGACATAAAATACTTATTCACATCCTAGAAAAAATAAAACATAGAAAGCGGTGATCTCAGATGCTTAGTAAGAATAACAATATAGTGGAAACTTTCATAAATAAGCATAAACCTTTAAGGCAATGTATAAGACTAAAAAAAATCCTTTTAAACTTAAACTTCAGCATAATATGGAAGAGATAAAATAAAATAATTCCATTTAATTATTCACATGGATATTATACTAGTCGAATAATCACATGCAATATCAATATCTACTTTCATAATGATGGAATGCATAATGTCAGACTTCATAACCACATAGTCAAGACCTTGTGCCAAGACTACAAATAAGATTTTGTCAAGGCCCTGTGCCAAGAAACTAGTTTGTCTCATGAGACCTACTAATGCATCAAGGAGCTATAGTGAGATCCACCCATCACTTACTAATTCTATTTCATTCCTCATATGAAAAGGTTGAAACATAATCTAAACATTCGTATTAAAACTAGCATACGAAATGTCAATATTTTAACCAAAAACCATGAATGGCATAAAAATAGCACATCCACAGTCAAGCATAACTCATTAAATACAATATGGATGATTTTATTATAATAAATCAACCTCAATCAAGAATAATTAAGGAAATTGACATATATGAAAATAATCCTCAAAACTATTTGAGAGAAATATCCCCTTTTTCTTGAAAACATTTAAAAGTCTCACTATTTATCAAAAAGCTATTTAAAATAGATTTTGGGATCAAAGTGTCCCATACCACTTTGAAACTTTTGAAAGGAATTAACATTTTAAAACATTAAAGTCCATATAAATAAATCCTTAAAACCATTTTTAAAACATTGACATTAATGAGAAAAATTTAGAAGAATAAAGTTTTAAAACATTTAAAATGATATTTTAGTTAGAGTTTCTAACCAAATGAGAGACTCTTGAATAAAAATAATTGATGTAATACAAACTTTATAGTACCATGATAATAAAGGTATTCATGATATACTATGTCAAATTATAGTATATACACCAAACAAAATTGAATTGGCGCATAGCAACAAAGAAGACTCAATGGAATGTAAGTTGAGACAAAATCCCTTATAAAGACCGTATCCTTAGGTTAAGGATAAATAAATGAAATAATTATGTGTGAAAAATATCAATACACTCAATATGATTGGATATTAAATGTAAATCAATCAGAGTACATTCACACATTTTCTTGTAAAAACAACACCACTGAATTGGATGTTTAACTCAATGAATGGAGATTCAGTTAAAATTACTCTTATCAAGTTCATATTGATGACTTGAGAATTTATCAATGGAGTGATTATGTGTATCAAAAGTATATCCACAGAAAGGGGAGTATAAATTACTAAAAAAATAATATATAGTGATTCCACACATAATCATGGAGTAAAATAATTAATGAAGTATGCGTAAAGCCCAATGAGTGGAAATTGAAATTTGAAATACCCCTACCGATTTGCTAACTTACGAAACATACAACCCATGAAATAAGTATCATAGAATGAAGATGTAAATACCCATAAATTAAATTATATTACACAAATAATACAATCATGGGCAGTACATACACCACACAAAAGGAAATAGTGGCAATATAGCATGGATCTCACGGGAATAAGAAGTGAGATGAAAACCCATTACCTTGTACTTTTCCTTGGTCAAGGGTTGGTTAACCTCCTGTATAATGGTGAAATAATTGTTATTAAATTATACATGAACCATATACATTAATCTGATATCATATATGATCCTCCAATATTTCTTTGTTAATGATATTTCCATAGTATCATCGTTTCATGTGTTAACTGATTCATTTTCCTTTATATGCTTTGTTATGTAAGTAATTTTTGTTATGGATAGGATGTATATTATTAATATTCAGAATGATATTAAGTCTTTAGAAATTATTTTTAATCATTAAATGAAAATTAGTCTTGAATGGATATGATGGGGAATGAATCTCATCGCGTTCGTGGAGACGGTAATCCGTACGTACGCACAAGCGACAATATCATTATTTTGATATTAAAATCGTATATAATTGGATGGTATATCATATATAAAGAATCATTATCATGTTATAATTATTATTTACATCATTTATACTCATTATTATACCCATCCAAATGAAGAAGTGTTTGAATAACAAACTACACCATGACGTGGAGACGGTAATCCATACGTACGCACGTATGGTGACTTTGTCATTTATAGGATGGATAAAATAATGAATAGGGTTATAAAATTTTATAATAACATCACAGTATATAGAAGATACTGGAGTTATTATTTTAGAATGGAAAAAACAAAGAAATAGTAAGTGGAAGAAGAAAAGAACTTGAAAGAGGTGATGACATATTTACCTCTTCTTTGGGTTATTCCGTTTGATTTGATCAAAAGGTATCCTTAGGTTTGATTTCTAACTAAAGGAAGGCCCCTAGGATGAAGGTAGGATAATTGAAAGTATATTTGGGCAGGGTTTGGCTGAGCCAAATGGCTTTGAAGGTGTGAATTTGGGAGAAGGGGAAGTGCCCTTTTGTAAGAGAGGTGAGGATCACTTTAGGAAAAGATTGAAATATTATTTTATAATAAAATCATTTTCGGGTTTTAATGGCTCCAAAATGATTTATTTAGAGGCTAAGGTGGTGATGGGTCAAAAACCTATCAACCAATAGGTTTTAGACAGGTTATGTCACCATATTAACCTTATATTTTAGATTTAACTCTTAGTTAAGTAGTTTGGCATTTGCCATGTCTCTTAGTATTTTTATATTATATGCTTAATAAACTTACCATAAACTTCCCAATTATCCCCAATTGGTTCATTAATGATACACCTATAATTATATAAGTCTTTTTTCTGAGTCTTAGATTTTTAAGAATAGAATATCAATTAATAATATAATATTTGTTTTAAAAACTCTTTTATGTCAATTTTGACACTATTTGGTATTTTTTTGTTAAATTCCTAACAGCATTATTACTTCGAATAAAATTCATTTAATCAACCCTACATGTTATATTAACCTAGAAAATTAGTGTAATTCATTAAAAGTCTGAAATTAGATTTATTTTGATATTTATAATATCAATTATTTTAATCCTTCATTAATAAGGTAATCATTGCATCATCATTGTTTCATAAATAAATTTAATTATTTAATGTTTAAAAATTATAAGTAAAATACCATTATGTAGGAAATAACTTATTAAACTTTGATTTTAACTCTTTTAACTCTTCTTTAAATAAAATAATAATAGATGTCCTAATCAAATCCAAGTGGACCAAGGAGGATCCTATTTTCTTCCTAAGGTTTTTTTGGTCGAATTATACTTATCTAATATAATTAGGACATGTGTTAGGGTAATTATGATATCATTTTTACCCTTAATTACCCTATTTAATTTTAACCGTGGTATATAAAAGTCAAAAGTTACTATTCACCAAAAATTATTTTCATCTTATTGAACCACATTTATTTACTGATATTAAATTTTTCTCTCGGATTTTTGAAATTCAACTCACAGAAGTGGTAAAATTAAGTTTTATACAAATTTGCAAATTCTCCTAGGAGGTGGGAAAAAGACGGTAAAAAGTTCGATAAAATTTTATATATCTAAATATATTATAAAATGACTCCAATGAATTATGTTGAACATATATAGGTATTATGTATCTATTTTGACATAAAATAAATTAAAATAAAATAAATAATTATTTAAATAAAAATATGATTTTAACCAATAACACAGTGTTTTTTCACTATTCATAAAAAATTGAAAGTTTCCAGAAAAATACAAACAATTTACCCTAAGATAATTTTGATATTATGAATTCAAAAATTAATTCTATTTTACCAAATTCAAAACCTATAAGTTGCATTAATTAATTTAAATTTAATTCCCGTTGTCAAAACCGAAAAGCGGTTTTTAAAAAAAATTAAAAACTATCAAAAGATTCACATGTGTTTATGTCAAATTTAAATGTGAAATTACTTATAATGACCTACATTGTATTAAATGATAAAAATATAATCTAATTATACTTACAAACCATTCAAATACATAATTTAACACTACAAATTATTTCGATTAAAAAAAATGTTTTCAATTAAAATTTAGTATTTTTCAGTATTAATCAAAATATGAAAGTTATCAGAAAAGTACCAAAAATTAATCCAAAATAAATTTTTATGTCCCAATTATAAAGAATAATTTAATTTCATTAAATTTAATATATAAAAGTGTCAAATATTGGTTTTAAAAAGGGTTTTCCATTAAAAGGTGGTAAAATTTCATTTTTTTGAAAAATACTTCTTTTATCTGAAAAAATGAATTTGTTCTTATATTATGCCTAAGAAACACATAATATGGATTCTAAAATTATATAGAGTATATAAAATTCAATATTCAGTTAATACTATTCATAACCGCTTTTGAACGACTAGTTTGGTAAGTCGTGGTTCACTCGAACTCAGTGTTGCGTGTAGCGCAAGCTATTGAATTTAAAGAAAATAAATTACTATGAAATATTGGGGTGTTAAATTCTTCCCCCATTTTGGAAATTGCGTCCTCACAATTTTAAAATTGGGCTTGGGAACTTCATTGAAAGTCCCACATCGGAAACAGAGTCAATAAAACTATCTCTTTAAAAGAAAGAAGAGAAGTACAATTGTCACTCGAGATAACCCATACTAGGATTCCATGTAAGAAAACATGGATATGGAAGATAAACTAAGTGTCAAGTTCTGGTGGAGAGTGATAGAAAAGAATATCAGGAGAAAGTTAACAACAAGAAAACCCCAAACTTGTGATGGGATAAACTGTCATTAGTTTTCTAGTAGGAAAAGTAAATGGATAACGTTTTTTGTTATAAGTTTCATTTCATAAAGTTGAGGAATTTATTTATGAGATTGACTAAGAACATAAAGAGATATAATTACTTTTTAATTAGAGTTTTATCCTTTAATAAATTTCTACCACTAACTCATCTTTTTTTTCAAATGATGAGTATTCAAGATGACTTGGTCACACCTGAAGCGCTAGAATCAACCTCTAGAGAATCACATAATCTAAAAAGGATAAACTATATATATTTACCTTGTCTTTAGAGATTAACCAAAACCAAAATGGTTAGTACAAGATCAGTTGATCCCCAAAAAGGTTAATCCTTTAGTGAAAGAAATACTAATCATAATTTCTAAAATTAAACCAACAATACCCAAAGTTTAATAAATAACATTCAATAAACAATTGTCCTTAAAATCCTTCAATATATTCCAAAGTAATATTGAAACCCAAAACTTAGAATAATTTGATTACACAGTATTGCATGTTAAATTGTATCTCCAAATAACATCGATTACTCTTAAAGTCACATACTTAAAAGTAATTAACCTAATCACACATTCTCTATGATAGGTTAATCATTTCCATAAATAGCACAAATCGCTATAAATACACAATAAAAACATAGATAAGAATCCACAATTACTCTTCAAATGAAATACCAATGTATTATATTTTTCTTAGGCATATAGTATTCCCAATAGAGAGAACGTCTTCCTAAATAAAATTTATCACTTAATCACCAAATCATTTTCCTATACTAAGGATATCCATTTGATAATACATAAGATCCCAAATCAACTTATTATTGATCAATAAAATCATTTAACTAAAAATAATTAGTCACACTAACTAGGTACTTCATTTAGTCCAATGGTAGGAGATAAATCCCAATCTCACTATGGTTGTGGGTTCGATTCCTGCATCTTTTTCTGACACGATAGGTTGTCACACGGTCTGCGTGTTATCATTTTTCAAAAACTATATTTTATAAAATTCCCAAAATGAGATAAATTCCTCAAAATAACTATAACATAATTTCATCACAAATGTTATCTCATACCTCTCATTTTCATCCCAAGATTTAATAACTTGTAATTGACTCAAATTCAAGGATCATATAAACCCAAATGGTTATTTATAACTATATCAACAATAGAAAAGTCAATTCTTCCTAAAATAGCATTTTTGACAAAACAAACTGCTGGGTTACACATACAAGAGAAAAGTCTTCTAAAGTAATCCCATAAAAAAAGATCACTAATACTTTTAAACATTTCACCATTCATTTATTTCCAAATAGGTAATTCCTTGACCAAAATGTTATCCTATAGAATAGAGAATTCACTCAGGTAATACTGAGGTCCCCTACATCTATGGAAAATGACTGTAAATGGATTCTTGGGATCCTTTTTATTTTCTTCCATAGTACACTTCATTTTTCCTCAGAAATTATTTACTTTATGTCCTTTCCTTCACATAAAGAATTTCTTTATTCCATTGAGACAATTACTTAGGTGTTTCCTTCCACATTTCCTAAATGATGGAAATTGAGCTTTCTTTTCTCCATGGTCTCCACTACTAGAGCTCTTATCATTCACTGCCTTTCTCTTCTTTGTTGAGTCCGAGAGTTGGTTAATATATATATTGTTGATCATATTTTTGGAAAATTGATTCTTCATAAAGATGATATCTTTTACACCTATGAACATTCCATTTCGTTTCTAATTTCCACCATCATGCCCACCTTGTACATCATGTTCAATTTCATTATTACTTCCTTGGAATCCAACCATTTACTAACACAAGAAAGCATAGTGTGAGTCATAAAATCATTTAGAGAATATTATAACACCTTATTTTCAATCTAAAACACCTTAGGATTAACCAAGGTTATTTATTCTCATCTTATATTAAAATACTTCAAATCAGTTTGTATAGAAAATGTGAATTATCCTAATCATATCCCCCGAGAGTGTCGTAACCAAGATTGCAGCAAGGCCCGTTGTTAGGTACCAAGATACCATGGGTCAAGCTAGAAACTCCTTGTTGGATTTTTCACTCCTAGGTACATCTATTCCAGAGCCTCCTCTCCCTTCTCGTATCCATACATGGATGTATTGATTTTAAAACCCACAGAATATTTACATTTCTAATTTTTTTTGATGTTCTTCTATTCTATTCCTCAATGTCTATCTTAGGGTAGTTTTTTCTAATCAGAGTTTTTCTAAATCTAGCTTCCAAGGTTTGTACTAAACTTCCTCTGATACCAACTGTAATTCCCTGACCCCAGTTACCTAGAGTCGGTGCATTATTACATAACATTGTCAGGATACAAGGAATCATGTCCTGAAAGACCGATCAGTTTAGCATCCTTGGAAGTACTAGATACACTCATAAGTTTTACATTACATCATGAAATAAAAAAATCAACAACATTTTGTCCCCTTTTTAAGAACATTTATAACCTTAGCCTATCCCTTAAGGTCAACCATAAAATAATTATTCACATCATGGGAAAAATAAAACATAGAAAGGGGTGAGCTGAGATGCTCATTAAGGATAACAATATAGTAGAAAATTTCATAAAAAAGAATAAATATTTAAGACAATGTATAAGACTAAAACAAAATACTTTTAAACTTAATCATCAGAATAATATGACAAAGATAAAATCAAATAATTCCATTTAATTATTCACATGGATATTCTACTAGTTGAATAATCACTTGAAATATCAATAGATACTTTCACAATGATGGAATACATAATGCTAGACTTCATAACCACATAGTCAAGGCCTTGTGCGAAGACTACAAATAAGATTTTTTCAAGGCCTTGTGCCAAGACACTAGTTTGTCTAATAAGACCTACCAATGCATTGAGGAGCTATAGAGGGCTCCACCCATCACTTACTAAGTCCAATGCATTCCTCATATGAAAATTTTGAAAAATAATCTAAACATTAGTATTAAAACTAGCATATGAAATGTTAATATTTTAACCAAAAACCATGAATGACATAAAAATTGCGCATCCACAGTCAACCATAACTCATTCAATACAATATGGATGATTATATTATAATAAATAAACATCAATCAAGAATAATTAATGATATTGACATATATGAAAATAATCATCAAAACTATTTGAGATAAATATCCCCCTTTTTCTTGAAAACATTTAAAAGTCTCACTATTTATCAAAAAGCTGTTTAAAATATATTTTGAAATCAAAGTTTCCCATACCACTTTGAAACTTTGGAAAGGAATTAACATTTTAAACCATTCATGTCCATATAAATAAATACTTAAAACCATTTTTATAACATGGACATTAATGAGAAAGATTTAGAAGAATAATGTTTTAAAATATTTAAAATGATATTTTAGTTAGAGTTCCTAAACAAATGAGAGATGCTTGAATAAAAATAAATGAGGTAATAAAAACTTTATAATATCATGACAATAAATGGATTCAAGATATACTATGTCAAAGTACAGTATATACACCAAACAAAAGTGAGTTGGTGCAAAACAACAAAGAAAACTCAATGGAATGTAAGTTGAGATGAAATCCATTATAAAGACCGTATCCTTAGGTTAAGGATAAATCAATGAAATAATTATGTCTGAAATATATAAATACACTCAATATTATTGTATATTCAGTGTAAATAAATTAGATGACATTCACACACATTCTTGTAAAAACAACACCAATGAATTGGATGTTTAACTCAATGAATGGAGATTGAGTTAAAATTACTTTTATCAATTTCATATCGATGACTTGAGAATTTATAAATGGAGTGATTATGTGTATGAAAATTATATCCATAGAAAGGGGAGTGGAAATTACTACACAAATAATAAATAGTGATTCCACACATAATCATGGAGTAAAATAATCAATGAAGTAGGTGTAAATCCCAATGAGTGGAAATTGAAATTTGAAATTCCCTTACCAATTTGGTAACATACGAAACATACACCCCATGAAATAATTATCATACAACAAAGATTTAAATACCCATAAATTAAAGTATTTTATACAAAAAATACAATCATGGGCAGTACATATACCACAAAAAATGAAATAGTGGCAATATAGCATGAATCTCACAGGAATAAGAAGTGATATGAAAACCCATTACCTTGTACTTCTCCTTGGTAGAGGGTAGGTTAAACTCATTTATAATGGTTAAATAATTGTTATTAAATTATACAATAACCATATACATTAATATCATATCATATATGATCTTATAATATTGCTTTGTTAATGATATTTCAGTTGTATCATCGTTTCGGGTGTTAACTGATTCGTTTTCCTTTATATGATTTGTTAGGTAAGTAATATTTGTTATGGATAGGATGTATCTTATTCATATTCTGAATGATATCAAGTATTTAAACATTATTTTTAATCATAAAATTAAAATTAGTCTTCAATGGATACAATGGGGAATAAATCTCATCGCGTTCGTGGAGACGATAATCCGTACGTACGCACGAGCGGCAATATCATTATTTAGATATTAAAATAGTATATAATTGGATGGTATATAATATATAAAGAATAATTATCATGTTATATTTATTATTTAAATCATTTTTACTCCTTATTATACACATCCAAATGATGACGTGTTTAAATAACAAACTACACCACGACGTGGAGATGGTAATCCGTACGTACGCACGTATGATGACTTTGTCCTTTAGAGGATGGATAGAATAATGAATTGGGTTATAAAATTTTTATAATAACATCACAGTATATATAAGATACTAGAGTTATTATTTTATAATGGAAATAACAAAGATATAGGAAGTGGAAGAAGAAAAGAACTTGCAAGAGGTGATGAAATATTTACCTCTTCTTCAGGTTATTCCTTTTGATTTGATCAAAATGGCTCCATAGGTTGGCTTTATGACTAAAGTAAGGTCTCTGGGATGAAGGTGGGACAGTTTAGAGGATATTTGGGCAGGGTTTGTCTGATCCAAATGGATTTGAAGGTGTGAATTTTAGAGAAGAGGAAGTACCCTTTTATAAGAGAGGTGAGGGTCACTTAAGGAAAATCTTGAAATAATATTTTATAATAAAATTATTTTCGGTTTCTAATGGCTTAAAAATTATTTATTTATAGGTTAAAGTGGGTATGGTTCTAAAACCTATCACCCAATAGGTTTTATATAGGTTTAGGTCACCATATTAACCCTATCTTTTAAATTTAACTCTTAGTTAAATAGTTTGACATTTACCATGTCTCTTTGTAGTTTTATATTACATGGTTAATAAAATTACTATAAACTTCCAAGAGAACCCCAAGTGGTTAATTAATGATACACCTATCATTATATAAGTATTTTTTCTGAACCTTAGATGTTTAGGAATAGAATATCAATTAATAATATAAGATTGGTTTTAAAAACTCTTTTATGTCAAATTTGACACTATTTGGTATTTTGTTTTTTTTAAATTCCTAAAAACATTATTACTTCGCAAATAATTAATTTAATAAAACCTAACATGTCATATTAACCTAGAAAATTATTGGAATTCATTAAAAGTCTCAAATTATATTTTTTTCGATATTTATAATATCAATTATTTTAATCTTTCATTAATAAGGTAATTAATGCATCATCGTTGTGTCATAAATAAATTTAATTATTTAATGTAAAAAAATTATAAATAAAATACCATTATGTAGGAAATATTTTTATATTTATAATGAATATTTATAGTCTAATTTATCTTATGTATAACCCTATCTTAAAAATGGTTTAGTTATTAAACTTTTATTTTAACTCTTTTAACTCTTCTTTAAATAAAATAATAATAAATTTCCTAATCTAATCCAAGTGGACCAAATAGGATAATATTTTATTCCTAAGGTTTTTTTGGTCGAATTATACTTATTCAATAGAATTAGGATATGTGTTAGGGTAATTATGATATCATTTTTACCCTTAATTACCCCATTTACTTTTAACCGTGGTAAATAAAAGTCAAAAGTTACTATTCGCCAAAAATTATTTTCTTCTTATTGAAGCAAATTTTACTTAATGATATTAACCATGTCTCTAGGATTTTTGAAATTCAACTCAAATAAGCCATAAAATTAAGTTTTATACAAATTTGAAAATGCTCCTAAGAGGTGGGTAAAAGATGGTAAAGAGTTTGATAAAAATTTATATATCTAAACTTATTATAAAATGACTCAAATGAATTATGTTAAAAATATATAGGTATTATGTATCTATTTTGACCTAAAATAAATTCAAATAAAATAACTAATTATTTAAATAAAAATTCGATTTTAACCAATAACGTAGTGTTTTTTCACTATTCATCAAAAATTGAAAGTTTTCAGAAAAATACCAAAAATTTATCCTAAAATAATTTTGATATTATGAACTCAAAAATGATTTCTATTTTAAAAAATTCAAAACATATAAGTTGAATTAATTAATTTAAAATTAATTCCCGTTGTTAAAATCGAAAACGTGGTTTTTAAAAAAAGTAAAAACTATCAAAAGATTGACATGTGTTTATGTCAAATTTAAATGTGAAATTACTTATAATGACCTAAATTTTATTAAATGATAAAAATATAATATAATTATACTTCCAAACCATTAAAATACATAATTTAACACTATAAATTATTTCTATTAAAAAAGTTGTTTTTAATTAAAATTTATATTTTTCAGTATTCATCAAAATATGAAAGTTATCAGAAAAGTACCAAAAATTAATCGAAAATAAATTTTTATGTTCCGATTCTAAAGAATAATTTAATTTCATTAAATTTAATATATAAAAGTTTCAAATATTAGTCTTAAAAAGGGTTTTCCATTAAAAGGTGGTAAGATCGCATTTTTTGAAAAAAACTTCTTTTATCTAAAAAATGAATTTGTTCTTATATTATGTCTAAGAAACACAAAATATTGATTTTAAAATTATATGGAGTATATAAAATTTAAAATTCAGTTAATACTATTCATAACTGCTTTTGAACAACTAGTTTGGTAAGTTGTGGTGCGCTCGAACTTGGTGTTGCATGTAGCACAAGATATTGGATTTAAAGAAAATAACTTACTATGAAATCTTGGGGTGTTACATTATTACCCCCTTTTGAAAATTGCGTTCTCGCAATTTTAAAATTGAGCTTGGGAACTTCATTGAAAGTCCCATATCAGAAACAGAGTCAATAAAACTATCTCTTTAAAAGAAATAAGAGAAGTACAAAGGTCACCCGAGATAACCCATACTGGGATTCCATTTAGGAAAACATGGATATGGAAGATTAACTAAGTGTCAAGTTCGGGTGGAGAGTGATAGAAAAAAAGATCAGGAGAAAGTTAACAATAAGAAAACCACAAACTTGTGTTGGGATAAACGGTCATTAGTTTCCTAGTAGGAAAAGTAAACGGATAAATTTTTTTGTTTTAAGTTCCATTTCTTAAAGGTGAGGAATTTATTTATGAGATTGACTAAGAACATAAAGAGATATAATTACTTTTTAAGTACACTTTTATCCTTTAATAAATTTCTACCGCTAACTCATCTTTTTTTTCAAATGACGAGTATTCAATATGAATTGATCACACCTGAAGTTCTAGAATCAACTTCTGGAGAATCTCATAATCTATAAAGGATAAACTATATATATTTACCTTGTATTTAGAGATTAACCAAAACCAAAACGATTAGTACCAGATCAGATGATCCCCAAAAAGGTTAATCCTTTAGAGAAAGAAATACTAATCTTAATTTCTAAAATTAAACCCAGAATACCCAAAGTTCAATAAATACCATTCAATAAACAATTTTCATTAAAATACTTCAATACAATCCAAACTAATATTGAAACCCAAAACTTAGGAGAATTTGATTACACAGTATTCCACGTTAAATTGTATCTACAAATAACATCGATTACTCTTAAAGTCACATACTTAAAAGTAATTAACCTAATCACATATTCTCTATTATAGGTTAATCGTTTCCATAAATAACCCAAATATTTATAAATACACAATGAAAACATAGATAAGAATCCACCATTACTCTTCAAATGAAATCCCATAGTATTCTATTTTCCTTAGGCATATAGTATTCTCAATAGAGAGAATGTCTTCCAAAATAAAATTTATCAATTAATCACCAAATCATTTTCCTATACTAAGGATATCCATTTGATAAGACATAAGATCCCAAATCAACTTATTATTGATCAATAAAATCATTTAACTAAGAAGAATTAGTCACACTAAACAGGGACTTCACGTAGTCCAGTGGTAGATGATAAATCCCAATCACACTATGGTTATGGGTTCAATTCCCACATATTTGTCTGACGGGACGGGTTTTCACACGGTCTGCATGTTTTCCTTTTTCAAAAACTATATTTTATAACGTTCCCAAAATGAGATAAATTCCTCAAAATAACTATAACATAATTTCACCACAAATGTTATCTCATACCTTGCATTTTCATCCCAAAATTTAATAACTGGTAATTGCCTTAAATTAAAGGATCATATAAACCGAAATGGTTATTTATAACTATATAAACAATAGAAATGACAATTCTTCCTAAAATATCATTTTCACATAACAAACTTCGTGGTTACACATACAAGAGAAAAGTCTTCCAAAGTAATCCCATAAACAAAGAGCACTAATTCTTTTAAACTTTTCACCATTCATTTATTTCCAAATAGGTTCTTCCTTAACCAAGAGGTCATCCTATAGAATAGGGAATTCACTCGGGTAATTCTCGGGTCCCCTACATTTACAGAAAATGACTTTAAATGGATTCTTGAGATCATTTTTATTTTCTTCAATAGTACTCTTCATTTTTCCTCATTAATTATTTACTTTATGTCCTTCTTTCCCACACATAAATCATTTCTTTATTCCATTGAGACACTTCCCTAGGTGTTTCCTTCCACATTTCTACAAGATGGAAATTGATCTTTCTTTTCTCCATGGTCTCCACTGCTGGATCTCTTATCATTCACCGCCTTTATCTTCTTTGTCGAGTCTTGGAGTTGGTTAATATATATGTTGTTGATCATATTTTTTGAAAACTGATTCGGCATGAACACAATATCTTTTACACCTATCAAAATTCCATTTCATTGGTCATTTCCACCACTGTTCCCACCTTGTACATCATGTTCAATGTTACTATGACTTCCTTGGAATCCAGCCATTGAATAACACAAGAAAGCATAGTGTGAGTCATAAAATCATTTAGAGAATATCATAACACCTTATTTTCAATCTAAAACACCTTAGGATTAACCAAGGTTATTTATTCTCATCTTATATTAAAATAATTCAAATCGGTTTGTAAAGAAAATGTGAATTATCCTAAGCATATCCCATGGGAGTGTTGTAACCAAGAGTGAAGCAAGGCCCATTGTCATGTACCAAGATACCCCGGGTCAAGCCCAAAACTCCTTGTCAGAGTTTTCACTCCTAGGTACATATATTCCAGAGCCTTCTCTACCTTCTTGTATCTAGAAAGAGATGTATTTCTTGGAAATTCAACACAATATTTACATTAGTAAAATTTTTGGATGTTCTTCTATACAAATACTCAATTTCTATCTTAGGGTAGTGTTTTCTAATTAGAGTTTTTCTAAATATAGTTTCCAAGGTTTGTATTAAACTTATTCTGATACCAACTATAACACCCTGACCCTAGTTACCCCGAGTCGGTGCATTATTACATAACATTGGCATGATACAAGGAATCATGTCCTGAAAGACCGATTAGTTTAGTAGCCTTGGAAGTACTATATACACTCATAAGTTTTACATTACATCATGAAATAAAAACATCAAAAATATTTTTTCCCCTTTTTAAACACACTTACACCCTTATCCTATCCCTACAGGTCAACCATAAAATACTTCTTCATGTACTGGGAAAAATAAAACATATAAATGGGTGAGCTCAGATGCTCAGTAAGGATAACAATATAGTGGAAACTTTTATAAATAATCATAAACATTTAAGTCAATGTATAAGACTAAAACAAAAGCTTTTTAAACTTAAACTTCAGTATAATATGGAAAAGATAAAATCAAATAATTCCATTTACTTATTCACATGGATATTCTACTAGTCAAATAATCATATTCAACATCAATAGCTACTTTCATAATGATGGAATGCATAATGCTAGACTTCATAACCACATAGTCAAGGCCTTGTTCCAAGACTAGAAATAAGATTTTGTCAAGGCCTTGTGCCAATACACTAGTTTGTCTCATGAGACCTACCAATTCATCAAGGAGCTATAGAGGGCTCCACCTTCCATTTACTAAGTCCAAATCATTCCTCATATGAAAAGGTTAAAACATAATCTAAACATTCATATTAAAACTAGCATATGAAATGTCAATATTTTAACCACAAACCATGAATGGAATGAAAATAGCACATCCACAGTCAAACATAACTCATTCAATACAATATGGATGATTTTATTTTAATAAATCAACCTCAATCAAGAATAATAAAGGATATTGACATAGATGAAAATAATCATCAAAACTATTTGAGAGAAATATCCCCCTTTTTCTTGAAAACATTTCAAAGTATCACTATTTATCACAAAGATAAATTTTAGAATCAAAGTTTCCCATACCACTTTGAAACTTTTTAAAGGAATTAAAATTTTAAAACATTAATGTACATATAAATAAATCCTTAAAACCATTTTTAAAATATGGACATTAATGAGAAAGATTTATAAGAACAAAGTTTTAAAACATTTAAAATGATATTTTAGTTAGAGTTCCTAACCAAATGAGAGACTTTTGAATAAAAATAATTGTGGTAATAAAAAATTTATAATATATTGAGAATAAAGGGATTCATGATATAATATATCAAAGTACATTATATACACCAAAAAAAGTGAGTTGGCACATAACAAAAAAGAAGACTCAATGGAATGTAAGTTGAGATGCAATCCCTTATAAAGACCGTATCCTTAAGTTAAAGATAAATCAATGAAATAATTATTTTTGAGAAATATAAATACACTCAATATGATTGGATATTCAGTGTAAATCATTCAGAGGAAATTTACACATATTCTTGTAAAAACAACACCAATGAATTGGATGTTTAACTCAATGAATGGAGATTAAGTTAAAATTACTCTTATCAAGTTCATATTTATGACTTAAGAATTTATTAATGGGTTGATTATGTGTATCAAAAGTATATACACATAAAGGGGAGTATAAATTACTACAAAAATAATAAATAGTGATTCGACACATAATCATGGAGTAAAATAATCAATGAAGTATGCGTAAAGACCAATGAGTGGAAATTAAAATTTGAAATTCCCTTACCGATTTGGTAACTTACAAAACATACACCCCATGAAAGAATTATCATACAATGAAGATTTAAATGCCCATAAATTAAAGTATATTACACAAATAATACAATCATTGGAAGTACATACACCCCACAAAAGGAAATAGTGGCAATATAGCATGAATCTCACGGGAATAAGAAGTGAGATGAAAAACCCTTACCTTGTACTTTTCCTTGGTCAAGGGTAGGTTAACCGCCTATATAATGGTGAAATAATTGTTATTAAATTATACAAGAACCATATACATTAATATTATATCATATATGATCTTCTAATATTTCTTTGTTATTGATATTTCAAAAGTATCATCGTTTCGGGTGTTAACTGATTCATTTTCCTTTATATGATTTGTTACGTAAGTAATGTTTGTTATGGATAGGATTTATCTTATTAATATTCAGAATGATATTAATTCTTTAAAAATTATTTTTAATCATAAAATTAAAATTAGTCTTGAATGGATATAATGGGGAATGAATCTCATCGCGTTCGTGGATACGGTAATCCGTACATACGCACGAGCGACAATATCATTATTTTGATATTAAAATTGTTTATAATTGGATGTTATATCATATATAAAGAGACATTATAATATTATATTTATTATTTACATAATTTATGCTCATTATTATACACATCCAAATGATTAAGTGTTTGAATAACAAACTACACCACGATATTGAGACGGTAATCTTTACATACGCACGTATGGTGACTTTGTCATTTATAGGATGGATAGAATAATTAATAGGGTTGAACCATTTTTATAATAACATAACAGTATATAGAAGATACTGGATTTATTATTTTAGAATGGAAACAACAAAGGAAGAGGAAGTGGAAGAAGAAAATAACTTGAAAGAGGTGATGAAATATTTACCTCTTCTTCGGGTTCTTCCTTTTGATTTGATAAAAAGGGCTCATTAGGTTGGCTTTATGACTAAATTAAGGCCTCTAGGATGAATATAGGACAATTTAGAGGATATTTGGGTGGGGTTTGGCCTATACAAATGGATTTTAAGGTGTTATGTTGAGAGAAGGGGAAGTTCCCTTTTATAAGAGAAGTGAGGGACACTTTAGGAAAAGCTTGAAATATTATTTTATAATAAAATAATTTTCGGTTTATAATGGCTCCTAAATTATTTATTAGATTATAAGGGGTGTATGTGTCAAATAACCCGAAAAAACAGGTTTTATATAGGTTAGGTCACCATATTAACCCTATCTTATAGATTTAACTCTTAGTTAAATAGTTTGACATTTACCATATCTCTTTGTATTTTTATATTATATGGTTAATAAACTTACTATAAACTTCCAAGAGAACCTCAAGTGGTTAATTAATGATAAAAATATCATTATATAAGTATTTTTATGATCTTTATATTTTTAATAATAGAATATAAATTAATAATATAATATTTCTTTTAAAAACTCTTTTAGGCCAATTTTGAAATTATTTGGTATTTTGTTTTTGTTAAATTCATAACAGCATTATTACTTCAAAAAAATTTATTTAATCAACCCTAACATGTCTTATTAACCTAGAAAATTATTTTAATTCATTAAAAGTATCAAATTAGATTTATTTTGATATTTATAAAATCAATTATTTTAATCTTTCATTAATAAGGTAATTACTGCATCATCATTGTGTCATAAATAAATTTATTTATTTAATGTATAAAAATTACAAATCAAATAAAATTCTTTAGGAAATATTTTTATTTTTCTAATGAATATTTATAGTTTAATTTATCTTATGTATAACCTTATATTAAAAACGGTTTAGTTATTAAACTTTGATTTTAACTCTTTTAACTTTTCTTTAAATAAAAAACTAATAAATGTCCTAATCTAATCCAATTGGACCAAAGAGGATAATATTTTATTCCTAAGGTTTTTTTGGTCGAATTAAATTTATCCAATATAATTATTACTTGTTTTAGGGTAATTATGATATCATTTTTAAACTTAATTAACCTATTTACTTTTAACCGTGGTAAATAAAAGTCAAAAGTTACTATTCAAAAAAAAAATTATTTTCACCATATTGAACCAAATATTACTTAAAATTATTAACCATGTATCTAGGTGTTTTTAAATTCAACTCACAGAAGTGGTAAAATTAAATTTTATACAAATTTGCAAATGCTTCTAGGAGGTGGGTAAAAGACGGTAAAAAGTTCGATAAAATTTTATATATCTAAACTTATCATAAAATGACTCCAATGAATTACATTGAACACATATATGTATTATGTATCTATTTATACCTAAAATAAATTAAAATAAAATAAATAATTATTTAAATAAAAATTCGATTTTATCCAATAACGTAGTGTTTTTTCACTATTCATCAAAAATTGAAAGTTTTCAGAAAAATACCAAAAATTTATCCTAAGATAATTTTGATATTTTGAATTAAAAAATGAATTATATTTTACCAAATTAAAAACATAAAGGTTTCATTAATTAATTTAAAATTAATTCCCGTTGTCAAAACCGAAAAATGGGGTTTTAAATAAAAGTAAAAAATATCAAAAGATTCATATGTGTTTATGTCAAATTTAAATGTTAAATTAATTATAATGGCATAAATTGTGTTAAATGATAAAAATATAATCTAATTATACTTAAAAAACATTTAAATACATAATTTGAAACTATAAATTATTTCGATTAAAAAAGTTATTTTCAATTAAAATTTAGTATTTTTCATTATTCATCAAAATATGAAAGTTATCAGAAAAGTACCAAAAATTAATCCAAAATAAATTTTTATATACCAATTCTAAAGAAGAATTTAATTTCATTAAATTTAATATATAAAAGTGTCAAATATTGGTTTTAAAAATGGTTTTTCATTAAAAGGTGGTAAAATTTCATTTTTTGAAAAATACTTCTTTTATCCGAAAAAATGAATTTGTTATTATATTATGTCTAAGAAACACATAATATGGATTCTAAAATTATATGGAGTATATAAAATTTAAAATTCAGTTAGTACTATTCATAACCGGTTTTGAATGACTAGTTTGGTAAGTCGTGGTGCACTCGAACTCAGTGTTGCGTGTAGCGCAAGCTATTTAATTTAAAGAAAATAACTTACTATGAAATCTTAGGGTGTTATAGTTCCCCACTAGGATTAGTGTTTCTAACAATTGTTTTTTGGTTTTAGTCAATGGATGGAACCTGAAGGAACCATGTTAAAGAGGAATGAAATGGAAAATTAAATGATTGACCTCAGGAGAAGATGAATGTTATGGGATATGGAATGAAAAAACCTCATTAGTATTCTCACAAAACTTTCTCAAGTTATGAATCATGGTGAACATTCAGATGATAAAATGAGGGTCCCATGTTCTATTGATTCCTTTATAATGTAATTCCCACTTTCTTTCAGTGGTTTTGCTGAGCAATGAGTTAGTACCACGAAAAGGATATTTTTTGTGCTCCAGTATTCAGTGCATGAAAAATCCACTCTGGTTATCTGCTATATGGAAGGTGAGGAAAATAAATGGTGAAATATTATTAAGAATATGATTCAAAAAGAAGAAATTGAATCTATAAAGTGTTATGATTTTGAAATATTATTTTTCAATAAGTACTTTCCTTGTATTCTTAATAAGAGAATGGAGAAGGAATTTCTAGATATTATGCAGAAGGATGATGAATCTATTAGTGCTATGAATAAAATTTTACAAGACTTTCAAGGTACTCTTTAGGTACTATAATTCAGCCTGAAATTAAGGTTGAATGATACTTCGGTGTATTGAAACCAAATATCATAAGGTAATTAGGCATAAGGGACTTTTGATGCTATGAAGAAATAATTATATGTGAACGAAAAGTGGGCATGGAAGCTTTAAACCATATTGGTTCTGGTTATAAGAAAGTGAAAATGGGGTTCCCTAGAAAATGCAGTGATATGTCACTTGGAGGGAAGAAAAAATTTCAAATTCCTACTTTCCAAATTTGTGAGAAGGATTACTTAGGTTAGTTTTTAAAAGGAACAAGAAGGTTTTTCAAGTATCGGAAGCCTATACATCAAGAAAAGAATGTGGAAGTGATGTGAATAGTCCATTAAATGAAATGGATGGAGAGAAAGGTCAACATAATGCACCACCCACACATCGGTGTTTCAAGTGCAAGGAGTTTGGGCATTATGAGAATAAATTCCCCAATCCAAGGGCTACTATATATGACAATCCCCAACTACCTATGAGGGAAAAGTAAAAAGGGAAATCTTATGTAATCAAAATAGATTAAGTGAATAATGATAATTAGGGAACACTTTTCCTCACATCCTTAGTTTGGAATTTTATGTTTTATTTTGTACGAATAAGCCCTATAAAAATATTATTATTAATAATTTAGTAAAATTTCATGTGATTATATCCCTCTATATGGATTTTGGAATAATAAAATAACTTTTCTTATTATACCGATACAAGGATGAACCTAATATTCCAATGAAAATGTTTTTGTATAAGATAAGATCTTATTTAAGGAATGAATGGTGAATTATATTTCAGAATCATATATGTCTATAGGTATGATTAACTTTAGGATTATGGATACCTTCTTAGATTTATGAGTTTAAGGTTGATAATAAGTTTAGAGTTATTGGCACCCCTTTTTGAGGTTTTATATGATAATAGTTTACTAATATTAAGGTTATTTATGAGACATTTATGGAAATGAAACCCTTTGGTATTATATTTAGTGGAAAATTTATTTGAGGAGAAATGTATTTACTATAGAGACCCTAAACTTTCTCATATATTATTACATGATTTTAAGCATACTTAACCATAAAATACAAACCAAGGATAAAAAATTCTAGTGTATTTATAAGATTAGATAAATAATTAAACAACATGAAACCAAAATAAAACATATTTTATTTAATCTTTATAAGTAGATACTAACTTCCTTTGATACCTTACATATGAATAGGATACCCTGGGGAATACATGAACTAAGGGATGAGCTAAAAACCCCAGTAAGAGAATAAACATATGAATAAAGCATGAAACATGGGTTAAAAAACCTAACATGATGACATAAAAAATGGAACATGAATAAATATAAGGATTCATAACATGTATAAAATGTAATAATATAAACATGGTATCATATAAATGTTTCAACAACATACTACATGACTTAATCATGAGTCAAGGCTCATTGCACATAGAGCACGAGTCAAGGCTAACCACCAAGACCATTGCATATGGAGCACGAGTCAAGGCTAACCACCAAGACCTCTACACATGAAGTATCAAGAGAATAAACATTACCCAATTAATAGGACAACTATCTAGGTACACCCATCAAAAAATTTTCATGAATAATTTTTCCAAAAAAAATAACCATACAAAAGCAATCAAACATAAACATAAGGGTTGCCCAGGAAAGAATTGAGTATCATAATCTTGTCAAAAGGAATATAAAAAGGGAATATCATAATAGTGTCCATGAAAGAATGTATTTAAATAATACATGTAAATTAATAAGGTAATATCGTAATAGATCATGATAATTTATGGAAAACTGAATTGAAAATAGTGTTTAAGAAACTTTGGAAATAAAACATTTTTGTACGGTTTACGGGAAAACTTTCAAGATTCTTTAAAATGGAAAAGGAACAATTATTTGTATAAAACCATAATTGAACCAATATTATTTTTAATGATAAAATGAGTAATTTTATAAAAATAATGGTGGATTTAAAAAGATTGTGGAGTGCACTTGAAAATGGGTAAGAAATCAGAAAGTTCCCTTTAATCGGACTTGCTTATCAATAAGAATTGAAAAGAGAACCTTTTTAAAACCAGTATTTCCCCATCAAAAATGGATGATAAGACATGGATAAAAGAGTTTGGAACATATAAACAGAATTTATAAGAAGTAAATAAAAGTAATGAAGCATTATATTGGGTTAAAGAGAGAGAAAGAGTAACCCGAAGGAGAAATAAAGGTTTGAAAATGATCCCTTACCATATCTATGAAACGATTCTGCACTTGATTATAATGTCATGAATAATCAAATTAATTTTATTAATTAATAATTCCAGATCCTTTTATACATTTAATTTATTATTATAATTTTATTAAGTTCATCTGTGTCCTTTTTTATGAGTTATAGTGTTTAATTTCATCGTTCGAGAGTGCTCGTTTTCTCAGTTTTCATGATCAGTTTACATGTATAAGAGTATTACAATTTATGTAAAATGAAAATATAAATAAAAAATTTAACTTATAAGTTATTAATTAAAATACAGAATTTTAAATGTTTATATAATTTATTTGGTTATTTTGGGTGAGGATGAATCATTAGATAACATGTTAATGATAACCATTTAGATTAATTTTAGCGGGTTTTCGATCACAATGAACTAGTTTTGTTCTATAATTTAATATCATGGTTAAAGAATATTAAATAAGATATAATATATATAATATAATCTGGTTCAACCAGAAAAATGGTTTTATTACTGGCCTTGAATATGTTAATAGAAATTAAAAACCCGTTATCGTTAAATGTGACAAATTAACACATCCGAGATGACGTTTTCATTTTTTTGAACAAAAGGAGAGGGGAAATAATTGATGATGGACTATTCCATAAACATAATAAAATTATATTATATGTAAGTTACTGTAGTTATAATTCAATTTTTATGAGGGTAGGTGAGGAGGGAATAATAAAAGAAAGAACTTGAAAAGAAAATAAAAGAAAAGGAAAAAGGAATTTACCTCTAGAATTTATCCTCCTTGAAAACCTCCATAGGGAAAATATTTTGGTATTTTAATTAAAAAAATATCTACTAAAAATGGGGTATAGGTTTGGAAAGATATGTTAGATGAATTTTTAAAAGGATCAATGCTTTATAGGTTTGAGGAGAAGCGGTGGTGAAATGTGGCATTTATAGTGGATGAGAGGGGTATTTTTTTCATTATTTACTCATTAGTTTATTATTTTGCCTCAAGAATATGAATAGTTTGAGAACTATCATAAAAATTATTAAAATAATGAATTAAAGTTATAAATTTTGGTCTTACATCATCTATACATCATCTATGACTAAATAAATCAAGTATTTATATTATACCATAAATTACAGTATTTTACTATTCACCAAAAATTCATGTTTTTTCAGAAAACCCAAAAAATTAACCCTAACCATTTTTAAACATGTAGAATTAAAAAATTATCTATATTTTAAGAATTTATTTTTATAAATATGATAAATTTAATTTGTAAATAAAATCATCATTTACTTGGAAAATACAAATTTTTAGATTATAATTGATTTTTTAACACTTTGAAAAATTAATTAAGGTATCATTAAATTATCTTATAATCATAATATAAAAAAATATTAATTTATTAGTAAATTTTATTGAAATAAAAGTTATAATAAAACATTATATAATTTATAAAATTGAAAATAAATACTTATGTTTTATAAAAACATCAACACTTAATTAATAATTTCTAAAAAATTTATTTACTTATAATATGATAAAATTATATCATATTAACATTTATAAGATGATTAAATTTTATTTTTACTTACATAGGTGATGTTACTATTCATTTTTATGGTTTACTATTCATAAGTTTCATATTACTGTTCCTAAGGTCAAGTTACCATTTCTTCGATATATGTTCTTTAACTTATAGAAATACCTCTTATTTTATTCATTCTTCATTTATAATGTTTGTATTGTGTTCTTAATGTTATTGTTTTTGTGATTATACTATATTAAATAATTATAAGAAATGGATTTCCATTGATAAAAATTTGGGTTGTTACATTCTTCCCCTCTTAAGAAATTTCACTTTCAAAATTTCATTTTACATACTATAGAGAAAATAGGTGGGGGTACTTCTCCTTCATAACTTCCTCTAGTTCCCATGTTATCTCTTCATACTTATGGTTCCACCATAGTACTTTGACCAGGTGAGTAGTCTTTTTGTGCATAAATTTATTTCTATGGTCCAAAATCTTCACTGGCTGCTCCTCGTAAGAGAAATCATTCTCAAATTATATAACCTATAAATTTAGTACATGTGAAGGATCAGGTATGTAATTATTTAAGAGGATACATGTAATACATCATGTACTTGATACACAGTAGGTGGAAGTGATAGTCGATAGGCCATAAATCCAACATGATCAGAGATATCGAAGGGGCCGATGTACCTAGGACTTAGCTTTCCTTTCTTCCCAAATCACTTGATATTATTCCATAGAGATATGCAGAGGAATACCATGTATCCAACCTTAAAATTATAGTATCATCAACGATTATCTACATATCTCTTTTGTCTATTTTGGTAGGCCTTTATGTGATGTTGAATGGTTTTCACCTTCTCTGCCATTTCTTTGACCATTACAGGTCCTAGCATATTTCTTTCACTCACTTCATCCCAACATGCCAGTGTTATGTATCTTTTCCCATAAAGGACTTCATATGAAGCCATTTGGATACTATAGTGAAAAATATTGTTGTAGGAGAATTTGACCAGTGGAAGATGTTGGTCCCATCCTCCTTTAAAGTTCATATAACATGCTATCAATATGTCTTATAGTGTCTAAATAGTCCAATTATATTGTCCATTAGTTTGAGGATGATAATCCATACTAAAGTTTAGCTTAGTGATTAGATCTTGTTGGATACTTTTCTAGAACTTAGAGGTGAATATCAAATCTCGATTGGATATAATCAATAGTGGTAATCCATGCAACCTTACCACTTCTTTGATTTATATTCATGCAAGTTGATCCAGTGAGAATTCCTCTCAAATTTTGATAAAGTGAGCTGTCTTTATAAGACGATCCTAAACAATCCATATATCATTCTTTCCTATGAATGAATTTGGAAGTCTAGTGAAAAATTCCATGGTAATGTTATCCCACTTCTATGTTGGTATGGGTAGTGGTTACATCACCCCATTATACCCATATCTTTTAGCCTTTACTTTCTAATATACTAGGCACTTTGATGTATATTCAGCTATCTCCTTATTCATATTTTCCCACCTATAGTTCTCTCAGATATTTTGATAGGTCTTTCTGCTGCATGGGTGAATAAATAATGTTGAGCTATGTGCATCATTTAGAATCTCCTTCTTTATAGCTGGATTATATTGTACACATAGTCATGACCGAAATCTTATAACTCATTCCTCATCAATTTTAAACTTTGAGGATTTCACTTTTCTCGTAGATTCCACCTTCTTTTGTATTTCAACATCATTCCTTTTATCATCCTTTTTTTCTATATATGTGATTGTTGAACAATCATTTGAGAAAGGATTGATGATATTTTTTCCTTAAATATTACCATGTCTATCCTTTAAAAATCTAAGAATATTGGATCCTTATCAATTCTCATTATTGATAAATACGGATGATCCTTTCTACTTAGATCATACACCACTTTATTTGCTTTACCAGGATGGTAGTGGATTGAGAAGTCATAATCCTTGATGAGCTCTAACCATATACGCTGGTACATATTAAGCTAGGTCTATGTGAATATATATTTGGGGCTCTTAATGATCATTATATATCTCACACTTCTCCCCAAAAAGACAATACCACTAGATTTGTAATGAAAAGATCATAGCTACCAACCCTAGATCATGTGTGAGATAGTTTTGCTCATGAATTTTCAACTGCCTTGAGGAGTAGGATATCAATTTATCATTTTGCATCAGCACACAAACTAATACCTTTTTTGATGCATTGTTGTACGTCACAAAGAGTTCCTCACTTGTTAGTAATGTGAGAACTAGTGCAGTGATAAGACTCTTATTTAACGGTTTATAGTAGTCTTTACATTCACTCATCCAGAAAAACTTTACTCCCTTATGAATAATCTTGGATAGTGGGTTTGAAAATAGCAAGAATTTATTCAAAAATCATCATTAATACCCTAATAGAATAGGGAAACTATGGATATCCATTATAGATGTTGGCCTAGTCCACTCTTCGATTGCCTTTGTCTTGGAAGGGTCCATAAGTATTCCTTTTCTAGTGATAAAATTCCCTAAGAATGATACTTCCTTCACCCATAACTAACATTTAATATACTTTTTATATAGTTTCCCCCGTTGCAAAGTCTTCAAAATAGTATTGAATTGCTCCTCATGTTTCTCCTCACTCTTGGAGTATATTAGAATATCATCAATAAAGGTTGCCACATATTTTTCAAGGTAATCTCTAAATACTATATTCATTAAATCCATGAAAATTGCTGGAGCATTAGTGAGTCCGTAGGGAATCACTATGAACTCATAGTGTCCATACATTATTCTAAAGGCAGTCTTGGGAATATCTTCCTTATAGAATTTAATTGGTGATATCCTAACTGAAGGTCCACCATAGAGAAATAACTGGCCCCATGTAGCTAATCAAACAACTCATCTATATGTGTAAGGGGATGCTTGTTCTTTATTTTGATTTTATTAAGCTCAAAATAATAAATGAACAGGTGTATTGATCCATACTTCTTCTTGATAAAGAGGACTGGTGTACCCCATGGTTAATCACTTGGGCATATAAAACCCTTGTCCATATTCTCCTGTAACTTATTATTAAGTTCTTCTCACTCAACATTGAACATTCTATAAGGTTTCATTGATATAGGTAGAGATCCAGGAATAAGTTAAATTGAGAACTCATCCTATCGACCAAGATAAAGAATAAGAAAATATTTGGGGGAACACATTAGTGTAGTCCCTAAAAATGGTCATATCTTCGAGAGTGATTCAATAATTTTTCTCAATAATTTGTTCTAGAAACACTTTCAAATTAGGGAGTAATATCTATACTTGAGATAATGATTCTGAAAGAGATTCACACTCCTCCTTACACTTGTATAGAATTGGAGGATGCTTCAGGATGTGAAGTGTAATATCTCTTTCCTGACATTTGATATTAGATTTATATAAATATAGCCAATTTATGCCCAGAATAACATCAAACTATACCAAAGGGAGTATGAAAAGATTTTATGGGAGTTTCAATCCACAAAAATTAACTAGAGAGGAGTTATATATTTTGGATGCATTAATTTCCCTATTCTCTATTCTCATAGATAAACCAAACTCCATATTTTGTGGTGTTATTTGAATAGTTTTACTAAAATTGAAAAATATGAAATAATTTTTAGAACTAGAATCAAATAGTATGGTTTTTATTATTGAATTAATAATCAGTGTACCTTTCACCACATCATTTCCAGGCCCCACTTCAGAAATAGTGATAGCATATGACATTCCTTTCTACCTTGGAGGTTGTTGTTGATTGTCTCTAAAAACCCTTGGCTTATGGAAATGGTTCTCATAATTACCACATTACTTGCATTTGTAACACTGCACTACATACTGAGTGTTTATGTAAACCTTACCTTATTCTTCCACATTAGTGGGACTCTTCATATCCCTTCAACAATTACTACCCATATTCCTCATTCTTCTACATTTGAATCATTTCCTGGTTCCATTTAAATAGTTCCCAGGATGCATCTTTCCAAAATTTTGAAATGTGGGATGATGATTCTTCTTTACATCATGGGATTTATCTTCTGATGCACCCATATAAAACTCTATTTTCCTCTTTTTATCACTGTTCCCACAAGATCACTGTGAGTCTCTGATCTCTATTTCATCCTTAAGGGAACAAAAACAATATTTTCTTGGCTATCAAAGTCTTGAGTCACAAATGATTTTTGTAGACTCATCTTTAGTACACTAAAGAAGCGATCCACCTTAATTTTAGTGTTCATGACAAAGACTAAGGCATATCTTTCAAGCATTGTAAAGTTTTCTTCATACTCCCCAATAGACTCATCTTCCTTATGATTAAGTCCAAGGAACTCTCTTTCTAGCTTGAGATAGAGGGTTTGGGGAAAATATTTATTAAAAAAAAATCTTGAATTCCTCTCAATCAATGGAATAAATTTCATCCTTGTACTTTGTGTTCTTGATCACTGTCCACCACTGATCCACTTACCCATCAAATCTATAGACCTCTGGCACAAATTTCTCTTATTCTGAGCACTTGAGGATAAATAATATTTTTTCAATGGAGTTAATCCACTATTATGTGAGGATGAGATCAGAAGATCCACTAAACATGGGAGGCCTTTTCTATATAAAGGATTAAACCGAAACTTTCTATCTCTTAGGATAATGAGGTCATTTCACATGATTCAAGTTATTATTCATAACTTGATCCAGTTGAGAAAGTACTATCATGAAGTTTTGAGAACCCATTCCCATCATATTTTTCATATCATTAGGAAAATAATCACATTTCCTATCAAATTTATTATTATAATGAGTTATTATATTCCCATCCATTAACTAATAAAATTAAAGTACAATTAGGGGCCTTCAATACTTAACTAATAAGCATACTAAATGGAAAATTTGAACATTAAAGGATAAAATTTCCAAATAAAAGTATATCCTAACTTTTCATTCCCTTTGTTTCAATCTAGTTTATCCATGACCCATTTCCTAATATATATTCTTATGGGAAATGTTTTGTTCCTTTAATAATGGTTCATAATGAGATTATGAATTTACCAAAGAATATCCCCTGGGAGTGTCAAACCAGATGTGTAGTAAGGCCTATTGTTATGTACCAAGTTACCCTGAGTTAGGCCCGAAACACCTTGTCAAAGTTGTTACTCCTAGGTACATCTGTCCCAGAACCACATCCACTTATAGTATCCATATATGGATGTATTTTATTTATTAAAAACTTACTCTATTCTAACCAAAATCTAAGGTGGTTTTCTTATACTGAGTCTTATCCCTATTGTTCTTAATAAAGTGATCTATTCCTAATCTCCAAAAATAACTAGACCTTCATTTGATACCAAATATAGAGACCCCATACTTTCACACATATTATTACATGATTTTAAGCATACTTATCCATTAAATACAAACAAAGGATCGTAAATTCTAGTGTCTTTAGAATATTAGATACATAATTAAATAATATGAAACCAAAATAAAACATCCTTTATTTAATCTTCATAAGGAGATACTAACTTCCTATGAGACCTTACATCTGTATAGGATACCCTGGGGAATACATGAACAAATGGATGATCTAAAAAACCTAATAAGGGAATAGACATATGAATAAATCACAACACATAGGTTAGAAATCATAACATGATGACATAAAAAACATGGAACATGAATAAACATAAGGATGAATAACATGTATAATGTGGAACCATAAAAACATGGTATCATAGAAATGTGTAAATAATATAAAAAAATGAATTAAACATGATTCAAGGATCATTTCACATGGATCACAAGTTAAGGCTAACCACCAAGACCGTTGCTCATGGATCGCAAGTCAAGGCTAACCACTAAGACCATTGCACATGGAGTCTCATGAGACTAAACATTAAAAAATTAATTGGATAAATATCTAAACACAACCATTATAACATGTTCATGAATATTTTTTCCACATAAAGAATCATACATAAGTAATCAAACATAAACATAAGGGTTACCCATGGAATGAATTGAGTATCATAATCATGTGAAAAGGAATATCAAAAGGGAATATCATAATGGTGTCCATGAAAAGAAGGATTTAAATCATAAATGTACATTAATAATGGAATATAGGAATATAATATTATAAATGATTTAAACTTAAGGGAAAATAGTGTTTAAGAAACTTTAGAAATAAAACATTTTAGTATGGTATAATGTAAAAATTTCAAGATTATTTAAAATGGAAATGGAATAATTTTTTGTATAAACACAGAATTTAATGAATAAATTTTTCATGATAAAATTATTTATTTTATAAAAATAATGATGGATTAATATAGATCATGTATTTCACTTTAAAATGGGTAAGAAACCAGGAAGTTCCCTTTAATCGGGTTTGCCTATCGAGAAGAATTGAGAATGGAACCTTTTTAAAACATGAATATACCCATCAAATAAGGATGATAAGAAATTGATAAAAGAGTTTGGAAAATATAAAAAGAATGTGTAAGAACTAAATAAAAATAAATAAGTGTTATATTGGGGTAAATAGAGAGAAAGAGTAACTTGAAGGAAGAAATAGAGGTTTGGAAAAGATCTTTTACCTTATGTCCGAAACGATTCTACACTTGATCTTACTATCATAAATAATCAAATTAAATTGATTAATTAATAATTCCAGAAACTTTTATACATGTATTTTATTTATTATAATTTTATTAAGTTTATTTATGGACTTTTTGATGATCTATAGAGTTCAATTTCATCGTTCAGGAGTGCTCGTTTTCTTACTTTTCATGATTGGTTCCCTTGTATAAGAGAATGGAAGTTTATGTAAAATAGAAATAGAAATATAGAATTGAAGTTATAAGTTATTAATGAACATACACAAGGTTAAATGGTTATATAAGTCATTTGTCTTTTATTTTTGGTGAGGATGAATCATTATATAACATGTTAATGATAATCAGTTAGATTAATTTTAGCAGCTTTTCGATCACAACGAACTAGTTTTGTTCAATTATTTAATATCATGTATATATAATGGTTTAAAAAAATTACATAAGATAAAATAAATCTAATATAATATGTTTCAACCATAAAAATGGTTTCATTACCATACTTGAATATGGTAATAGATATTAAAAACCCGTCGTCCTTGAATGTGATAAATTAACACATCATGGATGATGTTTTCATTGTTTTTGAACAAAAGGAGAGGGGAAATAATTGATGATGGATTATTCCATAAACATAATAAAATTATATTATATGTAAGGTGATGGATTTATCATTACATTTGGATGCATATAGCTGAGGAGATAATAATAAAATAATTAACTTCAGAAGAAAATAAAAGAAAAGGAAAGAGGAATTTACCTTTTGAATTTACCCCGTTGAAAACCTCCTTAGGGAAAATATTTTGGTATTTTAATGAGACCAAGAGATTCAATATGTTTGGGAGAGGTTTGGTAAGATATTTGAGAATAATTTTTACAAGCCTCAAAGCTTTATAGGTGTGATGAGAAGAGGTGATGAGGGGTATTATTTATAGTGGAGGAGAGGGGTGTTTTTTCATTATTTTACTCATTAATTTATTATTTTTCCTCAAGACTATGAATAATTTGAGAGTTATAATTAAAAATATTTAAATAATTTAGAATATTTCTATATTTTGGGCTTAGATAATCCATAAATCATCTATTACTCAAAAAATCAAGTATTTAGCTTATACCGTAAATTACCGTATTTTACTATTCACCAAATATTCAAATTTTTTAGAAAAACCCCAAAAATTAAACCTAGATTTTTTTTGACGTGTAGAATTAAAAAATGAACCCTATTTTATGAAAATAATTTTCTAAATATAAAAAATTTAGTTTTTAATTAAAATCATCATTTACTTGGAAAATAAAAATTTTAAATTTATAACTGATTTTTTAACACTTTGAAAAATTAATTAAGGTCTCATAAAATTATATTATAATAATAAGATAAAAAAATATTAATGAATGAGTACATTTTATTGAAATAATTTTTCTTTTAAAAAATTATACTAATTATAAAATTGAAAATAAATACTTTTGTTTCATAAAAATATCAACACTTAATTAATAATTTATAAAACATTTATTTACTTATACAATGATATAATTATATAATATTACCATTTATAAGATGATTAAATTTTATTTATACTTTCATAGGTGATGTTACTATTCATTTTCTTGATTTACTATTTATAAGGTTCATATTACTATTCCTACGGTCAATTTACTATTTCATCGTTATAGGTTCCTTAACTTCTAGAAATACCTCTTATTTCATTCATTATTCATTTATAATGTTTGTATTGTGTTCTTAATGTTATTTTTTTTGTGATTATACTGTATGAAATAATCATAAGAAATGGAGATAAAATTTTGGGTTATTACATTTAAAACTTTTAGACATATGATTAAAGGATACTCTAAGATCTTATCCTATGGATTTAAAAGGTGGTTGGGACCAACACCTTCATTGAGTTGAGATTTCTTGCAATAATATTTTTCACTTGAGAATTTAGATGGCTCTTTCTAAATCCATTTTATGGAATGACATGTATCACTCTAACATACTGGAATGAAGTTGCAGAAAGAAATCTATTGGGACCTGAGTAAGCTGATGAGATAGAAAAGAAGGTTATATCCATTCAATAATAAGTAAAGAGATCACAAATTTTATATAAATTCTATATTTATAATGATCATAATGATTTAGAATTTGAATTTGTTGATAAGATCTTACTTTGAATTTATCTATGGAATAAATAAGTGAAAACTAATCCCTAGGTATACTAGTCACATTAAAATACTTGATCATATCAGGATAGTAGCTTAACATTTGAAACTTCCACTGAACCTATCTCAAGTTCATGATTTGTTCCTTATATCACTCCTAAGGAAGTAAATACCTGATCCATCACATGTACTGAACTCAGATGTCGTACGACTGGAGTATGATACTTCTTATGAGGAATGACCAGTAGAGATTATGGATCAAATAGAGAAAGTTATATAAAACATTACCACTCACCTAGTCAATTTTTTGTGGAAAATACACCAGTGTGAGGAAAATATATGGGAACTTGAGGATATGATGAGGAATATGTATCCTTATTTTTTTGTATCCGAATGAAAAATTTTGAGGGTGAAATTCATTTTAAGGGTGGAAGAATGTAACACCTAAAGTTTTAATAAATTAAATTTATTTGATATCTTTTTCTACATGAAATACTGGGATAGATTAAGTTACAAAAAATACCAAGTTTGGATTATGTTATACAAAATCCCGAGTTTAGCTTGCATTACACACAACACCGAGTTTAAATGAAACTTGACATACAATTAAAATATTATTAGTTAATATGATAGTTATCAGATAGCCAATGGAATGGATGGTATGAATAGGATTAACTAAATTATAAAAATATGATATATATATATATATAATTAATTATTTTGTGACCAATTAATTAGAAATGAAAATAAAACCCTTTTGAAAACTTTCTTTGAAAAATTATTTTTATACGCACAAGTGTGTTTTAGATAAATAAACCAACCAAATAAATTTTGGTTAATTATTTTAATGAATTTTAAATATTATATATTCAGTATTTTCTTTTTAAAATTCATCTTATATGTCACATACATGACTTATTTTAAAGGTAAATTTCATTTAATTTCCATTCGTTCTTTGTTTTGGGTGTCTCCCAAGCTTTTTTGGAGGAAAGGGTGAGTTTTCATGATTTGGGCCAAACCGTGAGCCCATATCCAGATTTAAAAACCAATTTTGTTTATTTTATAACTATTTCATTTTTAATATTTTTCACCCATTCCAATTCATAAATGGCCTCCCCTGACCTATTAACACTACCATTTCAACTTGGACCCTTTAGGAATCCATAATAATGGTGGATTTGGGTTTTTATTTAAGGGATTGGGCCCACCCAAAAGCCCATTTCCAGTTTAAAAAAACATTTTTTTAATTAATAACTTATTTAATTTTAAGTATTTTTTTGGTGATTACAAGTTTCACCCAAGACCACTGAACCGAGACACACTCCCGTCCTCTTTCTCCCCTCTTTTGATCTCTTGGTCATTGTGAATTAGTGCAGAACATCATAGAGTCTCTCAAATCGAGACTTGAAGAGGTAACTTCTTTCCTTCTCAACTATCTAAATTATTACTATTTTTCCTCAATTATAGTTCCTAATTAAACCCTTCCTCCTCCTCTTTGATCCTAAAATTCATGGAAACCCTCCAAGTCAGTCAAAACCTCTTTGGAACCCCTTTGAAGGGGGATTTGGTGGATGAACTTCCAAGAATCTCAAGTAAGTGTCTCTCTTCCTTAGTTACTCCCCTTTCCATGAAGTTTATTTCACTTTCCATGAAGTTACAAATTACCAGGGGATTGGTTTTAGAACCTAGGGTTTAACGTTGGTTTTTCTTGGTCAATTCTTGTGGTTTTAGGTTCGATATAATTTCCTCTTGGTGTGGCGATGGTGTGACTTGATTTTCTTATAGTGATTCAAGGGTTTACTTTGTTTTGGTATGTGATTCCAATGTTTATGAAATATTTTTGTCTTATAATTTTGTATTTATCATATTTTAAGGTTTATATAATTTTATTATTTCTACAGAAATCAGTTTTAGTGGTGTTTCTATTGAAATTGAATTTTAAATGCCAATTTGGTTGGAAATTGGGGGTTTTCCAAAGAAATGGTTTATTGGTGTATTATGGGCTGCCCTATAAATACTTAGTTGTTTTTATTGAACTATAATAGGGCTGAAAATAATTTTTTTAATGTTTAACCCCTTTGGTTGTTGCTGCAAAAATGGGCTTTAATGGTGTTTGTAAAGAAAATGAAGTTTTGGTGCCACTTTCGTGTGAAAATAAAGGTTTTACAACGTTATCACTTATTGTTTAACATGGGGCTGCCCTAAAATTGATTTTTTTGGTCTGAATTTATTTTTTTGGTAACTTAAAAGTTTGAAAATAGTGTAAAAGTGGGGTTCTTATGGGGTTTTGTGTGAAAAACAATACGGGATTTGGCGAAATTGTTTCATTAAAAATCAAAGTGTTTGTTGTGTTTTTTAAGTGGTATAAAATGTGATAGATGTTGTAATAGGTGTATGTGAACATTATTGGTGTTTTACATAAAAATGGATACGTTTTTCATACTTAAATTGTTTGATCACAATGGTGGAAGCCCGAATACCTAGGCGGGGTGGATGTGTACTAGTACAGCTAGTGGACTAGATGGGTTTTGTACCTATTCCACCTAGAATTTGCATAAAGAAAAATCTAAATAAACTATGTGGATGATTATTGGGGACCACTATGTTATGGGTATGTTCCCTACTAGTGTCTTGTGCACAAGAATGGATTTTACTATGGTTACTTTACACTGAGGTACGAGGTGCGTGGGGCCCGAGTCTATCTAGTGCCAAGGGGTGTTCCTGATTTTGTTGCTCATTGTATTTGTGGTATTTTAGATTTTATTTGGGTGTTTTTGGAAGTAATTTAAATTTTATAACATGTCTATTTAAATGTGTAAATATTCTGAAAATTTTATCTTGAAAACTGTTTTCAATTGAAAGTTTCCTTTCTTGGAATTTATCACTGCTTTTCTTTGCGTATTAAAACTGATTGTGTTTTCAAATTGTATTGCATGCTCTTTGGAATAATTGGGTGGTATGCTATTTGGATTAGTCTTAAACCCAACTTACACCCCTTGGGTGTATGTAGACTTTATTATGCTTGACTCAGGTAAAGGGAAGGCTATGGGTGATGGCAGTTTAGGGTGTTAGTTCCCATCCTTGGCGCAGAGTTGTAGAGACGGCTTGTGGGTGGTGACCACATGTCGTGTGGAGTACTTGGGTATATTTTTATGTTGTTTCTTTGTGTATTTGGACCTTCTTTAGTGCATTTTAACTTATGTATTCAGTTATTTATTTTTGTATAAACCTTTTTTGGTATGAATTTTTCAGATTCAGTTTATCAAATGTTTTGATGTTTTATGTATACATATTCAGGTAAATCATTCCCAAACCAATATAAATGATACCCAGGAACTTGTTCCCACTCGTGGGGATAGGGAACACCCTTCAGGACTTACCACGGGCTGGGTTTGGTGCCAGTAATAGTGGTAAAGATATTCGGTTCGCGATAAAATGGTATCAAAGGAGGCTAATGTTTTTGGGTTATATTGCTATTTTGGGATGAGTCAGGATAGTCCGGAGCTAGGAATGTCAAGGCTTGGGTTTTTGGTTGTGAGTAGCATGTCTAGACCACACCTCTCATGGAATACCTTGATTCACTAGGGGATGTTGGAATTTATGGATTGATTTCACTTCCAGGTGAGATGTGTGGGCTATAGACCACACATGGACATCAGGCAGAGGTGGAGTAGTTGTTTCTTTTATTACTAGAATGTATTTAGATTATTTATATTTTATGTAATTGATTAAAATTTTCATAATTGTGGTATTGATTATTGTTTTGTGAATATTGCATTTTGTAGCAACATGGCTCCCCAGAAAGATCCCATGGACCCATGAGAGGAAGTTGGAGAGAGTTCTCCCACGCCGATTAATCAGAGGCTAGTCGAGGCTGTGGTTTGGGATTTCCAAGATCTATGTCAGGGACTGACCCATTCTCCTATTCTTGATAGGGATGAAGAGACAGGTCCTAGGAAATATAAAGCTCAGGAGTTTCTAAAAAACAAGCCTCCTACCTTCCAAGGTAGCTTAGAACCCCAGGAAGCAGAGGAATGACTCGAGAAAGATCGAGCACATGTTTGAGTTTTTGGATACACCTTAGGAGCTTAGGGTGAAATGTGCCTCCTTTCTGTTGGAGGGTCCCAGCCATAAGTGGTGGGAGTTAGTGCTTCAGAATGGGAAGAATGAGCAGATGCGTTGGGGAGATTTCAAGGCCGTCTTCAATGAACAGTACTACACTAAGGTCTTGGCATATGACAGGTCCTGAGAGTTTATGGACCTTGTTTAGGGGAATCTTTCTGTGATGGATAATGCTAACTGTTTTGATTAGTTGGTTCGTTATGCCCCTGAAATTGTCTCTAATGAACAATTAAGGCCCAAAGGTTTGAGAAAGGATTCCAAACAGAGATATACTCCCAGGTCTTCCTGTTCAGGATGAGGACCTATGCTGAGGTCGTTGACCAGGCATGTATGGTGGAGATCGACCATAAAATCAGGGCTAGTTTTTCTGGGACAGTATCATTAGTGGACAATGGAAGCTCCTTAGAGAATAAAAGGAAGTGGGAGGAACAGGTGAATAAAGGAGGTGTTAGTTCAGGACACTCTTCTAGGCAGTTTTCATTTGCGGCTTCTGATGCGAAATCAGTCGTGTGCCACCAGTGTGGGAAACAAGGGAACATCCGACTAGTATTACCACTTCCTCCAAATATTTGTTACCAGTGTGGAGGCATGAGGCATTTACAACGCTTCTGCAGGGTGTCACGTCCACTTCCGAGTGGGGCAGGGTTAGTGGAATCAAGAGGAGTGCTAGCACAGTCCGAGCCGTCGAGGAATGAGGGATATCGATTTGGAGGTTGTGGTGGTAGGGCTGGGTCATCTTCTAGGTAGATCCATTTCAGAGCACATCCATAGACGAGTGGAAATCCTCAGGCAGAGACCAGAAATCTCCATGCAGTGGATCAGGCACCAGCAGGATCGGAGGCGGGACCATCGACAGTTCGAGGTACCGTTTTGATCATATCTTCTATAGTCGCTATCCTTTTTGATACTGTTTATTCTGTTTCATTCATTTTGGCCTGTTGTGTGTACTTGATGAATTTACCAACTGACTTGTTGTATCTTGCGATGGAGTTGGTGATGCTGTTGGGAAAGAAGAAGGAGCAGGGTCTCATGTGCCCCTCATGTGCGCTTTCCGTGTTAGGGGCTGAGATGGAGTGGGACCTCTTGGTCCTAGTTATGGAACTGTTTGACATAATACTTGGAATGTATTGTCTAGTACACTTCCAGGCAGACATTTATTTCTACAAATGGTGAGTGAGTTTCATGTCACCTGATGGGAGTCGTCGGGTTTTTCGTGGAGAATGGGATCCTTGGTTGGGTCATGCAAGGCCTCCACTCCCAGAGTTGGGCAGTCTTATCTTCTATTTAGCTTCGATCGTACTATAGGATGATGTTATTTACCTTGAAGGTGCAATACCTCATGTAGTGAATGATTTTTTGAGGTATTCCCAGATGAATTTTCAGGTTTCCCCCTATAGCGGGATGTGGAGTTTTCGATTGATCTGGTGCTGGGAACACAACTGATATCTCTTCCCTAATATTGTATGGGCCCCAATGAGACAAGAGAATTAAAGATATAGCTAGAATAATTAAAATCCAATGGATTCATTCACTTGAGAATCTCTCCTTTGGACACTCCTGTGTTGTTCGCAAAAAAGGCCGACGGATCTCTCCGGTTGTGCATTGACTACTAGAAGATGAATAAGGTAAAAATTAAGAACAAATACCATTTTCCCAGAATAGATGATTTGTTCGATCTGTTTAAGGGGGAAAAGTGGTTCTCAAAGATATACCTACATTTGGGGTATCATCAACTCAGGGTGAAGGAGTCAGATATCCCAAAGACAACCTTCCGAAGTAGGTATGACCACTTTGAGTATTTGGTCATGCCCTTCAGATTGACTAATGATCCAACGGTCTTTATGGAACTCATGAACAAGGTGTTCCATCAGTATCTAGATTCCTTGGTTGTGGTGTTCGTGGATGATATTATAGTATACTCTGGCTCTGAGGAGGAACACAAACATCACTTGAGGATCGTCTTGGGAACTTTGCGGGATCACTGCCTCTATGCAAAGTTGTCAAAGTGCACTTTCTGGATTAGGGAAGTGAGATTTCTGGGGCATGTGATCTATGAGCAGGGGGTTTTAATGGACCTCCAGAAGATTAGTATGGTTATGTCATGGGAGCAGCCGAATAATGTTTTCGAGATCAGGAGTTTCCTTGGCCTGGCTGGTTATTACAGGTGATTCATTCAGGATTTCTCTCGGCTTGCTTCACCAATGACCACACTCACCTGGAAAGGGGTGAAGTTTGTATGGGGCCTAGAATGTCAAGAATCATTCAAGGAGCTGAAGAGGCAGTTGACTATTGACCTTGTACTGATTTTTCTAGAGGCAGGAAAGGGATATGTGGTATATTGTGATGCTTCAGGTATGGGTCTTGGGTGCATGCTTATGCAGGATGATCACGTGGTGGCGTATGGATCTTGACAAATCTGACCACACGAAATGAACTAACTGAACCATGAATTGGATTTGGCAGTAGTGATGCATGCTTTGAAGACTTGGAATCACTACCTCTTTGGGGAGAAGTCTGTGGTCTACTCTGATCACAAAATATTTTCCTATATCTTCTTGCTGAAGGACCTCAACTTGAGGCAGCATCGTTGGATCGATTACTTTCAGGGGTTCGACATTGACATTGTATATACCCCAAGGAAGGGTAATGTGGTGGCCGGTTCTTTGATAGGAATAGTTCTAGTGAAAGCTTTGAGGAATTCCAATGATGAGTGGACTTTGATGGGGCTCTTTTCTCAGATGCATGTGGAGACCAGGGAACACAATGCAGATGCGTTCTTGGAAAGAGTCTAGTTGAATCCTTCTCTGTTCGAGTTGATTCAGTAAGAACATCCTAGTGATGAGATTTTTCAATGGTTGGAGTAGTTTCTTTATGGTGTGGAGGCATCCTCTAATTGTTCCTCGTCTCCCGAGGTCATCTTGTGCTTCAAGGGCCGTTCAGTAGTGCTGGTATCTCTACGGAAGGTGGTGATGGAGTAAAACCACCAGTCTTAGTGGGATTTCCATCCAGGTTCCACCAAGATGTATTATGACGTCCGTTGGTAGTTCTGGTGGCCTGGTATGAGACGAGAGATAGCTGAATTTGTGTCTAGATGCCACACATGCCAACAGGTGAAAATAGAGCATCAAGGGCTCTCCGGTTTGCTCCTACCATTACCCATTCCTACTTGGAAGTGGGACTAGGTCTCCATGGAATTCATTGTTGTCTTACCTTGTACACCTTGGGGTAAGAATTCAATTTGGGTGGTGATTGACCATCTGACCAAATCAACCCACTTCATTCCAATCATAAATACAACTAAAGTAGATGAGTTGGGCCTTTTGTATCTTCAAGAGGTGGTGAGACACCATGGAGTGCCATCAGCAGTTTTCTCATATAGAGACCCCCGTTTCACTTCTCGGTTTTGGGAAGGCCTTCAGAAGGCCTTGGAGTCCCAGATTAAGATGAGCATGTGTTGACACTCCTTTCCATCACAGAGTCTAACGACTGAAAAAGGGGAATTACTTAAAACAAAGTGATTCATCCTTTGAAGAAACATCAAAAATTGACAAAGGCATGAACAAGGATTTGCTTCATCATGGGCCGCGCAGGTTCCAAGATGGTCGCCCAGGGTACCTACGTGCTACATATTGGGCGAGTAGGTGACCTACGGGCCCTATATGATTTTCTCCCAAGGTCTTCAGGAGCCTATAAATACCCCTTGTGGGCCCCCCATTTCGAGGAGGAAAAATCCAGAAACTCAGATTTGAGCTCTCGGTGCCCTAGTCTCTTCTCGAATCCTTCCGAACACTTGTAAGGTAATTTATTACCTAGAACGGAAGATCTAAAGAGGGGGAACAAGGCCCAAGCATTAAAATTCACCAACACATGCACACCTAGGTGTTTAACCCTTAAGGGAAATGGACACACCTGTGGGCCGCCTTATTAATTCAAACAGAACTTGCGAACCACCCTCCTATAAGCCTTTAGAGATAATACTAAGGGCTTGATCCAAGTCTCACCCAAGTATTACCCTATGGGTTGACAGGCACGCAGGTACACCTGTGCCACGCAGGTATATCTGCGCGACCAGTTCCTGCGCGCCCCAATAGGACCTGCGCGCCTACCTCTTTTTGGGTGCCGCTCCTTCCTATTCATCTCTTTTCTTTAAACCCACCTCTCATATTTAAGATTTGGCCTTCAAAACCCTCTTCAAAGCCATTTTTGAGATGATTCCTTTGTTGGTTTCCTTATCTGAAAGGAATTATATGGAACATCTCTTAAAACCTAGTGATTTACAGATGTTTATGACACTAAGGTTATATATTTCATTCATTCAACATCATCTTTTAAAATGGGAGGATTTTTAACCTGGGCCTCCTTTTCCGGAGTAAGCCCCGGTCTTAATTTCTTTAAATCTGGGCATCCTCCTTAGGAGTAATCCCCAAGTCCCCTATTCATGGGCATCCTCCTCAGGAGTAAACCCCAGTCCAAATTTCCTTAAGCTGGGACTCCTTCTCAGGAGTAATCCCCAATATCGAATATTCTTAATCTAGGCCTCCATCTCAGGAGTAAGCCCCAATTCCCAAATATGGGCATCCTCCTCAGGAGTAAGCCCCAAGTTCCAAATTCCCTTAACCTGGGCCTCCTTTCAGGAGTAATCCCCAGTCATAATTCCCTTTAACCTGGGCCTCCTTTTCAGGAATAATCCCTAGTTCTCAAATACCTTTAACCTGGGCCTCCTTTTTAGGAATAAGCCCCAGTTCTCAAATACCTTTAACTTGGGCCTCCTTATCAGGAATAAGCCCCAGTCATAATTTCTCTTAACCAGTCTTAATTTAATTTTTTATTTGGGCTTCCTTCTTAGGAGTAAAAACCAATCATAATTCCCCTCTAATTTGGGCATCCTTCTCAGGAGTAAGCCCTATGTTAAGTATCCAAATCTCTATAAAGCACATATACCTTTATGGACCTTGTTTTCGGGTTTATTCCCTGAAGTAAATCCAAATACTCATCTATCTAGGCAGTCATACATACATAAGCCCCACATCATTTCTTATGATTGCATCTTTCATGACAAAATTGTAAGGTTTTACCAATACCTCATGTTTCTGACACCGATCATGACTCACGTGAGCTTAGAGTGTAAAAGTAATTATGAAATCTTTCTTTGAGCTATCAATCATGCATAAACATCATACACCATTACTCGAACTACGTGGGTTCTGATTCCTTTTCTAAACAAGGATACGTAGGTAGCCCATCTGCGGGTACGATCCCAACTCTGAAATAACCCATGTCCTTCTGAACGATAATAAACTTTAAGTACCCCACCAAGTGGCTTTAAAACCAGTATGGTTATCATAATGACCACAAGATCTCTATATAATGTATTGAAGGATACCATTGACTAAGAATATCTAACAAATACAGATGATTCTATATCAATGAATAACCTCAAATACATATAAAATATTCTCTAAATCTCATACATATCAATCATTGATTATCAGATCTAAAGAAAAGCTCATTTTCATACTTGGTAATGTAATAAGGATTCACGAACATAACTTAAATCTATAAAGAGAGTCCCAGAGTAGACAATAATTCCCCTCAAAAAGGTGTGATGAGTCCGACCTCCCATCCTCTCGACCAATGAAAATTCTTAAGCCTCATCAATCCACAAATAATGAGCACCTCCCTTTGGAAAGTAGGTCCAAATGGATATAGAATCATTGGATGTTTCCGGTTCTACAAACAAGCCCATTAGAAAATGATTGGAATGCTTGAACCTTAAACCAATGAGGTCATCCCCGATTCCAGCATGAAACAAAAAATGGTGAACCCGACGTTAATCCTTAACCAAGTTAAAATGATGTTTTACTTATTTGTTAGGCCCCTATTTAAACTCAATGAGAGGGTCAACAAAACAATCAATAACATATATGCTCATACAAAATATGTAGTGGCTGAACTTATCTTGATTATGTCTGTTTTATCAAACATGCACTCTTTTCCAAGATCTTCTGCGTTACAGAAATGGATTCTATAAAGTTCACACCTGTGAATACCTCTGTTGTGAATGCGTCTACTTCTACTCATACTGGATAGTTGTCTGCTCTGAAGACGAAATAACCTACTCAGCATCTTCAATGCTGGGTATCAAATGCACTGGTTAAGGAATACCATCAGAATGGTACCATTCCGACTCTAGAGGCTTCTCTATAAGCCCTCCAAGTTAATAATTCACCTTGGTTGTCCGGACAGTGACGACCCGCGATCAAGAAGCAGGTGGTTCCAACCACCATATCCAACAGTTTCGGGTTGTTATCCCTGGAGTTCAATCACCAGTCCCTCCCATATTCTGTGGAGGTGAATGAGAAGGTCGCTAAAGGCCTTAATTCAAGGATACATGAGTCCTTCCCAATGGATCCCATCAATAATTTCCTCCAGACTCGTGCAGAAGTGCGCCCTCAACATGATGAGGGTATCACCTTTAGGGGTTCGACTCAAGTCTCTCAGACCCGAGCATGCAAGACGAACCGCCAGAGGCGAAATCCGGTCAACAGTGAGCATGTTCTTATCTCTTCCATTTCTGGAGAAGTTTACCAACCTACCTTGGTGGAAAACAATGAGCGGGCACACGCACCCGTCCGTTTTAATTCTGCTTTCCAGTAGACTCTTCTGGAAGCAACACACCATTCTCGGCAGGAAATTCCAGTAGAGTACTATAGAAAAGAACATACACCTTTTTATAAATCATCAGCTAGTCAACATGCTCGTCTGACTACATATGATGAAGCCCACCAACCCAATGTTTTGAAAACTGGTAAACAGGAACATACACCTGCTTACACTCATCAATCCTACCAGCAGTCTCGTCTGCCAGTAGTAAAGGAAGTTCATCAAACACATTCGGTGGAGTGAAATTAGATGGCACATACACCTTCTAGTATTGATCAAGCCTACCAATAGTCTCGTTTGGTAGCACCCAGAGAAGTCAATTGGAAAGCCCCAATGACAAACAGGAGGTAGACTCAACTCTCTGCCCCCACACTTGAGTACTGTCAGAATTCACTGACAGGAAAAGGAGGAAAGGAGCAGGCACATACACCTACTCCAGACACAGAATGGACGTATATTCCTGTTTCAGAAACTGAAGTCACCAAGCACATTCTGACAATGGTGAAAGAGCAGAAGCAAATCCCTGCTCATATTCTGGATTCCTGCCAGGATATTATAACAGATTCAACAGCATCACAGGGAAAGAAATGAAAATCTATCCCTACCAGTGGAGTGACACATCAACATATGACTCTGGAGTAGATACACACCTCTATTCCAATCCAAGAGGGTCGTGGGGCATACTCCCCAATGTCATACGGACAACCAAGTCAGGCACATACACCTGATTTGAGTGGAGATAATCAGCCTAACTTGACTATTTCTCCTGAGCAGGCACATACACCTTCCCATAATAACCACTTTCATCAACAAGTGGTTTCCAAAGTGAGTAAGAAGGCGTCTAAGAATAAGACCCATCCAAAATAGTCAAGAAATCAAGAGCCTATCTGTAACGAGGTCTTACTCGATGCTGGAGTTCTTGATGCACTCAGACAATTATCTGTTGAAACTCAAGATTCTACTCTATCATTTCCCAATAGTGGGAACATTAATTCCAAAGGTCTTCATCAGACACTTCCTCATGAAGTCTTTCTTCATGACAATTCGGTTGATTTCAAACTTTCATCTTCAGATGGGAGCCACAAGAACCCATCTGTGTGGCCAGAAGACCAAGGAGAAAAATGTTTCATCTTTTTCTGTAACCCACCATGGTGGTCCTCCAAATGATGATGAATTTAGCTGCAAAAGTCCTCTCTGTAGTAGTAATTCACATTGCCTAGAAAATGCTCCAATGAACAATGTAGTGACAAGAAAACCCTCTTATCTTGAGGAACTTGAAAATGTGAGGCCAGTCATGTCTGATTCTTTATCGTTAGTAGGTGAAATACTTTCTCAATCAGAAGATAGCATGGGGTGTAGGTCATTCTACGAACCACCCCTGGGTCGTTCATCTTCTAGTTTGATCAGTGAATTCTCTACCACTATTGTTGAATCCAATGAAGAAACAAGGAAGAACCAGCTCTGGTCTAATTAGGTAGAAGAATATTTATTGAATGATAAAGAGGAAGTTCCTAATATGAGAAAAAAACTGGCGAAAGGTGAAGTGCCAGTCATGTTTTGGCCCCTGGATGACTCTCATTATGACATTCCAGAAATGTTGAAAGAAGATTGTATTCAAGATATTCATCTCAACATGTGGAAAACTTTTTGTCAATTTAAAAAGAAAATATTATCTTATGATGAATATGAAAATCATGTCAAGATAATAGAAGGGTTACAATGCCAAATTGACTTGGAATCTCTCTCAATTTCCCGATATCCGAAGGCTGAAAAGAAGCAGAGCGCCCTTCCGTGTTCATGCCTTGGTGCACTAAGAAGATTGCGCCAGTTAATTTCCAATGCCCCATCTGGTATTCATATTAGGGGATGTGATATTCATGGAGCACTGCATTTCACTGTACTCTCCAGTCAACAAAGCCCGCCGAAAATGGTCTCATGCAATGTTATTACCCATGGCCGACCAGAGCCAATTGGATTTGTTTGTAATAAAAGGCTTTCTCAGGAACATGCCTTAACTAGTTCTTCCCAAAGTCAGTCATACAAAGAACAAGTTGTAAAATTAATCTTTCATCAGGAAAATAATAATATCGAATAGGCTTCTCGTTTAGATTGAGTGCATCATCAGGTGACATAAGTGTCAGAAATCATCCAATGTTCATTTGAACCAGGTGATAAAAGTGGATGCATGTTGATTCATCCAGCCAATTTCCGGACTAAAATCCGCAAGATCAGGAGAAATTTTAAGAAAGTCTCATATGTAGTAGCTCAAGAACCACCCCAGCTTTCTAGACAGGGGACTCTTTTTACCCAACCCTTAGAATCAACAAATACGATTAGAGGATTTGAGTAGGAAAATCCCCAATCCACCAAACTGGGTACTTTTTCAAATCCTCAATCTCTTCCTCAAATAAAGTTATTCTTCTCTCAATTAGGGAAGAATCCAAAAGAGGAATGAAGAGCTGAATTATCAGGAGATTCCCTCCAAATTATGGTTCATCAAGAAGTTCCTGAGGGATCAAATAAACAAAAGAAAATTTCTCATCAAAGAAATGGAATAATACAGTATCGTGGAAATGCCAATAGAAGGGATGCAATGCGTTATGCATCAATTAATGTCATCAATTCCATTGTTTCTGATCCTCTAGAACATGAGGCTCACTCAGAGGGATCAGATGAAGAGATTCCTGCTCAAGAAGTTGTACACACAGACAAAAATGAAGAAGGAGTGCATATACGAAATCAAAGGCTTACCCAAAATCTGGGTATTCCTTCAAATAACCAACTTTACCCTCTTTGAAAGGCGTCCAACAAGGGGAAAGGAAAGAATCAGGTCACATACCCTTCCTCTGGAGAGGGCCAATCACTCTCACTAGAGCAAAGATTTTCACAACAAGAGAAAGAAATGAGGGAATTGAGGAGGTTGAATGCAGAACTACTTCAAGGTAGTCTTCCTCCTAAGCGTGCTGGAGTCAGTCAGCCAAGGGAATTTGTTGAGGATATTGAGATGGATCAAGAAAATCCTCCTTTACCAGTACACCCACAAAGGTCTAATCCTATGGGTCATGCGCAACAATAGCCGGTGTTGTTATCATCAGTTGCAGTACCATCCACCACATCTGTCCAAACTTCAGTTATTACAACTGCTTAATTCCAAGCTCAACCAGATGTTTCTCAAAAGTTAATAACTACTATTGAGCCATTAACAGCTCGGTTGGAAGCTATGGAGGGAAAACGTGCTCAAAATAAACTAGAAAAGAGAGCTTACCCTGAATGGGTTGATACAATTCCCCCCCCATCAAATTTTGCAAGTACCACATTCCTAATCTTTAATGGTTCGGGAGACCCAGAGGAACACTTAACACATTTTGTTTCTCATTGTGACCCTATGATGGGAACCCCTCAGCAACATGAAGAAGTTAAGCTCAGGTGTTTTGTACAATCATTACAAGGGCCAGCTTTTATTAGTTATACAAGCTTGAAATCCCGGTCAATTACCAGATGGGAGGATCTCTTCCTAAGATTACTTCTTCAATTTAGATCAACTTTGACAAAGACAACAGTTTTTGATCTTACAAATTGTAAGAAAAGGGAGAATGATAGGGTTTTAGATTTCATTGCTCGCTGGAAGGGATTAACATATTCCCTAAGCTTAGCACTCCCTCAAGAGGAATTGTTGCTAATCTGTGTGGAAAATTTGCATGATGAGTTGCGCACACCGTTGATAACTTTGAAATACAAAGGAGGGTTTCGAGACCTTACTTCGATCGCTCAGCAGATCGAAGACTATCTTACAAATACTAAGGATAAAACTTGTGTAATTCCATCAGCTCTGGGAAGGAGAATGGGTAGAGCAGTGACTGTTACAGTTACAATTAAACAAGCACCTGTACCTGCTTCTACTTCAAAGCCTTCATCTTTCTGAAGGACTCCACCACCTGAGCATTAACAACAGAGGCCATTTCATCAAGATGCTCAAAGAGATCAAAGACGGAAAAAATTTGAGGATCTGAAGAGTAAAGTTTATTCTTTCCAAAATGAACAAGTTCTTGGTTACTTCATTTCGGCTCTGGAAAATAATTTTGTTCAATTACCAAGGCCCAAAAGGCCGAATAAGGAAGGATATGAAGACCGTCCCAATTATTTCCCATTTCCTCAAATGTTGGGACATTCCATTCAAGAGTTTTTTGTCTTCAAGGACCTCCTGTAAAAAATGGTGGACTCGAGAAAAGTTAAATTGAAAGGTTCTTTAGCTCAGGTAGTATGTGTTACTACTACAGATCCAGAGGAAGAAGGCGAGTGATAAGAAGTTAAAAGAAAAAATGCATAGAAATATGATGATTGGATGGTAAGAAAAACAATCAACCGAAGTCATGCCATTTTTCGAACGCAATTGAAGAAACCAATTGTGTATTCTACTATTAATTCCACAACAAATCCCCCTCTATCAAAGGGAAAATCCTCAAATAAATGACATAATTCAAAGAAATAAGATCAGTCAGAAGAAGATGAATTCATGTCAAAACCAAAGTTGTCTTTGACTCTGGCATATTTTATTCCATCTACTTCGAAGCCACGAGCACCGCCCCACCAAATGACACAACCTAAACTGGCTAATCAGGCATAGTATTCATCAGATGAAGAGTTGATCTTTGGTTATGTTAATATGATTCACTTAACAGATCCTTATGCCAGTCATAGTTTTGAGCTCGATGATCCAGAATTCCCTGTATCAAATAGAGGAATTAGAGGAAATTCCAGAGGTCTAAGATACAGAGGAAGATTTGGATATCCCAGAAGACACTATTCCAATTCTAATCCTGCTAGAATTATATATGCAGTAGAAACTCGTGGCAGAGCCCTTCAGCGAGCTCAACAAGAACAAGCAAGTTCTTCCACACATGGAATATTTAGTCCTAGAACAATCATTCTGGAGGATCGGTTGGAGGTTACACCTTCTTACTCTCAGCAGGTAAATAGACCTATTTGGTCTAATCTTCCAAATCTAGGAGTATTTACAACTCCTACCCTAATACAAGATTCATCTACTTCCAAAGCATCAACTTCTAAGGCACCTGCAAAACCACATGTTCCTGTTGGGAAACACAGACCTTTGGATAAAAAATATCATGTCTTGAAGCATTTGGCCCAAGTACCATCCAAGTTATCAATTCTGGATTCCTTGAATCTATCAAAGGATCTTCAAGAGGCACTCATCGAGGATTTTTCAAGTCCTCCGGAATTCGAAACTGCAATTGTTGCGGCTAAAGTCTTCCATGTAGAGAATAATCCTAAAGAATGCCATGCAGTGATGTCTTTCACAGATGAAGATGAAGATGATGTTGTGCATGGACATATTAGACCTTTGTATTTATCTGGTAAGGTCAATGATGTAGACATTCTAAGAGCTTTCATTGATAATGGTTCAGGAGTCAACCTCATCCCCATTCATACACTTCGTCGATTGGGCCTCACCGAATCTGACTTATCCCCTTCTACTTTGATATTTAAAGGATATGATAAAAATGAACAAGAACCTATGGGAGAGATCACACTCAGAACTCAGTTTGGAGATCTTGTATCCAATTCAGATTTCATGGTTGTTTGTCATGAAACAACTTTCAACATTTTTCATGGAAGACCTTGGATACATCAACATGCATCTATTCCTTCATCATACCATCAATGTCTCAATTATTATTTAAATGGAAAAATTGGGACATTGTATGGTGATAAAGCCCCATTCAAAACATGTGAATCTCAATACATTGAGGCATAATTCTATCACATGGAGGGTAAGAAGAAATCCACAATAAGGGAGGTTACCAAAGTTAATGCTCCATATGGGTTAGAAAAGATTCCAGTTAACCCATTCATACATGTGACTACAGATTATGTGTTGCCTATCGGTCAAATTGACAAGATAGACCCAAATCCAAATACTCTTATGAAAACTTCCATAATGTCAATTACGACAATCAAGCCAGACAACATGGGAGAAATTGGTGATTTACCAAGAAATGATGGAAGCTCAAATGGAGATTTCTTCATTTCATCCACTGAAATCCAGCAAGTCTATACTTCGCCAACCAGGCCAGAAGAAGTTATAGCAATGCCAGAGGTAAACGATGATATCAATTCTCAATCCATCATCTCCTCTTTATTACCCAAGTAAGACCCTTCATCGTCAATAGGGTCAGAAATGGAAGCCTCTTCTTAAAGATGTTCAAATTTTAAAATCTCTATTGATCCTGGAAATTATGATTCATCATCTAGTATGCAAGTTGAAATAGAAGAAATAACACATGTTTAAGAAGAAGAGGAAGATCTCAGGGATGCTCCTCCAGCATTTGAAGAGGGTATCTCTACCACTGTGGATGAACTCAGAGAAATAAATCTGGGTACAGAAGAAGATCCATGCCCCACTGTAATTAGTGCAACCATGACTCTTGAAGAGCAAGAAATTTATATTTCATTTTTGAAGAAAAATCGAGATATATTCGCTTGGAACTATATATAAATTCTCGGGCTTGATCCTGATGTTGCTACTCATCGTTTGGGTTTTCCAGAAGAACACCGAGGATTCAAGAAAGACGCAAGAAGAACACACCCAACTTATGCTTCCAAAATTGAAGCTGAGGTGGATAATCTTATCAAAGCTAACTTCATCAGAGAAGTTTAATATCCCAAATGGATGGCTAATATTGACCCTGTGAAAAATAAGAACGGATAAATTAGAGTTTTAATTGATTTTAGAGATCTTAATCGGCATTTTCCTAAGGATGACTTTCCAGTTCTGATCACAAAACTCTTAATTGATGCAACATCTGGCTATAAATCACTTTCCTTCATGAATGGATATTCTGGGTATAATCAAATCTGAATGGCTCCAGAGGATGAAGAATCTACAGCCTTTAGAGCCCCTCATGGTATGTTTTTCTATCGGGTAATGCCCTTTGGCCTGAAGAATGCAGACGCAACATATCAGCGTTCCATGCATCGTATCTTCAAACCCTTTTTAGGGAAGTTTGTTGAATGTTATGTGGATGAATTGGTGGTTAAATCCATACAACGTTCTAATCACTTGGATGATTGGGAAATTATATTCCACAAACTTCTACAACACAATTTAAAGATGAACCCCTTAAAATGTGCTTTTGGGGTAACCTTAGGAAAATTTATCAGCTTTGTTGTATGCCATCGGGGTATCTAAGTCAATCCTAAGAAGAAAAAGTCAATCCTTGGTATGTCACCTCCTCAAAATTTGAAATATTTGAGAGGACTTGAAGGAAACTTGGCCTATATTCAGAGTTTCATCGCTAATTTGGCAGGAAAAGGTTTACCCTTCACCAAATTGATGAATAAGGGAGTCACTTACCAGTGGAATAAAGAATGTCAAGAAGCATTTAATATTCTCAATAAATATCTCTTGAGTCCACCGGTAATAATTCCACCTGTTGAAGGATGACCACTTATTTTTTATGTGATAACTTTAGAGAGATCATTGGGTGCCTTTCTTTCCCAGAAGAATGATCCTGGGAATGAAAACAACCTCTACAATCTCAGTCAGACTATTCTTGAAGCAGAAACCCGATATTCAAGTATTGAGAAGTGCTGCCTAGCATTAATATTTGCACTTCAGAAATGGAGACACTACCTGCAACATCACGAGGTCCAATTGGTATCTCGTAATAACCCGCTCAAATTTATCCTTAGCCATCCAATTCTTACAGGACGTCTGGAAAGGTGGGCAGTTATTTGGCAGTAATTTGATATCCAGTTTGTGTTTCAAAAGGAAATAAAGGGACAAGCTCTAGAGTATTTCCTTGTAGAAGATGCTTCAGTAGAAGATACATATTTAGATATTGAACTTCATGATGAAGAAGTCTTTGTTATTCAAGATAATATTCAAACATGGGAAATGTACTTTGATGGTTCTTCCATAAGTCTAACAGGGAAGAAAATGGAAGATCCTAAATTCAACAAAGTTGGGTTAGGAATTGTACTTATTTCCCTGGAAAAGGCAGTGCTACCTTATTCCTTATTATTGTGGGAAGGCGGTACAAACAATGAAGAAGAATACCAAGCTCTCATCGCAAGATTGGAGTTGGCGCTTCAAGTACAAGTGAATCACTTAAGGGTGAAAGGTGATTCATACCTGGTAATCAAACAAGTCAATGGGAATTATGCCATCATAAAATAAGAGTTAATCCGTTTGTATGATTGCGTCAGAGAGTTAATGGAGGAATTTCCTACGGAAGCAACATTTTCTTATGTGCCGCGATCACAAAATGCCCAAGCTGATGCACTGGCTAATATATTCATAGCCCTGGAAGATCCAAATCGGGACGAGACAATCATCGATATTGCCCACCGTCGTACAATTTCACCTTATGTTCAAACCATAATAGAGGAAATCAATGAAATTTGTCCCATTTCAAAACCATATGGTCATACTACAGGATGGATGAAACCTATCAGGGAATACCTTCAAAATGGAACACTTCCACCTGATAGAGCCTAGAAAGAACAAATGCGTCGACATATGGTCAATTTTACTCTTTATGACATCCCTGATCACCTAGAAAAAATTCTCTACAAAAGAGGTTTTGATGGAGTTCTCTTTAGATGCATTGATAGTGAAGAGACAATGGCTGTCATGAAAGAAGTACATGCAGGAGTCTGTGGTTCCCACCAGTATAGACATAGACTATCTGATCAAATTCAAAGTCTTGGATACTTTTGTCCTTCAATGATACAAGAGTGTGTTGAATTCATGAAGAAGTGTCATTCATGCCAAGTATCTGCCAACTTCATTCACCAACCCCCAAAGTTGCTTCATACGGCTAAATACTCATGGCCATTTGCCACATGGGGAATGAATTTGGTGGGACCTTACCCTTCAGCTACAACCAAGAAGTTTAAGTATATTCTTACTGCTACTGACTTCTTTTCCAAATGGGAAAAGGCAATACCTCTCAAGGAAGTTAGTTTTAAAATCATTGTTAGCTTCATCAAGTCTAACATCATTACCAGATTTGGTGTCCCTCATACCATATTGATGGAAAATGGCACCAACTTCTGTTCATCTAAGGTAAGGAAGTTGTATCAAGAATAAAACATCAAATCCAACCATTCATCTCGGTATCATGCAGCGGCCAGTGGCCAGATAAAATCCTTCAATAAGACTCTTTCAAATATACAGTAAAAGATGGTGGATAAAGATAATAATTCATGGTCTGATAAACTATTTCATGTTTTATGGGCTTAACGAACCACCACCCGTACCGCTACACGGTCAACTCCATATTCATTGGTATATGGAACAGAGGCAATCTTGTCCATTGAGGTTCAATTACCTTCGCTCAAAGTGGCCATTTGTGATCAGTCATCTACAGATGAACAATCTCAAAAGCGATTGGATGAATTGGAATGATTAGATGAAAAAATATTGTGCACCCTGCACCACTTGTAAGTCTATCAGAATCAAATAGCACGAGCTTTGAACAAAAAAGTTCATATTCGTTCATTCATTCAGGGAGAATTGGTATTGGTTCTCAGAACTCCAATGATACCAGGAAAGAAACCTCCCAAGCTTGAGCCAAAGTGGGAAGGACCTTACTCAATACATAAGGTCTACTCCAATGGAGATTATTCTTTAATCTCAATGGATGGAGAACTCATCACAACTCCAACCAATGCCAGATTTCTGAAGATATGTTTTTTATAACAAAAATACAACATTTTGGTCCATACATATGACCTTAAACTATTCACACCATCGTCCAACATGACATTAAACTATGTCCCCATTGTCCTCACTGTAAGACATTAAACTGCATAGTAATACGTCCTAGCTACATGACACTAAAATGTACAACACTCTATCATCCAGCATGACATTAAACTGCATAGTCCCCAAAGTCCTTACTAGAAGACTTTAAACTGAATAATCCTCTCTTTTGTCCTTACTACATGACATTAAAATACATAGTCCCCCATTGTCCAACATGACATTAAACTGTGTACAACCCCTTATACGTCCAATATGACATTAAATTGTGCATCGTTAGGGTTGTTAATACCTCTTGTTTCTCACACAGAGTACGAATCACGTGAGCTTAGAGTAAACTTCAACCATAACACCCTCTCTGGGCCACTAACCATGCGTAAGTACCAACACCATTTTTTAGGTTATTGTTCTCAAAAACAACTTGATCACCAATTCATTCTTCAATTGAACTACGTGGACTTTGATCCTTGACTTCTAGGGTGGGTACGTAGGCAACCTCCCTAGGTTCAAGCCCAAAACTAATCTCTTCACATCGGTTAATCTCCATCTAATACGATGTTAATTTGTGAAGCCACCCCCAGAATCAATATCTTTACATTGGTTCACCTTTTTCCTTGCTATATGACGTTAAACTGTACATCACTTTAGTCCTGTATGATAATAAACTACAACATTATTTGACACCCTCACCTAAGAGGGAATCATTATTTACATTGATCTTCAATCATGTTATATTCTAAAGACTACGTGCATACATGGAAATGCCCGAACCTTTTATCTTTGGTCAAACCATCATTGTACTAAAGTCCCCTTTAACCCTTCATATGTACGAACCAAATCTGTACAAAGGGTATTTCAAGAACTACGTGCGGCTTGATTCCCATCTTTATGGGATACGTAAGAACGTTTGAGTTTCCCTCAAATCCAGCCCCAAGTCTTTGGGCCTAACACCAAATTCCACTTTTATTCCCTTGGCTGAAAAGTCCCCTTGTGAAAGCATGAATGTGGCATGAAAACCCCGGTCTTCATTCCCATCAAGTTTATAAAACACACACTGTGTATTCATTATTATGGTCTGAGTTCTATGACCCTAAACTAAGATCTCCTACACTCTCATCCCACATGACCTTAAACTGTATTTCAAGAACTACGTATGGATTTATTCCCATTCTTATAGGATACGTAGTGAAATCCAGCACCTCAATTCAGGACCCAGCCACAACATGATTATGGTTAGTATTGGTTTGTGTATCTTTACATACATTAGACAATTCCCATTTTTATATGTCATACTCCTAACCTTAAATACTTCCAGATCTCCATAACCCTTTTCTTGACTTCTGGTCACAAAATGTCCAATTTCTGAGAGTTCTTTTTCCTGACTATGCAGCATGTTCCCTTAGGCGGCCTTACATAAATAGTCCACATAACAGACCTGTCAGCCAAAAGATGCCATTATTTGACTATGCATCCAATGCCCTTAGGTGGCCTTGCATAATTCAACCCCCTAACGGGTTTGTTAAATAATGGAAAATTAATTCATGGAAAGAAAACCACTTTTGTCCTTAGTTTTCTTAACGAAAATATGTAGGGATCCGCAAAAATAGCCATCCTTAACATATTTGTCCCATACTCTTTTTCATGATCTGAAAGTATTCAAGTCTATTGTTTATATTTCCCTTCCCTACGTTTGGGTCAGAACTTCGTAGGAGTGACATTCATCCAATTCTTAGACAATCTGGATTGGAAATATTCTCTCCATATTCAAGTACTTCTCTCTATATAGAAAACTCTATTCTTTGGAAAATTTGAATCTCTATAAACTTTCGCCGGCTTTTTAGTAGTAGAAAAGTAAATTTCTAAGAGTTCTTTTTCCTGACTCTGCAGCATGTGCCCTTGGGCGGCCTTGCATAAGTAGTCTACATAACAGACCTGTCAGCCAAAAGATGCTATTATTTGACTATGCAGCCAATGCCCTTAAGCGGCCCTGCATAATTCAACCCCCTAACGAGTTTGTTAAATAGTGGTAACTTTATTCTTTGGAAATACTTCTTCTAATGCCTCTTAGTCCTTTTTCATATCATTCCTCATATTCAAAATTTCTTAATTCATATTTTACATGTTTTTCCCCATACTTGAGTGTGGTAATATGTTTTCAGATAAATTATCAAGGAATTGAGTCAATTTTTAATCCATTCGGTCAAAGCTATTTCGACCTTAAACATTAGCCTTTTTTATTTCCGACGTGCATGACTTTAAACTTCCCACAAAAGACAATGGAACTCTGAACAAAATTCAAGTCCCATCTCACTAAACATACATTTCGTATGACTTAGGTAATATTGAGCAATTAAAAGATTCAAAGTTTGTAGGGTTATTTTTATAATCCTAGTAAAAATCAAACTATACTTACTAGGCCCATTGTCTTAGGTAAAAATTTAAAGCAGGCAACAAAAGAATGCAGGAACAAATTATTGAAGATGAAAGTGTTTTTCATTGATGCACAAGAGTTAGAAGGACATCCACAGACTGGAGTCTCTTCTCTTTTTCAGGAATTACAAAAGACTTTCAACATAACTCTTCACTTGATTTACGGCATCCCGATCTTTATCAGCAGCCTCCTGGAATTCATTCATTCAACTGGATACAATAAGAGATGTAGTGATACCAGCTCTTCTTGGAACAATTGTAAAAGGATGTTCTTGAGTGCGGTTTGAGAAACTTTTCTGCCAATCAAACAGTGACTCTGTTTCTGTCCAAGAGACTTGGAAGATGGATACATGGATTTGAGAATGGAGCATTGGATGTAAAGAGACATTTGGAGAGAGTACCCTTTTTAGATATGGTTCTAATACCATGATAGTATTTTCTCCACTAAATGGCAGCATAAAACATATCATCCCACAGGTTTTCCATTTTCATATCTGCAAGGAAATGGCATGGAGGAAAATTTTGAAAGTTCACACCATTGTTGCTGCTCTTAATGAATGACCTAACCAAAATAGAGAGATAGAAGTGCGAATGAATCTTGGGAATATAACTCTTTGTATCTGAAACGTTGACTCCTTGCAGATGACCTTGGTCATACGGAGGTAGGTAGATGCTCTGTGGGAAATTAAAATGATATTTCTTCAAGTACTTTTCCAAATCTGGGAGAGTGCTGTTGTAGATAGTATAGTAATCATGGCCAATGACATTCATCATATCATCAATCCTCTTTCTAGCCAGTTCATCACCCGTTCCGATTCTTCTAGGAGCCATTGAATCTACATAAAGGTCGAATAATTAACTCTTAAGTGAGTTGATTTTTCATAAAATTTGTGAAGAAATTCGGAAAAAATGGCTAAGGCATTAAGGTGCACAAGTACAAAGTTGGCGCGCAAGTGTAACTATGTCGCGCAAGTTTTAGCACGCAGGTATCACCATGCAGGTCAAAATACCTCTACAGCAGCGTGACATGAATAGAAGCAATAAAATCATGGAAAATAAACAACCTGGGCAACGAGAGCAACCTGTGTGGTGAAACTTCGAACTGTTCAAAGTTGGGTGATTTGCACAAGAATGAGGAGCATATTTATAGTCCAGGACGCACCCCTATGTGCCAAAGCTTGCGCGCCTCTCACCTGTGCGCCACTATCTGCGTGCTTCGAACCTATGCGCCTCCCTTCCTTCGTTTTCTTCTTTACCTCAGAGTCACATCCTCATTCCTTTCAGATCCAACTCTGAGGGGGGGATTTTGTTAATGCTCCTTTTCATCACAGAGTCAAACGAATGAAAAAGGGGAATACCTTAAAACAAAGTGATTCATCTTTTGAAGAAATATCAAAAATTGAAAAAGGCATGAACAAGGATTTGCTTTAGCATGGGCCGCGCAGGTTCTAAGACAGTCGTGCAGGGTACCTGCATGCTACATATTGGGCGCGCAGGTGACCTGTGCGCCCTATATGATTTTATCCCAAGGTCTTTAGGAGCCTATAAATACCCCTTGTGGGCCCCCCATTTCGAGAAGAAAAAATCTAGAAACTCATATTTGATCTCTCGCCGCCCTAGTCTCTTCTCGAAGCCTTTCAAACACTTATAAGGTAATTTCTTACCTAGAACGGAAGATCTAAAGAAGGGGAACAAAGCCTAAGTGTTGAAATTCACCAACACCTGCACACCTAGGTGTTTAACCCTTAAAGGAAATGGACACACCTGCGCGCCACCTTATTCCTTCAAACAGAACCTACGTGCCACCCTCCTATAAGCCTTTAGGGATAATACTAAGAGCTCAACCCAAGTCTTGCCCAAGTATTACCCTATGGGTTGACAGGTGCGCAGGTACACCTGTGCCACACATGTATATCTGCGCGACCAGTACCTGTGTGCCCCAATAGGACCTGCATGCCTACATATTTTTGGGTGCCTCTCCTGCCTATTCATCTCTTTTCTTCAAACCCACATCTCCTCTTCAATATTTATCCTTCAAAACCCTCTTCAAATCCATTTTTGGCATGGTTCCTTTGTTGGTTTCCTTATCTGAAAGGAATTATATGGAACATATCTTAAAACCTAGTGATTTACATATCTTTATGTCACTAAGCTTAGAGATTTCATTCGTTCAACCTCATCCTTTAAAATGAGAGGATTTTTAACCTGGTCCTCCTTTTCAAGAGTAAGCAACGATCTTAATTTCTTTAAATTTGGGAATCCTCCTTAGGAGTAAGACCCAAGTCCTCTATTCATAGGAATCCTCCTCAAGAGTATGCCCCAGTCCAAATTTCCTTAAACTGGGCCTCCTTCTCAGAAGTAATCCCCAATCTCAAATCTTCTTAATCTGGGCCTCCTTATCAGGAGTAAGCCCCAGTTCGCAAATATGGGCATCCTCCTCCGGAGTAAGCCCCAAGTTCCAAATTCCCTTAACCTAATCCTCCTTTAAAGAGTAAGCCCCATTCATAATTCCCTTTAACCTAGGACCCCTTTCAGGAGTAATCCCTAGTCATAATTCCCTTTAACCTGGGCCTCCTTTTTAGGAATAAGCCCCAGTTCTCAAATACCTTTAACCTGGGTCTCCTTTTCAGGAATAATCCCAAGTTCTCAAATACATTTAACCTGGGCCTCCTTCTCAGGAATAATCCCCCGTCATAATTTCTCTTAACTAGTCTTAATTTACTTTTGATTTGGGATTCCTTCTCAGGAGTAAAACCCAATCATAAGTCCCCTCTAATTTGGGCATCCTTCTCAGGAGTAATCCCTAAGTTAAGTATCCAAATCTCCATAAAGCACATATACCTTTATGGACCTTATTCCCAGGTTTCTTCCCTGAAGTAAATCCCAATACTCATCTTTCTGGGCAGTCATACATACATAATCCCCACATCATTTCTTATGCTTGCATCTTTCGTGACACAATTGTCAGGTTTTACCAATACCTCTTGTTTCTCACACCGAGCATGACTCACGTGAGCTTAGAGTGTAAAAGTAGTTATGAAATCTTTCTTTGATCTATCAATCATGCATAAACATCATACTCCATTACTCAAACTATGTGAGTTCTGATTCCTTTTCTAAACAAGGATACGTAGGTAGTCCATCTGCAGGTACGATCCCAACTCTGAAATAACCCATGTCATTCTAAATGAAAATAAACTTCAAGTGCCCCACTGAGTAGCTTTAAAACCAGTATGGTTATCATAATGACCATGAGATCTCTATATAATGTATTGAAGGATACCATTGACTAAGAATTTCTAACAAATACAGATGATTCTCTATCAATAAAGAACCTCAAATACATATAAAATATTCTCTAAATCTCATACATATCAATCATTGATTGTCAGATCTAAAGGAAAGCTCATTTTCATACTTGGTAATGTAATAAGGATTCATGAACATAACTTAAATCTATAAAGAGAGTCATGGAGTATAAAATAATTCCCCTAAAAAAGTGTGATGAGTCTGACCTCCCATCCTCTCGACCAATGCAAATTCTTAAGCCTCATCGATCTACAAATAATGAGCACCTACCTTTGGAAAGTAGGTTCAAATGGATATAGAATCATTGGATGTTTCCGGTTATACGAACAAACCCTTTAGAAACTGATTTGAATGTTTGAACCTTAAACCAACGAGGTCATCCCTGATTCCAGCGCGGAACAACATGACATACCATCCTCAGACAGATGGTCAGACAGAGAGGGCAAATCAGATTTTGGAGGACATGCTCCGTGCATGTGTCCTGGACTTTGGAGGTTCCTACTATATCCATTTGATGCTAGTTGAGTTTTCTTATAATAATTGTTACCAATCCTCTATTTGAATGGATCATTTTGAGGTGCTCTATGGTCGGCTTTTTCAGTCCCCCCTATGTTGGGCTGAGGTAGGTAAGACCTCACTACTAGGGTCGAGTCTGGTGCATGAGATGTCTGATAAGGTGAATTTGATCAGGTAGAATTTATTGATAGCTCAGAGTTACTATAAATTATATGCTAACTGGAGGCATCAAGACCTAGAGTTTTTTGTGGGTGACAGGGTATTCTTGAATGTGGCCCCTCGTCTGGGCCATCGTCGATTGGGGAAGCAAGGGAAGTTGACGCCATGATATGTCAAGCCCTTTGAGATCATCAAAAGTATTATAAATGTAGAGTAAAAGTTGTCTTTACCTTCTTAGTTTACATCCATCCATGATTTCTTCCATGTCTCCCAGTTAAATAAATACAACCCAAATCCTTCCCATGTGCTGAGTTGGGAAAAACTGGAGATAGAGCCTGACTTGTCTATTGTTGAGCAGCCGGTGCAAATAGTGGAATCCCAAGAGAAGGTTCTTGGAGGGAGGTCCATTCTGTTGGTAAGTATTCATTATTAGAATGGGAATGATGCACATGAGACATGGGAGTGAAATTCATGGGTTGAGGAAGAGTACCCATTCTTGTTTTCCAATCAAGCTTCAGGTTGACTTTCTAGGGCGGAAAGTCTTTCATAGTGGGGATAATTGTCACATACATGAATTATTTTAAAGGTAAATTTTATTTAATTTCCATTCATTCTTTTTTAGGGTCTCCCATGATTTTTTGGAGGAAAGGGTGAGTTTTCATGATTTGGGCCAAACCGTGAGCCCATTTCCAGATTTAAAAACCAATTTTTTTTCTTTTATAACTATTTAATTTTTTAATATTTTGCACCCATTACAATTACTAAATAGATTCCCATGACCTGTTAACACCACCATTTAAATTTGGAACCTTTATAAATCCATAATAATGGTGGATTTGGGTTTTTATTTAAGGAATCGGGCCAGACTGAAATACCATTTCTAGTTTTAAAAAAGATTGTTTAATTAATAAATTATTAAATTTTGAGGATTTTTCAGTGATTCCAAGTTTCACCCAATCCCACTGAACCCATACATGCGCCCATCCTCTTTAACCCCTCTTTAGAGCTTGTGGTAATCACGAATTAGTGCAGAACATCATAGGGTTTCTCAAATCGACCAGATTTGAAGAGGTAACCTCTTTCCTTCTTTATTCTCTCAATTCTTACTCTTTTTCCATCATTCCAGTTCCTAATTCAACCCTTCCTCCTCTTATTCTAACCTAAAATCCATGGAATCCCTTCGAGTCACTCAAAACCTCTTTGGAACCCCATTTTAAGGGGGATTCAGTGGAGTAACGTCAAAGAATCTCAAGTAAGTGTCTCTCCTCCTTAGTTTTCCCCCTTTCCATGAAGTTTCTTTCAATTTCCTTGAAGTTACAAATTTACAGTGGGTAGGGTTTAGAACCTAGGGTTTAAACTTGGGGTTTTTTGGTCACTTATTGTGGTTTTTGGTTCGATCTAAGTCCCTCTTGGTGCGGCAGTGGTGCAACACGATTTTCTTATGGTGATTCAAGGGTTTCCTTTGTTTTGGTAAGTGATTCTAATGTTTATGAAATCTTTGTGTATTATAATATTGTATTTATCATATTTTCAGGTTTATATCATTGTATTATTTCTTCAAAAATTATTTTTAGTGGTGTTTCTATTGAAATTGAATTATAAATTCCAATTTGGTGTGAAATTGGGGGTTTTCCAAAGAAATGTTTTATTGGTGTATTTTGGGAAGCCCTATAAATACCTAGTTGTTTTTATTGAACTGTAATAGGGATTAAAATACTATTTTTAATGTTTATCCCCTTTGTTTGTTTCTGAAAAAAGTATTTTAATGGTGTTTGTAAAGAAAGTGATGTTTTGGTGCCACTTTTGTGTGAAAATGGAGGTTTTACAAAGTTATCACTTCTTGTTTAACATGGGGCTGCCCTAAAATTGATTTTTTTTTGTTTTCATTGAAATTTATTGGGCTTCATTTAATGTTTTTGTAACTTAAATGTGTTCACATAGGGTACTAGTGGGGTTCTTAAGGGGTTTTGTGTGCAAAATAATATGAGATTTTGAGAAATTGTTTCATAAGAAATCAAAGTGTTTGTTGTGTGTTTTAAGTGGTATAAAATGTGATAGATATTGTACTGGTTTTATGTGACCATTAGTGTTGTTTTATATAAAAATGTATATGATTTTCATGATGAAATTATTTTAGTACAAAGGGGGAAGCCTGGGTACCTAGGTGGGGCAGATGTGTACTAGTACGGATAGTGGACCAGATGGGTTTTTTCCCTGTTCCACCTAGAATTTGGATAAAAACAACTATAAATAAACTATGTGGATGATTATTTGGGACCACAAGGTTATGTTTATATTCCCTACTAGTGTAATATGCATGATAATGTATTTTACTATGGTTAATTTACACCGAGGTACAAGATGCATGTAGCCCGAGACTATCTAGTGCCTAGGGGTGTTCCTGATTTTGTTGCTCATTGTATTTGTGGTATTTTCCCTTGTATTGGGGTGTTTTTGGAAGTAATTTACAGTATATGAAATGTCTATTTAAATGTGTGAACATTATGAAAATTTTATCTTGAAAACTATTTTCAAATGAAAGTTGCATTTCTTGGAATTTATCACTGCTTTTCTTTGCGTATTAAAACTGCTTTCTTTTTCACATTGTATTGCATGCTATTTGGAATCATTGGGTGGTATACTATTGGGATTATGCTCAAACTATAATTACATCCCTTGGGTGTAAGTAGACTTTATTATGCTTGAATTAGGTAAAGGGAATGGTATGGGTGATGGCGGTTCAGGGTGTTAGTTCTAATCCTTGGTGCAGAGTTGTGGAGACGGCTTATGGGTCATAACCCCATGTCGTGTGGAGTCCTTGGGTCCATTTTTATGTTTTTTATTTGTGTATTTGGATATATTTTTAGTGAATTTGAACTTATTTATTATGTTATGGGTTTTTTTTATAAAACTTGTTTGGTATGAATTTTTCAGATTCAGTTTATCAAATGTTTTGATGTTTTATGTATACATATTCGGGTAAATTGTTCCCAAACCAAGATAAATGATACCCAGACACATGTGCCAGCCCATGGGAATAGGGAATTCCCTTTGGGACTTGAAACGCTCTGGGTTTTTTGCCGGTAATACTGGTGACCAGATTCGGTTCGTGACATTATATGTTTTCTAGACAAGATATAAGAATAAATCCAATTTTATGCTTAGTATATTTTTCTAAAAAGAAGTTTTGTCACCTTATTATGGTGAAATTATTTTAAAACTAAAATTTTCCACTTTTAGAAAATTAATTTGATAAAATAAACTTCCTTTTTTAAATTTTAATATAAAAATTATATTAGGATAATTTTTTGGGGGGTTTTTACTGAAAAGTTTCATTTTTTGATGAATAGTGATAAAATACTGACTTTTAATTGAAACTTTCCTTTTTTGTTTAATTTATTTATAAATTTAAATTTGAATTTAAATTGTTTTTAAGTATAATTAGTTAAATTATACATAAATTAATCCAACTTAGGTCATTGGAATCAATTTTAAATTTAAATTTGATATAAAAAGTTTGTAAACTTTTGATCGTTTCCTCTCTTAAAACCTTCTTTCTCATTGCATCATTGAGGTTAATTTTAAATTAAATTCTACCACTTATATGAATGTAATTTAGAAAAATATATTTCATATTTTGAATAATAATAATTTATATTATATAATAATGTTAAATTAATTTTTTACCATAATGATTAGTTAAAACAGTTAAAATTGATTTACGTGATTAAGGTTAAAACAACGTTTTGCGCATTACAAGAGTTTATATTAAAATTAATTTTACACATACATATTATTTTTATTTAATGAATTTGATTTAAAATTTATAGTAAGTATATATGAATTGTCTAATAAATCTTATTTAAATTTTATTCTTAAAGGATAAATTACTTAGGTAAATAAAAAGATACAAGTTACCATGGTAAAAACAAAAAGGGTAATATTGAGTAAACATAAATACTGAGGAAAAAATGATAAAAATTTGTTTCTTTTTTATGTGGTGGAGGTGTTTCTATAAAAACTCAACACCCTATATTATTTATATATTTTTGAGGCACACAGGGTACGAGAGACCTCCCAATAGTGAATAATTTTGGGTATTTACAAAAATGCCACTCCTCCTCAATTATAAAAGGGCACTCACTCTCCCCCATTATTCACACCTATAAATTTTTTTGGATTAACCAAAACCTAAAAAAACTCCAAAAATCACAAAAACTCATCCTATAATCCTTATTTTTGGAATAAATCCAACTTATAAAGGATTTAGTGCAAACCTAAGGAGGATACCTGAAAAAGAGCTAATGTTCTTCAATGAGCATCTTTATTTTATTTTTTTCTAAAACTTATTCCATTATTATTATACCATGATTACATAATAATTGTAACACCCCAAGCTTCTACGGTACGTTTCCCTTCGAATAATGTGATAGCGTGTGTTGTACGCAACGCCGAGTTCTAACACACCATAACTAATCAAACTAGCCGTTATGAATAGTAATACCTACTTTTTGAAATTATATATATTTTATATTTGAAAATGGACTTCATTTTTGGATTCGGAATATCAAAATTAGCCTAGGGTGAAATTTTGGTACATTTCGGATAACTTTCATATTTTGATGAATAGTGAAAATTACTAAATTTTAATTAAAAACAACTTTTTTAATCAAAATAATTAATAGTGATAAATTGTGAATTTGAGTGGTTTTAAAGTATATTTAGAATATATTTTTACCATTCAATTTAATTTTTATCATTGGACATAATTTTACAATTAAACCGAACATAAACAAGTGTCAATCTTTTGATAGTTATTATCTCTTAAAAACACGCTTTTTGTTTTGACAGCGGGAATTAATTTTAAATTAATTTCTGCCACTTCTGTGTTTTGAATTTAGGAAAATGAATTCCATATTTGGAATCAGGATGTTCAAATTGTGTAAATAGGTAACTTTTATTTTTACACATTTTGAATAATTACTGCGGTAAATATTTTATTTACCATGGTTAAAGGGTAAATCCGGTAAATAAGGGTTAAAAAAATAATATTATAATAATACTAAATTACCCTAAAACGTGTCCTAACCTTATTGGTGGACACATACCCGACCATGGGCATCCTTGGGTCAATTTGGGGACCCCTTGGAGCCACTTGTATGTGGTAGGGACACATTATATTAATAAAGTTAAAATAAAAATAAAAATGGCATAAGCTTACATCTTTTAGAAGAACACTTTTTACATAGGGTTATACATGTTGGATTTTCGATTATAAATATTAATTAGAAAGATAAAAAGATTTCCTACATAATTATGTTTTATTTATAATTTTTAGACCTTAAATAATTTATTTTATTTATGACACAATGATGATGCAGTAATTACTAAAATAGTAGAAAATTAACATAATTGATATTATAAATACCCAAATAAATATAATATGAAACTTTTAATGAATTAAACTAATTTTCTAGGATAATATGAGATATTAGGATTGATTTAATTGACTTTGTTCTAAGTAATCAATCTGTTATGAGTTTCACAAAAATCAACTATTGAATAGTGTCAAAATTGACATAAAAGAGTTCTTAAAACAAATATTATATTATTAATTGATATTAAATTCCTAAAAATCTAAGGTTCGGCCAAGAGACTTATATTATGATAGGTTAATCATTAATGGACCACTTGGGGGTCGCTTGGATGTATATAGTAAGTTTATTAACCATATTATATAAAAATACAAAGAGACATTGTAAAAGTGAAACTAATTAACTTAGAGTTAATACTTAAAGATAAGGTTAATATAAGTACCCAAACCTGTCTAAATTCTATTGGTTGAGTGTTTTTCGACCTATCCCCACCTTAACCTTTGAATAATCAACTTTGGAGCCATTAGAAACCGAATATGAATTTATTATAAATTAATATGTCTAGCTTTTCCAAAGGTGCCCCTCACCCCTCTTATAAAAGGGCACTCCTCCTTCTCTTTTCTTCACACCTTCAAAGCCTTTTGGTTCGGCCAAACTCTGCCCAAATACTCTCCCAACATCCCTCACTACAACCTAGAGGCCTTAGTTTGATCAGAAAGCCAACCTAAGGAGCCCTTTTGATCAAATCAAAAGGAAGAACCCGAAGAAGAGGTAATGATTTCACCACCCTTTTCTAAGTTCATTTCTTCTTCCACTTCTTCTTCCTTTGTTCTTACCATTCTGAAATAATAACTCCAGTATCTCACATATACTGTGATGTTATTATAAATATGGTACAATCATATTCAGTATTCTATCCACCCTTTGAATAACATGTCACCATACGTGCGTACGTACGGCTTACCGTCTCCACGTCGTGGTGTAATTGTTATTCAATATAATATTATTTGGATGGGTATAATAATGATGTGTAACTCATGTAAATAATAAATATAACATGTTAATGATTCTGTATATATGATATACCATCCATTTATATATTATTTTAATATCAAAAGAATGATATTGTCGCTCGTGCGTACGTACGGACTACCGTCTCCACGAACGCGATGAGATTCATTCTCCATCGTATCCATTCAAGTATAATTATCATTTTATGATTTAAAAATGATGTTTAAGCACTTGATATCATTCTGGATATGAATAAGATACAACAAACATGGCTTATGTAACAAAACATATAAAAGAAAATGAGTAAGTTAACACCCGAAACGATGATAATTCTAAGATATTATTAATAAATCAATGTTAAAAGATCATATATGATATCATATTAATATATATGATTCTTGTATAATTTAATAACAATTATTTCACCATTATACAGGAGGTTAACCTACCCCAACCAAGGAAAAGTACAAGGTAAGGGTTATTTCACAATCTCTTCATTATCCGAGGTTGTATTATACGTAATAATCTACTGGGATCTCTTTATCATCCACATCCATGTTTCTTCGAAATGTATTTCAAAACATTTTTACTATTTACAAGAATATGGGTTAAAGTCATTTATACCCTTGTTTGACTTTTTATAAGAGGTTTATAAAGGAATCTTTCCGTCGTTTTCAAAACAAGGTCCTTTTTAACCTTTTCGACAGAATTGAGGTAAGAATGTTTTTTTTAACTTATACGGCGGGTGCGGTTATTTTCCACCGTTATAAAATCGTCGAAGCTTCCCATACAAGCTTATAAGAATATTTTCAAAGAAAATGTTTTATTTTATATGGATCTTAAATGATTTCAAAATAAAAGGAGATATTTCTTTTAAAAGAATTTTGATTTCATCTATGTCAACATCCTTTGATGGATTTTAAGATTATTTGAAGTTGATTTATTATGATACAAAACTTATATATTGTATTGAAGGTTTTGTGATATGTTTGACTGTGGATGTGCTATTTTTATACCATTCATAGTTTATTGTGAAAGTATTGACATTTCGTATGCTAGTTTTAATACGAATGTTTATGTTATGTTTAAACCTTTTCATATGGGAATGCATTGGACTTAATAAGTGACGGGTGGAGCCCGCTATAGCTCCTCGATGCATCGGTAGGTCTCATGAGACAAACTAGTGTCTTGGCACAAGGCCTTGACAAAATCTTATTTGTAGCCTTGGCACGAGGCCTTGGCTATGTGGTTATGATAGTCTGGCATTATGCATTCCAACATTATGAAAGTGGTTATTGATTTTTGCATGTGATTATTCGATTAGTAGAATATCCATGTGAATAAGTAAATGTCATTATTTCATTTTACTTTTTCCATACCATGTTGAAGTTCAATTTTAAAAGGCTTTTGTTTTAGTAATGCATTGCCTTAAATGTTTATTCTTATTTATGAAAGTTTCCGCTATATTGTTATCCTTACTGGGCATTTGAGCTCACCCCTTTTCTATGTTTTATTTTTCCCCAGGATGTGAAGAAGTAAATTATGAATGACCTGCAGGGATATTATGAGGGGATAGTAGTGTGGATTATGGAGACATTATGTTGTTGTAGTAGTTTTTCATTTTATGATGTAATGTAAAACTTATGAATATATCTAGTGTTTCCAAGGCTACTAAACCAATTGGTCTTTCGAGATTTGATCTTTCTTGTGATCATGCCAATGTTATGTAATAATGCACCGACTCTAGGCAACTAGGGTCGGGGCGTTACAGTTGGTATCAGAGGAAGTTTAGTACAAACCTTGGAAGCTAGATTTAGATAAACTCTGATTAGATCACATAGACCTAAGATGAACTTTGAGGATTAGTATAGAAGAACTTCCTAGAATTTTGGTATTGTAGAGACTTTGTGAGTTTTCCGAGCAATACATCCCTGTCTGGATACGAGCAGGTAGAGGCGGCTCTGGCACAGATGTACCTAGGGGTAAAACCCGAAAACACCGCTTTGAGCTAGACTCGAACGGGAACTGGTGCACGACAACGGGCCTTGCTGCACTCTTGGTTACGACACTCCCGGGGGATATGCTTAGGATAACTCTCACTATCTTTACAAATCATTATGAAGGGTTTATGAGTATATACTTCCTCAAAGAAAACATTTTTATGATTATGGATTATATCCATAAATAGTTCAATTTATGTTAAGTGTTTTATAAGTATGGGATTATGTATTTTGATTCATAAACTGATCTAGTTTATGCCATTGTTTAGAAATGGCGCCTAGTGGAAGAAATGGAAACCGTATCAATGCACGCACTCCATGTAGGGATTGCCCTCCTGCTCAAGATAATTATAGTGGGGCTGGTGATGCAACTGGTGCTGATCAGCTAATCACCATACTGGGACAACTTACTCAGGTTATGAATAATAACCTTACCCGTATGGAGCACCCTGATCCGCAGCGTGGAGGATCAATGTTAGATCGATTCATGAGACAACAACCACCAACGTTCAATGGGAGTACAAATCCCTTAGTAGCTGAGCAATGGATATTTTCCCTAGAGAAAATATTTCAGGCTTTGGGGAGTAGTGAAAGGGAAAAAGTTACCATGGCAGTTTACCGCCTCACTGGAGATGCTGATCAATGGTGGTCATTGATTCAAAACATGAAGGAAGATGATGAAGTATCAAACATGGAATGGAGGGAGTTCAAAGATCTGTTTTTAGAAAAATACTTTCCTCGCGACCATCGAGCAGATATGGAAAGGCAATTTCTGAGTCTGAGACAAAAGGAGGATGAGAATGTCACAAAGTATGAGGCTAACTTTACAAGGTTAGCGAGGTACGCTGGTGATTATATTCACAACCCAAGAAGTAAGATTGATCGTTTCTTTGATGGGTTAAAACCATTTCTCCGTCGAGCATTAGTCTCACAATCCTTTTCATCGTACGAAGACATTGTCTCATGTGCTATCAAGACCGAAAAGGAATTCTCTAAGTCTTATGACTTTAAAGCAAAGCAAGAGAAGAAGAGACCTGCTGATCAATCTGGGAATGGAAATAAGGGGAAGAAGGGAAAGGTTGAATGTCCATCTTGTGGTAAGTGCGGGAAGAAACACCCCGGTGCTTGCCTGAAGGGAATGGGAGTCTGTTACAAGTGTGGTGAAAAAGGCCACCAAGCTCATGATTGCAAGGGGAAGAAGGAAGCTACCAACGTTCAGTGCTACAATTGCAGGGAGATGGGGCATTATGCAAATGCATGTCCTAAGCGTCAGGAGAACTTACCTCAGAAAAGGCCAAGGGATCAAGGCCAGGCTTATGCTATCACTACTGCTGAGGTAGAAGCTCCGAAAGACGTGGTGGCAGGTAATTTAATGGTTTCCTCAAGTTTAGCAAATGCATTATTTGATTCTGGATCATCGCATTGTTTCATATCTTCCCAGTTTTCTAAGAAAATTAGATATTTCCAATTTGATTTAATAAGGGAGTTGTCAGTTAAAACTCCTAAGGGAAGTATCGTTGCAACAAAGTTTTGTGAATCAGTCCCCATTAGAGCACATAAATTTTCTTTATCTGCTGATTTCATCGTCATACCTATGATTGAGTTTGATATAATCCTCGGTATGGACTGGCTTTCGGACTATGATGCGAAGATTTATTGTAAGAAGAAAGAGGTTACGATTCTCGATGTTAATGATAAGGAACACCTTATTTTTAGAGCAGAATCGTCACCACCTAATTCTTATTTAGACCCACCCCCAGTAGCTCAACTTAATTCAATTATTGGGGAGGAAGAGAATGAAATAACTGTCGGTGAGGAAAGGAATGTTCAAATAGAGGATGTACCTGTTGTGAAAGAATTTGTAGATGTATTTCCGGAAGATTTACCTGGACATCCTCCAGAACGAGAAGTTGAGTTTTCTATTGATTTGATTCCTGGATCAAGGCCTATATCGAAGACCCCTTATAGAATGGCCACTGTAGAGTTAGTCGAACTAAAGAAACAACTAGAGGAATTGAGTAATAAGGGATTTATTCGCCCTAGTGTTTCTCCATGGGGAGCCCCTGTTCTTTTTGTTAAAAAGAAAGATGGATCTATGAGGTTATGTATTGACTACAGGGAGATCAATGCTATAACGATAAAGAACAAGTATCCCCTACCTCGTATTGATGATTTATTTGACCAACTGCATGGAGCTCAATACTTTTCAAAGATTGACCTTCGATCTGGATACCATCAGTTGTGTGTGAAGAAGGAAGACATTCCGAAAACTGCATTTCGAACCAGGTACGGGCATTACGAGTTTACTGTAATGCCGTTTGGATTGACTAATGCACCCTCTGTATTCATGGATCTGATGAATAGAGTTTTCAAGGAGTATCTCGATGAATTTGTGGTGGTATTTATTGATGATATCTTGGTATACTCCAAAACCTACAAAGATCATGAAAATCACTTGCGCATTATCTTGAAGACTCTGAGGAGGCATGAATTATATGGAAAGTTTAGCAAGTGTGAATTCTGGCTTCAGGAGATTTCTTTTCTTGGCCATATTGTCTCTAAAGATGGAATCTCTGTTGATCCTTCTAAGACCAAGGCAATCCAAGAATGGCCAGCACCTACGAGTATAACTGAGGTACGTAGTTTTATTGGCTTGGCAGGTTATTATCGACGTTTCGTCCAGAATTTTGCCCGATTGGCTAACCCATTAACGAAGCTCACACGTAAAGGGGTTAAATTTGTTTGGAAAAAAGAGTGTGAAGAATGTTTCGAAGAACTGAAGAGAAGATTAGTCAATGCTCCTATATTGACTCTACCATCGGGGAATGATGGGTTCGTTATTTATAGTGATGCATCGAAGAAAGGACTTGGCTGTGTCCTTATGCAGAATGATAGAGTTATTGCCTATGCATCACGACAGTTGAAAATTCATGAACAAAACTATCCTACTCATGATCTTGAGTTAGCAGCTGTGATCTTTGCTTTGAAGATATGGAGGCACTACCTCTATGGTGAAAAATGTGAGATTTATACTGATCACAAGAGTTTGAAGTATATTTTCTCACAAAAAGAACTCAACATGAGGCAAAGGAGATGGCTTGAATTACTCAAGGATTATGATTGTACGATACACTACCACCCGGGGAAGGCAAACAAGGTGGCAGATGCTTTGAGAAGAAAAGACCATGGAGTTCTGAACATGATGAGAATTGAAAGGGATCCAATTTTCATGGATCTAGTGAAGATGGACATGGGAATAACCAGGGAAGGTGAAACATCAATGCTTTTTCAAATGGTTGCCAAACCATCTTTACTAGAAAGGATTAAGAGTTCTCAGACCTATGATGAAGAATTTCAGAAGAAGATTAAAGCTGTGAATGATGGGAGATTGAGAGACTTTGTGTATGAAGATGGAACTTTGAAATTTGGAAAGAGACTTTGTGTTCCCAATATACCTGATCTAAAAAGGGAATTGCTAGATGATGCTCATAGTTCCAATTTCTCTATACACCCTGGGAGCACCAAAATGTATAGAGATTTGAAGGAACATTTTTGGTGGGACAACATGAAGAGGGAGATTGCTGATTTTGTATCAAGATGTATGGTTTGTCAACAAGTGAAAGCTGGAAGGCAACAACCTGGAGGAGTCATGCAACCTCTTCCCATACCGGAGTGGAAATGGGACAATATTACGATGGACTTTGTCATGGGGCTACCAAAGACTTCTAGAAGGAACGATGCAATATGGGTTATTGTTGATCGTCTTACCAAGTCAGCACATTTTCTTGCTATAAGAGAAGATCTACCCCTGGAACGTCTAGCAAGACTATACATTAATGAAGTTGTGAGACTTCATGGTGTACCCCTATCGATTGTTTCTGATCGTGATCCCCGTTTTACTTCAAGATTCTGGAAAAGTCTTCAGAAATCCCTGGATACTGAACTTCATTTGAGCACTGCTTACCACCCTCAGACAGACGGACAATCAGAACGGACTATTCAAACCTTAGAAGACATGTTGAGATCTTGCTCACTTGATTTTCAGGGTATGTGGGATCAATATTTACCTCTGGTAGAATTTTCCTATAACAATAGCTTCCATTCGAGTATTCAGATGGCACCATATGAAGCGTTATACGGAAAGAGATGTCGTACACCAACCTGTTGGGATGACGTTGGTGAAAGAAAACTTGTAGGCCCAGAACTGGTGGAGGAAACGGTGGAAAAGGTGAAAGTAATCCAAAATCACATCAAAGCAGCTCAAAGTAGGCAGAAGAGCTATGCCGATAATCGAAGGAAGGATTTGGAATTTCAAGTCGGTGATCATGTTTTCCTGAAGGTATCTCCGTGGAAGGGAGTCATACGTTTTGGTAAGAAAGGTAAATTGAGTCCCAGGTACATCGGACCTTTCGAAATTCTAGAACGAATTGGGGCTGTAGCTTACCGATTGGCAATGCCGCCAAGTCTCTCCAAAGTTCACGATGTGTTCCACGTATCTCTGTTGAGGAAATACATGCCTGACCCAACGCATGTACTCACCTATGAAGATTTAGAACTGGAACCCGATCTGTCTTATTGCGAAGAGCCCATCAAGATTCTTGATACGAGAGAACAAGTGCTGAGAAACCGGACGACGCGTCTGGTAAAAGTTTTGTGGAGGAATCATAAGATGGAAGAGGCAACGTGGGAAACCGAGGAACTTATGATGAAGAACCACTCGAGTCTTTTTATGCAGTAATACCCTAGAAATTGCGAGGACACAATTATTTGAAGGAGGGGAGAATGTAACACCCCAAGCTTCTACGGTACGTTTCCCTTCGAATAATGTGATAGCGTGTGTTGTACGCAACACCGAGTTCTAACACACCATAACTAATCAAACTAGCCGTTATGAATAGTAATACCTACTTTTTGAAATTATATATATTTTATATTTGAAAATGGACTTCATTTTTGGATTCGGAATATCAAAATTAGCCTAGGGTGAAATTTTGGTACATTTCGGATAACTTTCATATTTTGATGAATAGTGAAAATTACTAAATTTTAATTAAAAACAACTTTTTTAATCAAAATAATTAATAGTGATAAATTGTGAATTTGAGTGGTTTTAAAGTATATTTAGAATATATTTTTACCATTCAATTTAATGTTTATCATTGGACATAATTTTACAATTAAACCGAACATAAACAAGTGTCAATCTTTTGATAGTTATTATCTCTTAAAAACACGCTTTTTGTTTTGACAGCGGGAATTAATTTTAAATTAATTTCTGCCACTTCTGTGTTTTGAATTTAGGAAAATGAATTCCATATTTGGAATCAGGATGTTCAAATTGTGTAAATAGGTAACTTTTATTTTTACACATTTTGAATAATTACTGCGGTAAATATTTTATTTACCATGGTTAAAGGGTAAATCCGGTAAATAAGGGTTAAAAAAATAATATTATAATAATACTAAATTACCCTAAAACGTGTCCTAACCTTATTGGTGGACACATACCCGACCATGGGCATCCTTGGGTCAATTTGGGGACCCCTTGGAGCCACTTGTATGTGGTAGGGACACATTATATTAATAAAGTTAAAATAAAAATAAAAATGGCATAAGCTTACATCTTTTAGAAGAACACTTTTTACATAGGGTTATACATGTTGGATTTTCGATTATAAATATTAATTAGAAAGATAAAAAGATTTCCTACATAATTATGTTTTATTTATAATTTTTAGACCTTAAATAATTTATTTTATTTATGACACAATGATGATGCAGTAATTACTAAAATAGTAGAAAATTAACATAATTGATATTATAAATACCCAAATAAATATAATATGAAACTTTTAATGAATTAAACTAATTTTCTAGGATAATATGAGATATTAGGATTGATTTAATTGACTTTGTTCTAAGTAATCAATCTGTTATGAGTTTCACAAAAATCAACTATTGAATAGTGTCAAAATTGACATAAAAGAGTTCTTAAAACAAATATTATATTATTAATTGATATTAAATTCCTAAAAATCTAAGGTTCGGCCAAGAGACTTATATTATGATAGGTTAATCATTAATGGACCACTTGGGGGTCGCTTGGATGTATATAGTAAGTTTATTAACCATATTATATAAAAATACAAAGAGACATTGTAAAAGTGAAACTAATTAACTTAGAGTTAATACTTAAAGATAAGGTTAATATAAGTACCCAAACCTGTCTAAATTCTATTGGTTGAGTGTTTTTCGACCTATCCCCACCTTAACCTTTGAATAATCAACTTTGGAGCCATTAGAAACCGAATATGAATTTATTATAAATTAATATGTCTAGCTTTTCCAAAGGTGCCCCTCACCCCTCTTATAAAAGGGCACTCCTCCTTCTCTTTTCTTCACACCTTCAAAGCCTTTTGGTTCGGCCAAACTCTGCCCAAATACTCTCCCAACATCCCTCACTACAACCTAGAGGCCTTAGTTTGATCAGAAAGCCAACCTAAGGAGCCCTTTTGATCAAATCAAAAGGAAGAACCCGAAGAAGAGGTAATGATTTCACCACCCTTTTCTAAGTTCATTTCTTCTTCCACTTCTTCTTCCTTTGTTCTTACCATTCTGAAATAATAACTCCAGTATCTCACATATACTGTGATGTTATTATAAATATGGTACAATCATATTCAGTATTCTATCCACCCTTTGAATAACATGTCACCATACGTGCGTACGTACGGCTTACCGTCTCCACGTCGTGGTGTAATTGTTATTCAATATAATATTATTTGGATGGGTATAATAATGATGTGTAACTCATGTAAATAATAAATATAACATGTTAATGATTCTGTATATATGATATACCATCCATTTATATATTATTTTAATATCAAAAGAATGATATTGTCGCTCGTGCGTACGTACGGACTACCGTCTCCACGAACGCGATGAGATTCATTCTCCATCGTATCCATTCAAGTATAATTATCATTTTATGATTTAAAAATGATGTTTAAGCACTTGATATCATTCTGGATATGAATAAGATACAACAAACATGGCTTATGTAACAAAACATATAAAAGAAAATGAGTAAGTTAACACCCGAAACGATGATAATTCTAAGATATTATTAATAAATCAATGTTAAAAGATCATATATGATATCATATTAATATATATGATTCTTGTATAATTTAATAACAATTATTTCACCATTATACAGGAGGTTAACCTACCCCAACCAAGGAAAAGTACAAGGTAAGGGTTATTTCACAATCTCTTCATTATCCGAGGTTGTATTATACGTAATAATCTACTGGGATCTCTTTATCATCCACATCCATGTTTCTTCGAAATGTATTTCAAAACATTTTTACTATTTACAAGAATATGGGTTAAAGTCATTTATACCCTTGTTTGACTTTTTATAAGAGGTTTATAAAGGAATCTTTCCGTCGTTTTCAAAACAAGGTCCTTTTTAACCTTTTCGACAGAATTGAGGTAAGAATGTTTTTTTTAACTTATACGGTGGGTGCGGTTATTTTCCACCGTTATAAAATCGTCGAAGCTTCCCATACAAGCTTATAAGAATATTTTCAAAGAAAATGTTTTATTTTATATGGATCTTAAATGATTTCAAAATAAAAGGAGATATTTCTTTTAAAAGAATTTTGATTTCATCTATGTCAACATCCTTTGATGGATTTTAAGATTATTTGAAGTTGATTTATTATGATACAAAACTTCTATATTGTATTGAAGGTTTTGTGATATGTTTGACTGTGGATGTGCTATTTTTATACCATTCATAGTTTATTGTGAAAGTATTGACATTTCGTATGCTAGTTTTAATACGAATGTTTATGTTATGTTTAAACCTTTTCATATGGGAATGCATTGGACTTAATAAGTGACGGGTGGAGCCCGCTATAGCTCCTCGATGCATCGGTAGGTCTCATGAGACAAACTAGTGTCTTGGCACAAGGCCTTGACAAAATCTTATTTGTAGCCTTGGCACGAGGCCTTGGCTATGTGGTTATGATAGTCTGGCATTATGTATTCCAACATTATGAAAGTGGTTATTGATTTTTGCATGTGATTATTCGATTAGTAGAATATCCATGTGAATAAGTAAATGTCATTATTTCATTTTACTTTTTCCATACCATGTTGAAGTTCAATTTTAAAAGGCTTTTGTTTTAGTAATGCATTGCCTTAAATGTTTATTCTTATTTATGAAAGTTTCCGCTATATTGTTATCCTTACTGGGCATTTGAGCTCACCCCTTTTCTATGTTTTATTTTTCCCCAGGATGTGAAGAAGTAAATTATGAATGACCTGCAGGGATATTATGAGGGGATAGTAGTGTGGATTATGGAGACATTATGTTGTTGTAGTAGTTTTTCATTTTATGATGTAATGTAAAACTTATGAATATATCTAGTGTTTCCAAGGCTACTAAACCAATCGGTCTTTCGAGATTTGATCTTTCTTGTGATCATGCCAATGTTATGTAATAATGCACCGACTCTAGGCAACTAGGGTCGGGGCGTTACAGTTGGTATCAGAGGAAGTTTAGTACAAACCTTGGAAGCTAGATTTAGATAAACTCTGATTAGATCACATAGACCTAAGATGAACTTTGAGGATTAGTATAGAAGAACTTCCTAGAATTTTGGTATTGTAGAGACTTTGTGAGTTTTCCGAGAAATACATCCCTGTCTGGATACGAGCAGGTAGAGGCGGCTCTGGCACAGATGTACCTAGGGGTAAAACCCGAAAACACCGCTTTGAGCTAGACTCGAACGAGAACTGGTGCACGACAACGGGCCTTGCTGCACTCTTGGTTACGACACTCCCGGGGGATATGCTTAGGATAACTCTCACTATCTTTACAAATCATTATGAAGGGTTTATGAGTATATACTTCCTCAAAGAAAACATTTTTATGATTATGGATTATATCCATAAATAGTTCAATTTATGTTAAGTGTTTTATAAGTATGGGATTATGTATTTTGATTCATAAACTGATCTAGTTTATGCCATTGTTTAGAAATGGCGCCTAGTGGAAGAAATGGAAACCGTATCAATGCACGCACTCCATGTAGGGATTGCCCTCCTGCTCAAGATAATTATAGTGGGGCTGGTGATGCAACTGGTGCTGATCAGCTAATCACCATACTGGGACAACTTACTCAGGTTATGAATAATAACCTTACCCGTATGGAGCACCCTGATCCGCAGCGTGGAGGATCAATGTTAGATCGATTCATGAGACAACAACCACCAACGTTCAATGGGAGTACAAATCCCTTAGTAGCTGAGCAATGGATATTTTCCCTAGAGAAAATATTTCAGGCTTTGGGGAGTAGTGAAAGGGAAAAAGTTACCATGGCAGTTTACCGCCTCACTGGAGATGCTGATCAATGGTGGTCATTGATTCAAAACATGAAGGAAGATGATGAAGTATCAAACATGGAATGGAGGGAGTTCAAAGATCTGTTTTTAGAAAAATACTTTCCTCGCGACCATCGAGCAGATATGGAAAGGCAATTTCTGAGTCTGAGACAAAAGGAGGATGAGAATGTCACAAAGTATGAGGCTAACTTTACAAGGTTAGCGAGGTACGCTGGTGATTATATTCACAACCCAAGAAGTAAGATTGATCGTTTCTTTGATGGGTTAAAACCATTTCTCCGTCGAGCATTAGTCTCACAATCCTTTTCATCGTACGAAGACATTGTCTCATGTGCTATCAAGACCGAAAAGGAATTCTCTAAGTCTTATGACTTTAAAGCAAAGCAAGAGAAGAAGAGACCTGCTGATCAATCTGGGAATGGAAATAAGGGGAAGAAGGGAAAGGTTGAATGTCCATCTTGTGGTAAGTGCGGGAAGAAACACCCCGGTGCTTGCCTGAAGGGAATGGGAGTCTGTTACAAGTGTGGTGAAAAAGGCCACCAAGCTCATGATTGCAAGGGGAAGAAGGAAGCTACCAACGTTCAGTGCTACAATTGCAGGGAGATGGGGCATTATGCAAATGCATGTCCTAAGCGTCAGGAGAACTTACCTCAGAAAAGGCCAAGGGATCAAGGCCAGGCTTATGCTATCACTACTGCTGAGGTAGAAGCTCCGAAAGACGTGGTGGCAGGTAATTTAATGGTTTCCTCAAGTTTAGCAAATGCATTATTTGATTCTGGATCATCGCATTGTTTCATATCTTCCCAGTTTTCTAAGAAAATTAGATATTTCCAATTTGATTTAATAAGGGAGTTGTCAGTTAAAACTCCTAAGGGAAGTATCGTTGCAACAAAGTTTTGTGAATCAGTCCCCATTAGAGCACATAAATTTTCTTTATCTGCTGATTTCATCGTCATACCTATGATTGAGTTTGATATAATCCTCGGTATGGACTGGCTTTCGGACTATGATGCGAAGATTTATTGTAAGAAGAAAGAGGTTACGATTCTCGATGTTAATGATAAGGAACACCTTATTTTTAGAGCAGAATCGTCACCACCTAATTCTTATTTAGACCCACCCCCAGTAGCTCAACTTAATTCAATTATTGGGGAGGAAGAGAATGAAATAACTGTCGGTGAGGAAAGGAATGTTCAAATAGAGGATGTACCTGTTGTGAAAGAATTTGTAGATGTATTTCCGGAAGATTTACCTGGACATCCTCCAGAACGAGAAGTTGAGTTTTCTATTGATTTGATTCCTGGATCAAGGCCTATATCGAAGACCCCTTATAGAATGGCCACTGTAGAGTTAGTCGAACTAAAGAAACAACTAGAGGAATTGAGTAATAAGGGATTTATTCGCCCTAGTGTTTCTCCATGGGGAGCCCCTGTTCTTTTTGTTAAAAAGAAAGATGGATCTATGAGGTTATGTATTGACTACAGGGAGATCAATGCTATAACGATAAAGAACAAGTATCCCCTACCTCGTATTGATGATTTATTTGACCAACTGCATGGAGCTCAATACTTTTCAAAGATTGACCTTCGATCTGGATACCATCAGTTGTGTGTGAAGAAGGAAGACATTCCGAAAACTGCATTTCGAACCAGGTACGGGCATTACGAGTTTACTGTAATGCCGTTTGGATTGACTAATGCACCCTCTGTATTCATGGATCTGATGAATAGAGTTTTCAAGGAGTATCTCGATGAATTTGTGGTGGTATTTATTGATGATATCTTGGTATACTCCAAAACCTACAAAGATCATGAAAATCACTTGCGCATTATCTTGAAGACTCTGAGGAGGCATGAATTATATGGAAAGTTTAGCAAGTGTGAATTCTGGCTTCAGGAGATTTCTTTTCTTGGCCATATTGTCTCTAAAGATGGAATCTCTGTTGATCCTTCTAAGACCAAGGCAATCCAAGAATGGCCAGCACCTACGAGTATAACTGAGGTACGTAGTTTTATTGGCTTGGCAGGTTATTATCGACGTTTCGTCCAGAATTTTGCCCGATTGGCTAACCCATTAACGAAGCTCACACGTAAAGGGGTTAAATTTGTTTGGAAAAAAGAGTGTGAAGAATGTTTCGAAGAACTGAAGAGAAGATTAGTCAATGCTCCTATATTGACTCTACCATCGGGGAATGATGGGTTCGTTATTTATAGTGATGCATCGAAGAAAGGACTTGGCTGTGTCCTTATGCAGAATGATAGAGTTATTGCCTATGCATCACGACAGTTGAAAATTCATGAACAAAACTATCCTACTCATGATCTTGAGTTAGCAGCTGTGATCTTTGCTTTGAAGATATGGAGGCACTACCTCTATGGTGAAAAATGTGAGATTTATACTGATCACAAGAGTTTGAAGTATATTTTCTCACAAAAAGAACTCAACATGAGGCAAAGGAGATGGCTTGAATTACTCAAGGATTATGATTGTACGATACACTACCACCCGGGGAAGGCAAACAAGGTGGCAGATGCTTTGAGAAGAAAAGACCATGGAGTTCTGAACATGATGAGAATTGAAAGGGATCCAATTTTCATGGATCTAGTGAAGATGGACATGGGAATAACCAGGGAAGGTGAAACATCAATGCTTTTTCAAATGGTTGCCAAACCATCTTTACTAGAAAGGATTAAGAGTTCTCAGACCTATGATGAAGAATTTCAGAAGAAGATTAAAGCTGTGAATGATGGGAGATTGAGAGACTTTGTGTATGAAGATGGAACTTTGAAATTTGGAAAGAGACTTTGTGTTCCCAATATACCTGATCTAAAAAGGGAATTGCTAGATGATGCTCATAGTTCCAATTTCTCTATACACCCTGGGAGCACCAAAATGTATAGAGATTTGAAGGAACATTTTTGGTGGGACAACATGAAGAGGGAGATTGCTGATTTTGTATCAAGATGTATGGTTTGTCAACAAGTGAAAGCTGGAAGGCAACAACCTGGAGGAGTCATGCAACCTCTTCCCATACCGGAGTGGAAATGGGACAATATTACGATGGACTTTGTCATGGGGCTACCAAAGACTTCTAGAAGGAACGATGCAATATGGGTTATTGTTGATCGTCTTACCAAGTCAGCACATTTTCTTGCTATAAGAGAAGATCTACCCCTGGAACGTCTAGCAAGACTATACATTAATGAAGTTGTGAGACTTCATGGTGTACCCCTATCGATTGTTTCTGATCGTGATCCCCGTTTTACTTCAAGATTCTGGAAAAGTCTTCAGAAATCCCTGGATACTGAACTTCATTTGAGCACTGCTTACCACCCTCAGACAGACGGACAATCAGAACGGACTATTCAAACCTTAGAAGACATGTTGAGATCTTGCTCACTTGATTTTCAGGGTATGTGGGATCAATATTTACCTCTGGTAGAATTTTCCTATAACAATAGCTTCCATTCGAGTATTCAGATGGCACCATATGAAGCGTTATACGGAAAGAGATGTCGTACACCAACCTGTTGGGATGACGTTGGTGAAAGAAAACTTGTAGGCCCAGAACTGGTGGAGGAAACGGTGGAAAAGGTGAAAGTAATCCAAAATCACATCAAAGCAGCTCAAAGTAGGCAGAAGAGCTATGCCGATAATCGAAGGAAGGATTTGGAATTTCAAGTCGGTGATCATGTTTTCCTGAAGGTATCTCCGTGGAAGGGAGTCATACGTTTTGGTAAGAAAGGTAAATTGAGTCCCAGGTACATCGGACCTTTCGAAATTCTAGAACGAATTGGGGCTGTAGCTTACCGATTGGCAATGCCGCCAAGTCTCTCCAAAGTTCACGATGTGTTCCACGTATCTCTGTTGAGGAAATACATGCCTGACCCAACGCATGTACTCACCTATGAAGATTTAGAACTGGAACCCGATCTGTCTTATTGCGAAGAGCCCATCAAGATTCTTGATACGAGAGAACAAGTGCTGAGAAACCGGACGACGCGTCTGGTAAAAGTTTTGTGGAGGAATCATAAGATGGAAGAGGCAACGTGGGAAACCGAGGAACTTATGATGAAGAACCACTCGAGTCTTTTTATGCAGTAATACCCTAGAAATTGCGAGGACACAATTATTTGAAGGAGGGGAGAATGTAACACCCCAAGCTTCTACGGTACGTTTCCCTTCGAATAATGTGATAGCGTGTGTTGTACGCAACACCGAGTTCTAACACACCATAACTAATCAAACTAGCCGTTATGAATAGTAATACCTACTTTTTGAAATTATATATATTTTATATTTGAAAATGGACTTCATTTTTGGATTCGGAATATCAAAATTAGCCTAGGGTGAAATTTTGGTACATTTCGGATAACTTTCATATTTTGATGAATAGTGAAAATTACTAAATTTTAATTAAAAACAACTTTTTTAATCAAAATAATTAATAGTGATAAATTGTGAATTTGAGTGGTTTTAAAGTATATTTAGAATATATTTTTACCATTCAATTTAATGTTTATCATTGGACATAATTTTACAATTAAACCGAACATAAACAAGTGTCAATCTTTTGATAGTTATTATCTCTTAAAAACACGCTTTTTGTTTTGACAGCGGGAATTAATTTTAAATTAATTTCTGCCACTTCTGTGTTTTGAATTTAGGAAAATGAATTCCATATTTGGAATCAGGATGTTCAAATTGTGTAAATAGGTAACTTTTATTTTTACACATTTTGAATAATTACTGCGGTAAATATTTTATTTACCATGGTTAAAGGGTAAATCCGGTAAATAAGGGTTAAAAAAATAATATTATAATAATACTAAATTACCCTAAAACGTGTCCTAACCTTATTGGTGGACACATACCCGACCATGGGCATCCTTGGGTCAATTTGGGGACCCCTTGGAGCCACTTGTATGTGGTAGGGACACATTATATTAATAAAGTTAAAATAAAAATAAAAATGGCATAAGCTTACATCTTTTAGAAGAACACTTTTTACATAGGGTTATACATGTTGGATTTTCGATTATAAATATTAATTAGAAAGATAAAAAGATTTCCTACATAATTATGTTTTATTTATAATTTTTAGACCTTAAATAATTTATTTTATTTATGACACAATGATGATGCAGTAATTACTAAAATAGTAGAAAATTAACATAATTGATATTATAAATACCCAAATAAATATAATATGAAACTTTTAATGAATTAAACTAATTTTCTAGGATAATATGAGATATTAGGATTGATTTAATTGACTTTGTTCTAAGTAATCAATCTGTTATGAGTTTCACAAAAATCAACTATTGAATAGTGTCAAAATTGACATAAAAGAGTTCTTAAAACAAATATTATATTATTAATTGATATTAAATTCCTAAAAATCTAAGGTTCGGCCAAGAGACTTATATTATGATAGGTTAATCATTAATGGACCACTTGGGGGTCGCTTGGATGTATATAGTAAGTTTATTAACCATATTATATAAAAATACAAAGAGACATTGTAAAAGTGAAACTAATTAACTTAGAGTTAATACTTAAAGATAAGGTTAATATAAGTACCCAAACCTGTCTAAATTCTATTGGTTGAGTGTTTTTCGACCTATCCCCACCTTAACCTTTGAATAATCAACTTTGGAGCCATTAGAAACCGAATATGAATTTATTATAAATTAATATGTCTAGCTTTTCCAAAGGTGCCCCTCACCCCTCTTATAAAAGGGCACTCCTCCTTCTCTTTTCTTCACACCTTCAAAGCCTTTTGGTTCGGCCAAACTCTGCCCAAATACTCTCCCAACATCCCTCACTACAACCTAGAGGCCTTAGTTTGATCAGAAAGCCAACCTAAGGAGCCCTTTTGATCAAATCAAAAGGAAGAACCCGAAGAAGAGGTAATGATTTCACCACCCTTTTCTAAGTTCATTTCTTCTTCCACTTCTTCTTCCTTTGTTCTTACCATTCTGAAATAATAACTCCAGTATCTCACATATACTGTGATGTTATTATAAATATGGTACAATCATATTCAGTATTCTATCCACCCTTTGAATAACATGTCACCATACGTGCGTACGTACGGCTTACCGTCTCCACGTCGTGGTGTAATTGTTATTCAATATAATATTATTTGGATGGGTATAATAATGATGTGTAACTCATGTAAATAATAAATATAACATGTTAATGATTCTGTATATATGATATACCATCCATTTATATATTATTTTAATATCAAAAGAATGATATTGTCGCTCGTGCGTACGTACGGACTACCGTCTCCACGAACGCGATGAGATTCATTCTCCATCGTATCCATTCAAGTATAATTATCATTTTATGATTTAAAAATGATGTTTAAGCACTTGATATCATTCTGGATATGAATAAGATACAACAAACATGGCTTATGTAACAAAACATATAAAAGAAAATGAGTAAGTTAACACCCGAAACGATGATAATTCTAAGATATTATTAATAAATCAATGTTAAAAGATCATATATGATATCATATTAATATATATGATTCTTGTATAATTTAATAACAATTATTTCACCATTATACAGGAGGTTAACCTACCCCAACCAAGGAAAAGTACAAGGTAAGGGTTATTTCACAATCTCTTCATTATCCGAGGTTGTATTATACGTAATAATCTACTGGGATCTCTTTATCATCCACATCCATGTTTCTTCGAAATGTATTTCAAAACATTTTTACTATTTACAAGAATATGGGTTAAAGTCATTTATACCCTTGTTTGACTTTTTATAAGAGGTTTATAAAGGAATCTTTCCGTCGTTTTCAAAACAAGGTCCTTTTTAACCTTTTCGACAGAATTGAGGTAAGAATGTTTTTTTTAACTTATACGGCGGGTGCGGTTATTTTCCGCCGTTATAAAATCGTCGAAGCTTCCCATACAAGCTTATAAGAATATTTTCAAAGAAAATGTTTTATTTTATATGGATCTTAAATGATTTCAAAATAAAAGGAGATATTTCTTTTAAAAGAATTTTGATTTCATCTATGTCAACATCCTTTGATGGATTTTAAGATTATTTGAAGTTGATTTATTATGATACAAAACTTCTATATTGTATTGAAGGTTTTGTGATATGTTTGACTGTGGATGTTCTATTTTTATACCATTCATAGTTTATTGTGAAAGTATTGACATTTCGTATGCTAGTTTTAATACGAATGTTTATGTTATGTTTAAACCTTTTCATATGGGAATGCATTGGACATAATAAGTGACGGGTGGAGCCCGCTATAGCTCCTCGATGCATCGGTAGGTCTCATGAGACAAACTAGTGTCTTGTCATAAGGCCTTGACAAAATCTTATTTGTAGCCTTGGCACGAGGCCTTGGCTATGTGGTTATGATAGTCTGGCATTATGCATTCCAACATTATGAAAGTGGTTATTGATTTTTGCATGTGATTATTCGATTAGTAGAATATCCATGTGAATAAGTAAATGGCATTATTTCATTTTACTTTTGCCATACCATGTTGAAGTTCAATTTTAAAAGGCTTTTGTTTTAGTAATGCATTGCCTTAAATGTTTATTCTTATTTATGAAAGTTTCCGCTATATTGTTATCCTTACTGGGCATTTGAGCTCACCCCTTTTCTATGTTTTATTTTTCCCCAGGATGTGAAGAAGTAAATTATGAATGACCTGCAGGGATATTATGAGGGGATAGTAGTGTGGATTATGGAGACATTATGTTGTTGTAGTAGTTTTTCATTTTATGATGTAATGTAAAACTTATGAATATATCTAGTGTTTCCAAGGCTACTAAACCAATCGGTCTTTCGAGATTTGATCTTTCTTGTGATCATGCCAATGTTATGTAATAATGCACCGACTCTAGGCAACTAGGGTCGGGGCATTACAATAATATAAGTATATTATATATACTTATATTTTTTTATGTTAAGTTTAATACATACAACCACACATTCTTCCATAAAATGGGTTACAGAATCATCTTTCGTGTATACGGCGGACTACCACCTCACAAACCGATGTCATTCATTTTTTGATTACCACATTTAAAGGTTGATAATAATGAAATATTTATAGTTTATATATGATATATATAATATTCATGATGTTATTATACTTCTGTAAATATTATATCACACATAACTTCATTCTTTCCATTTTGTGGGAGTATGATAATGTCATTCGTGTGTACGACAGACTACCACCTCACGAAGCGATGTGATTCATTCACACTTTATATGAAATGTATTAAAGATGATTTTAATAAACATATGTGATATATATAAAATAAAAATGATACTGTAATTATAATATATATATATATATATAAATCATTTAACTTTTTTTCTTTCAATATGGAAAGAAAATGCAAACAATGTTCATGCGTACATACGGCCTACCGTCTCAATGAATGGAATATTTCATTTCATATCACTAAATTTTATGGATTACTATAAATAAATATATAATAAATATATATTATATTTATATCATTTTTTAAATCATTGATATGATGAAACCATTATTGAAGTAAGAAGACAAAAAAAATAACAAGTCAAAACATATATGAAAACCAAAGCAGTTATTACTCGAATCCTAACTTTAACATGAAATTGTTAATAAATAGGTAATAAAGTGGTCATAAGAAAATAATATATGGTATTATATATAAGTAGGATTATTTAAAAGATTTATAATAAATTTATATTTATTATACATGAGGGTTGAACAAGTATGAAGGAAGTCAAGACTTAAGGTAATGGATTTTCATCACACTTTTCACTTCCGTGAGACACATGCCATGTTCAACACATATTTATTTTATATGGTGTATATAATTCCTATGAATATATATTGTTACAATTATAATGAAAAATATCTGGGGTTTAAATATCCCTTTTATGATCTCTCTTTCATGGGGTTTATGGTTCAAAATTTAAAAACTCAGTAGGATATTTTTGTCACAATTTTTCTTCTTTGAGATGTACATTATGTTGTGCACCTATATTATTTCACGAGGTGTGTATAAAACCAAATTGAAATTTAATATCATATATTTATTCATCCTAATGAAATTTTAAATTTCAATTTATGTCATTCCTTCATTGGTATTTTGATTCAATGTTACCAAAGTGGAAAAGATTTTATATTACAATCTCATCGTTTAATGGGATTATTTATGATTAAGTATCCAATATTGAAATATTATGATCTAACTATCAATAATTTTCATGAATTTTCTTATCCTCTAGTTATTCATGATATATTCATGTAATGGTAACATTTTCCACTCTTTTTTACTTAATATAATTAATAAAATTCTTTTTAAGAAAATCCAAAATTATTTACCTATTTGGTTAGAAATATATTTTATTCCAAAACCATGTTTTCTAAATTTTTTTTCAAAAATATTTTAAAATGAAATTTTAAGATCATTTTCAAATAAAATAATTTTTAATTTTTTATGTGTTTTAAATGATTTTCAAAGTTTACTTTATAATTTTCAATGGTTATTTTCAAAGAAAAGGATTTCTACAATTTTTTATGTTTAAAAAATGTTTTAAATGATTTTAAAATCATCTTTTATAAATTTTCAAGGTTATTTTTAAAGAAAAAAGTTTTCAAAAAATTTTATGTTTTAAAAAGCGTTTTTCAAAATGGAAAGTATATTTTCCTCAAGAAATGTTAAAAATGATCTTTTAAAATTAATTTACTTCTAATATGACATATGTTGGTATTACCTATTAATTAATGGGGATATTATCCCAGGATACCATTTATATTCTTTCTGTGAATGGTTTTTTCTTTTATGTCATGATTTTTAGGAAACACATTTCTCTTCCACGGGTTACACCATGATGAAATACATATGAAACACAATTCTTTTTATGGGTTATTCTATGATGAAATGTTTTTGATACCCATTAAATTTCATAGGTTATGATATGATGAATTTTTATGATCTTATGGAATAAATGTGTATGATTTAATTATGTAATGGGTGGGACCTATATCTCCCTCTAATGCATTGGGTATCGATGGATAACTCATGAGTATATATGTTATACGTGAACCTAATTACAAGTTTAAAATGTTATGAACGAACCTGATTACATGTTTACAATATTATATGGGAACCTAATTATATATTACCAATGTTATGTGTGAACCTGATTACATGTTCACAATGTTATACCTGAACTTGATTACATGTTCACAATGTTATTTGTGAAAATGATTACATGTTCATAATCTTATGTGTGAACCTAATTACATGTTCACAATATTATGTGTGGACCTATATTTTATGCCCTAATGATATATATGGACTTGTTTTCATATTCATAAGTTTATATGAGGGCCTGATTTCATATCCTTAACATAATGAGTAACCCTATTTATATTTATACATGTTCAAAATGTTATAAGATGATGTGTATGCAACAATTCTATGACTTATTCAAATTTATGGATCATGTTCTTTGATTATATAATGATTCATGTATTATCAACTGCCAATATTTATTCCATGACTCGGGACTATGATCTTTGATATACATGATATGATTTTTAAATGTTATGCTCATGTCCTCATACCCTTATGTCCATGTTATACTTACAAATCTTCTTTTTTTTACCCTTATTAAGCATCTAAGCTCACTATTTATTATATTTCCTTTCCCCAGGTTATGAATAAAGGTTTTATATAGTGTATATTTATGAGTATTCCTAATTGGGAAGATCTTTGTGGGAAACATTAAAGGTCGTTCTCCAGATTAGAAGATTGAGTTCCATGTTTCCAAAGGCACTAAACTATAATAGTCATTAGGAATGTGTTTGTGTAATGTAATGAATATTCATAAAAAATGATGTAATATCCATGTGTGAGAATCTTCGGTCTCTATATAATGAGTTAAAAAACCCAATAAAGTTTAGTAAACATAAGGATGGTTTTGAAGTCTATCATATATGATACGATAATCATGTGCGTATACAAGGTGTTGTTGAGTATTCTTAAAAGAGTTTTAATAATATAAAATATATCATATAAAAATAAATATTCACTTTATGATTATTTTAAATTAGTTGTATAAATGTATATATGGATATACATTTAATAAAATGTAATGATGATTAATCTCTCAAAGTATAACTTTGAGTTATCCCTAACCAATGTTCATCATAGAGTATTATAATTTATGATGAAATATTAAGTTTAGTGTGAGTAGGATTCTTATATGGAGATACAAAATATGTTTATGAAGCATAAAAAGTGTTTATGCACTGGATGACCCACTAAATATACCACATGGAGTGTTATACACTATGTATTTGCTATCATGGGTGGGGGTGCATGGATCATATTTTGAGTCCCTATTACTTGAGGTTAGTGATATATATTGTATCAAAACCTTTATACTTTGATACCTTTCTACCATAATACATGAATATTATCTAATTAGGGTGTAGTTGGGTATGTCACTGATCATTTCATCAATTGGCGCTCAAACAAAATGGGATTTGTATTGTCTGATGAGTATGAAATCCATTACCTTGATTGAGATATATTGGGGAGTGTGTTGCCGCACTTAGTACATATGATATGATTATCTAATCAAAGGAGGGGTATGTGATGTTATAATCCATAAAAGTGAATGCAATGTTATTTATTCATTGATATGGTCAGTCTATACTCAAAAAATTAAGAACATATGAGTTATCTATATGGGATTGACAGACTCCATATCTCATGTTCACTTGATATCTAGGAAAAAAGGAACATATGAGAATTAACACTAGCATGTGTTGTGACTATTTTACACAAGTATAGAGATACATGTATTTGATGGAGATCATGTATGATCCATTTATATCTTGAGTAGCACTGATTCGTTTCTAGAGGCTTCTCTTTGATAACATTTATGGATCCAGATATTTATATTTGTTTTCAATTTTGAAATAACCCATGGTGTCACACATTGTGTCTGACTAAATTGGTATTGATTTTGACTCATAGATGTTTTTTAAAAGTATTTTAGTGTAATTACAATAGATTTTTGGGAGGGTATTCACATGGTATTTAATTTTATGTAATATATTGAGAATTTGAAGACAGATTTCCAAAAATAGTTTTGTATGATATTAAAGAATGCTTTGGATATGGTTACACATGTTATTGTATATGATACAATATAAGGTGAAATGGAACATAATTTGATTAGGATTTAGTGTAAGTGGTATATTAAAAGATATATACCAAAAATTACCATTTTCAAGTGATGAAATTGGCCCAATCATATTTAATGTCGGGTTATATTATAAAGGCATGAAATTGGATTTTATTCCACTACCTTCTTTAATAATAAGGTATGATCGAGAGTATGTCAGAAAACATAGATATGCCACTGCCTTGTACTCCTTGTCTCAATCATAATTTATGAATTGATTATTTTTTAGGGTATTTTCATGAATAAGTCATAATTTATGACTTCCATATCGTATGGAATATTCTATGTGGGATTAATTCTAATAGTTATCATTCAAATGAATAATTCCCATGATTAGATATAATTAATGAAATGTTACATAAGATGTAACACATGGAAGTAACATTTATAAAAGTGTTTCATAAGTTTATTGAGGTATTAACTCATGTGTTATAATGCATGAGTTAATACATTCACAATCAAGGAGTTCCCTAAAAGGATTTATAAATCCCACATGCAATGGTGTGTAAGGTTATATTCTCTATTCATAGAAGAGACTCCATGAAACTTGAAACTTTCTCCTCTTACATCTTTAAATATGAGGTTATAACAAACCATGATGAGAAGATGAGTTTAATATGAATGATATATGATTTAGTTTTAAACCCATAGATACAACATAGAGGGAAATATCTTTTGATTGTTCCTTGGTGATCATTATCAATCATAAAAAAAATGTAAACAACAAGGACTTCAATATAAAGAACACTAGTTTCCAACTATTATTCAATTGAAATTTAAATGTATTTCATATATCTAAGAATGGTGATCTTGTTTTGGGATTCCTCTATCACTTATATTGCATCTAATAAGTATTGTTAGACCTTTATATATCCTAGAACCCTTGAGTTATCTCATTTTGTAATTGACATTTTATCTTTGTGAGCTTACCTATTCTTATGTAATCATGTGATCATGTGCATTTTGTGCATAATTATCATGTATAACCATATACATCACTATAAATCCACGTCGGAGTGTTATATTATTGGAATTATCATGAATTGATTATATAGGTACCCTAGTCATTGATAATCCTCACCACACCTTATATTGTTATTCATGCTTGTTACATTGTTAATGTTGGTATGCATATGTTGTTATAATATTTTGAGTATGTTATGAACATGTCATTGTTGATGGTACAACAAGTCGACATTTATGCTCATGCTGTGCATGGGAATGCATACACTAGATATAAATGGGTATAAAGAATATTGTGATGGGTACCAAGGGTGACCTAACTCAGTTTTGGATGAGTGCAGGGGTTCCCTGGATCTTGTTTACACATACAGGGGGCCTTAGGTACTATACATGGTGCCTAGGACACTTTATAAGTTATTTCCCTTCCCTTAAAAGTTCACCTATTGGAACAAAATATTCCCTCCACAAAGAGGATGATTATCTTTTTCAATACATGGGGGCTCCTTTAGAACTCAGTATATTTTTCCAGGTCTTCACCGATGAACAATAGATTTACGAGAATAATTTAAGTGGGGAAACATGAAATGGGATATTTATTAGTATATTTGAAGAATATTTCTATGAAAACAAGTAAAAAAATCTTGGTAGTTCACAAGACATGAATCATAAGGGAATCAAAGAACATGATCCATGAGAACATAACATTGACATAAGATATGGAATTATGGAATACACATAACAATATAAAAATAAATTCCTTAGTAGTCAAGGCTATTTTTCCAAGACAATAGTGGTGGAATGGTTTCACTCCCCAAACCATCATAGTAGTTAAGGTTCACTCCAAAGACTATCATAGTAGGAAAAGTCTCTAACTGAACTAGGTTCACTCCCCATTCCAGCCATATTTATCTAATGAGATATTAATATTTACCTAATGAATTGAATAGTGATATAGATACCAACCATCACATAATTAAAATCATACATATCTATGATTTTTTTTATAAAACATTCATCATATTATAACACATGAAATGAAATTGGTTTTATAAACATTTTATTATAGAATAACCCATAGAAAACAAATGGGTTTCATAAAAATATTTTCCTCATAAATATAAAACATATAGAGAAAGAATAATAATGGTATCCTTGAATAATATAACCATTAAAGCATAATTTATATCAAGTATTTTTGTCTTTGATGAATATAAATACCATTAAAATATTATCAAAACATTCTTCAGAAAAATATCCTTTCCATTTTAAAATCACTTATTAAAAAACTATTAAATTATAAAGGAAAAAATTTTCTTTGAAAATAACCATGTAAACTTGTAAAGTAATATTTTAAGAAAAAAATATTCATGATGGTGGTAAAATCCATTAGTTTTGTATAAGTTAAAAAACATTACTTCAATACTTTTTTCGAAAAAGTCACAAAGTACCTTGTTTAGAAAATGAAAAAAAGATACATTCAAAACTATTTTTAAAAAGTCAAACATGGGTAAAAATGAATTTAAAAAATCATAGTATAATAGTTAAATCATTCTTTAATTTTTTTTTGAAAATATGGATATGGAATAAAATGGTTTTTCGATCAAAGAGAGAAATGAAGTCGATTTTACTTAAAGACATATTTTTAATCTATTTAATAAAAAAGATAATGAAAATGTAAGAGAAAAATTATTTTAAATTAATTAACATATAATAGTAAAATTAATTAGTTTATTGAGAGGTTTATCATAATATTTCATCATCATAACTTAATCATAAACAATCTCAATAAACAATGAGATCGTAACACAAAACCTCTTACCTAGAGTTTTCTTTACTTTTAAATCACTCTAAATTACTATATAATAAATTTAAATTTATTATAAATCTATACCATAGTTATTTTAATACTTATAATATCATATATTAACCCTTTATAATATTTTAACATCTCATTTTATTAATAATTCCTTATAAAATTGTTATTTCTGTGTGGTAACTGTTTTGTTTATCATGAGTATTTCAGTTCAATAGTTCTAGTAATTTTACATTTATCATGGTTAAATCATCTATATAATATTAATAATGATATAAATATCATAAATATTCATTATATACATATTTATATCCATCCATTAAATTTTGAGATAGAAAAATGAATTACATCATTCATGGAGACGGTAGTCCGTACGTATGCATGAACATTGTTTTATTTTATTGAATGGATGGAAAGAAATAATTTTAAATATTAATTAACCTTTATAGGATAATTATTATATAATATATATAATATATATCCATAAAATGATTCCTCATTACCATCCAATAAAAATATAAATGAAAAACAAATCAAATCACTTTGTGGGGGTGGCAGTCCACACGTACGCACCGACAATGTTATCACTTCAAAAAGCATTGGATGGTAAGTAGGAAGATGTAATATTATAATTTAAAAAGTAAAATTATTTCATAAATATCATATATAAACATTAAACCCATCATAATATCCATCCATAAAATATAGTGATGAAAATTAATTGTATCGCTATGTGGAGATGGTAATCCTACGTACACGCGAGCAATACTTTCACTTATAGTTTGATAAGAAATTTGGTGTATAATGGTTCTTTCATAATCATAATTTTTTATAGTATTAAGGATACTTAATTTATTATTTTATAATAAATACCATATATTTAATATAAGGACCCGACCTTATACAATACATAATCTTGAATTTTAGTCAAGAAGTCACTTCCTTTAAAATTGAGGATATTTTAAATGTTAGAGTTTTAGATAATTGGGATATAATAAATACATAACATTCCACATTTATACAGATCAGATACCACAAAAATAGTATCCATTTCTTCCAAAATATAAAACTTTACAAATAAAACATGTTTTCTTTGACAAATATTTATAATATTTAACTTGGATTCCTTCTTTATCTTGCATATCCTTATAACCTGTGAAAATAATTTAAAAACCTGGGATGAGAAGAAATATCTTATTAAGGGATATAAAAATAATGAAAGAAAACATTAGTCCATGAATACTTATAAATTCATGAAATCGTTTTCAAAAACACATACTTGTCACCCATATATACTTACTTTTTGAAACTTTATATTTCCAAGAAATTTCAACAAAACATAAAAAAATTCATAAAGGTATCTTGGGGAATTAATTACATAATCTTGTAACCCTCTCATCTACCTAATAATTTTTATCCCTCACGACTACCTTACAATGTAACCCCCACGACTACCTTATTTTGTAACCATCGCAATTACACTTGGAGTAACCATACAATCGACCTCCAACTTACACATACCCAATACATTTGAGGGAGATATAGGTCCCAAAATTTATAATAAGAAATTACCAATAAATAGAACATAATCATAAAACATGAATAATTCCATAAAAATATTTCTTTTTAATTTTTTAAAACATAATTTTAAAATAGGATTTTAAAAGAAAATCTCCTTAGAAATATCATATAATTGAATTGAGACTTAATAGAGTTGATAGAATATGTATATAAACTATAAATACACATATTTCAACATAATATAAACAAAATTAATCACACAAACAATTTTAATACCACATAAATAATGAAGTATAAGATTAACCCAAAGAATGGAAATCAGGTTAAGAATTCCCTTACACTGGGTTCGTCTTACTTCAAAACGTGTTTAAACCTTATGTATAATGGTTAAAAGAGTGTTATTAATATATTATAGAAACATATTCATATTTATAACACCTTATATGATCGTTTCCTCACAATATTTTTTTTTATTAAGAAAACAATTTTAAGGAAAAGTGATAAACCCACTAAGTATGCAAAGAAAATCAGTCAACATGATACGTCATAGCCGAATCTAAGATTTTCAATTTAAGCCTGTTAGAGATCGTACCTATGTGGAGACTCCATTGAAGAAAGGTATCCTTCTCATCCAGATCCTCTTTGAGTAGGTTTTCCAAATTGTATTCCATCCTATCCCATGTATGAATGAACTCTTCCATAGATATCTTCTGCCCCTTGAATCCATGAGCCAGTATTCCAAGTTGTTTTTGGGACCAGTCATGCTGCTCCTTGATAAGGTTACCCTAAAGATGCCTGCCAACAAACCTGTAAAACTCCTCATGCATAGTGATAACATGTAATATTTTATCAGATAATTATTCTTTGCCATCAATGATGGTTTACCACTCATCACACTATATCATTTCCCTCCCGTTCTGGTGGATATCAGATTCAATAGGCTCCTTTCCAGCATGCATCAGGTCACTAACATAAGATTACCCTGCTGCTAGGTCAAGATACTTAGTAGACTTTTCTCCACCTATATGGGAATCTTTGGAGGAATATTTCCTTTGCTTTAGGATCTAGTAACAGGAGGGCTAGGTAAGGAAGAATAGTCTTTCCTCCTCTGCGGCCTCCGAGAGTGCTTTAGAAACTCATCTGAATCAATGATAGTGTTCTTTCCCTTCCTTGAAGAGGATCTAATATAGTCCTCATATATGTACACTTATTTGGACTCAAAAAGGGTGTCTAACTTAGAATCCTTATCCTCTTAAGAATCCTCCATATCATCCCCTTCCTCGTGCGCATAACACTCCTCTCCCAGCACTGCGAATTTATTTTGTGACTGAATGAACATTTCTATGGCCAGTTTTTATTTCATTTTCTTGTCATATGGAAATGAAATTAAAGAAGTGTAATGAAATGGTATTCATATGTTTCCATAATATTAAATTATTCCATAAATAATTTTGGTTATATGGTATGAGGATGAATCATTAGATAAATCTTTAGTGATATCTGTTTATATCATTTTGGTGGTTCTTTGATAATCACAAACTTGTTTCATCATATAACATCAATATTATGCATATAAATTAATTATAGAACATAATATAGGTAATATCATACACTTTAAGATCATATTAAACCATTTAAATGGTTTTACAAACATCTTTTATGGAAGTAAAAGAAATTGAAAACACATCGTCCACGATTTTGGTAAATCGGCACATCGCAGACGGTGTTCTTATTTTTAGAATAATATGGGGGAAGGAGAAGACTTAAATTGATTAATTTTTCCATAAAAATGATAAAAAACATAATATATAATATTTTGGAGCTTTCATTCATCTTGGATAATGGTATTAAAAGAGAGTATAAGAAAATAAAATAATTATAAAGAAATCACATGAAAATAAAAGTGGATTTTTACCTCTTGATATATTCTCCTTGAGATCCTCTTTAAGGCCCTTGGTATTGGACTTTTGGTGAGACAAAAAGGTCTTGGAAGTGGGGGTGGGTCTTGGTAAGAGTATTTGGTAGAACTTAGACAAGGCTCAAGGCTTGAGTGGTGTGAGAGGAAGAGGGGTGAGGGTGGTGTTTATAGTGGAGGAGAGGAGGGGTTTTACATTATTTTAATAGTCAAGATTAATGTGAAAAAATAGTAATAAGTTCATGTTAGTTCTAACTAATGTCTGTTTACATCATCCATGACTCAAGCATGATGTAGAAGTTCATTTATTTATCATATTTCCTAATTATCGAATTTCACTATTCAACAAAAATTCAAATATGTCAGAAAAATCCCAAAATTTACCCCAACCATTTTTATACATGTAAAAATAAAAAATGAACTCCATTTTTTGAAAATAATTTTCTAAATATGATTAATTTAATATTTAAATAAATTCATAATTTATTAAAAAAATAAGAATTTTAAAACTATAACTGATTTTATATCACATTGAAAAATTATTCAAGATCTAATTATCTTATAACCTTAAAAAATAAAATAAAAATATGGTTTACTATTCACAAGGGTCATATTACTATTCATAATACTATTCATAATGGTATATTACTATTCCCAAAAAAACAAGTTGGTTCTATCAGACTCCAAATAACTTACCGATCACAACCGTAGATAACCGTTTTTTGAAATTCACATCATAAAAGTGGAAAAATTATGTTTGACTTCTAGTTTATAACTATCCAATTAAAACAAAGTTTCATGCATTTTAATTTTTTTTAAAACCTTGGGGTGTTAAATTCTACCATACTTTTGGAAATTGAATCCTCATATTTTTTTTACTTATTAACAGGTGAGGTTACCTTTCCCTCATAGAATTTTCAGATTACCATGTATCTTCTTCAACCATGTGGTTTCTCCACAAAAACTTTACCTGGTGGATTACCATATTCCTGATTACTTACTCTCTATGATCAAGAATATGAATAAGTTTTTCTTCATAAGAAAGGTTCTCTTCCAGCTGAACTGCTTCTGGGCTCAAGACATGAGATGAATCTGGCGCATAATTTCTCAAAATCAAAACATGAAAAACATTATGTGCCTGAGATAAACTCAGAGGGAAAGATACTCGATAGGAGAATGGTCCAATTTTATCCAGGATTTCATAAGTTTCAATGAACCGTGGACTTAGCTTTCCTTTCTTACCAAAATGCTTAACACTTTTCCATGGTGATATTCTAAGAAAAACATCATCACCTTACTCAAAAAAAATCCTTTCCTCCTGTAGTCTGCATAAAGTTTCTATCTGCTATGAGCTGTCCTCATGTGTTTCTAGATCATCTTCACTTTCTCAGCCACTTCCTCTACTAATTATGGTCCCATCAACTTCCTTTCCCAGAATTCATCCCAAAAATATGGATTTTGACACTGCTTCCCATACAATTCCTCAAAAGGTGTCATCTATATACTGGAATAAAAATTATTATTATAAGAAAACTCAACTAAAGAAATATGTTGATCCCAACTTCCCTGGTAGTCTATTGAATAATCTTGAAGAATATCCTCCAAAGTCTGAATCGTTCGTTATGACTGCCCATCTGATTGAGGATGAGATGTTGTATTGAAATTTAATTCTTTTCCCAATGAATTCTAAAGTCCCTTCCCAAAATAAGAAGTGAACCTTGGATCCTGGTCAGATATAATGGAAAGAGGCACTCCATGTAACATAAAAATCACTTTGAGGTACAATCGAGAAAGATGATCCAAATAAATTGTATCTTGAATAGGAAGAAAATGAAATGATTTAGTCAGTCGATCAAAAATAACCCAGATTACATTTTTACCTTGAGAAGTATTTGGTAGTCCCACAAAGAAGTCCATAGATATATTTTCCCATTTCCACTCTGGCACTGGTAAAGGCTGAAGAATTCCCTTGGGTAATTACTGCTCTACTTTAACCTATTGACATGTCAAATATTTCATGGTAAAATCTACAACTTCTCTTTTCATTTCATCCCACCAATAATACTCATGAGGATCTATACACATCTTATTAATTCCAAGATTAACTAAAAATAGAGAACTATAATCTTCACACAATAAATATTTCTTCAAATGGGAATCACAATACACACACAATATTTTTCCAAATATTAAAACACAAACTTTATCATGGTTAAATTCTATAAACTTACCCATTTTAACCAATTCTACCTTTTTTCTGTAGCTTATGGTCTTCCTTCTACGGTTACTTAATCCTGTCTGATAACGATGACTACGATGAAACTTGAAACAAAACAGAGGTATTTCTTGCACCAACAAATTCTAAGACAAAATTCATTAAATCATTAATCAAGTGATCATGGTCTAAACATAATATGGTTAATGATGAATTATGTTTTAAAATAAAGGAATATTCCACTTTGTTTCCTTTTACAGGATGGTAATTGATCGTGTAATCATAATCCTTTATCAGTTCAAGCCATCTTCTCTACTCCATGTTCAATTACTTCTGAGTGAATATATAATTCACACTTTTATGGTTAGTATATATTTTACATTTGGATTTATATAAATTATGGAACTAAATTTTCAAAGAAAAAACCACATATGCTAATTACAAATCATGTGTGGTATAATTTAACTGACGAGGTTTTAGTTGTCTTAAAGCATATGCAATTAACTGATAATTCTACATCAGAACACAACCAAGTCCCTTCAATGAAGCATTACTATAGATGAAAAAATCACCTTTTCTAGAAGGATGATCCAAAACTGGAACATTCACCAATATCAGTTCCTAAAAAAACATCACATTCTTCTATTCAATTAAATTTAACCACTTTTCAGGTTAACTTATTTAGTGGGATTGTAATGGACCGGACCTCTCCGGCCCATTCCTTTGTCAAAAATAAGGTCACGAAGTGTTCTGGAGGGTAAAATGGACTTTCCCCACACTTTTCATAATTTTGAAACTACACGCCGTGTAGTTTGAGTACACGCCGTGTACCCCCTTTCCGGTTATACCCCGTGTCGTAGGCGGTGTCCTCATTGTGTGAAATAATGGGTGCACGCCGTGCGTCCAGTTCTACACACCGTGTAGTCCTTCCCCGCGTACGCATTACCAGTCAACAGGTGTGTACCATGTTGGAGCCGTATCCTTACCGTGTGCAATAAATGAGTACACGCCGTGTGTCTAAACTACATTCCATGTAGTCTTTCCTCGCGTATGTGTTACCCTCAAACCGTGTGTTGACCAGTCAGCTGCTGCAGAGCCGTGTTGGAAGCCACGTGGAGACCATGTAAAATAACAAAGTACACGTCGTGTACCATAAAGTACACATGGTGTACTTTTCCTTTTCTCGCCTATAAAAGGAGGGGTCCCCTCCTCCTTTCAACTCACTCCTCTCCTCCCCTTTCCTCTGAGCAGAGCTCTCCCAAGAGACTCTAAGGCTCTTCCTTCCTTAACTTCTTCGTCCGAGCTCCGATTTACGATCAGTCAGCAGCCACGGGATCATAACGAAAAGGCAGAGCTTCCGAGATTGGATCTGTTGTCTTTCCTTCGGCCTTTAATTCCTGACTTCCACCTGAGGAGGTTTTTTCGGGACCCGACAGAAGTGACAGACGCCGATGGATGTCTTCTAAGGTTGATCCGAGGGAGCGTTGCGATCAAGAACCTGTTGAAGTAGGGATCTTACCTTCATCTCTTTAGTTTGTGCATCATGTGGGGTGGGTGTTCTCTTGTTTATGTGAAACACTTTTGAACTGGTTTAATAAAGATAATAAGTGGTTAAATAACGGGGTTGGGAAGTTTTGATTTATGTTACTTTATATCCTGTGATTTATGTTGTGAATTGAATGAGCTTCTACCTACTGAAAATCCCGGTCGTTGGGGGCCTTTTCTTACGCAATTAAATGTTTCCCTATCTTTTTAGACCATTTTTGTGGATGGAACCTTGTGGGATGTGGAATTTGGTTAATTAAATAAAGTTGGCTATTTAAAATCTGTAACCCTTATGTGATCACCCCGGTTAAACAAAAATGGAATAATGAACATGTTGGTGTTGTCTTGGATACATGGCATGTGATGGGGGCGTTTTGTGGGTTGTTGTGGACCGGGTGAGCAGCGGGGCTGCGGTTGACTTGGTTGTGGGTTGGTGTGAATGTTGTGTTGGTAACGGGCAGTGGGGATGCGATAAATGGTATTAAAGGGATAATGATGTACGGTGCAGTTGTGGTTATGGTGGTTGGAAGCGGGGCTGTGGGGATGGTTTGATGTGAACGGACTATGGGTTGTGAATAATAAATAAAAGTGGAAGAGTTAATTAATGGTGGGTCATGGTAACGGAACGAAATTAATAATCAATGGGGCTGTTTGGTTAATAAGAAGGACTTGGTTGTATTGTTTTTGTTTTCCTAACTTGATTTGTGGATGGCAGAGATCTATTTTACGAACGATTGATGTGGTTGGTTGTGGATAGTTTCCCAGTAGTTAAGGAACTAAATAAACTAATTCTTCTAAAATGTGAAAACCTAAATTGGGTTGGGGTTGTTTGTTGTATGCATGCTTCGTAGTAGCAGTGCCAAGGCACGTGCTCAGGTTTTCTGTTTAGAAGCCATAGGTTGGGTTGTGTGGTTGGCATATATATATATATATCTGTATCTTTTGTGTTTTATCGCACCCCACCCATGTGGAGCACTTAGTGCCGAACACTCCCATTTCATGGGAGAGGGTGTTTTCCCTTAGTTAGTAGCTCCTTCCCGCTCCTTCTCCCCTATGCTGTGATGGCTTGAGGAGACCTTACACCTAAGACTCTTCGGGTAGGTTTTGATTGGGGTGGATTTTTCCCAAGACTCTTCGGGCAGGTTCTACTGTTTCCCAAGAATCTTCGGGATGAGGCCCAGGTGTGTGCGAGCGGGATACGTGGTTGTGAGGACTAGGTGTGTGCGGGCGAGATACATGGTTGTGAGGCCTAGGTGTGTGCGGGCGGGATACGTGGTTGTGAGGCCCAGGTGTGTGTGGGCGGGATACGTGGTTGTGAGGCCCAGGTGTGTGCGGGCGGGGAGAGTGTGGCAGCGTCAGGACGTTCGCCGTTAGGAAGAGTAGCTAACTAAAGGGAAATGGTGCGGGGTACCCAATACTCTTGTTTCTTATATACTATTACCTGTTGTGATTGTGTTTTTGGTGAGTGTGGCTGGTGAGGTTGGGTGGATAGAATTCCTTGCTAGGTTTCTTCTGTTGTTCTCACGGGACATTAGGATGTCTCCCCACTTGTTCATGAGAGATTTAGGTTTACCTACTGAGTATACTTGTATTCTCACCCTACGTTACTTTCAGGTTTCCAGGAGGACTACCAGGGCCATGTGGGACCCTACTAGTCGGACAGTTGGAGTTTTTGTAGTTGTTGTTCTCTTGTTTTCTTTTGGTATTGTACCTTGAGCTTTCTTGTACTTGTACCTTGTTATAAAATTGTTTAAACATGCATGTGGGCTGGTTTGGGTTTATTTCTATACACTTGTTCTTTTCCTTTTTGGTGGTTGACTTGTCCTATTTCCCAATCCTAAATAATAAAAAGGGTAATGCCTCCCATATTTGTGAAAACTCATACCCTTGGTGCTAGTCGCCACCCCGGGGCCTACTGGAGGCGGGACTTGGGGGTCATTATCTCCCTTTCACCATTGCTAGCTCAGGAGGGGCATCTTTGGTGGCAGGGGGTCATGACAGAATGGTATCAGAGGTGATGGTTGAGAGATAGGATGAAGTCTGGAGTTAGGCACAGTGAGGATTTCATGGGATGGTAGGGAAACAATGTTTGTTAATCTTGGTGCGTAACATAGGCCAGGGAAGACTGGCTAGGACACGAGATTTTTGGGCCCCCCGTGATCCGATTCAAGGACTCTGAGCCTGCCGAACGACCAAGTGAGACCAAATTGATTACAGGGTAGAGACCCTAGGAAAGGTACATGCATCATCATGATTGTGTTTTACATGATTTGGGTGTTCTGGGAAAGAAATTGAAATAAAATGATAAAATGAAACCTTGAGTTTTTCCTTACTACTCGGGCTTAGGAGTTCTTTGTTTACCATACCGCTATGGCACCTGGTCGACATCAAAGATGCAGAGGAGCTGGGCGTGGACAGTTGCACGCAGTAGAGTTGGCAGCTCCGGCAGGACCATAGGTGGTGCGAGGTACAATTTGTTTGTTCAGCACTCTTGTTTCTGATTTGTTCGATTCAGGAGCTTCACAATCCTTCATTGAACTTGGTCTAGCCCATGCTTTGGGACTAGACGTAGAGAGACTTTCCGTACCACTGGTGCTAAGTACACCAGTTGGAGGCCAGACCAGCGTATCTTGTGTTTTCCAGGGATGTGGGCTAACGTTGGGACCACATCGATCTAGTGGGGACCTTATTCTGTTACAGATGCAGCCATACGATGTCATCCTAGGCATTGACTGGTTGTTTTTTGTTAGTTCCGTTATCGACTGATTCCGGAGAAGAGTCGTGTTCTCCGTCATGGACGAGCAGCGTGTAGCTTTTTTTGGTGACAGGAGCTATCAGGTGGGAAGCCGGAGTGTGGAGCCTCTCCTTTCCTTGTTAGGTGGGCTATCAGTGGTTCCAGCTGATACAGATATGATGGATGTCCCGGAGGTTATTGGGGAGTTCCTCAATGTTTTTCCTGAGGAGGTTGTGACTCTACCCCCGTGACGTGACGTTGAGTTCGGGATAGACTTACAGCCTGGTTCCCGTCCGATTTCGATGGCCCCTTATCGGATGGAACCTTTGGAGTTACGGGAGTTGCAGATTCAGATTGACGATCTGATGGAGAAGGATTTTGTTCGACCCAGCGTATCGCCATGGGGTGCTCTAGTTTTGTTCGTGAAGAAGGCAGATGGTGGTCTCAGGCTATGCATAGACTACCAAAGGTTAAACCAGGTAATGGTCAAGAACCGCTACCCCCTCCCAAGGATAGATGATCTCTTCGACCAACTAAGGGGAGCAGGTTGGTTTTCCAAGATTGATCTACGATCTGGATATCATCAACTGAGGGTAAAATACAGTGACATCTCGAAGACGACTTTCAGGTGCAGGTATGGGCACTTCGAGTTTGTGGTGATGCCGTTTGGAGTTACGAATGCACCAGCTCTGTTCATGGGACTTATGAACTTTGTATTCCGAGAGTTTCTGGACTGGTTCGTCGTTGTGTATATCGATGACATCCTGATCTACTCAAGATCAGAGGAGGATCACGTTGAGCATCTCAGGGCAGTCTTGGAAGTCCTTCGACACCACCAGCTTTACAGGAAATTTTCTAAGTGTAAGTTCTTGATGCAAGAAGTACATTTCCTTGGGCACGTGGTGTCTCAGCATGGAGTGTCAGTGGACCCGTCGAAGGTGGAGGCTGTTGTTTCTTGGGCAGAACCCAAGATCATGGTAGAAGTTCATAGTTTCTTGGGGTTATCAGGTTACTATCATAGGTTCGTTTCAGATTTCTCTCGAGTTGCTGCTCCATTGACAACTTTGATGAGGAAGAACCAGGTCTTCCTATGGAGCGAGCAGTTCCAGAAAGCTTTTGACTACCTGAAGAAGAAGTTGGTTAGTGCTCCCATAATCAGGTTTCCATAGGAAGGGTTGTTGTATGAGGTGTTTTGTGATGCTTCTGGCCTTGGTCCGGGGTGCGTGATGATGCAGAAGAAGGGAGTGATCTGTTATGGGTCTAGGCAGTTACGCCCTCACGAGTGTAACTATGCGACCCATGACCTAGAGCTTGCAGCAGTAGTGTTCGCACTGAAGTTGTGGCGAAATTACCTCTTTGGGGAGCGCTTTTTGGTCTTCTCAAATCACAAGAGCCTGCGTTATATATTCTCCCAGCGTGACCTGAACTTACGACAGTGGAGATGCGTCGAGTTTCTCCAAGACTATGACTTTGAGATCTTTTACACTGAAGGTAAGGGCAACGTTGTGGCTGATTCCCTGAGCAGGAAGTCACATCAGGAAGTAGTTCGAGAATCCACTGATGCTTGGAAGGCGATGGGAGAGTTGGCTGCCTTGCACTTGGATGCCAGGGTAGAAGGTGTTAGAGGCTGTTTGTTTCAGATGACAGTGCGTTCCTCTTTATTACAGCAGGTGGAAGAGTCTCAGTGGGGGGACTCCGAGGAGGAAGTGATGCGGGATCGTGTCGATCAGTGGAACGCTCCAGAGGGATGGTTAGAGGACAACCGACATCAGATGCTTTTCCATGGAAGGTTGTTTGTCCCGGAGACAATGCATGCGGGAGTTATCCGTGAGTTTTATAGCTCAGCCTTGGCAGTAGATCTAGGAGTTTCAGAAATGTACCGAGGCCTGAGGGAACAGTTTTGGTGGCTCGGGGTGAAACGGGAAGTGGCCGAGTTTTTGGCTAAATGCCTAGTGTGTCAGCAAGTGAAGGCTGAACACCATGTTCCCAGTGGTTTGTTGCATCCTTTAGATGTCCCCGAGTGGAAGTGGGATGAAATCTCAATGGACTTCGTCACAGGACTACCCAGAGTACAGGGTGGTTATGATGCTATCTGGTTAGTGGTGGATCGACTAACGAAACCATCCCACTTCTTAGAAATTAAGGAGTCAGGCCCGGTGAGTACCTTAGCACAGAGGTACATAGACGAGGTTGTACGTTTTCATGGAGTTCTAAAGACTTTAATCTCAGATCGGGATACTCGGTTTACCTCACGAGTCTGGAGGGGGGTTACAGCATGCTTTTGGCACCCAGCTACGCCTTAGCACTGCTTTCCACCCCCAGACCGACGGGCAGACAGAGCGGACTATCCAAACATTGGAGGACATGCTGCGAGCATGCGTTCTGGATTTCAGAGGATCATGGGTACGACACTTGCCTTTAGTAGAGTTTCCCTACAACAACAACTTCCACTATACTATTGGCATGGCACCATTTGAGGATTTGTATGGAAGACCATGTCGTTCACCCATTTTCTGGATAGAGGTTGGTGAGACAGGTGCTCTTGGGCCAGAGGTAGTGCAGAGCACCACAGAGAAAGTCCAGCTTGTACGTGAGAGGATGAAAGTAACTCAAGACCGACAGAATTCTTATGTTGATCGTCGGAGGAGGACCTTGGAGTTCGAGGTGGGAGATCATGTGTTCTTGAAGGTTTCCCCTCGACGGGGGAAACAGAGGTTTGGGAAAGGGAGAAAGCTCTCACCTAGGTTCATCGGACCTTTTTAGGTGTTGAGGCGAGTCGGCGAGGTGGCATATTAGCTGGCCCTGCCACCTCAGTTGGAGAAGGTTCATGACGTCTTCCACATCTCCCAGCTTCGTCGGTACTTACATGATGACTCCCACATTATCGACTAGGGAGAGTTAGATATGGGAGATAACGCGACCTTCGAGGAATGACCAGTCAGGATCGAGGATCGTAAAGAGAAGGTGCTCCGTGGACGAACCATTCCGTTGGTTTGTGTGTTGTGGAGGCATGGCAGCCTTGCGGAGAGCACTTGGGAGAGGGAGACCCAGATGCATGCTCAGTACCCGGAGTTGTTTTGACTTGTGTTTTCCTTTGTTCTTCTGAGCTTTGTGTTGATGTTGTACTCTTTACCTTTGATATATGGAATGCTTGGCTTGTCGGTTGTGAGACCTTTTGTTTCCTTTTTCTCTAGAAGTGTGTAACATGTCCAGATGTGTGGGAAAGGGGAAAACCTGACCCTTAATCGAGACGCATTAATGCGGATGCGATTGAACCTGTTCGGGCGAGTCAGTGCCGCCTAAAGCGGATAATATCTCAACAAAGGAAAATGAATTTTCCAAAACCACGTGTTCGGTCAGTGTGTTGGTTGTGTAGTGTTAGGGGTAGTGCGAGTTGAAAAATCCTAATGTATGAAAGTGGGAAGACGCAATTCTTAATCGAGACTCATTAATGAGGATGTGATTAAACTCGTGCAGGCGAGTCAGTGCCGCCTAAAGTGGATAATATCTTGACATCGGAGAAGGAATTCCTAACACATATGATTAGGGTTGTTGTTTGGGTTCCTGTTATAACGAGAACCCTAAGAGGTATCTTATCGGGTTCCTATGGGTTGGTTTTTGAATTATCGGGGACGAGAATGTTTTAAGAGGTATCTGATGTAATGGCCCGGACCTCTCCGGCCCATTCCTTTGTCAAAAATAAGGTCACGAAGTGTTCTGGAGGGTAAAATGGACTTTTCCCACACTTTTCAGAATTTTGAAACTACACGCCGTGTAGTTTGAGTACACGCCGTGTACCCCCTTACCGGGTATACCCCGTGTCGCAGGTCGTGTCCTCACTGTGTGAAATAATGGGTGCACGCCGTGTGTCCAGTTCTACACGCCGTGTAGTCCTTACCTGCGTACGCATTACCAGTCAACGGCCGTGTACCGTGTTGGAGTCGTGTCCTTGCCATGTGCAATAAATGAGTACACGATGTGTGTCTAAACTAAACGCCATGTAGTCTTTCCCCTCATATGTGTTACCCTAAAACCGTGTGTTGACCAGTCAGCTGCCGCAGAGCCGTGTTGGAAGCCGCGTGGAGACCTTGTAAAATAACAAAGTACACGCCGTGTACCATAAAGTACACGCCGTGTACTTTTCCTTTTCTCACCTATAAAAGGAGGGGTCCCCTCCTCCTTTCAACTCACTCCTCTCCTTCCCTTTCCTCTGAGCAGAGCTCTCCCAAGAGACTCGAAGGCTCTTCCTTCCTTAACTTCTTCGTTCGAGCTCCAATTTATGATTCGTCAGCAGCCACGAGATCGTAACAATGAGGCGGAGCTTCCGAGCTTGGATCCGTTGTCTTTCCTTCGGCCTTTCCTTTCCGACATCCACCCGAGGAGGTTTTTCCGGGACCCGAAAGAAGTGACGGACGCCGACGGACGTCTTATAAGGTTGATCTGGGGGAGCGTTGCGATCAAGAACCTGTTGAAGTAGGGATCTTACCTTCGTCTCTTTAGTTTGTACATCATGCGGGGTGGGTGTTCTCTTGTTTATGTGAAACACTTTTGAAACAGTTTAATAAAGATAATAACTGGTTAAATAACGGGGTTGGGAAGTTGTGATTGCTGTTACTTTATAACCTCTGATTTATGTTGTGAATTTATGCCTACTGAAAATCACGGTCGTTGGGGGCCTTTTCTTGCGCAATTAAATGTTTCCCTATCTTTCTAGACCGTTTTTGTGGATGGAACCTTGTGGGATGTGGAATTTGGTTAATTACGTAAAGTTGGCTGTTTAAAATCTGGAACCCTTGTGTGATCACCCCGGTTAAACAAAAATGGAATAATGAACATGTGGGTGTTGTCTTGGATACGTGGCATGTGATGGCGGTGTTTTGTGGATCGGGTGAGTAGCGGGGCTACGGTTGACTTGGTTGTGGGTTGGTGTGAATGTTGTGTTGTTAACGGGCAGTGGGACTGCGATAAATGGTATTAAAGGGATAATGATGTATGGTGCGGTTGTGGTTATTGTGGTTGGCAGTGGGGCTGTGGGGATGGTTTGATGTGAACGGACTATGGGTTGTGAATAATATATAAAATCGGAAGAGTTAATTAATGGTGGGTCATGGTAACGAAACGAAATTAATAATCAATGGGGATGTTTGGTTAATAAGATGGACTTGGTTGTGTTGTTTGTGTTTTCCTAACTTGATTTGGGGATGGAAGGTATCTGTTTTATGAACGATTGATGTGGTTGGTTGTGGATAGTTTCCCAGAAGGTAAGGAACTAAATAAACTAATTCTGCTAAAACGTGAAAACCTAAATGGGGTTGGGGTTGTTTGTTGTATCTATGATTCGTAGTAGCAGTGCCGAGGCACATGCTCAGTTTATCTATTTAGAAGCCATAGGTTGGGCTGTGTGGTTGGCATATATATATATCTGTATCTTTTGTGTTTTTTCGCACCCCACCAATGTTGAGCACTTAGTGCCAAACACTCCCATTTCATGGGAGAGGGTGTTTTTCCCTTAGTTACTAGCTCCTTCCTACTCCTTCTCCCCTAGGATGTGATGGATTGAGGCGAACTTACACCTAAGACTCTTCGGGTAGGTTTCGTTTGGGGTGGATTTAGCCCAAGACTCTTCGGGCATGTTCTACTGTTTCCCAAGAATCTTCGGGATGAGGCCCAGGTGTGTGCGGGTGAGATACATGGTTGTGAGGCCCATCTGTGTGCGGGCGGGGAGAGTGTGGCAGCGTCATGACGTTCGCCATTAGGAAGAGCAGCTAACTAAAGGGAAATGGTGCGGGGTACCCAATACTCTTGTTTCTTATATACTACTACCTTTTGTGATTGTGTTTTTGGTGAGTGTGGCTGGTGAGGTTGGGTGGATAGAATTCCTTGCTAGGTTTCTTCTGTTGTTCTCATGGGACATTAGGATGTATCCCCACTTGTGCATGAGTGCTTTAGGTTTCCCTACTGAGTATACTTGTATGATCACCCTACGTTACTTTTAGGTTTCCAGGAGGACTACCAGGGCCATACAGGACCCTACTAGTCAGACAGTTGGAGTTGTTGCAGTTGTTATTCTCTTGTTTTCTTTTGGTATTCTACCTTGAGCTTTCTTGTACTTGTACCTTGTTATAAAATTGTTTAAACATGCATGTGGGCTGGTTTGGGTTTATTTCTATACACTTGTTCTTTTACTTTTTGGTGGTTGACTTGTCCTATTTCCCAATACTAAATAATAAAAAGGGTAATGCCTCCCATATTTGTGAAAACTCATACCCTTGGTGCTAGTCGCCACCCCGGGGCCTACTAGAGGCAGGACTTGGGGGTCATTATCTCCCTTTCACCATTTCTAGCTCAGGAGGGGCATCTTTAGTGGGAGGGGGTCATGACAGGGATAGATAACCTTGAAAAGTTTTTAACAAACTATCAGTAATAACCTGCTAATCCAAGAAATCTATGAATTTTTGTAACATTTGTGGGTCTTGGTCATTCATCAACCACTTTTTTTTGATAGGATCAACTGTTATTCCATCCTTATGTACAATGTGTGCAAGGAAATAATTTTTTTGCAACCAAAAATCACCCTTTCTTAATTTTCTATACAATTTATTTTCCTTTAGGTTTTAAAAAACAACCCTTAGATGTTTTCATGCTCCTCTTTAATTTTATAAAATACCATAATGTTAACAATAAACAGAATTAAAAACTTATCCAAGAACTAATGAAATATTCTATTCATAATATCCATGAATACAGAAGGTACATTAGTTAACCTAAATGACATAAAAAAATTTCATAATGCCCATATCTAGTACGAAAAGTAGTCTTTAGGATGTCTTCTTCCTTTACTTTTAACTTAATTTACCACCACCTCTGGTCAACCTTAGAAAAATAATTTTCTCCCTAGAGGTAATCAAACAAGTCATCGATATGAGGAAAATGATACTTGTTTTTAACAGTGATATTATTCAAGGATCTATAATATTGAAAAGTCTCATGTAACCATATTTCTTTTTAATAAACAAAATAGGGGCACCCCATAATAAAGTGCTAAAAAAAATAAGTCCTTTATCAAGAAACTTCTGCAACTGATTTTTCAATTGAATAAGTTTCATTTGATCCATTCAATAAGGGAGTTTTGAAATTATCTTAGAATCAGGAACTAATTCAATTTTGAATTCAACTTCCCGATCAGGTATAACACTGGGTAACTCATCAGAAAACATATTAAGATATTCATTTACCAGTGGCATATCATTAATCTGAACAGTTCCTTTTTTTTCAACAATATGATCAAGATAACTTTCATTTCCATGTTTCAATAGTTTTTCATCTTCCTGATATGATATCAATTGTATGGGTTCATTCTTGTATACAAACTGAAAATCTTTCTGAAAAAAAACTTCTTTATCTCTACAATCAATCAAAGCATGATAAATTGAAATCCAATCCATACCCAGAATGACATCAAACTCTACTAAGGTAAAAATAAAAAAAATTAGGTGAAGTATTTCCACATACCGTAGTAGAAAGATTATTATAATTCATATTTACTATAATATTTCCCCTAGTGTTTTAACAATAATTTCCGGTCTCATTTGTTGTGGTGATATTTCCAATTTACCAAAAAATTTATTATAATTAAAGGAATGTGTAGACCCCGTATCAAACAAAACGTTAGAAAAATATGATTAAACAAACAAGGTAACTTATATAACTTCACTGGATGGGCCGACGTCTACTGACGTAGTTAAAAAGGATCTCACTACACATTTATTCTTATAGTCTGGCTTCTTTGCATCATTCATATCTGTCTTTTGGCAGAATTTTTCATAATGACCCATCTCACCACATTTAAAACACTCCATAGTTTTCTTATCAGGATTAGTCTTAGGATCATTTTCATTAAAATATTGGGCCATATGCCCAAACTTACCACATCAAAAACACGCCCTAGTTTTATTAAGGCATTCCCCATGGTGCCTCTTACCACACTTTTCACAAACTAGAAACTGAACTTTCTTAACATCATATTTCTTTGATTGAATCTTATCCATAATTTTTCATATAGACCACTTATTCTATTTGTTGTCAAGGTACACGTGGTAATAAAAAAAACTCTATTTATACCCTCTTAGCACATGAAAAAATTTTCTCATAACTTTTTAACTCACAGGAATCCAATGCCCTTCAATACCTTGGCTTCAATCCTGAGTAAAAACTGTAGATTTTTCTATTAAGATCCAGAATAATATTTTGATCATACCTCACCAGTCGGGTGAAGTTTTCTTTATACATAGACACTGAATATTCTTCATTTTTCTTCAATTCAAGGAATTGATTCTCCATCTTAAGTGGAACCACCTTAGGAAAATATTTTTCAAGGAAAAGACTTTTAAATTCATCCCACTCTAAGGCATCAATATCCTCTCCATCCATGATATTCTTTAATATTGACCACCACTGATCTACTTAACCTTTAAAATGATAAATGGAAAGACTTTCCTTTTGATTATCTAAACAACACATAACATCGAATATCTTTTCAAGGGCTTTAATCCATTCTTCAGCTACTACTGGTTCAGAAGATCCATTGAAAGCAAGAGGGTGCTGCCTCATAAAATGTTCTACTATCATCATGTTCCTTTGAGATAACTCTAGTTTTTAAATTCCATGGATTCCAATACCATTTATTTCCTATTTCAGGTGAGTCTTTACTATCACAAACTACTCAGTTATAATCCCTACCATTCTAGGCTGCAGATTTGGAAGGATATTGTTCTATCGGTGCCTTTCCACTTCAACTTCCCTGTTACTTCTTCAAAAAATAATTCCGAAAAAACAAATCTTAGTCGAAGCAACATGGTAATATTTAAATTATATAACATTTAAAATTAAACATAGAGTAAAAATCATTTATGGTATTACTTTAATATCACCCTAACCCCTAAATTTATCTAAACCATCCTCTGATACCAACTATAAGGACCCGACCTTATACATTACATAATATTGAATTTTTGTCAAGAAATAACTTCCTTTCACATTGAGGATCTTTTAAATTTTAGAGTTTTAGATAATTTGTATATAACACATACATAAAATTCCACATTTATACAGAGCATATACCATAAAACATTATCCATTTATTCTAAAATATAAAACTTCTCAAATAAAACATATTTCCTTTGAGAAATATTCGTAACATTTAACTTGGATTACTTCTTTGTCTTACAAATCCTTATAAAGTATGAAAATAATTTAAAAACTTGGGATGAGTACAAAAAGATCAGTAAGGTATATAAAAAGAAAAAAATAAAACATTATTCTATGAATACTTGTAAACATATGAAATCATTTTCAAAAAGTCATACTTGTCACCCATATATACTTACATTGTGAAACTTGAGATTTGCAAAATATTTAGACCAAACATAAAGAAAATAAATAGAACTATAAAGGTATATTGGTGTGTCACTTACACAATCTTGTAACCCTCTCAGCTACCTTATAATTTTTAACCCTCACAGATACCTTACAATGTAATCCTCATGGCTACCTTATTGTGTAACCATCACCATTACACTTGGAGTAACCATACGACCAACCTCAAACATACACATAAACAATTAATTGGAGAGAGATATAGATCCGAAAATTTATCATAAAAAAATTCCAAGAACCATAACATAATCATACAACATGAATAATTTCATAAAAACATTTCTTTTGAAATATGTAAAACAAAATTTTAAAAGAGGATTTTAAAAGAAAATCCCCTTACAAATATCATATAGTTGAAGTGAGACTTAATAGAGTATATGGAATATGTATATAAACTATAAATACAATTAATTAAACATAATATAAAAAAATTAACCACACAAACAATTTTAATACCACATAAATAATGAAGTAGAAGGTTAACCCAAGAATGGAAATCGGGTTAAGAATTCCCTTACCTTAGGTTCATCTTGCCTAAAAACGTGTTTAAAACTCCTGCATAATGGTTAAAATAGTGTTATTAATATATTATAGAAAAATATTCATGTTTAAAAAACATTATATGATCATTTGATAACATAATTTCATCCTTTAATTATTAGTATTTTGTTCCTGCCATTGTTTTGGGAGTGTCAATTACATGATTTCAATGGATGGTTTGTATTTGATTTTCTTGTCATGTGGATATGAAATTATAGAAGTGTAATGAAATAGTATTAATATGTTTATAAAATATTAAAAGATTCCATAAATCATTTTGGTTATATGGTAGGATTATGAATCATTAGATAAATCTTTAATGATATCTGTTTAGATCATTTTGGCGGTTCTTTAATAATAACAAACTCATTTCATGATATAACATTAATATTATGAATATAAGTAAATTACAGAACATAATAGAGGTTATATAATAAAATTTAAAATCTTATTCAACTATTAATTTTTAAGAAAAAACATATTTTAATGAAGTAAATTAAATTGAAAACACATCATCCATGATTTTGGTAAATCGGCACATCACGAATGGTGTTCTTATTTTTAGAATAAGAGGGGGGAAGGAGAAGACGTAAATTGATGAGTTTCTCCATAAAAATTATAACATACCGAATATATAATATTCTGGAGCTTTAACACCTCTTTTATAAGTATAAGAGAAGAGAGTATAAGAAAAGAAAATAATTGAAAAGAAATCATATGTAAATAAAAGAGGATTTTTACCTCTTGATCTCTTGTCCTTGAGATCCTCCTTAAGAACCTTGGTTTTGGACTTTTGGTGAGACCAAAAAGTCTTGGGAGTGAGGTAGGGTCTTGAGAAATTTATTTGGAAGAACATAGACAAGGCTCAAGGCTTGAGTGGTGTGAGAGGAAGAGGGGGTGAGAGTGTTTTTTATAGTGGAGGAGAGAAGTGGTTTTACATTATTTTAATCATTAGTTTAATATTTTTTCTGAACACTATTAATCGTATTGATTCATGTGACAAAAATTAGTAGTACCTACATGTGATTTCTAAACAATGGCCATTTAAATCATCCACGACTCAATCATGATGCATAAATTCATTTATTTATCATATTTCATAATTATCAAATTTCACTATTCATCAAAAATTCAAATATTTTAGAAAAATACCAAAAGTTTACCCTGACCATTTTTCAATGTGTAAAATTAAAAAATGAACTCAATTTTTTTAAAATAATTTTCTAAATATTATTAATTTAATTTTTAAATAAATTCATATTTTATTCCAAATATAAAAATTTTAAAACAATAACTGATTTTATATCTCCTTGAAAAACTAATCAAGATCTCATTATCTTATAACATTAAGAAACTAAAATAATAACATGTTTTACTATTAATAATGGTTATATTACTATTTATATTACTATTCATAAGGGTATGTTACTATTCCTCAAAAAAATAAGTTGGTTTTATCGGACTCCAAATAACTTACTGATCATAACCGTAGATGACCGTTTTTTGAAATTAAAATCACTATAGTGGAAACATTATGTTTTAAGGACAGTTTATAACTATCCAATTAAAATAAATTTTAATTCATTTTAATTTATTTTTAAAAACTTTGGGGTGTTACATTTAAAGTTGGTAGATAAGAGTATAAAATATAGCGATCAGTTAAAGTGATTACCTCTTCTCCAAAATGACTCCTTTAGATCTTCTAAAAAGGGCTCTAAGGTTGGTCTTTTAGGAAGGAAAGAACCTATATAATGTTTCAAAGGAATTTTATAAGATAAATTGGTAGATTTTGGTTGAGGTATAAGGCTTAAATCAGTGTAAATAGTTGAGGGACTAGGCTACCTTTAATAATTGAGATGAGGGGCACTTTTTGAATTTATCAAAATATTAGATTATAATAAATTAATTATCAAGAAATATTCCTAAAAATTCATATATAATAAATGATAAGTTAGTATAGCGTCATAATAAAATCAAAAAATATAATTTAGACAAGTTTTGGTGTCATTTTAAACCTTATCAGTTTGATTAACCCTTAGTTAACTAATTTTAATTTTAACTATAGTAACAAAATTTTCAATATTAAAGGGTTTTATTTTTTTTTATAAGATGAAAATTAGCCCAAAAATGTAAAATTTATGACTTTTTATATCATATAATATCCAAATTCTCTTATTTCATGATTTATATTATTTTAAGTAATTGTTAAAAAACAATATTTTGATGAAATATTATTATTGTCCATTTTGACACTATTCAGTTAATTTAACTTTAAATACATCAATAAAAAGGGGGAATTAGAATATAATACTTTGAAACCTCCCTAATATGTCATATAAAGATAAAAAATTATTTTTTAACCTTGAATCATTTTATTTATGTTAATTTTATTATTTTTAACATCATTTTTTATATTTTTTTATAAATTGGAGTAATACTGCATCCATGTTTCATAAGGAATTAAGGTCATTATATAATTATTAAAAATTTGAAATAAACTTATATCATGAATATAATTTTATTAAGGTCAATATAGATACTTATATTTATTCATAACTACATTTTCTCCCTATGTGGACATACAAGAGGTATTAAAAACAAAGAGAGTGACATTTTGTAACTTTTTTTATTTAAATAATATCTAAATTATTTTCGTAGAAGAGTGTCCATTAAAATTATAAATTTCAATAATATGGTGATAATAGTCTAATTAAAATCATCAAATAATAAATTGGACGAAAAATTATATCATTTTCACTTATTTTTAATCTTAATGAGCCTGATTTACTATTTATTGTGGTGATAAATTTTACCATTGTTACTATTCATATTGAAAAAAAATAAAATGGGTCTATTTACCAAATTTAAAAATTATGATTATAAATATTTAATTAATTTTATCTAATTAAATACCTTTAAATTATATAAAAAAACTTTAAATTAATAGTGCAAAATGTGATAAAAAATTATTTTTAAAAAAAAATACATTTTAAGCGTAAAACTAGATTTATTATTATCCTATGAATAGAAAAATATTTTTTGAATTTTTAAAAAATTAGATCAAGTATATAATATATAATTTTTTTTTTAAAATCATTCACCTATAGTGATTAATTTAATTTATTAATAAAAATATATTGCGCACATAAAAATCGTGTTTCAAAAAAATATCACTTTTATTTTCAAATGTTTTTTGTTTTTAATTCTAATAATTTGATAATTAATAAATTCATTTTATAAATGTGTTGAAAATATATTTTTTATAATTTATCTATTATTAGTCATAACCTCTAATCCTACAACTAAGCTATAATGGACAAATAATATTTTAATAATGTTATGCAGTTCATCTAAACTCATTGTTGCATGTAAACATTCTATTGAAGAAATAAAATTATTTAATGAGAAATATTTCATAAAAATACAAGGGTGTTACATTATACAAACTAAAAATTAATTTTTACCTTGAAATTAATCACTATGATATAAATATATGAGGATATGTTTGCCTTATCACATCATTAGGTTCCCACATAGTTTTCTTAAATTGGTGGTTATGCCACAAAACTTTAACTAGGTGAGTAGTCTTATTTCATTGAACTTTCTCTCTAAAATCTAGAATACCTATTGGTTCTTCTTCATAAGAAATATCTTTCTCAAATTATATGAAATATGAGTTTAGTATCTGTGAAGGATTATGTATGTACATCCTCGAGAGGGATACATGAAACATATCAAGAACTTGAGAGAGATTAGTTGGATGTGCCAATCGATAAGCTACCATATTGAAACAATCAAGAATTTTAAAAGGACTAATATACCTAGGGATTATCTTTCCCTTATTTACAAATCTCATCACAATCTTCTAGGGAGATATTCCTAGGAATACCTTATCACCGACGCCAAACTCAAGATATTTCATATGATTTTCAGTATAACCTTTTTATTGACACTGAGCTACTTGTATATACTGTTGAATAGATCTGACCTTCTCTACAATTTCTTTATCTATATTTGGTCTCAATAGATTCTTTCTCTAACTTCATTCCAAAATGTTTTAGTTTTTCAATTCCTAGCATATAGGGATTCACAAGGAACTATCTGAATGATGGAGTGAAAACTATTGTTGAATGAAAATTCCACTAAAGGAATGTGTTTATCCCAAAAACCTTTGAAATCCATAGATAAAGTTCTCAATATTTCTTCTAGAGTTTGAATGGTTCTCTCAGAATGAACATCTATTTGAGGATGATATGAAGTGCTAAAACATAACTCTATATCCAAATCTTACTAAAGACTTCTCCAAAACTTCTAGGTAAACCTTTGAACCTAATTAGATACAATTGATTATGGTAAAACATGAAATATTACCACTTCCTTAATGTGTAACCTAGTAATTTTACCAAGATGGAAATCTTATCAAATGGAAATAAAGTGTTCTGACTTCATAATGTGATCAACAACAACCTAAATAACATTTTTTGTTTTGATGTTTTGGGTATTACATTGAAAAATATACATGGTGATATTTTCCCATTTCCAATCTGGTATGGGTAATGGTTGTAACATCCTCACAGACTTTTTTATCTCAACCTTAACTTGCTAAGATACCAAGAACCGAGAAACATACTTTGAAATATCTCTCTTCACTCCATCCCACCATAAATACTCTTTAAAATCCCTATACTCCTTACTTCTTGAATGAATAGAAACTGAAGAAATCTGAGCTTTATCCATTATGTCATTCTTCAAATATGGTACTGAAGGGACACATAAAATGCTCTTGAACCTTATTATTACATCACAATCAAGTTTGAACTCAGGAACATTTCTCACCTTCTTTTATAGATCAACATATTTCTTCCAAAACTCTTTAATATTGACTTGGATAGATGGTGCACATGAGCCTCATCCCAGTTGGCGAGGACTCGCTAGGTGAATCCAAGAGACTCGAGATCAAATTTGGGTGGAGGCATATTTCTGGGTACTGTAGCAGTGCTGTAGTAGGCACTGTTCAGTACTGTAGCAGTCAGAACTATTCATCCATCTGGGCCTTCGGGGCACCGGTTTGGTCCTCGGGTCCTACAAGGCTTTCGGGCCACCCAAGGCCTTTGGGTTAGTTGATTCTCAAGGCCTTTGGGCCACCTTAAGGCCTTAGGGCCATCCCAAGGCCTTCAGTACATATTAATACAGGGACTAGACACAATACAAAAAAGGAGCAGCCCCAGAAAAGGATTCAGAGTAGGTGCACTCACCAGAGAATAGCCAAATGGATTGTCAGAATGAGAGGGTATGGGTATGCCTTCTGTACCGGCCTGTGCTTGCACGGGAAGCCTAGCTAGACAGTCATGCAAAGGTGGAGAACTACTATCAGGATGCAAATGCTGGGGAGGGGCAGTTCCTTGTAGATAGTCTGTTTGAATTCCCTAAGACCTTCAGGTCATGTAATCTCCTAAGCCTACGGGCCATGTAATCTCTGAGCCTACGAGCCTTGTAAGGGTTTCCCCTTATCCCTTGAAAGGGGGGTTATCAAAAATCAATAAAAATGAAGGCCTTCGGGCCATTCAGGACTCTTGGATAAATGGTTGAAAACTTATTTGAGAAAGATAATATTTCTCCCCTTCATTCAAGATTTCAAGATCTATCCTTTTCAAGTCTAAAAATATCAGGTATTTCATGATCCTCATTATAGAAAAGATAGCATGATACTTTTGATTCATCACATCTTATACCTTGTTCTCTTTCCGAGGGTGGTAATGTATTGAGACGTAATAATCTTTTATCATATACAACCATCTCCTTTGGAACATATTTATCTCTTTTTTAGTAAAAATATACCTTAAAATTTTATGATCAATATATATTTCACACCTTTCTCCATAGAGAAAAAGCCTCCATATATTTAAGGAAAAAATTAATGAATCTAACTCCAAATCACGAGTTTGTTAATTTTGTTCATGTAACTTCAATTATCATGAGGAATAAGCTATAATCAAATCATTCTACATGAGAAATCATCCCATTCCATTCATTGATTCCTCACTATAGATTAAAAACCCTTCACCACTGTAGGGTTGTGTAAGAATAGGTTCAATAACCATCCTTCTCTCTAGTTCCTTAAAACAAACCTCACATTCATATATATAATGGAAATTTTATCCCTTCCAAGTTAACTTGGTGAGTGGATTCTATATTTGATAAAAATTATCCATAAAGCACCAATAATATACAACTAAACCAAGAAATTTTTGGATCTCAGTAATAGTGAATTATCTGGGAAAATGTTCAACAATATTTTTCTTTTAAGGGTCTACTGATATACCCTCACTTGAGACTATATGACCTAAGAATGAAACTTTCTGAAGCCAAAATTAACACTTGGTCAATTTTACATAAAGATTATCCTTCCTTAGGGACTTCAGAAAAATTCTAAAATGATCTTCATGCTGTTCCTTTGTCTTTTAATAAATAAGAATATCATATATAAAGACTACCAAAAACTGATCATGGTAATCTATAAGGACTCTATACGTTAAATATATAAAGACAATAGGGTAATTAGTAAAACCAAATAGGATCACTATAAATTCATAATTTTCATACCTTGTACGAAATTATTTCTTGGGTATATCCTACTTCTTAAACCTCAATTGATGATATCCATAATAAAGATAAATCTTGTAAAAGTATTGATATCTGCACAATTAATCAAACAAGTCATCAATACAGGGTGTAGGATACTTGTTCTTAATAGTGATCTTGTTAATTTTTCAATAATCATTATAGAGTCAAATTTTTCCATTTTTTTCTTAAAAAATAGAATAGGTGCACCCTAAGGTGATAAAATTGGTCAAATTAATCCCTTATCAAGATTATATTGGAGTTTCTTCTTTAATTATTACAGCTCAATCAAGGATATTCTATATAGAGTCTTGGAAATAAGTGTAGCACTAGGTATGAGTTTTATTGAAAAATCAACTACATGATTTTGTGTAAAACTAAGAAATTATTTTGGAAATATATCAATAAAATCCCGCACAATAATCATATCTTAAATGTTGATTTTCTACCAAGCCATATAAGACAAATGAACATTTTCAAAGGGAATCATTACCCATATGATGGATGTAATTTCCATTAGAAGTTTAATTTTTTCATCACTTTGATAGAAGTTCAAAGGTTGGTTTGGAATATCAAATGTAACTTCTATTCCTTGGGAATTGATGTTGTATTTATGTAAAGAAAGATGATACATGCCCAAAACACCATCAAATTCAACTAGAGGAAGAATGAAAAGATTTACAAGAAATACATTCCCACAAAATTAAACCAGAGGAGAATCATAGACTTATGATAAAATCATCACAGCATTAGGTTTTTTTACTAAAAAATAAACGTATATTTTTTGAGGTGGTACTATGATACCCTTAAAAAAGTATTTAGATACAAAAGAATGGGTAGATCTAGAATTAAATAGTACATTAGCGGTTCTACAATGGATGGTAAGTGTACCTTTAACCACATCATTATTATAATACTCATTATGAATAGTGATTTCATGATATTTACATTTTTCTCTAGGATTAAGAGGTTCTTGACATGAATCATCATCATTAACCTTTAGATTTGGGAACTGGTTAGCATAATTCATAAAATCCTTGCATTTAAAACACTATAATGTAGATGGTGAATTATATGGATATTTATCTATATCCATATCATTATCTAACTTCTTCCCATCACTTTGGAATTTTATTTCCTGATTAACTTCCTTCCCATACGTGAAATATTTACCAGTTCCCTTAAGACAATTTACCCCATGTTTCCTTCCACACTTCAAGCATAAAGGAAGGCTCTTATTCTTATATATATGGTTTTTATAATTTCCTTTCGATTACATTTTTATTTTATTATCAAAACCATGAGATTTATAGGTAAATAAAATCTCAATATACACCTTGATAGCACATCGAATGGTTTTTGGATAGCTACTGATTTCCCTAAATGGATAACTTCCTTTGAATACTTGGTTCTAAGCTAATAAAGAATTAAATTACCTTAATTTTAGGTTAGACGATAATATTATAATTATACCTCCTAAGTCTTGTAAAAGTTTCCTCATAAGTACCAACAGATTCAAAATCCTTCTACTTTAACTCAAGGAATTATTTCTCTATTTTCATATGAAGAATATGAGGAATGTACTTGTTTAAAGACAATATTTTAAATTCATCCTACTCAATAGATTCAATTTCTTATTATTCTCATGTTTTTATGATAAGATTATACCACTAATCCACTTTTCATTCTAAATGATAAATAGATAGAATAACTTTCTCATATTATGAACACCAAAGAACCAAAAATATTTTTCAATAGTACTATTCAATTGTTCAGTGACTAGTGGATCAGTGGACCCACTATAAGAAGGTGAATGTTTCCTCATGAAGGATTGATTAGCCACTGAATAAGGCTAATATTTTTTGTTAATATATATAATATTCACGATATTTATTATTCATAAACACAATTTTATTGCATTTAACACTTTGAACATCATTTCACATTATGATTGTAATTGCTTCTTAAAATATACTATTATATGGTACATTTTTAACATCATTTAAAGTGCCCAATGATATTGATTTTATTTTCATATTTAATTTTCAGGTTTCTAATTATATTGGGAATAATTCATACTTTTGGAGTGTTGGAAGATTCACATTGGAAGACCACCAAAATGGGATATCATTCAAACAATTCTGGAGAAGGCAGATTGGACACCAGCCCACTGATGAGAATGTGGGGCCCACAATACAGACCCACTGAAGCCAAAATTTCTTAGGATTATATAATCCAAATAAAGGAACATATAAGGATTCATGATCTAGTGATAATTCGGCATCCATTATGGTTATTCAGGCGACCCAATTTAGAGATAAAATTCTGGGCCAAATTCTACGACATTGAAAAACAGCCAACCAATTTAATCATATCTCGGAAACCCCATATTCATTCAGGATTATATTTTACCTAGAGCTCGGATACATCCGTATCTTCACTTTTGTCTTATATGTCCCACTCTAATTAGTCCATCTAGAAGTCCATACAGACACGTTTGTTCGGTGGATGAAAGATGGATGCCACCTCGGGTCAAGGATAAAGAAGTCCACTCTCCCTTACTTTCCACCACCCTAGGCCTACCATAATCAATTGGGATTCTTTGTACTATTTGTAGTTTTACCCATGCCTCTTGATATTCCTATTTAAGGCACTGGTGGTGAAGGAGTTGGTGATCATTGGTGCTTTGTTCAATTGTAATGTTATGCTGCGATTTTGTTGTCTCAAGTTTGTCTTTCACATGTAAGTTGTTCAATTCACTTTAGTTTCTTAATAAAAGTTCTTATTCTCCTCTTATTATATTGTTTTTCATATCACTTTGATACTATTTGTTCAAGTTGTGAATTTATTCACACCAAACCTTGTGAAATTAGCACACAACGGTGGAGTGATCGTTATTTCATTTTTTTACTTTTCTATTTCCTCCCTCATGAGTCTACTTTCGGCTTCCATTGAAACCATAGAATCAATGGAGGGATAAACCAATTATGGGTTGATACAAGGGAGTAGAAAGGGGTTGTATGAGATGTTATTTATCACCCCATTAATGTCTAATCACTTCTTTTAATTGAGATTTGTATTTTATGATTTTCAAACTCCATCGTCCTTGTTGAATTTAAGGCCACACACTTCAAGTGCTAATACATACATTTACCTTGAAGTGCTCAAAATATTGATCCTTAAAGTGTATAATGGATTAGTATTAAAGTGTGTAGGTATTAAACCGGTAATTTAGGATGTTGTTTGATCTTCTTAAATGAACCCATTTCAAATATAAGAAATTGAAATAGTTGAAAAAGAATTTCATCCATTCCACCCCGAGTGATAACCTAGGATCAACTCATTCTTTCAAATTTAATTCACTTAAATATGTTAGTTATCCTTTAAACCCATCTAAAATAAACCCAAGTTGGCCACTTCATAAAAAAAAAGTCAATATAATGTATGTGTCTATAGGTTTCTTCTTAGGTCTCTGAGGATTCGACAATCCAAGCTAAACTACAAGGACCATTCTGCCTTCATCTCTTGGGTAAATTTGAGTGCGAATCAAATTTTGGTGCCATTTCTAGGGACCCAAGTAAGTTATTTTAGACACTATCATCCTTTTATCACCCCACGTTCTCTATTCTCACCCCCATCTCTCTTATCTTTACCCCTTTCTATTTGTGTGTGTCCTGAGAATCTAGAATCCAACTTTCTGTCTTCTCCAATGGAGTATCTTACAAATTACCATGTCACAAACTCATGATGGAATAAAATGAAAAATAAATATTAGAAATCCCCTAATTTAGAAAATTGCTTTGATCAAACCTTGATTAATTACCACACACCTGGTGACATGTACAATCATTGGGATGATGAATATTCAAAGGATAAATTTACAGCCCTCTCAAGGATGGATGAAGAGATCAATATTGGGGAAGTCCATGATGTTCAAACTCATAAAAATTCTATTCCTCAAACAAGGATTGAACAATTGTGTAATCAAATGGAGATAATGAGTTCCGAGGTATCATCTTTGAGATTAGAACTACAATGCATTAATACTTGTGAGGAACTAATCCATACACCAACTGTACCTTCCAAAACCTTATGTCGAGTGTCTAGTTTCCCACAAACCTCTCATGAATTTATTTAAGAACCAACCTTTTGATTTGGGGTAGGGGAAGTGAATCAAGAAATTGTTGAAGGGTCTTTAAATCAGGAGGAAATTTATTTCATGTATTCACAAGAGGGAAATTTGACATCGTGGATTGAGTCTCCTAAGTATAAATTTATTGAAGATTTTTCAAAAACACCAATCACTAAACCATTTAGAGAAATAAAAAACATTTAGTTCATACCCATTCCTAACACCTTTATTTCCAATTTTGTGGTTGAATCTTCTGTTCAAAATGAAACAATTTTGTTGAGAAATTTGGAAAATAAAACTGAGTTGGATTCAAATTCTCAACCTATGTTTGAATGTCCTATCCAAACTGAGCTCAAAATCATTGTCCTTACTTACCCTCTCAAGTATCCCTTAATAGGTTATAATCATGAAATTTCAATTAGAATTAATTCTTCTCTTTAAACAAAATTTTTTGGAATGATCATTGATTTCTTTGGAAAGACTATAGTGGAAACTGGATCAACCATTTCTGATATTCCTTGGATTTTCCCACTCATTGTATAACATAGGTTTGTACATGACACAAATTATAAACAAAGATTCAATCTCAATAAATTAGAAGTGGATAAATATGGGGTCGTTAAAATTTGGAAAGTTGGTATTGGGTAACTTAAGGGTTTAGGTCGAGTTAGCGATGTTAAACAAAAGCGCAACATGGGAGGCAACCCATGGTTTTCATGTTTTCAATAATTTTGTTGTTTTAATAAAATTTATATTTTAAATAGTATTAATAAATCATTTTTTTATTTAAAAAAATATACTGTTGACTTGTTATTCTATTATGAGTATGGATGGGTATGAAAGGGGAGCACCATATTCATCTGTGTCATGTGGTGTGATCCTTTAGTAACACCTTACCCAAAAATTTAAAAAGAAGACAATGTATCATCAGTTTATTTTATTTTATTTTTATGTGTTTGTAGGTTAAAATAAATATAAAAATAAATAAATAATAATAATAATTAAAAAATGGGACACACCGTATGCTGTGGGGAAAACCTCATCACAATTGGAGAAGATGCGAGGACTCGAACCCGGGATCGAAGGGAGACATGGGTGCACGCTTACCATTGACCTACAAATTATTGTGCTTCTTTATTCTATAATTAATATATATACACTTATATTTTACCTTATATATATATATTGTTTTTTTTTGTTTGTTTTTTTCCTTTTTCCACTAGGGAACTCTGCAAGTGACATGGATATCAAAAGACTAAACTGGAGCAGCAATAATTTCAACTTCAACCACCAGGTGACTTCATTCCATAATCCTCATATTTCAATTTTCTTTTTGAACTTACCTTATCTTTCTCAACTCCTTCTAAATTTTCTTTTCTTAAAACACTAGGGACAATGTTTTTTAAGTTGGGGGGAGATAAAATATATTTTTTTCTTTGTGTGAAAAAAATTATTTGAAAAAAATGTGTGTAAATGGAAGGAAAAATTCCTTTAAATTTGAACATGATAATACATATTAAAAACTTTGAAACTGAATATCAAATAATTTAGCATTCCCCGATTCTGATTTTAATCCATGTATAATTTCCTGAGCATAGATTTTGGAAAGTGTGGCTGTCCAATGTGATATTTCATCGTTTATATTTTCATCCAAATAAAAATAAAGATCACAATGCACATCCTTTGGATAGTGGGGTATTAGTTTGAGTTCATTGGTTTCCCCAAATAAATAGCATATATTTGGTTATCATTTGAGTTTTAATATGAGTATTCAATAAAAAAAATAAAAATAATAATAATAATAAATTCGCACGTAGAGAAATGAAATAACCTAATGAGTGGATTTTAGCACTTGGGGATCATGACTCCATAGTTGTCTAGATCAGAGTTAGAAATTTTATCTCTATTGGTGGTAATTTGACTTTTTTTTGACTGATTTAACTCGATATGATGCTCGAGTATGTGGGCTTAACTTGGTTCCCTATGGTCTTTGAGCCTGGGATTCATCAGCAAAGTCTCGCTACATGGATTGACTCTATTGAGTGCAATTTCAATTACCATGGAAAAATTGAAAAAAAAACAAAAAAATATATTCAATAATTTTTTTGAATACTCATCTTAATATTGAAATGTTATTCCACATAGTGCTTCCGTCATTTCCCCCTTGAATAAAGATTAACCCCCATGTCTATTGTGATACACAACACATCCTCATATTTAATTGATATTGGATGAAATATGAAGAATAATTTGAACAAAGGAATGGGATTGGAAATGGTATTTTCTTATGAAACTATATTGTATTAAAACATTTTTATGGGTTTCATGATTGTTTGGTATAAGGGTTTTTTGTGATATTGTGTATTAAAATGTTTTTGGAAAAGGGAATTCGAATTTCACATTTTTTGAGATATATTTTGCTCGGGACTAGCAAAACTAAAGATGGGGGGTGTGATTAGCCACTAAATAATTCTTATTTTAATTTTTAATATATATTATATTCATGTGCTTTATTATTCATACACACCATTTTAGTACATTTTACACTTTGAACATCATTTCACATTATGATTGTAATTCCTTCTTAAAATGCACTATTATATGGTACATTTTTTAACATCATTTAAAGTGCCCAATGATCTTGATTTTATTTTCATATTTAATTTTCAGGTTTATAATTATATTGGGAATAATTCATACTTGTGGAGTGTTGAAAGATTCACATTGGAAGACCACCAAAATGGGATTTCATTCAAACAATTCTGGAGAAGGCATATTGGACACCAGCCCACTTATGAGAATATGGGTCCCATAATACAGAACCACTAAAGCCCAAATTTATTGGGTTGATATAATCCATATAGAGGAACATATAATTCCACATGATCCAGTGCTAATTCGGCCTCCATTGTGGTTATTCATGCAGCCCAATTTAGAGATAAAATTATGGACCAGATTCTACGGCCCAGAAAAATAGACAACCAATTTGATCATATCTCTGAAAACACAAATAAATTCGGTATGAAATTTTATAGAGAGATATAAAACATCCTAATATTAACTTTTTTTTATGGACCACTACAATTCGTCCATCTATAAGGCCATTAAGATACATCTGTTCGGTGGAGGAAAGATGGATGCCACCTCGGGTCAAGGATAAAGAAGTCCACTCTCCCTTACTTTACACCACCCTAGGCCTACCATAATCAAGTGGAATGATTTGTACTATTTGGAGTTCGACCCATGCCTCTTGAGATGCCTATTTATGGAAGTGGTGGTGAAGGAGTTGATGATCTTTGGTGCTTTGTTCAATTGTAATGTTATGCTGCGATTTTGTTGTCTCAAGTTTTTCTTTCACATGTAAGTTATTCAATTCACTTTAGTTTCTTAATAAAAGTTCTTCTTATACTCTTATTATGTTGTCATTCATATCAATTTGATACCTTTGGTTCAAGGTGTGAATTTATTCACACCAATCCTTGTGAAATTATCACACAACAGTGGAGTGATCATTATTTCATTGTTTTTTTACTTCTCCATTTCATCCCTCATGAGTCTACTTTCCGCTTCCAATGAAACCATAGAATAAATGGAGGGATAAACCACTTATAGGTTTATTCAAGGGAGTATCAAGGTTCTCGATTAGATGTTATGTATCACCCCATTAATGTCTAATCACTTCTTTTAATTGAGATTTTTATTTGATGATTTTCAAACTCCATCATCCTTGTTTAATTTAAGGCCACACACTTCATGTGCCAATACGAACCTTTAACTTGAAGTGCTGAAAACATTGATCCTTCAAGTGTATAGGTAATTATTATTAAAGGGTGTAGGTATTAAACCAGTAAGTGAGGATGTTATTTTATCTTCTTAAATGAACCCATCTCAAATATAATAAATTGAAATAGTTGAAAAAGAATTTCATCCAATCCACCCCGAGCAATAACCTAGGATCAACTCATTCTTTAAAATTGAATTCACTTAAATCTGTTAGTTATCCATTAAACCCGTCTAAAATAAACCCAAGTTGGCCACTTCATAGCCCAAAAAGTCCATAGAATTTACGTGTCTATAGGTTTCTTCTTATGTCTCTGAGGATTCGACAACCCAAGCTAAGCTACAAGGACTGTTCTACCTTCATCTCTTGGGTAAATTTGCGCGTGAATGAAGGACTCAACCGAATATCATTACCTTCTTTTTTTCATTTGAAATATCAATGTGATTCATACCATAGTAAAGTTATGCAACCATTACAATTATATTTTTCATTGTAACACACATAAAATTCGATTTCTCATGAGGAAAATCATTTCATTGTCTATAACATTCAGTATTAACATGATTCCTTTGGGTTATATCCATTGAATAAAACCAAAAATCATTGTATGAGAAATAATAATAGTGGGAAACCACACAATCACAAAAAATAATTTATAGGATGTCTAAATCATGAAACCCTCTTCTATGAAACCTTAGGTTTAACCAAGTTTATTCATGATCATTACTAAAAATTTAGGATTTTATCCTATACTTAGGCTTATCTCTAGGGTTCTTACTAAAGTTTTATCATCCTAGTTTTTAAATGTTAACTAAACCTTACCCTAGTACTAACTACAACAACCCATACTTTTCATACATATATATTACATCTTAATAGATGAATATTCATTATTTAAAATTTTGATCTATGCTAGAATTTTTTAGGTATAATATATTTGGAAACATTGAAACATAAACAACTAGTTCATAAAATATCTCCATCATCACCCACTTATTTATTCATAACTAGTACCCTTCTTATACATATCATAATTAGTACCTTTATTAATAATTGGGGAAAGGAAACATAAGAAAATGGTGAGATAAGATTCTCAATAAGGGTAAACAATGGAGATATCAATTATCACATAAGCATAACATAAGTATAAGGCTATAAAAAAGTGATATTAACATTTTAAAACCATATCCTGCATATCAAATATCATAATAATATGTGATGGTATAAATCTTAGTAGTTAATAATAAATGAATCATATGTGAATCAAATAATATGAACCACTAGATCCTAACATTTTCATAAGAGAAGGAATTGGGGAATTAACATAAAAAAGCAATTTATTTAGTATTTAAGGATATTTTACAAGATTATCATAGTGGAATGGATTCACTCACCAAACCATCGTATTATCCAAGGTTCACTCCCAATACCATCATAGTGTAGAAAGTCCCTTATAGAACTGAGTTCACTCCCCATTCCAATCTTTTTTATCAAATGAGATATCAATATTTACCAAATGAATTGGAGGTAAATATAGGTACCACCCATATAATAATGAAAATTATACATATTTGTTCCATAATATCATAAAACATTAATTATATAATAAATAATAAAAATAAATTGGTTTTATAAAAATTTCATCATATAATAACCCATGGAAAAGAAACGGGTTTCATAAACATAATGTCATCATAACATAAATAATATTTAGAAAGAATAATAATGGTATCCTTGTATCATATCCCATTTAAATTATAAGTGATATAAATTATTTATTTTTTATTTAATGAATATAAATACAATTAAAAAATCATTAGAACATTCTTGAGGAAAATATCTATTCCATTTTGAAATAAATTATTTAAAAAAACTACGCAATTATAAAGGAAAATATTTTATTTGAAAATATCCACGTAAAATTTCAAAGTAATATTAAAATAAAAAATTATTCATTATGGTGGAAAAATCCATTCATGTCGTATATGTTAAAAAATTATTCCTTCAATACTTTTATTAGAAAAGTTAAAGAACACCTCGTTTGGAAAAAGAAAACAATATTCCTCTCAAACCATGTTTTGAAAAGTAAAAAATGGGTAAAAATGAAATTAAATAATCATATTATAATATTAAAATTCTTATTTAAAACATTTTTTTATAAAATATGGATATTGAATAAAATGTTTTTTTTGATTGAAGAGAGAAATGAAGTCAATTTTCCTTAAAAATTTATTTTCGGTATCTTGAGTACAAAAGATGAGGAAAATGAAAATAAAAAAAATTTATTTTAAAGAAATCACAAGAGTTTAATAAAATTAATATATTTATTTATAGTTTTATCATAATATTTCATTATCATAAATTAATCATAAACAATCCTAATAAATAGTGATATTGTAACATAAAACCATTTACCTCTTGTTCAGCTTACATCAAAAGCACTCTAACATCCTTTATAATAAATTTAAATTTATTATAATTCGATAATAAAGTAATTATAATACTTATTATACCATATATTATCCATTTATAATATTTTAACACCCCATTTTGTCAATAATTTCTTTTTAAAATCATCATTTCTGGGTGTTAACTATTTTGTTTATCATGAGGATTTCAGTTCAGTAGTTTCTAGTCCCTGTAAATTTAACTTAGTTAAATAATATAAATAATATTAATAATGATATAAATATCATATATATTCATCATATACATATTTATAGTCATAAATAAAATTTAGAGATATAAAAATGAATTATACCATTTATGGAGATGGTGTGCCGTATGTACGCATGAACACTGTTTTCATTTTTCAATGGATGGATAAAAAAATAAATAATAATTAAAATTTATAGGATCATTATTATATCATATATATCATATATATTCATAAAATTATTCCTTATTACCATCCAAGTAAAATATAAATGAAAAAGGAATCATATCGCTCTATGGACGCGGTAGTCCACAAGTACGCAAGACCGACATTATCGGTTTCCAAATGATTAGATGATAAGTTGATAGATGTGATATTATAATTTATTAAGTATAATTATGTAATAAATATCATATATAAACATTAAACCCATAATAATAACCATCCATAAAATATGAAAATGAAAATTAATTGTATCGCTACGTGGAGATGATAAGCCGTATGTACGCATGAATGATACTTTCACTAATCGTTTAACGACCCAAAGTTTCATTAATGGAAATCCCTCTTGATCTAATTAAATGTATCTTTATGTTTATATAAAATGTAAACTTATTTGGTTTTATGTTAAGAATTTTTACCATTACTAATATAGCCGTTGAACAGTGATCACATGATTAGTATAAATATAGGACTTTAAAAAATCCAATTTACTCAGACAAAGGAAGCGACGGCCTCATCCAGTAGAATTTCCCCATACGAAGCCCATTTTTCGGAGCTCGGAAAAGAGGTGGTGTCTTTGGGCTTTGCCCTTGACCAAGACCAAGCTGAGCTTCATCATGTCAAGCTCGAACGTGACCGTCTACGGGAAAAGTGGAAGTTGATTGAAATTACCACTCGAGCGATGTTATCCGAGCCACCCCAAGAGTCTGTCACCATCGCACACCTTACCCTTAGGTCTTATGCGACTTTTTTAAGGGGTTATGTAACAAATAAGTAGTACTATGTTCATGTACATTATTTTTGTATATAATAATGAATATAATTTCTAGTCATTTTTGATACATTGTAAATAGTTTTTAAAGTACAAATGGTGTTTTTAATTATTATTTAATTAAGAGATCTATTTTATTAAATTAAGGGATTTTTGAATTAAATAATATTTTAATAAAATAATAATAATATTAAATTATTTTTTATTAAATGTAAATGATCTTATAATTTTATGAATGCAATTAAAATTTTTATTAAGGTTTGAAAGCCATTTCTGTCAAAACCCATGAATTTTCGATAAATGTCAGTTTTTATTTTAAAGGTGAAAATTTACATATTTAAAAAATTATTTAGATAAAATAAATGTTATTTCTGGAATCAGGATGTCGAAATTATCCAACGGTGAATTTTTCATAATTTTCTGAGACAGTCAAATTTTTGGGTAAAAATTAAATACCGTTTAAATATATAATGTGTTTTATGACATCATAATGACCCAATAGTGATGTAATAAAATATTATAATCTTTATTTTTGTCCAATATATGTTTTACCATTAAAATAATGTAATTTTGTGTTTTTTTGACTTACTTTTCAAAGCATTAATGGACCCCTCAAGACTTATTCAACAGCTTGCTTTTTTTTAAATTAATTTCCATGGGAGTGTGACTCACCTTCACATAAGGAACCCTAATATTTTAAGAAGTTCGGACTTTGGCCTTATAAAATATTATTTTACTCTTCCCTTTTCCAAAAAACATGGGCAAAAACCATGGGATGGTTCGTGGTTTGGATTAATTTAATGTAAGGGGACACAAACCTAAATAATAAAGAATTCCCTCACCTTTCCTATATAAACCCACCGAAGCTCCCACTTAATCCTCACTCAAAGCCCTTGGAGTTCATCCATACTCTTCCCTACTCTCTCTATAATCCTCCCAAGTTTCCCCAAGCTCCCAAGAAGCCTCTCACTATTGGTACGGAGAGTGATGGCAAGAGCGGGGGGGGGGGTGAATTGCCTTTTAAAAAAGTTTAACAATTAAAAAAAAGTTAAAGCGCAGCGGAAATAAAAGAGGCAAGACACAAAATTGATAACGGAGTTCGGCCTAAATCCCAAGCCTACGTCTCCGCTCCCAACTCAACCGTTGAGAGATTTATACGACAGCTTTCTTTTTAATGGTTGTATCAAGAAACCCACTAGACTTTAAGGCATCCTAGAAACCTATTACAGCTTGCTTTTTATTGGTTGTAGCAAGAAACCCACTAGCCTTCTTACAGGTGAAGGATAGCTCACCTATGACTCAAGTATTTTACAGGGAAGACTTTACTAACCTCTTCACACCTTGAAGGTGGTGTGAAAACCCAAACAAAGGGAGGATGATAGAAATAAGGGTTTGTATGCACAAACTCAAAATAATTCTTAAAATGATAAAACAATAAAAACCGTAAAGATGAGAAGTCTTGGGCGCCAATGGATTGATTGGTGATGATGAAGAGCGCTCCCAAGCTTCTATGGTGGTGCTCCTTGGTTGTGGAAGTGAGTTGGAGCAGGTGGGGATCCTTGAAGGAATGCGCCGGAGGTTCGCCAAATGATCGAAAAATGTTCCTGTGGGCTACTATATATTTCCGGGGCTTCCTAGTCCTCTATTTATAGGAGAGGAACTCCCAAATGGCCGTTGGGAGTCTTCGGAGCCGTTGAGAGGCATTCGGAGCCGTTGGGGGTCAAAAGAACAAGTCTGGTCAAAGCCCAACGGCTAGTTTGACTGGGCTCATCGGCTGGCCGGTGGTGTCTCACCAGCTGGCCGGGGGTCCACCGGCTGGCCGGTCCTGAGCCACCGGCTGGCCGGTGCTCCAGACAGAGAGAAATCTCTCTGCCCAGGTTCTACCGGCTGGCCGGTGGTCATCCACCGGCTGGCTGGTGACATACCGGCTGGCCGGGGAGCTCACACCGGCTGACCGGTGGCTCTGGACAGAAACCATTGCTACTGCCAGAGACCACCGGCTGTCCGGTGGGAATCCACCGGTTGGCCGGTAGACTCAGAGAGTCTACTTTCAGTCCTTCTTGGCCCAACTCCTTGGAAACCTTTTGCCTATCAACAAAAACACTTGAAAACAAGTTAGAACAAAATAAGAGTGATTGTGATCATTAAAATCCAAGAGAGAGGGGTACAACAATCTCCCCCTATTTTGATGATCACAATCACCAAAACAAGAAATGTAAAAGACTGAAATGAAAGGCATGCTTTAAAGGATAAATTGAAAAGTAAAGCAAAGTATGAGAGAAAAATTTCTCCCCCAATCAACCAAGGAAATCTCCCCCTTTGTGATTATCAAAATAGCACGGGGCAAAAAATTTGATTGAAGGAAAGGATTGAAAAACAAGATAGAGTTTTTAAACCAATTGAAATTTTTGAAATTTGAATTGAAAGTTTTAAATTGAAAGTTTTGAATTGAAAGTTTTGAATTGAAAGTTTTGAATGAAAAACGCAAAAAGGCTTAAACGATCCTAACTCCCCCTAAATAAAAACAACAAATCACCGGGGAGAGGATTTTAGAACCGAGACAAATTTTGGTCCGAAGAGACTCGCTAAAAGGGATTTTTCAATCCAAACTTGTCTTGTGGCGGGTCTTCTCCTATGAAATTCATCGTTAAAGTAAATGGTTTTGGGCCTTCCATACCGGGCATTTTTGCAGTCGCACTCGTAAATTAAGTGCCCGAGCTTTTTGCAATAGTTGCAAAATTTATATTGGGAGCTCCCCCTTACAAAAATAGTAGGATCATGGGAAGAGGAAGCTTGCTTGGAATAGCCAAGCCCTTGGGTGGTTCTAGATATGCATTGGGAACCAAGTAGCTTCGAAAGGTTATGTTCACCTTCGGTGAGCTTAGCTAGGGATTTCCTTAAATCCTTGATTGTTGATTCCATAGAGTCAACATTGGGAAGGTTTTGGATCTTGAGGGACAAGTCTTCCTTCTCTTTGAGAAGTTGATCCTTTTCGGAAGAAAGAATTTTGAATTTCTTTTTTAAAGCAATAAATTTGGAAGAAAGTTCGTGAAAACCTTCCTCCAATTGATCTCTCGCATGTTGGAGATCCTCGTAAGATAAATGATTGAATGAATTGGAAGAACAAGAGGAAGAGGAGTCGGAAGAGGTTACCTCATGAAATGCCATTAGACATTTTTTACCGTTGTCTTTTGAGGAGGAGGAGGATGAGGAGCTATCACTCCAAGTGGCCTTGAAAGCCTTTTTCTTTTCCTTTTGCTTGGCCCTTGACTTGTGGAGTGGGCAATCGGGCTTATAATGGCCTTTCTTGCCGCACCCATAGCATATTACCTCAGGCTCGGATTTTTCGTCGAGTTCTTCCTTTCGAGCCTTGCGAGATTTCTTCTTTTTGTTCTTCTTCATGAATTTGTGCATCTTGCGGGCAAGGTTCTCAATTTCTGAATCACCGCTTGAAGAGGAAGAAGATGAGGAGGAGGAGATTTCTTCTTTTTGAACTTTTAAGGCGATGTTCTTTGGAGTTTCGATGAGTTTTCCTTCCTTTTCATCTTGCCTCCTCATGGTGATCTCGTAGGTCATGAGGGATCCGATGAGCTCTTCGACCGAAATTTCTTTTAAATTCTTCGCTTCTTGAATTGTCGTGACTTTCGGTGCCCATGAACTTGGTAAAATCCAAAGGATCTTCTTGACTATCATCTCTGCAGAAACATCATCTCCAAGAGACTTTCTCCCATTACAAACATCAGTAAAGCGAGTAAACATATCAGTAATATTTTCAGATGGATGCATGGTAAAAGACTCAAAATCTTGACGGTACATATCCAATCGAGTATCCTTAACTTTGTTGGTCCCCTCATGGGTAACTTCCAAAAGTTTCCAGATTTCATGAGATGAAGTGCATGTGGAAACTCGATTGAATTCATTACGATCAAGGCCGCAATAAAGAGCGTTCATGGCTTTGCCATCAAGCTCGAAATTTTTAATATCGGCTTGAGTCCATTTGGATTCATCGGGAGAAGAGAGAGAGTAACCATGCATGACAATTCTATAAATAGGATAACCTATACTTCTAAGAAAAGTAGACATGCGGGTTTTCCAATAGGTATAGTCGGTTCCATCAAAAAAAGGAGCACGACCCAATGAATAACCTTCGGGGGCAAAAGAAGATGAAGCCATCACAATGGATCTTGAATTTGAAACCGGTTAAGGTATAACACAAACACTACCTATGATACCAATTGTTGGGACAGAGAGTGATGGCAAGAGGGGGGGGGGGTGAGTTGCCTTTTAAAAAAGTTTAACAATTAAAAAAAAGTTAAAGCGCAGCGGAAATAAAAGAGGCAAGACACAAAATTGATAACGGAGTTCGGCCTAAATCCCAAGCCTACGTCTCCTCTCCCAACTCAACCGTTGAGAGATTTATACGACAGCATTCTTTTTAATGGTTGTAGCAAGAAACCCACTAGACTTTAAGGCAGCCTAGAAACCTATTACACCTTGCTTTTTATTGGTTGTAGCAAGAAACCCACTATCCTTCTTACAGGTGAAGGCTAGCTCACCTATGACTCAAGTATTTTACAGGGAAGACTTGACTAACCTCTTCACACCTTGAAGGTGGTGTGAAAACCCAAACAAAGGAAGGATGAGAGAAAGAAGGGTTTGTATGCACAAACTCAAAATAATGCTTAAAATGATAAAACAATAAAAACCGTAAAGAGGAGAAGTCTTGGGCGCCAATGGATTGATTGGTGATGATGAAGAGCGCTCCCAAGCTTCTATGGTGGTGCTCCTTGGTTGTGGAAGTGAGTTGGAGCAGGTGGGGATCCTTGAAGGAATGCGCCGGAGGTTCTCCAAATGATTGAAAAATGTTCCCGTGGGCTACTATGTATTTCCGGGCTTCCTAGTCCTCTATTTATAGGAGAGGAACTCCCAAATGGCCGTTGGGAGTCTTCAGAGCCGTTGGAGAGGCCTTCGGAGCCGTTGGGGGTCAAAAGAACAAGTCTGGTCAAAGCCCAATGGCTAGTTTGACTGGGCTCACCGGCTGGCCGGTGGTGTCTCACCAGCTGGCCAGTGGTCCACCGGCTGGCCGGTCCTGAGCCACCAGCTGGCCGGTGCTCCAGACAGAGAGCAAGATCTCTGCCCAGGTTCTACCGGTTGGCCGGTGGTCATCCACCGGCTGGCTAGTGACATACCGGCTGGCCGGGGAGCTCACACCGGCTGACTGGTGGCTCTGGACAGAAACCATTGCTACTGCCAGAGACCACCGGTTGGCCGGTAGACTCAGAGAGTCTACTTTCAGTCCTTCATGGCCCAACTCCTTGGAAACCTTTTTCCTATCAACAAAAACACTTGAAAACAAGTTATAACAAAATAAGAGTGATTGTGATCATTAAAATCCAAGAGAGATGGTTACAACACTCACAAGCCTCTCTCTAGCCTTTGGAAGCACACTTCCAAGTAAGGGTTTTCTCTTCCTTTCTCTTTTTTTTGTCCAATTTTCTTTAAGTTGTTTTTCCCTTTTAATTTAAATTATTAATGTTGGGGTATGGTTTCAAACCTACCTTATACTGACCTATTTATGTTTTAATGATGTGAGACCCCCTTTTCTCTCATTAAATTCCTCCCATGTACACCCATTACTATGCTGAAATTCTGAAAGGAACTTCTCTCTCCTCATTTACATTCAACCAATACTTTTGTATAATGGATCTAAATTCCATTAAAATTGTTGGGACATGTATCTATATGACCTCCTTAATTTCCATTACATGTAAATATGATGAGGAATCCCTTTCTCTCTCATCAACCATTTTTATGAATTCTTATGTCACGCCGTTACGCTGACGAAATCGCACCGATTTTCTAAGCCAATGCCATTGTGTAGTGAATACCATGCCCATTTCTCCATCAAGGGTATTCACCTTTATGCACATTTACTTATTGATTATAATGTTTCATGTATGAATTCCACATTCCTTTATCGTGGAATAAATGATTATGTTTTATGAATCCATGTTTTATTATCCATGTGGCACACTTATGCATGAAATGAAATGTTTAAGAAGGGTGCGCCCTTATAGCGCTGCAATGCATTGGGTAAGGTATAGTATCATGATAAATCATGTGAAATGAGTGTTGTATCATTCTAATTAAAGTTCAATGAGGGTTTACTCGTTCTTCATGTGCAATGAGGGTTTACTCATGCTCCATGTGCAATGAGCCTTGGCTCATGCTAATTCTATGTTAAGTGTTGTTGCCACATTTCCATGTTATGATTATCATGCTTTATCATGCCTTTATGTCCATGTTTCTCTTGTACTCTATTGATATTCCTATTGTCTAACATGTATTGTAATCCTCATGTATTCCATGTTTATTCCCTTACTAGGCTTTATAGCTCACCCTTTTCTTATGCATGTCCTCAGGTTATCCTATGTAATGCTAAGTACGAGGGAATGTAGTGGTCATGTAAAGGAAGTTTTCAATAAATAAGTTTTATTTCATGTTTTAAGTTTTTATGTAATGATACTAAGCCCCAAAGACACTAAACCTCTCGATCTTCTTATTGTATCAAGTGAAGTTTTATGTAATAAATCATGTTTAAGTTTGTAATAAAAACAGGGTTGTCATAGTTGGTATCAGAGGATAGGTTTAGTTATTTTTGGGATTAGGATTAGAAAACCCTAGTAAAGCCTTAGAGAAAAGACTAAGTATAATAAAAACATCCCTATGTTTTGGTAAGTACTGAGTAAGTGGTTTATCAAGCAAATACATCCCTATCTGGATACGAGCAGGTAGAGGCGGTTCTAGCACAGATGTATCCTAGGGGTAAAACCTGAAAACACTGCTTTGAGCTAGACTCGAACGGGAACTGGTGCACGACAACGGGCCTTCCTGCACTCTTGGTTATGACACTCCCGGGGGATATGTTTTGATAAATTCAAAAGCTTAGTATGAACCCTTATTAAGGGAATTAAAAAAAATTCCCCTACGAATATATGTTAGAAAGTAGATCATAAAAAGCCTAGATTGAAGCCTATAGACTCTTGAGTAAGGAAATAAAAGTTTATTTATAAGTCATCAAAATTTTTCTTTGGATTACCCTTTATGTGTTACCCTTAACTTTCCTTTTATTCCAACCAATGGCCAGTAATAGGAGGACTAGGGCTAACAACCGTTGTGAAGATCAGTGTGATGAGTGTACTAATGAGATGCCCAATTAATGGGAGTGGGAATCATGAACTTTTTCACGCTTCTCTCTCAGACAACTCAAGTTTTGAATAGAAACATGGGTCAAGAGGAACGTTCAACCCCCATAAGAAAGAACAAGTCTCTATCGAGAGCTTCATGAGACAAAGGCCTCCTACTTTTAGTGGATCATCCGATCCCATGATTGCTGAACAATGGATCAACTCCATTGAAAATATATTCTCCATCCTTCAATGTTCTGAACAAGAGAATGTCCTCCTGGCGGCTTATCGTATGGAGGGTGAAGCTGATCAATGGTGGACGTTGATCAAAAATACGAAGCCTGAGGAGGAGATCAAGGTGTTGGAATGGAAGGATTTCCGGAAGATGTTTTTTGATAAATAATTTCCGCACACCCTCCAGCTTAAGATGGAAAGGGACTTCCTTTCCCTCAAGAAAAAAGATGAAGAATCTGTTGGAGCGTACGAGGAAAACTTCACAAGGCTTGCACAATACGCTTCCGACTTTGTCGTTACCCCCAAATGCAAGGTTGACCACTTCTTTGGTGGGCTGAAGCCTAGCTTGCCGAAAGCATTAGTGATCTGTGACTTCGACAGCTATGAGGAAATTGTCCGATGTGCCCTCAAGGTCGAAATGGAGATCGGGGAATCACAGGGGTATCCTGGGGACTATAAGCATAAGGTGGAATTCAATGCTGGTGGTCTGATGGATAAATCCAACAGTGCTAAGAAGATCCAGCACCCCACTTTCCAAAAGTGAGGAAAGAAGCACCTTATAAATTGCCTTAAGGGGACAAGAAAATGCTTCAGGTGTGGAAGAGAAGGGCACCTAGCTGTTAACTGTCGGCAAGAAAGACCTGCGACTGCGACAGAGGAGAGGAACTCTCTGTTCGAAACTCAACACATTGTTCAATGCTACAAATGAAAAGAACCAGGTCATTTTGAAAATCAGTGCCCTAATCCAAGGGTTTTTGGAGACAACCAACAACCTCCAAGGCAGCAAGGAAGGTCTTTTGCCATCACTTCTACCGAAGTGAACCCAGAAAACGAAGTGGTGACAGGTATGCTAGTTATTAATTCAAGAATAGTGAACGTACTTTTTGATTCAGGTTCTATGCATTCTTTTATATCTCGAAATTTTAGTAGAACAATCCCATCACCACCACAAATCATGGAAGTAAAGATGTCGGTGAGTACGGAAAATGGGGAAATAATTGCATCCCATGAATATAAGTCCTCTTTTGTTATAATATGTGGATTGAATTTCCCTTCGAACCTCGTCATACTTCCTCTGGTGGAATTTGATGCAATTCTTTTCCTGGATTGGCTTTCCTTATATAGAGCCAACATAAATTGTCGGGAGAGGGAAATCACACTCCATATGGAGAATCGACCCCCGATTCTTTACAAGTGTCAGGAGGAAGATGAATCTCCTTTTTCTCTATAATCTCAAGAATGGATATTACTACCTTATGAGCACGCGTATCTGGCTCAGATGATTGAGTCCAAGGAAGAATCCATCCTTGAAGAAATGCCTATTGTGAGGGAATTCACTGAAGTGTTTCCCGAGGAACTGCCTGGTCTTCCTCCTAGAAGAGATGTTGAGTTATCAATTGAACTTATACCTGGGGCGCTACCAATATCTAAGACTCCATATATAATGGCTATTATTGAGCTTGAAGAGCTTAAGAAACAACTACAGGAGAATCTGGATAAAGGGTTTATACGCCCAAGTGCTTCACCATGGGGTGCACCAGTCCTCTTCGTCAAGAAGAAGGATGAGTCAATGCGGCATTGCATCGATGTAACGACCCAAAGTATTTCAATGGACAATTCCCTTCTTATATTTATGTCATAAAAACACAAAATAATGAACTAATAAGTGATAAGTGACCTTTAAACATAATTTTGTCACCCCTATGTTTGGAATTTTAAAAATCCGACATACACGGTTGTGTTCAAGATAGTTTTTGGAGTCTAATGAAACAAAAATAATTTTTGGGGAATAGTAACCTACCCTTATGAATAGTAACCTACCATTATGAATAGTAATATGACCCTTATAGTAAATAAGAGTAACATTACCTATGAATAATAAAATAAAATTTAGACATCATAGAAAGTGATAATTTGACCTTAGTAAACGTTTTTGGTATTTTATAAGTCAGCATAATTAATTATAATTAATTAATTAATTTAAAAGAATATTGATTTCCTTGAAATGTATTCATGAAGTATTTAATCAATGTCTAATAGTTTTTAGATAATTTTATAAGACCCTACATAATTTTTGAAAGAACTACAAAATAAGTTTTAATTTTAAAAACTATTTTTTAAGTAAATTATGAATTTAATTAAACATTAAATTAATAATATTTATAAAATTATTTTTGAAAAATGGACAACATTTTTTGGATTCTACACGTCGAAAAATGGTAGGGGTAAATTTTTGGGTTTTTTCGGAAATACTTCAATTTTTGGGTGAATAGTAAAAAACTACAGTTTTTCGCATAATCGGTGTACACTAAATTGCAGCATTAATGATGTAATGATGACATAAACATTCTAGAACATTAATTTCCACCAGATTATTTTAAATTTCTTAAATTTTTCCTTGAAATACAATAAATACATTTCTCAAACCAAAGCCTAAAGTCCAAAGGTGGTTTCTTAAAGTGCCTTTTTCTCTTTCTTTCACTTTCCTTTTAATAAATTAATGAATTAGAATTATAAAGAAGAGTTAAAGCCTAAAACGAATTTTATTATAATAATATATGATTTATGATGTCAAAAAAATACTATTAAAAGTCTAACTTATGATATATTAGTTTATTTAATATTTTATACCAAAAACACCTCCCTCCGCATGTATAAATAAGCCCTCCCCCTCCTCTAGCAAAACCACACCTCTCAAGCTTGAATAATTATCTAATCTCTGCCCAATAATCTCCCCTATCCCCTTCCCCACGTCCAGGAGCTTCTGGACTAATCAAAAGACCAAGCTTAGGCCCTTAAGGAGGTTCTCAAGTGAAGGATTCAAGAGGTAATTTCCCTCCCTCTTCTCCTTTAATTTCCTTTCAAGTTCAAGTTCCTTTCTTGATCTCTCCCCACCTATATTCATCCAAATTGTTTTTTAACTACATAATTATAAATATTCTGTAATCTTATGATTCTAATAGTATATTATGTCACCCCACACCCTTTCCCTCTTCCTTTTATTTTATTAAAGAGAACGTTGATCATGTGGTGATAATTTATCACCTTCAAAAACAACATGCTCTCTTCTTCCATTTATACCTTCAGATCTGGTCATGAAACCATTTTTATGGTTGAAACAGAATATTTTATATCTATTATGTTCTATTTTAAGTTCTGTAAATAACCTATGGCCATATTACTAAGTGAAAAGTTAAAACAAGTTCATTGTGATCCAAAAACTGCCCAAATTTACCCAAATAACCATCATTAAAATATTATCTAATGATTCGTCCACATGGATCTAATATAACTCATTATAAAATCATTAAAGCTTCTGTAATATCATAAATAAAATGTGATATCAGTTCTGGATGTTTACCCATGATCTACCCAAACATCAATTTAAGAATACAAGTGGACTACTCAAGAAAACCATAAAAACGAACATCCCCGAACAATGTTTTTTAAACTCTATAAGTCATCCAAAGGTACATAATATGACATAATGAAACCATAATGAACACTATTAATGTATAAAAGGTTCTGTAATTTCTAATTAATTAATATAATTTCATTATATAGGATATTAAAGAGAAGGAGGCATTCGAGTACAAGGTAAGGGGAAATCTCGAACCCAATTTTCTTCCTTAAGGTTCTCCCTCTTTCACTCCATTTTTGATATGGTTACTCCTAAAAGATCATTTTTTTCATCATTTCCTTTACTTTTCTGGGATATAAATGTTTGTCACTAGTTTTTATGTCCATCAAAATGTTTTCCAAATGAACTCTTCTTTCAAGATCTCACCTTTTACCTCTCATTCAAGGTTGATGGTTCTTGTATCAAGTATGTTGTTCCCACTTTCTTTTGGGAAACCAAAGCTTATGAATGTCTTATTATGAGATGAAACCCATTCCATTCCAGGGGTTGTTTATGTACATGTTTGATATGTGTTGTAAGTGGAAAGCATGATAATGATAATGTTATGATGTGACGGGTGCGCCCGGAATTATATAGCGCTCCAAAGCATTGGGTAAAGTGATTAATCTCTTGAGTAAATGTGAAATTATGTGTGAACAAGATGCTATCCTGGTTCACAAATATGTGTTGTAGTTAACCACTAATACATGATGTTTCATTTTTATGCATTTCCACGTTTCAAGTCTATTATTTATGCTCCTCTCATGTTCATGATCTTTTTATTATGTCATGATTATGCTCACCCCATGATATATTGTTCTTATCTATCCTCTTACTGGGCTTTTAGCTCAACCCTTTTGATGTATATCCTCAGGTGGCTACATGTACTAAGGATAGGACAAGTTTCAAATAAGAATCTATAGAAGAAGAAATTAAATGAATGTTTATGCTTGATGTTTTATTTGTTATGTGTGGTCCTAGTTTGCCCAAGACACTAAACCATTGGATCCTCCATGTGTAATACTATCATGTTGTTTATCTTTAAAATGATATAATAGTAATGAAAGAAAATTCCGGGTCGCTATAGTTGGTATCAGAGGAAAGGTTTAGTTAATTTGGGAATTAGGATTAGTAAACCCTAGAGAAAACCTCTATCATGAGAATAAGTACAAATATGTACACAAGAATATTTACCTAGGGATCCCATATGTTATGTTTTTTGTATCATTGTTTAAATGAATTAGTTATTCATGACTTGTTTACTTATGTTTTGTTCTAACCTTTTCTATTTTAGAAAATGGTGGGAACCAGGAGAGGTAATGAAGGAAAAGTACCCTCACCTGTTTGTGTAAAGTGAAATTTCGGGGGTGAAATTTCTTAAGGGGGGAAGAATGTAATGACGCAAAGTATTTCAATGGAAAATTACCTTCTTATATTTATTTCATAAAAACACAAAATAATGAACTACTAAGTGATAAGTGACCTTTAAACATAATTTTGTCACCCCTATGTTTGGAATTTTAAAAATCCGACATACACGATTATGTTCAAGATAGTTTTTGGAGTCTAATGAAACAAAAATAATTTTTGGTGAATAGTAACCTACCCTTATGAATAGTAACCTACCCTTATGAATAGTAATATGACCCTTATAGTAAATAAGAGTAACATTACCTATGAATAATACAAAAAAATAGACATCATAGAAAGTGATAATTTGACCTTAGTAAACGTTTTTGTTATTTTATAAGGCAGAATAATTAATTATAATTAATTAATTAATTTAAAAGAATATTTATTTCCTTGAAATGTATTCATAAAGTATTGAATCAATGTCTGATAGTTTTTATATAATTTTATAAGACCCTACTTAATTTTTGAAAGAACTACAAAATCAGTTTTAATTTTAAAAATTGTTTTTTAAGTGAATTATGATTTTAATTAAACATTAAATTAATAATACTTAGAAAATTATTTTTGAAAAATGGAAATCATTTTTGGATTCTACATGTCGAAAAATGGTAGGGGTAAATGTTTGGGTTCTTTTCGGAAATACTTCAATTTTCGGGTGAATAGTAAAAAAATACAGTTTTTCGCATAATCAGTGTACACTAAATTGCATCATTAATGATGTAAGGATGCCATAAACATTCTAGAGCATTATTTTCGGCCAAATTATTTTAAATTTCATAAATTTTTCCTTGAAATAAAATAAAACCAATTTTCAAACCTAAAAAGAACTTTCCAAAGCCTAAAGTCAAAAGGTGATTTCTTAAAGTGTCTTTTTCTCTTTCTTTCACTATCCTTTTAATAAATTAATGAATTAGAATTATAAAGAAGAGTTAAAGCCTAAAACTAATTTTATTATATTAATATATGATTTATGATTTCAAAAAACTACTATTAAAAGTCTAACTTATGATATATTATTTTATTTAATATTTTATACCAAAAACACCTCCCTCCTCATGTATAAATAAGCCCTCCCCCTCCTCTTGCCAAAACACACATCTCAAGCTTCAAGAATTGTCTAATATCTGCCCAATAATCTCCCCTAGCCTTTTCCCCACGTCCAAGAGCTTCTGGTCTCATCAAAAGACCAAGCTTAGGCCCTTAAGGAGGTTCTCAAGTGAAGGATTCAAGAGGTAATTTCCCTTCCTCTTCTCCTTTAATTTCCTTTCAAGTTCAAGTTCCATTCTTGATCCCTCCCGACCTATCTTCATCCAAATTGTTTTTTAACTACATAATTATACATATAATGTAATCTTATGATTCTAATGGTATATTATATCACCCCACACCCTTTCCCTCTTCCTTTTATTTTATTAAAGAGAACGTTGTTCATGTGGTGATAATTTATCACCTTCAAAAACAACATGCTCTCTTCTTCCATTTCTACCTTCAGATCTGGTCATGAAACCATTTTTATGGTTGAACCAGAATATTTTATATGTATTATGTTCTATTTTAAGTTCTAGAAATAACCTATGGATATATTACTAAGTGAAAAGTTAAAACAAATTCATTGTGATCCAAAAACCGCCCAAATTTACCCAAATAACCATCATTAAAATATTATCTAATGATTTGTCCACATGGATCTAATATAACTCATTATAAAATCATTCAATATTTGGTAATATCATAAATAACATGTAATATTAGTTCTGGATGTTTACCCATGATCTACCCAAACATCAATTTAAGAATACAAGTGGACCGCTCAAGAAAACCATAAAAACGAACATCCCCGAACAACGTTTTTTAAACTCTATAAGTCATCCAAAGGTACATAATATGACACAATGAAACCATAATGAACACTATTAATCTGTAAAAGGTTCTGGAATTTCTAATTAATGAATATAATGTCATTATACATGACATTAAAGAGAAGGAGGCATTCGAGTACAAGGTAAGGGGAAATCTCGAACCCAATTTTCTTCTTTCGGGTTCTCCCTCTTTCACTCCATTTTTTGATATGGTTACTCCTCAAAGATCATTTGTTCATCATTTAATTTAATTTTCTGGGATATACATGTTTGTCACTGGTTTTTATGTCCATCAAAATGTTTTCCAAAAGAACTCTTCTTTCAAGATCTCACCTTTTACCTCTCATTCAAGGTTGACGGTTCTTGTATCAAGTATGTTGTTCCCTCTTTCTTTTGGGAACCCAAAGATTATGAATGTGTTATTATGAGATGAAACTCATTCCATTCCATGGGTTATTTATGCTCATGTTTGATATGTGTTCTATGTGGTAAGCATGATAATGATAATGTTATGATGTGACGGGTGCGCCCAGAATTATATAGCGCAATATGAATGTTTAAATGTGATGGGTGCGCCCGGAATTATATAGCGCTCCAATGAATTGGGTAAAGTGATGAATCTAATTAGTAAATGTGAAATTATGTGTGAACAAGATGCCAGCTTGGTTCACAAATATGTGTGGTATTTAACCACTAAGACATGATGTTTAATTTTTATGCATTGCCACATTTCAAGTCTATTATTTATGCTCCTCTCATGTTCATGATATTTTTCCTATGTCATGATTATGCTCACCCCATGATATATTGTTCTTATCTATCCTATTACTGGGATTTTAGCTAACCCCTTTTGATGTATATCCTCAGGTGGCTACATGTACTAAGGAGAGGACAAGTTCCAAATGAGAAGCTATAGAAGAATAAATTAAATGAATGTTTATGCTTGATGTTGTATTTGTTATGTGTGGTCCTAGTTTTCCCAAGATACTAAACCTTTGGATCCTCGATGTGTAATAATATTATGTTGTTTATCTTTAAAATTATGTAATAGTAATGAAAGAAAAGTCTGGGTCGCTATAATCTATTATCGTGACCTTAACAAAATCACGATAAAGAACAAGTATCCTCTCCCAAGAATCGATGACTTATTTGATCAGATACGTGGAGAAGAATACTTCTCCAAGGTGGATTTGCGGTCTGGATATTATCAAGTAAGGGTGAAGAAGGAAGATGTCCCCAAGACTGCTTTTTGTACAAGATACGGGCACTATGAATTCATAGTAATGCCTTTCGGACACACCAATGCTCCAGAAATATTCCTGGACTTGATGAATAGAATATTTAGATATTACCTTGACAAATTTGTGGTAGTCTTTATAGATGATATTCTAATATACTCCAAAACCAAGGAGGGTCATGAGGAGAATTTAAAAATGGTACTAGAGAGTTTTCGCAAGGAGAAGCTCTATGCAAAGTACAACAAGTGTGTGTTCTGGTTGAAGGAGGTCTCATTCTTGGGTCATATCATCACAAGCAATAGGATATCTATGGACCCCTCCAAAACAGATGCAATTGAGGGATGGCCGAGGCCAACATCGGTAATGGATATCCGTAGCTTCTTGGGGTTAGCTGGATATTATCAACGATTTTTGAGAAATTTATCATGATTTTACAACCCTCTTAGCAAGCTAACTTGAAAGGGAGTAAAGTTTTCTTTGAGTGATGAATGTGAAGAAAGCTTCAAGGAGTTGAAAAGGAGGCTTATCACTGCGCCCATACTCACTTTACCCACAAGTGGGGAACTTTTTGTTGTTTTCAGTGATTCTTCAAAGAAGGGCTTAGGTTTTGTACTGATGAAGAATGATAAAGTTATATCCTATGCCTCAAGGAAGTTGAAAATCCATGAGCGAAACTATCCAACAAATGATCTGGAGTTGGCGGTAGTGATCTTTTCCTTGAAAATATGGCGACATTATCTCTATGGAGAGAAATGTGAGATATATACTGACCACAAGAGTCTTAAATATATATTCACACAAAAAGAGCTTAATATGCGCCTGATAATATTGATAGAGCTCATCAAGGATTATGACTGTTCAATACATTACCACCCTGGGAAAGAGAACAAGGTGGAAGATGCCCTAAGTAGAAAGGACCCAACAATTCTATCAATGATGAGAATTGAGAAGGATCTAATATTCTTTGACTCGATGAAGATGGACGTGGGAATCATAAAGAAGAGAACATCATCAATCCTTTCACAAATTATTGCTCAACCATATCTTTTGGAAAGTTTTTAGGATTCTCAAAAGGATGATGTGGGAATTCAGGAAAAATTGGAAGCTATCAAAAAGGGAAATCCTCAGAGTTTAATGTTAATTAAGAAGGAATTGTGCGGTTTGGGAAAAGACTATGTGTTCCATCAAGTCCGGAGCTGAAGAAGGAACTTTTGGATGATGCACATAGTTCAAATTTCTCTATTCACCCAGGGAGCACAAAGATGTATCGAGATCTCCGAGAAAACTTTTGGTGGGATAATATGAAGAAGAAGATCGCTGAATATACATCAAAGTGCCTGGTGTGTCAGCAAGTGAAGGTTGAAAGGCAGAAGTCTAAGATGATGATGCTACCATTGCCCATACCGGAATGGAAATGGGAGAACATCACCATGGACTTTGTCACTGGACTTCCAAGGACATCCAAAGGTAACAATGCAATCTGGGTTGTTGTGGATCATCTTACAAAGACTGCACACTTCATTTCTATTCGGGAGGATTTCTCTTTGGATCAACTGACAAAGATATATATCAGGGAAGTGCTAAGGTTGCATGGAGTAACACTATCTATTGTGTCTAACCGAGATCTAAGATTGACCTCTAAGTTTTGGAAGAGTCTTCAACATGATCTGAATACTGAATTGAAATTCAGTACAACCTATCATCCTCAAACTAATGGCCAATCCGAGCGGACTATCCAAACACTTGAGGATATGTTGAGAGCATGCTCAATGGAATTTAAAGGAGGATGGGATCAACATCTTCTTCTGGTTGAGTTCTCTTATAATAACAGTTTCCACTCGAGCATCCAAATGGCACCATATGAAGCCCTGTATAGGAAAAGGTGCAGAACACCAGCATGTTGGGATGAGGTCAGTGACTATAAGCTGCTTGGACCAGAAATGGTCGAAGAAATGGTGGAGAAGGTGAAAACCATTCAGCAGCATATCAAGGCAGCCTAGAGTCGACAGAAGAGTTATGCTGATAATTGTCAACGAGACGTTGAGTTTAAAGATGGAGACATGGTGTTTCTACGCATATCTCCGTGGAAGAAGGTCATAAGGTTTGGAAGGAAAGGGAAGTTAAGTCCAAGGTACATCGGCCCTTTCGAGATTCTTGATCATGTCGGGGCTATGGCCTATCGACTAGCACTTCCACCTGCCATGGAAAAAGTACATGATGTCTTTCATGTATCCCTCTTAAAGAAGTACATATCGGACCCTTCACATGTACTCTCTTCCGAGGTGGTACAATTGGAAGATGATCTTTCTTATGAGGAGAAACCAGTGAAGATCTTCGATCATAGAGAAAAAGTTCTATGAAATAAGACAATGCCCCTCGTCAAGGTATTGTGGAGAAACCACAAGTTTGAAGAAGCGACTTGGGAATTAGAGGATATGATGAAGCTGAGTTACCCACATTTTTTTTAGTGTGGGAAAAGGAAAATTTCGAGGGAGAAATTTCTTAAGGGGGAATATTGTAACGACCCAAAGTTTCATTAATGGAAATCCCTCTAGATCTAATTAAATTTCTCTTTATATTTATATAAAATGTCAACTTCTTTGGTTTTATGTTAAGAATTTTGACCATTGCTAATATAGACGTTGAACAGTGATCACATGATTAGTATAAATATAGGACTTTAACAAATCCAATTTACTCAGACAAAGGAAGTGATGACCTCATCCAGTAGAATTGCCCCATACGAAGCCCATTTGTTGGAGCTTGGAAAAGAGGTGGCGTCTTTGGGCTTCTCCCTTGACCAAGACCAAGCTGAGCTTCATCATGTCAAGCTCGAACGTGACCGTCTACGGGAAAAGTGGAAGTTGATTGAAATTACCACTCGAGCGATGTTATCCGAGCCACCCCAAGAGTCTGTCACCATCGCACACCTTAACCTTAGGTATTATGCGGCTATTTTAAGGGGTTATGTAACAAATAAGTAGTACTATGTTCATGTACATTATTTTTTTATATAATAACGAATATAATTTCTAGTCATTTTTGATTCATTGTAAATAGTTTTTAAAGTACAAATGGTGTTTTTAGTTATTATTTAATTAAGAAATATATTTTATAAAATTAAGGGATTTTTGAGTTAAATAATATTTTAAGAAAATAATAATAATAATATTAAATTAATTTTTATTAAATATAAATTATCTTATAATTTTATGAATGCAATTAAAATTTTTATTAAGGTTTGAAATCCATTTCTGTCAAAACCCGTGAATTTTCGATAAATGTCAGTTTATATTTTAAAAGTTAAAATTAACATATTTAGAAAATTATTTAGATAAAATAAATGTTATTTCAGGAATCAGGACGTCGGAATTATCCAACGGTGATTTTTTCATAATTTTCTGAGACAGTCAAATGTTTGGGTAAAAATTAAATACCGTTTAAATATATAATGTGTTTTATGACATCATAATGACCCAATAGTGATATAATAAAATACTATAATCTTTATGTTCGTCCAATATATGTTTTACCATTAAAATAATGTGATTTTGGGTTTTTTTGACTTACTTTTCAAAGCACTAATGGACCCCTCAAGACTTATTCAACACCTAGCCTTTTTAAATTAATTTTAATGGGAGTACGACTTACCTCCACATAATCAACCCTAATATTTTAAGAATTTCGGACTTTGACCTTATAAAATATTGTTTTCCTCTTCCCTTTTCCAAAAACCATGGGCAAAAACCATGGGTTGGTTTGTGGTTTGGATTAATTTAATGTAAGGGGACCCAAACCTAAATAATAAAGAATTCCCTCACCTTTCCTATATAAACCCACCCAAGCTCCCACTTCCTCCTCACTCAAATCCCTTGGAGTTCATCCAACCTCTGAACTACTCTATCTATAATCCTCACAAGGTGCGCCAATCTCCCAAGAAGCCTCTCACAAGCCTCTCTCTAGCATTTGGAAGCACACTTCCAAGTAAGGGTTTTTTCTTCCTTTCTCTTTTTTGTCCAATTTTCTTTAAGTTGTTTTTCCCTTTTAATTTCAATTATTAATGTTGGGGTATGGTTTATCACCCACCTTATACTTCCATATTTATGTTTGAATGATGGAAGACCCCCTTTTCTCTCTGTAAATTTCTCCCATGTACACCCGTTACTATGTCGAAATTCCGAAAGGAACTTCTCTCTGCTCATTTACATTCAAGAAATAATTTGGTATCATGAATCTAAATTACATTGCAATTATTGGGACATGTATCTATATGACCTCCTTACTTTCCATTAAATTTAATTATTATGAGGAACCCCTTTCTCTCTCATCAACCATTTTTATGAATTCTTATGTCACGCCGTTACGCGGCCGAAATCGCACTGATTTTCTAAGCCAATGCCATTGTGTAGTGAATACCATGCCCATTTCTACATAAAGGGTATTCACATTTATGCACATTTACTTATTGATTATAATGTTTCATGTATGAATTCCACATTCCTTTATCGTGGAATAAATGATTATGTTTTATGAATCCATGTTTTATGATCCATGTGGCACACTTATGCATGAAATGAAATGTTTAAGAAGGGTGCGCCCTTATAGCGCTCCAATGCATTGGGTAAAGTATAGTATCATGATACGTCATGTGCAATGAGTGTTGACTCGTTCTTATTAAAGTGCAACGATGGTTTACTCGTGCTTCATGTGCAATGAGAGTTTACTCATGCTCCATGTGCAATGAGACTTGGCTCATGCTAATTCCATGTTAAGTGTTGTTGCCACATTTCCATGTTATGATTATCATGCTTTATCATGCCTTTATGTCCATGTTTCTCTTGTACTATATTGATATGCCTATTTTCTAACATGTATTGTACTCCTCATGTATTCCATGTTTATTCCCTTACTGGTCTTTATAGCTCACCCTTTTCTTATGCATGTCCTCAGGTTATCCCATGCAATGCTAAGTACGAGGGAATGTAGTGGTCATGTAAATGAATTTTTCAATACAGAAGTTGAATTTCATGTTTTAAGTTTTTATGTAATGATCCTAAGCCCCAAAGACACTAAACCTCTCGATCTTCTTATTTTATCAAGTGAAGTTTTATTTAATAAATCATGTTTAAGATTGTAATAAAAGCAGGGTTGTCATAAATCGTTTGATAGAAAATAGGATGTATAATGTTTTTTTCATAATAATAATAAAATTTTATAAAATTTATGATACTAAAGTTATTATTTTATGATAAATACCATATAATCATAACAGTTAAATAATATTATAAAATAAAGTGATTGGTTAAGATAATTACCTCTTATATGAAATAACTCCTTTAGATCTACTCTAAAGGGCTCTAGGGTTAGTATTTTGGGAAGAAAAATCATATATAATTTGTTTAAATAAGCGAGGTCGGATGTACCATTTTATAATTGAGGTGAGTGGTACTTTTGGAATTTCTCAAAAGATTAAATTATAATAAATCCATTCTGAATACTTTTTTCCAAATTTACAGATATTTTAAGATAATTTAGGATAGGTTTTTAATCCCATAAAATAATAGAATTTTTATAAGTTTTGGTTTCATATTAAACCTTATCATTTTGATTAACCCTTATTTAACCAATTCTAATTTTAACTACGATAACAACATTTTCAATATTATAAGGTTTTAATTTTTTTACTCATAAGGTTACAATTAGCCTATAAATGGAACATTTATGACACCTTAGACCATATAATATCCAAAACATACCATTTTAAGTTTTTATATTTTTTAAATAATTTTAAAAAATATTATTTTGATAAAATATCATTATTGTCAATTTTGACACTATTTATTTAATTTAAGTTTTAATATCAAGAAAAAGGGATTATTAGAATATAATGATTTAAAAACTACATAGTATTTCATATATACCTATAAAATTCATATTTCCATCTAATTCATTAAATATATATATATTTTAATATTTTTAAATTCATTTATTATATTTTTTATTAAATTGAGAAATACTACATTAGTATTTCATAAGAAATTAATGTAATTATATAGTTAAAAAAATTTGAAATAAATTTTTCATGATAAAAATAATTTTATTAATCCCAAAATAGATACTTATATTTATTAATAACTAGTTTTTTACCTATGTGGACACCTAATAGATATTAAAAACAAACAGAGTGGTATTTTGTAACTTTTTTTGATTTTAATAATATATAAATCATTTTCACATACAAGCGTCCATTAAACTACAAAATTTCAATAATAAGGTGATATATTTCAAATTAAACTTATCTAATAACAACTGGGATTAAAAATTATGGCATGTACACTTATTTTTAATTTTGGTTTACCTTATTTACCCTTTACAAAGGTGATGCATTTTACTATAGTTACTATTCATATATATAAACAATAAAGAGTGCATGTTTACCAAATTTTAACCTTCTGATTCTAAATATGTAATTAATTTTATCTAATTATATACCTATAGATAGATGAAAATTATTTTAAAGTAAGTGCGCAAAATGTGAAAAAAAATTCTTTTTAGAAAAAAAATCTTTTTAAGCGTAAAACTGGATTTATTCTTATCCAATGCCTAGAAAAATAATTTTTTAATGTTTAAATTTTTTTATCAATTAAATAATGTACAAATTTTATTAAAGTAAATCAATAATGTGATTAGTTTAATTTATTAATAAAAATACATCACAGACACATATTTTTTTTCAAACAAATATCACTTTTATTTTCAAGAAAATTCTGTTTTTAATTCTAATAGTTTGATAATTAATGAGTTAATTTTAAAAATGTGAAGATCTTATATTTTTCATAATTTATTTATTAATATTCATACCATATAATCTAATGGATATGAGATAATGGACACATACTATTTTAATAATGTTATGTGGTTCGTATAAACTCGTTGTTGCATGCAACACATGCTATTAAAGAAATAAAATTATTTGATGAGAAATATTTCCTAAAAATTTCATGGTGTTACACTTTATGTATTCATTTAAATTAAATATATAAATGAATAAAAACTTATATCCATCAATTTAATGAAAAATAAAATCTATATCAATTATTCACTTGATTTTGAACTCCTGTATACTTAAAACATTTGTAAAGTATATATTTGGAATCATATAACCTTAAAACCAATGAATTAATTTCTATAACATTGATACTAGACATGGGAATTATATATAGTTTCAAAAACCCATTTAGGTATCTTGTATATTCTAATCACATGAAAACAATGTCCTTTATCTTTGACAATTATAGGTTTTAGTGACATTGATTGACTATTTGAAGAAACATTGATGGACTCTCTAAATAACTTTTATTCTTTCAGTTTTAACTTTTACCCACTTTGTAATGTCTACAAAGCACTAGAACCTAGAAATCATATGTAACACCCCAAGTTTTTCAATGAAGAAAAGTATGTTTGATAGCATATATAACATGCAACACTGAGCCTAGGCAAAGAATGATTATTTATAAACATTGTAACATAGCGGTTAAATTGGTGGGTATGAATAGTATTAACTACTTTATGAAATATATATAAAGTTACTAATTGATATAAATGTATTTATCGAAAAACATTTTTTTGACTCATTTTGTGAGTTTTTTTAAATTAAATTCTATCAATTATATGAATTCAATTTTATAAAATTTATTTCATATTTTAAATCATAATAATTAATATTTGGAAATAAATGCAACTTAATATTTTGGTCTTAATGATTAGAAAAAATTAATCACCGTGATTAAGGTTAAAAGAGGGTTTTGTGTATTACATGTACTTGTGTTAAAATTAATTTTACACACACATAGGATTTTTATTTGACAAATTTGACTTAACATTTTTAATAAGTGAGTCTAAATTATCTAACATGATTTATGTTTTTCATACATAAAGGATAAATTACCTAGGTAAAAATCTAGTTAGTGTGGTAAAAATAAAAATGGTAAAAGTGAGTAACCTTAGAGGTAAATGGAATAACATGTTTAAAAACTATTTTTTTTTGAATGGTAGAGGTGTTTATCAACCATATTACCATTAAAATAATTTATTTATCAATCTTTTAGGCACTTTTATTGAGATTGACTTCCCATTATTGAATAGTATTGGGTTTTTACAAAAAATCTACTCCCTCACACTTATAAAAGGGAACCATCTCTCCTCTAATTTACACACTTAAGAAGAAATTTATTTTGTCCAAGGCCTACCAAAATACCATACTTAATTTCATACCAAATTCCTAGAGGCATTTTTTTATCATAAATCCAATCTAGGCAGGCTTGAGGTATAATCCTAAAGAGGTGGTCCAAAGAAGAGGTATCATTATTAACTGGGAATCTTTGTTTTATTTCTTCTTACACCTACTTCAAATATTATTCAATAATGTTGATATAATAATATTAGTATCTACCATATACTTATATTTTATTATACTAATGGAATAAACTAAATCTATCTAATATTTTATAAAATGGGAAATGAAACCATCGTTTGTGTGTACGACGGACTACAGCCTCATGAATCGATGTAATTCATTTTCCATCAACGGCTGTCATGGATGTTCATGAAAATATATTTAATTTTTATATATGATATTCATGAAATATAAATTTATATATAATTTTAATACATCAAATACCATATTACCTAACCATCCAATAAAAAATTATATTGTCATTCATGTGTATGATATACCACCGCCTCACAAAGCGATGTGATTATTTTTTTTACCATGTCACATAGATGGAATATATGTGTGTTTTTAATGAAATAATATGATATAATTATAATTATATAAATATAAATAACACATAACTTCATTCCACCATAATCATTGAAAAATGGAAACATTACTCATATGTATGTACGACTTACCGTCTCCATGATTGTAACATAGTTAATTTTTCATAACCATCATTAATGATTAGTTTAAAAAGTATAATTGATATAAATATGATAATTATTTCATTATTATTATTCTAGGGATTATGAGATAATAATCTCTTTTACCTTAGTCAACTTTCTAAAGTGATTTTGGATATATGATCTGAACATCATCAAAACGTCTGACTTGAACCTAAATAAATAGTTAATTGAATGTAACATGATAAAAAATAAAATAAAAGTAATAAAAAACTTTAAAAAATTTCTTAATCAAGTAAATAATTAACACAATATTATTATTTAGTAAGATAAAGAACACACACGATGAATCATGCACAAGGTAAGGGATCCCTCAAAACAATCCTTTTTGTGGGTTATAAACACTCTCTCTCTAAATAAATTTCACTCTATTTAATGTTGTGGAATGATACAAAATTATATATATATATATATATATATGTCTCTAAAATATATACCTAGCTTATTATCTCTTCATTTTATGGGGTAATACACACCTTATGTGTTGGAGTTGGTGTCCTAGGACTAATTGTTTATACTTTGATTACATGTATATTCGATGTATTGAATATTAATAAAACTTATTATTTCATATTGTTTTCTGTTATGCATGAATCTATTGTAATAATGTCCTTGATTATACATCTCATTAATAAATTCATAGAGGTTACCCACTATGATGAGAACCTTGATGTGCTATGACGATATTCTCAAATAATGTTCTATGGTTGGATAACATACCATAATGGGACACATAGTACATAAAATATCATGTGCGAGTACTCATAAACAGATGTTGCATCTTATCATGAAGTTCACACTTGGTAATATCTAATATGGGATATTATGAGTACATACCCTCCAATAGGAATTTCGCATGTTTTGGTGTCATCAGATATTCATATCTACAAGCGTGTGTAATGGTCCTTAGACTATAATATTATTATTAATGCATGTTACAACTCACATAATTAGATTTATTTCATAAACCATGAAGATAATAGTTCATGGTGAAGATGTATACATTGGGTGCATCATGAGTGGCATTTCATTAATTAATAAGTAGAAGAATGATTTCTCCCTTCTATCTTTATGGAATCTGATATCTCATCCCTTTGATTGGAATTGAACCATCACATTAAATTCTATGTCCATGGTGTAATGACATGTTTATTTTAGATATTCAAAGAAATATATATCGAGCATATAGGTTGGTGATGTGGATGTGTAACCTTCTTGATGAGATATCGTGATAAATATATTATATTTCCAGAAACTGAGTGTTTCCGTTTCTAGACATTAATCTTGGACTTTAGGTAAGACCACCTAATTCCAATGAGAAGGAATCCTATAGGGTCACACACTAAGTGTTTCCGTTGATCTCAATTAAATTTTATTTGAGTTTAATTAATGGAATAAATATTATTCTCAAGTGAGAGGAATAATTTTACTCAATTTATATTGATCACATAAATTAAATAAATATTTATTCGCTGGCTTGTGAATAAAATATTTATTGTATTTATTGAATATTTTAATAAATATTTATTCTCTAAATTGTAAATATAATATTTATTTATGTATAACATATTTATTCAGTTGTTCAATAAATAATAAATGATTTTGAATAGATCAAGACAGATTCTGGTGACAAATATTAATTAATAAGATCGTTATATAATATTTGTTGTTGCGCAAGATGGAGCACACCACAAAATAATAATTGTATAATTATTATTAGGCGTCATTAGATTTATTAAAGGTAATAAATGTTACTTAATGGCCTATATACAATTAAATAATATTTTAACTTAAATCCAACTCTAAAAATAAGTGGCTATGTCTATTTTGTAGAGCATCTAAAATTGAGAATAGAGAATTGTTGCGCACAATGAATTCTCTATCAAATCCTACTTCTCTATCCATCTCAAGAATGAGAAGTGCAAGAGATATTTCTTTAAGACCAAAGAATGAGTGATCAAGAATGAAAAATGATGGACATTTGACTCACTGTGCTGGCACCCGAAGATCGAGTGGTGTTGCTCGAAGATCATAGGAGCACGTGTGGATCACTGCTAGAGGGATTCTATACTAGGTTCCTCATATCACAATGAAGGTAATCCAAAAGGGTCTTTTCATATGATCAAAATTCACCAAAAAAGAAAGTTCATAATCCCAGATATTTATTTATTCAAATATTAAATAAGTTAATTATAAATTTGACGTGCAAGATCCTCACTCTTGGTTTCTGGAAAAAATTATTAAAATAAATTTTAATATATCTCCCACCTCCGCACGCTTCTGCAGCGCCCAGAACCATCAAGTGGTATCTGATGGGTCACATTTAAATTTATCATTATTTATTTGATTTTTGATCTATATGCAATTGTGGTTAGATTCTCATTTAAAATTATTCTTTATTTAATATGATTTGAATTAAAATGTTATCAACATATTAATCATGTTTGTTTAGTAATTAATTTTCTTAAGGGTTAAAGAAAAAATGGAGAATGACTGGAGATTCCATGTAGAAGTGCCCAATATTTGGCCAGTAAAGCTGGGTTATAGGGCATGTTTTCATGACCCACCTTCACCAAAAGGAGGGAAGGGTCAGCAGATTTCCAGGCCCTTCCTTATTTAAGTTTAAGGAGAGATAATGACCCCCCGAGACCCACCTTCAATAGGTCTCGGAGTGGCGACCAACGCCAAGGGTGTAAAATCACACAATAAATGGAAGGAATTTCCCTTTTTCTTTTAATAGGATCGGGAGATAAGATGATAAATACCACAAAACCAAAACTAAAAGTAAAAGTACGGCTAAAAGTAAACCATTCCCACATGCATGTTCAAAGGTAAAAGATACAAGTCAAAAACATCCAAAGACGAAAGAATACCAAGAAAAAGAAAACAACAACAGCAACTGGCCCAAAGGTCCAGGCTAGTATGGTCCTGCGTGATCCCTGAAGTCCTCCTGGGAACCTGAAAGCAGTTTTTATATACATAGGGTGAGCATACAAGTATAATCAGTAGGTAAAAACCAAAGACTCTCATGCACAAGTGAGGAGACATACTAAAGTCCCGTGAGAAGTAGACAACCAACACTATCAAGGAGTTCATCCATCCCACTCACCGGCCACACTCACCAAATAACGCAAGTAAGTAAAGTATAATAAAAGAACATCAATATTTGGGTACCCCGCGCCACTTTCCCACTGGTTATTGAAGTCATCCTACGCATTGACCAATCCATCCATTCTCACCGCATACCCACTCCCACACCCACCTGCACACACCTGGGCCATACTGTCACACGTAACCATGCCTACAAACATCTAGGCCAGAATAACCACCGCCACACCCGAAGACACCTGGGCTAGAAGATCCACTGCCACGCCTGAAGAAACCTGGGCCACATCCCGAAGACACTTGGGAAACCACCTACCCGCAGACACCTGGGCCAACCACCACACTACCCTGAGTGAAGGTTCTTAGGCTAATAATGGAATTCAGGCCATCACAGCCTGCCCGAAGGTACTTGGGCTATCCAGAAAAGGGAGAAGAAAGGAGCTAACAACCAGCCACTAATATAAGTGTTGGGAAAAACACCCTCCCCCCTGAAATGGGGGTGTTCGGCACTAAGTGCTCAACTTGGGTGGAGCGCGAATAAGAAACACAAAAGCTACAAGTATTTGTATAGGTAGAAAGCACTCACCCAGTTTAGGTTTTTCTTCATCCAGCCTAAAGAACACAATCAAAACCCACGTCCAAGTCACAACTCACATCAAACCAAAACCCAATTTTCCCATCCTTGTTTACATGTTCAGTAATAATGTTTTAAAAAACGTTTCTGCACCTACTTGGGAAACTAGAAGCATAAGCACAAGCCAAGGGAAAAGCACAGTCAAACATCAACTTAAACATTCACACCCGGTTCTCTTACAAATTCACAAAAAAAATGGATAAGGGGTCCCTCAAAGTACTGGAACCAAGGAAACCCCAAGATACTACCTACACTTCTGCAACCAAAGGGGGATAGTGAGATCCCTCGAAGTAATGGAAGCAAAGGTAACCCCAAGACACTGCCCCGTGTCCCGTAAATTCAAGGAGCCGACGGTTTCTCAACAATAGAGGATCCCACCCCAATTTGTGATATAAACAAAGTAAACACCCAACCTTAAATTCACAACTGAAATCATAACCACAGGGGATCCCATCCCCACCCACATCACCCAGCAATCGGCCCGTGAAGGGAAACAACCAAACCACTACCACCAACAAAAAGCAGGCCCATGCCGGTATTATCAGATTTAAAGTATTTAACACACTCTATGACTTCAATTTCAGTGTGCTTTAGCTGGGGTTATCACAGAAAGGTTTGATCCTGGCACTTTCAATTTATTTAGTCGAATATACGTAATTAACCAAATTCATTTACACAACATAGGTTCACAATCATGTTACAAGCCATTTAAACATCACCAGAGGTAAGGGTTCGTTAGTGCACAGACAAAGACCACCAATGACCTTGATTTTCAGTAGGCCTTAGCCCACACAATTCAGAAATAATTAATCAGATCATCATCGATCACACCCCTCCCCTTCATTATTTAGAATCCATTTATTATCTTCATTAAAGTTTGGTTTATCCAATTATATAGAAACAAAAGCATACCCAACCCGCATGATACACAGAAAGGAGAGACGAAGGTGAAACCCTACTTAATTGATCAACGATCGACGTTTATCTTCACGTGCCAGTAATAGGGGATGCGTGATTTGTAGGGGTAGGGCCTCAGGAACTCAAGAACGAGTAGATGAAATGATGGGAGGGTGATAGAGAAAAAGAAACCCAGGGAGAACCCTTTAGTTTATAAGGACCGAGGACGGTTGAGATAAGAACACGAAACCGAGTAAGGAGCAGGGTCGTGGGTTGACCACACGACCTCACACGTCATAAGGGTCCCCACCTTTAGGGGTAGTTTAAACTGACGCACACCTTGTTGAGAATTTAATTAAACCCCATTAATGGGTGTTACTGGGCTTTAAAACAAGCTTAAAGGGGTCAAAATAGTGTTTAAATCCCAATTTGCGAAAAAAGGAGGCTCTACTGAAAAACCCGTGGGGGTTACCAGTAGGCTAGGTCCACCGGTTAGACGAGCTACCGGTAGAACAGCTACCGGTAGACCGAGCTACCTGTAAGCCAAGCTACCAGTAGGCAGAGCTACCAGTAGACCGAGCTACCGGTAGGCAGAGCTACCGGTAGGATGCAGCTACAGGTAGACTGAGATACCGGTAGACAGAGCTACCGGTAATCCGAGCTACCAGTTGGAAGATCCACCAGTAGACTGAGCTACGGGTTGGAAGAGCTACCAGTAGGCTGCAGCTACCGGTAGACCGAGGTACCTGTAGGCCTTCTACTGGTAGGCTAAGGCTACCAGTAAGCCTACCGTTAGGGGTCAAAACATCACCGAGAAGCCTTGATAACTTTCCCAGACTACCCAGAACACCCAACATCATATTTTACAAAGTAATAGACCCCCAAAAACATGGGCCATTACATTAGATACCTCTCAAAATATTCTCTCCCTCGAGAATCAAAACAACCATAAGGAAAGAGAGGGTCCGAACAACCACATCGAAAGATACCTCTCTGGAGAAAACCCCATTGTTAACTAAAAACACCCTCCTCTTAAGAACCAAGAAAAATACCATGTCAAACTGCCCAGTCATGTTGGTTGGGGAGTCTCTTCCCCCATGTTAATATATAATCCGCTTTGGGCAGAACTGACTCGCCCGCACAGGTTTAATCGCATCCACCGTAATGTATCTTGATTAGGGGTTAGATCCTTCCCTCCCAATATCCATGACTTTTCACACACATTCAGAGATGAAAGAAAAACCACATATTTCATAGCCGACAAGGTAAAACGCCCCAATACAACAAGTATAAACAGAACAACACAAAACTCAAAACAACTCTCGGTATTGGGAACACATCTGTGCTTCCCTCTCCCACGTACTCTCCTCAAGTCCACCATGTCTCCATAACACATGATCCAAGGGAATGGTTTACCCACAAAGCACCATCTCCTTGCGATCCTCGATCGTCACTGGTCATTCCACAAAAGTCACATCGTCCTCAACATCCAACTTTCCCCAGCTGAGGACATGTGAATCATCATGCATATACCTAAGGAGCTAGGACACATGGAAGACATCATGTATCCTCAGTACCGGAGGTGGTAACGCTAGCTAACAATCCACTTTTCCAACCCACCGCAACACTTCGATGGGTCCGATGAACCTGGGAGAAAGCTTACTCCCCTTGTCGAACCTCCATTGTCCACGTCAAGGGGAGACCTTCAAGATCACATGGTCTCTAACCTCAAACTCCAAGGGCCTTCTCCTGCTATCAGCATACGACTTTTGTCAGTCATGGGCCGCCTTCATCCTTTCCCGTATAAGCTGAACCTTCTCTGTCGTGCCCTGCACCACTTCCGGGCCAAGGATGCCCGCCTCTCTGACTTCGGTCCAACACACAGGTGAGCGGTATGAAATCCCGTACAAGGATTCAAACAGGGCCATACCAATAGTAGAGTGATAGATATTATTGTAGGAAAACTCTACCAGAGGCAAGTGTCACACCCATGATCCTCCTGAGTCCAGAACGCATGCCCACAGCATATCCTCCAAGGTCTGGATGGTGCGCTATGTATGTCCATCTGTATAGGGATGGAAAGCAGTTCTAAGACGTAGATGGGTGCCAAAAGCATGCTACAATCCTCTCCAGACTAGTGAGGTAAACTGTGCATCCCTATCTGAGACTATGGACCATGAAACTCCATTCAACCGCACCACCTCATCCACGTACCTTCGTGCAAAAGCGTCCACTGCACTCGACTCCTTAATCACCAGAAAGTGAGCCGATTTCATCATCCGGTACACTACTACCGAGATGGTGTCGCATCCCCCTTGACCCTTGGGTAGTCCCATGACTAAATCCATCGAGATATCCTCCCACTTCCACTCGGGAACATATAGAGACTATAGCAGGCCACCTGGAACTCGGTGTTCAGCCTTCACATGCTGACACACTAGGCACTTGGCCACAAACTCTTCCACTGTTCGCTTTACTCCGGGACACCAGAACTATCTCTTCAGACCCTGGTACATCTTGGAAACTCCCGGGTGCACTGCTAGGGGTGAGTTGTGGAACTCACTAGGAACCTTTCCACGCATCGCCTCTGGAACAAATAGCTTTCCTCAGAAAAGAATCCGGTTCTGACCATCCTCTGTCCACCCTTCCGGAGCACTGCTCTGGTCAACTCGGTCATGCATCACTTCACACTCTGGGTCTCCCCACTGAGACTCCTCCACTTCCTGCAACAGAGAAGACTGCACTTTCATTTGATACAGGCAACCTTTACCGCCATCCGTCCTCGCATCCAGGGGCAAGGCAGCCAACTCCTCCATCGCCTTCCAGGTGTCTGCCGACTCTCAGACCGCATCCTTCTGAGACCTCCTACTCAAGGCATCGACCACTACATTCCCCTTCCCTGAAGTATTGGAAATCTCGAAGTCCTAATCCTGGAGGAACTCCACCCACCTTCGCTTCCGCAAGTTTAGGTCCCACTGGGAGAAGATATACCTAAAACTTTTGTGATCTGTGAAGACCACAAAGCATTCTCCTATGAGGTAATTCCACCATAACTTTAGCGCAAAAAACGACAGCTACAAGCTCCAGGTCATGGGTGGCATAATTACGCTCATGAGGGCGTAGCTGCCTAGTCACATAAGAGATCACCCCTTATCACTACATCAACACACATCTGAGGCCTTTCACTGAAGCATCACAGAACACCTCATACACCGCCCCTTCTTCTGGTAGTCTCAGCACTGGGGCACTAACCAAATTCTCCTTCAGATAGTCGAAGGATGCCTCGCACTGCTCACTCCACATGAAAACCTGGTCCTTCCTAGTCAAGGTTGTCAAAGGGGCTGCAACTCAGGAGAAGTTGGGTACGAACCTCCGATAGTAACCTGCCAGCCCGAGGAAACTACGAACCTCTGCCACATTCTTGGGTTCTTCCCAAGAAACAATTGCCTCAACCTTTTATGGGTCCAATGCTACCCCCGCTTGGATACTACGTGCCCAAGAAAGTGCACTTCTCACGTCCAGAACTTGCATTTTGACAACTTTCCATAGAGCTGGTGCTAACAGAGGACCTCCAAAACCGTCCTCAGGTGCTCCACGTGGTCGTCCTATGATCTTGAATAGATCAAGATATCGTCGATGAACACAACTACGAACTGATCCAGGTACTCCCAGAATATGGAGTTCATAATCCCGATGAACACAGCCGGGGCGTTTGTAACACCAAAAGGCATGACTACGAACTCGAAGTGTCTATATCTGCACCTGAAGGACGTCTTTAGGATGTCTCCCTCTTTCACCCTCAACTAGTGATACCCAGACCGTAGGTCGATCTTCGAGAACCATCCTACACCTTTCAGCTGGTCGAAAAGATCATCTATCCTCGGAAGAGGGTAGGGATTCTTGATCTTCACCTGATTCAGCCTCCTGTAGTCTATGCACAACTTGAGACTATCATCTGCCTTCTTTGAGAACAAGAATGGAGCACCCCACGGTGACACACTTGGTCGAACATAACCCCTCTTCGTCAGATTGTCAATCTGAATCCGCAACTCCCGTAGCTCTGAAGGTGCCATCTGGTAATGAGCCATCGAAATCGGACGAGCACCAGGCTGCAGGTCTATCCCAAACTCGATATCAAGTCGAGGGGGTAGAGTCGTCACCTATTCAGGGAAGAAGTCAATAAACTCACAAATGATTCCTGGCACCTCCACCATTTCAGCATCTACTGACTCTACTGACAGCTCGGCTAACAAGGAGAGGAGGGGTTCCTCTCGCCCACTGCCCTCCTAACTGCTCCGCTCGCCGGTGAAAGTAACACGCCGGCCGCCCGAGTCTGAGAACACAACCCTTCCTCGGAAGCAGTCGATGATGGAACACACATAGAACCGCCAATCGATGCCTATGATGACATCATATGGATATATCTATAGTATTAGTAGACCCCTGACCGACTGATGTGGCCCTATCATCAGTCTGCATCCTCGAAAAACATATAACAAGTCGGTCTGACCTCTGACTGGTGTGCTCAGCACCAGGGGCACTGGAAGTATCTCGGCATCTAGGCCCAAGGAATGGGCTAGAATGGGAGAAAAAAAGGAGTGTTAAGCTCTAGTATCGAACAAGGAATAAACAAGAGTGCTAAAAAAACTGATCGTACCTAGAAGGACCTCCGACCCTGTTGGAACTGCTGCCTCCATGGCGTGCAACTGTCCACACCCAGCTCCCCTTCCCCTCAGCTGTCGGACACCTCCCCGAACACGCCCTGTTCGAGGTCCCTGAGGAGCACCCTGAGTTCAGACTCCTCCTGCAACGTCTTCCCTCAGAGGAGCGGGAGCTCGCTACCCCTGCTGCTACTGCTGGAAAGGCCTAGCTGGAAGCTGCTGCTGGGGCAGGTGCTGGGCCTGTCCACCACTGTCGTACTGTACTCGGTCCGGGCACTAATTCCAGAGATTTCCATGACTCCCACAGAGGAAGCACCTCGGTCCTGGGCCTGAAGGGAAAGGGCGAGGACCAGGGGACCGAAACTGGAACTGATGCGGCCTGCTCTCTGCTAGTCGGAACCTAGAGGGTCCCAATGCTGGAGGTCTGGTGCTGACGGCCTTTCCCTTTGATGGGCCTAGATGAATCCCCTATCGCGACACACCACCCAGCGTGTGCATCCTCTCCACCGCCTATGCCTTCTTCTGGACCTCCAAGTATGTCGGCAAGGTGAAGGGGGTAACAACGTACTAGAGGGAGGGTTAGAGCGCCTCCTCTAAACGTCTTTCCCGAGACTCCTCATCTGGAAAGAGGTCTGGAGAAAAATGTATGAGGTCCTTGAACTTGATTCCTAGCTCCCTTACTGACATAATCCCCCACTGGAGGGTGAGTAACTCCTTCCTCTTCTCCGCTTTCATCGTAGAAGAGAGGAATTCCGTCCAGAACTCCTTCTCGAAATCAGCCCATGCCACCTCAGCCTCTCTCCTCTCCCCCAGGTAAAGCGTCCACCACTGACGCGCCGCTCCCTGCATCTGGATGACGACCAGAGGAACCCAGTACTCGGTCGGGGCCCGGATCAGGCCTAAAGCTATCACCATCTCTTCTATCCATCTCTCCTTCTTCATGTCAGAGGTGTTACCCTCATACTTCTCGAGGGTCTGTCGTTGGAAGGCCTGAAGCGTCTTCTTCCACTGGTCGTCTTTCTCCTCTCGATCAGCTCTCTGCCAATCGGACAAGGTAGTCTCCTAGGCCTTGATCTCCCACACCACACGTGGTTCCCTCCCAGGTGCCATAACTATAAGGTAAAGAAGGAATGCCTAAGCCCAAGTAGTGTAGAATATTGTTCTTAAAATTTCTTAAACTTCTTATTGATTTAAATTCCCAAAACACACATGAAACATGAGAACACAAGTCATTATGATGCATGTAACTTTACTAGGGACTCTACCCTACAACTAGTGTGGCCTCACTTGGTCATTTGGTAGGTCCAGATTCCTTGCATTGGATCACTGGGTGACCTAAAATCCCGTGTCCTAGCCGGTCTTCCCTGGCCTAATTCATGCACCAAGGTCACCCAACACTGTTGCCCTACCATCCCATGAAATCCTTACTATGCCTAACTCTAGACACCATCCTATCTCTCAACCACCGTCCTTTGATACCATTATGTCATGAACCGCCTTCACCAAAAGGAGGGAAGGGTCAACAGATTACCAGGCCCTTCCTTCTTTAAGTTTAAGGAGAGATAATGACCCCCGAGACCCACCTTCAATAGGTCCCGGAGTGGAGACCAGCGCCAAGGGTGTAGAATCACACAATAAATGGAAGGCATTACCCTTTTTATTTTAATATGATTGGGATATAAGATGATAAATCCCACAACACCAAAACTAAAAGTGCAAGTATTACTAAAAGTAAACCATTCCCACATGCATGTTCAAAGGTAAAAGATACAAGTCAAAAACTACCAAAGATGAAAGAATACCAAGAAAAGGAAAATAGCAACAACAACCGCCCCAAAGTTCCAGGCTAGTATGGTCCTGCACGATCCCTGAAGTCCTCCTGGGAACTTGAAAGCAGTTTTTATATACATAGGGTGAGAATACAAGTATAATTAGTAGGGAAAAACCAAATACTCTCATGCACAAGTGGGGATACGTAATAAAGTCCCATGAGAAGCAGACAACCAACACTATCAAGGAGTTCATCCATCCCACTCACCATCCACACTCACAAAATAACGCAATCAAGTAAAGTATAATAAAAACACATCAATATTTGGGTACCCCACGCCACTTTCCCACTGGTTATTGAAGTCATCCTACGCATCGAACCAATCCCACCGTTCTCACCGTAGTCCCACTGCCACACCCCCCCCCCCCCGCACACACCTGGGCCATACTGTCACACGTAACCATGCCTGCAAACACCTAGGCTAGAACAACCACCACCATGCCCGACGGCACCTGGGCTAGAAGATCCACTGCCATGCCCGAAGACACCTAGGCCTCATCCCGAAGACACTTGGGAAACCACCTACCCACAGACACCTGGGCCAACCACCACACTACCCTACCCAAAGGTTCTTGGGCTAATAATGGACTTCAAGCCATCACAGCCTGTTCGAAGATACTTGGGCTATCCAGAAAAGGGTGCAGAATGGAGATAATAACCAGCCACTAATAGAAGTGTTGAAAAAAAACCCTCCCCCATGAAATGGGGGTGTTCGACACTAAGTGCTCAACTTGGGTGGGGCGCTAATAAGAAACAAAAAATCTACAAGAATATGTATAGGGAGAAAGAACTCACCAAGTTTAGATTTTTCTTCATCCAGCCTGAAGAACATAATCAACACCCACGTCCAAGTCACAACTCACATTAAACCAAAACCCAATTGTCCCATCCTTGTTTACATGTTCAGTAATAAGGTTTAAAAAAAGTTTCTACACCTACTTGGGAAACTAGAAGCATAAGCACAAGCCAAGGGAAGAGCACAGTCAAACATCAACTTAAACGTTCACAGTCGGTTCTCTTGTAAAGTCACAAGAACAAAGGGATAAGGGGTCCCTCAAAGTACTCGAACCAAGGAAACCCCAAGATACTGCCTACACTTCTGCAACCAAATAGGGCTAGTGAGATCCCTAGAAGTAATGGAAGCAAAGGTAACCCCGAGACACTGCCCCGTGTCCCCCAAATTCCAAGAGCTGACGGTTTCTCAACAACAGAGGATCCCACCCCAATTCGTGATATAAACAAAGTAACCACCCAAACTTAAAATCACAACTAAAAGCATAACCATAGGGGATCCAATCCCCACCCACATTACCCAGAAATTGTCCTGTGAAGGAAAAAAAACCACTACCACTAAGACAAAGCCGACCCATGCTGGTATTATCAGATTTAAAAGATTTAACACACTCCATGACTTCAATTTTGGTGTGCTTTAGCCGAGGTTATCATAGAAAGGGTTGATCCCAGTGCTTTCAATTTATTTAGCCGAATATACATAATTAACCAAATTCATTTACACAGCAGAGGTTCACAATCACGATACAAGCCATTTAAACATCACTAGAGGTAAGGGTTCGTTAGTGCATAGAAAAAGACCACCAACGGCCTTGATTTACAGTAGGCCTAAGCCCACACAATTCAGAAATCATTAATCAGATCATCATCGATCACACCCTCCCCTTAATTCTTTATAATCCGTTTATTATCTCCATTAAAGTTTGGTTCATCCAATTCTATAGAAACAAAAGTATACCCACCCCGCATAATACACAGAAAGGAGAGACGAAGGTGAAACCCTACTTGATTGATCAACGATCGACGTTTATCTTCACGCGCCAGTAACAAGGGATGCGCGATTTGCAGGGGTGGGGCCTTGGGAACTCAAGCACGAGCAGCTGAAATGATGGGAGGGTGATCAAGAAAAGAAACCCAGGGAGAACCCTTTAGTTTATAAGGACTGGGGATGGTTGAGAAAAGAATGCGAAACCGTGTAAGGAGCGGGGTCGTGGGTTGACCACGCGGCCCCATGTGTCATAAGGCTCCCTACTTATAGGGGCAGTTTAAACCGATGCACACCTCTTCAAAAATTTAATTAAACACCATTAATGGGTGTTACTAGGCTTTAAAACAAGCTTAAAGGGGTCAAAATAGGGTTTAAAACCCAATTTGTGCAAAAAAGGCGGCGCTACTGGAAAACCCGTGGTGGTTACCAGTAGGCTAGGTATATCGATTAGCTGAGATACCGGTAGGTAGAGCTACGGGTAGACCAAATACCGGTAGACCGAGCTACCGGTAGATAGAGCTACTGGTAAGATGAGCTACCGGTAGGCAGAGCTACCGGTAGACCGAGCTACTGGTAGGCAGAGCTACCGGTAGCCTGCATCTACCGGTAGACTGAGCTACCGGTAGACAGAGCTACCGGTATGCCGAGCTACTGGTAGGTAGAGCCACTGGTAAGCCGAGCTACTGGTAGGCAGAGCCACCGGTAGGCCGAGCTACCGGTAGGCAGAGCCACCGGTAGACCGAGCTACCGATAGGCAGAGCTACCGGTAGGCTACAGCTACCGGTAGACCGAGCTACCGGTAGGCTAAGGGTATTGGTAGGCCTACCGTTAGGGGTCAAAACTTCACCGAGAAGCCTTGATAACTTTCCTAGACTACCGAGAACACCCAAAATTAGATTTTACAAAGTAATAGACCCCCAAAAACCCAAGCCATTACACATGTATTCGGAGTACATGCCATATAACCATGAAAATTTTATCTAGACGATCCTAGTAATTAATTACATGAGGTGACTTTATTGAACACCACATGTTGACCAGGCCAACATGACACATAGAAAGTAGATACAGGGTGTGTAGCTAGCATGTACACCCAATGTAGTCTGACCGTGTTAACACACTGAATCCCCAAACATGTGACTTTGATATACAACAACTGAGGTACATGACATTTGGCTATATATACATGCCATGTAGTCTCCCATTAGTGGAAAAAAATTAAATTTAGATTAAATTTTAAAATTGTAGCATTAAAACTTTATTTTATTTATTGGAACACCGTTGTGTGTTTGACATTTTAATAATGGTTTTGAAGAATTTTAAATTCTCAATTAATTTATTGTAATTAATATGTCATTATTGGTTCCGCCATTTATTTTCTATGAATTCCATTAATGATGAGTATCTCCAAATAAGATATGATGATCATTAAATATCAAAGGGAATTAATTAATTATTTTAAGTGTGTTTATCTTAAATAATAAAATAATGAATAAATAAATGAATGCTAACCATTTACTTTTACACATTTTTTGCATGTTTGGCCATTCATGAGCTTGGAAAAGACCTGTGTATGTGTTGGATGTTTTAGTTTAATTTATTTCATGAGTTTTCAATTATTTAATATTAAATTAAATAATGACATGCAAGTCATACCTCCCTCCATTATTATATAGGAATTTCATGTCCAAGGATTTTTATGCAATCCCCTTTAATAAATCTTTTGGTTCCCCTCACCTGTGTATGAGTAATAAATATTTTTAATTAATAGAGAATATCAAGGTGTGTGGAGGCAGTTCAAGATGGAACCATAGTGATTCCAACCAAGGTGATTCATAGGTGGATAGTTGGAATGATGTAACTTATTACAAGACCGATAATAAGAGTTATTTCCCATAGGTAAAAGTTTTATTTAATGTCCACTCAATAAATCAACCATTAGATAAAGCACTTGAATGGGTCATTTAATTAATTAATTATTTTTTTCAATTTAATTATTTATTTTATAGATGCAAGGCCACAATCACATAAATAAATGAATTAATGTGCAAAGACGGAAATTAAATATATGAATTATGTGTAAATGTTTTATCCAACATGGTTTATTAATTAAGTAAAAACCACTTAATATTAATAAGACATGTAATGAATAAAACAAGATAAAATTTATGCACAATAAATTAAAATTCCTCAATTAAATATTAATTCAGACTAAGCCTTTCATTACTTGATTGAGAATGAAACCGTACAACTAAGTGTAGTACATAAGAAAAGTATACACACTTGAATTTATTAGGGAGTTCTCAATAGAGTTTTAGGCTGACTTAACTAAAATTTTATTGAGTTTAACAGCCAAATCCTGTTCAATAAAAATTTGGAGGCAAGTTTGGAGGAAACCCAAGTCAAGATTTCAGGATAGGGGAATCCCCTCAATGGATCAAGGAGTTTAAAGTAAGTAGTTAGAAAAACTAACTACCTAATTAATTTAATATGGTTTTCATGGAGAAAGTATGGATAATTAAGAAAATTAATGTGGATCCTTTCCAATAGAATGTTAAAGGAACTAGACATTCTAAGTTCAATGGTGAGGGATTTTGAGACCTCATAAAATAGTACGAGATTTAATAAATTAATAAATAAAATTTAATTTATTATATCTCACTTATTTGATAATCAAGAAAAGTACTAACAATATGATTTTTTTTAATTTTAGAATCAAATAAGAAGTTCTTCATCCATACTATCCATGTGATAAATATTGGAGAAAGATAACATCCTAAATAGAAGTAACTTCCAGGAGTGGTTTAGATGGTTTCAGGTTGTGCTACACGATGATTGAAAATATTACGTTCTAGAATCCTCAATGCCTAATCTGCTTGATAAAGATGTGGGTGATGAAGAGTTCCTTGTCTATGAAAAATATTTGAGCGAAACAGTCTAAGTTCAATGTTTGATTCTTTCATCAATGTCTAGTGAACTAATGAAGTATCATGAAAACATGGATACATAAAACATGCTTGAGTACCTTCGTGGTCTTTAGCATTAGAGAGATATATAAGAATGGTTTGAGATTTCCAAGGCACTCTTTCAGAAAAATCTTTCAGTGGTTTCCCTATTTGGGCCTCATGTAGTCAAGATTATTGGCTTTATTGAGTTCTTATAGGTTCTAGGGTTTACATTTCCTGAATAACAGGGCACCAACCTCATTTTGGCAACACTCCCTTGAAGCTTCTTTATCTTTGTTGTGAATTTTAATACGAACAACATTGATAAGTCTCTGGTAGATCTTCTTACTCTTCTTTTCCAAGTAGATAAGGATACAAAGTGTGAAAAACCTTCCAAACTTATAGTGAATAAATAAAAAGAGAAAGCAAAGAGATTTAAGCCCAAAGTTTCTTCATGCCCTTCCAAGAATAGGAAGATCAAGGGGAAAGAAATGGAACAAGATGTTTTCTATTTTGCATGTGGCAAGGAGGGCCACTAGAAGAAAATCTGCACCCAGCCAAAGAAGAAAGGGGAATCTTGAAGTGCATTTGTTATTGAGTGAGATTTATCTGTTTATAAAAATTGGGTATTATATATATCTTGTGGTGCTAACATATTTATTCAAATAAAGAAAACAAGTAGATTTAGAAAGATTGACTAAGGATAAGTAGATATCAGAGTATCCAACATAGCTAAATTTGTTTTGTAGCTATCAGGTACTACCACCTCACATTGCCGACCAAAATGATCTTTGTTTTAATGGGTTGTTATTATGAGCCTTAAGTTACCAAAAACATTATTTACATATCCAAACATGAAATAGATGGATTTATTTTCAAATTTGGAAATAATTGTTGCTTATTTTATAAAGATAGCTTTTGTTATGGTAAGACACATTTAAATAACGGTCTTTATGTGTTGGATTACATGAACCAAATAATGGAAATTGAAAATAAATTACTTCACATGACTCACACCACACCCAAATTTGGAATCACCATCTAGGTCATGTAAATAAAAGCGTTTGACTAAATTACATCAAGATGGATATTTAGATTCTTTTGAACTAAAACCAATTGGTGTATATCACACATGTTTACAAGGAAAAATGACCAAACCCCCATTTAGTGGGAAAGTTGAAAGGGCTACATAGATTCTTGAATTAGTTTATACCAATGTGTGTGGACCATTTCCTATTAAAGCAAGGGGTGAGTACTCATACTTCATAACTTTTACTAATGATTTCAGTAGATATGGATATATCTACTTAATGAGGTATAAGTCAGATTCTTTTGATAAATTCAAGGAATACAAGAATGAAGTTGAGAACCATCTTGGTAAGACACTATGCCAAAATTGTCTTTAAGCAGCGGTTTATACCGCTGCTATATCATTTTGTGATGATTTTGGGAAACCATTGTTAAATCATGTGTCGATGATCAATTAACATCGATTTTTCAAAAACTAGCGGAGAATGATTTAGTGGTGGGTTTTTAGTGACATTTTTTATTTTTTTATTTTTATTTTTAATTTTTTAGTTTTTTTAATTTATATAACTCAATTTATTATTTTGTTTTATTTATTTATTATTTTATTATGTTATTATTTTATTATTTTCATAATTTATTTATTTTATTTTATTATTTATTTATTATTATTTATTTAATATTATTTATTTACTATATATTTCCATGAACATGCACATGCCATATATAGAAATTCTATATTGGGTGAGATTTGAACCCTTTACCTCTTGCTTATTTTTTAAGGACTTTACCACTCCAGCATGCTCTTCAGGCGATGAATAAATAAAATTTAATATATAAATATATATATTTATTTATTGAAAAAACAAATGATACATAACAAATAGATATAAACTAAATAATTAGTAATCAATAATTATTAACCACTAATGACTAATCAATAATCATTAATTAATAATAAATAATAAATAATAAATAATAAATAATAAATAATTAATAATTAATAATTAATAAGTAATTATTAATATTGAAGAAATACAAAGTAAAAATTAATAATTAATTAATAAATTATCAATGAATAATAAATTAATAAATAATATGGAAATAAATGGTAAATAATAAATAATAAATAATAAATAATAATAATAAATAATAATTAGTAAATAATAAATTGTAAGTAATAAATAGTAAATAATTAATTGTATATAATGATTAATAAATAATAAATAATATATATTTATAAATATAATAAATATATAATAAATAATAAATAATATATAATATATAATATATAACATAAAATATATAATATATAATATATAAGTAATGTATAAATAATAAATTAATTAAAAAAATTATTATATGATAAATAAATAATAAATTAATACATAATATATAATAAATAATAAATTCTGAATTATGAATAAGTAAATAAGTAAATATATATTATATAATGAATATATAATAAATAAGTAATTAATAACATGTTAATAATTAATTAATAATATAATAATAAAATAATAAAAAAATTAAAATAAATTAATAATTAATGTACAAACAATAAAAAAATAATAATAAATAAATAAAAAACAAATAAATTAGAAATAAATAATCAAATAAAAAAAATAAAAAAAAATAATAAATAACAAATATGTTTATAACAAATTGATAATAAAATAATAGTAAATTAATAATAAATTAATAATAAATTAATATTAAAGTAACAACTAATGTATATACAATAAATAAATAATACAAAAATAATAAATAATAAATAATAAATAATAAATAATAAATAATAAATAATGAATAAATGAATAACAACACAATTAATAATATATAAATAAAAAACAATAAAATCAATAAAATAATAAAATAATAAAACAATAAAACAATAAAACAATAAAACAATAAAATAATAAATAATAAATAATAAATAATAAATAAGAAATAAGAAATAAGAAATAATAAATAATAAATAAAAAATAAAAAATAAAAAATAAAAAATGATAAATAAGAAATAAGAAATAAGAAATAAGAAATAAGAAATAAGAAATAAGAAATAAGAAATAAGAAATAAGAAATAAGAAATAAGAAATAAGAAATAAGAAATAATAAAAAAAAGCAATAAATAAGAAATCGATAATGAATAAATATTAAAACAGTAAATAATAAACAATAAATAATAAATAATAAGTAATAAATAATAAATAATAAATAATAAATTTATAAAATAAAAAATAATAAAATAATAAAATAATAAAATAATAAAATAATAAAATAATAAAATAATAAAATACTAAAATACTAAAATAATAAATGGATAATGATATATGTGTATATATATAAATAGAAATTATTTATATTGTATATATATATATATATTCATATAGTTTTACTATAAATTCATTTATATATTAATGATAACGATATATTTATATAAAAATAAATTTATATATTATTTATACACACAAATATTTACACACACACGCATATATATATATATATACATATATTAGTATATACACATAAATATACATTTTTTTATTGACACACACATGTTTATATATAAACATTACTTGTATAGGTATATATATACATATTAATACATTTTTATAAGGTAAATAAAGTCACTAATTATTTATTTTCACTTAAATGATTAATAAATATTTATTTCTATATGGTTTATATGTTTCAAAACACATTTCTATGTAAATATGTATTTATAAAAGTGATTTATTACAAGTAAATATAAGAAAATATGCATATATTTAATTATAAATAAGACTACATTATAAAAAATGATAAAAATTGAAAAACATAATATCAATAGAAATGTAATCCTTGGGAATAAATTCATCACCCACCAAAAAAAGATAAAAAGATCCCCTTAAATGAGGCTGAAATTTCATCGATTGTTAAAAAATTGGGGTACCCCGACTAAAAACTCAGTTTTGGAGGACTTTGTGGCCTCTTTTGGCCATAAAAAATAGTAACATGGTATCCCTTGGTCATCACAACATAGAGATCACTATAGGATTTGATTTTATATGCGTTAGAGCCCAAACAGACACTCAGATCAAAAGTTCTGGCTGTTTGAAGTTCAAGTTCGATTTCTAACTTTTCTTGAAACTATAATAAATTTTATTCTTTTAACCATTAAAATTTTTAAATCTAATTTGGTTTTAGTTCATTTAATAAGTTTCTATTTTACTCATTGTGGAGCTGAAACAGACTCCCGGATCAAAAGTTATGGTCATTTGATGCCGAACTTTGATTTTCAACTTATTGAAAATTTCTTTTAAGTTTCAAATTATTATTAACTAATAATTATAAATATTTATTAATCAACATATTATAATAAATTCAAATTATAAATAATAAACCATATATTATAGTAAATAGTAAATAGTAAATAATAAATTATAAATAAATATATTTTTTTCATTTCTTCATTTAATTTTTTTGACGGTGTTTTAAAACTACCGCTATTTTGCGGAGGTTTTTAAAAAACCACCACTAAAAATGAAAAAAAATTCCGGAAAAAATAAAAAAATAAAAAAAATATTTGAATTTTTTGAAAAAACATTTACTAGATGTAGGCCTCTCTCTCCATGTTCTCATTCTGATTTGCATCTTTCTTTTCTGAGGATTCAACTCACCCTGAAGGTTCCAGATCTTTTCCAGGAGGCACCGCAGCTTCCCTTTCTCCCAGCGGAGATTAATGGTGCCACATACCTTTGCAAGCTCACTCTTGTCGCCTATTTTCGTCCTCAGCGCCAATCAGTTGACGAGTTCAAGCGTTTTGTCTCTGATTCTTGGGAGCTTCAGGAACACGCAGTTACCAGTCTGCTTGATCGGCAGCATATCATGATCCGATTTGGGTCAGAGGAGGATTTTATTATTTCCTGGTCTAGGTCCTCTTGAAGAAGTAAGGGATTCTCCTTCTACCTATTTCGTTGGAGCTTTGCTTTTCATATGCGGCGGGATCCATCGACAATCGTGACATGGGTAAGTCTCCCTGGATTACCTCTGTCCTTCCAAAATCCCTCTATTCTATGTGCAATCAGAAATATGATTGGCTGATATTTATTTTCTGACCACCGAACCGAGTCTGTGTGTCACCTGATCTGTCTGCGGATTTGTGTGGAGGTTGATGTCTCATGGTCACCGGTGAATCGTTTCTGGATCACAGACAATAAGGAATTCCGTTGGTATCAAGAAGTCCTCTTTGAGTCATGGATGCTATACTGTGTGCACTGCTGTAGACTTGGTCATACTGATTTGGTTTGTCGCAGCGGAGGAAAGGATGGGTTCTACCAGGCGATGGAGGCGCAAGGAGTTTTTAGTGGTGATGCTTCTGGATCAGCTCCCAATCTTGTTATGGGTATTCTAGCATACCCTTTGAGTTCGCAAGGGGGTGTGGTCGAGGACAGGGATGTGGAATGCATTGGTGCTGGCACTGGCATTGCTGATCGGGGTAACCACATGGGGATTCCTTTCCTTGATGATTCACCGAATGCTACAAGCATGGAAAGGGGGGCATGGAAAGATACAACCATCGAGGTGAATATGCGTGTTTGTGCAGTGAAGGAGGCGAGGGAGTCCCTGCATCCAACAGTGAAGCTGGTTTTTGACCGTCTCAAAAGTGATCTTGGTGCTAGAGATCTGCCTTTGCTAGAGGCTGCTGCTAATTCATGCCAAGTGCAACCGATATTTGGCAATATGAGAGATGAAGGAGGAGGACTTGATAAGGAAAATCATGCCCCATCTGGTTGGGCCTCTTCTGGTAATATATTTACAGGGTTGGAGCAGGAGGAGTCACTCACTGTGATGGCTGATCCGCAAGATTTTGAGGGTCTTAATAACCAGGAACATGTCGCAGTGGATATCCCAAGAAAAGAGTCACTTGTTGGTGTTGTCAGTGAGATGAACCCTCATTTCCTTATTGTGATTGATCATAATAGGCTCTCTCTGACTGGAGGAGAGTCTCTGACAACATCAAATGACATCTTGGGGAAGAATGATGTTGGCTGCAAGAGTTTGGTTTCTGTGAATATTAATGATAAATGGGGGAATATCTCTGATAGTGATAAGGAGAATGGTGGAGGTGTTGTAAGACCTTTATATAGTGATATTGTTCAAGGTGGATGAAAGAAGATGTCTGAAAGTGAAGGTGTTGTGACTGATCCACCAAAGAGGAGGTCAGGGAAGGACTATTCATACCTACCGAAGCCAGTATCGACTAGGTCATTGTCTAAGAAGGAAAGAGGAGATATCCCTACCGCTAAGAAGGGTCGCGTCAACAAAAAACCATGTAAGGCACAAATATCAGTGGAGAAAATGGAGCTTAGAAGGAAGTATTCCAAGGTGTTGAAGCAATATGAAACAAACTCGGAGTGGGAATCAACTACTGTGGAGGATGTCTATGGATATGGTGAGGACTATGGTTACTATGATATGTAGTGGATTTTTTCTGGATGCCTCTGGTTTTGGTTATGGATGTCTGTATGACTATATGACTGTACTCTTTTACTTTTTATTTTATATATGTTCAGAGGCTCTTACCCCTGACTAACTTACTGGGTAAACCAAGTGACAAATAAAGTAACAGATGGTATACCATACCAATTATGGAATGGAAAGAAACCCATGTCGTCTTACTTGCATGTGTGAGGTTGCAAAACATTTGTTAAGGCCTCTTTAGGTAACAATCTTATACCCCGAGGAAAAAAGTATATCTTTATAAGATACCCAAAGGAAATAAAGGGATACTACCTATATAATCCTTCAAAAAAAGGTTGTGGTTGAGAGATGTCCCACATTTCTTGAGTAGGAACTATCTCTAAAAGATATTGTGGGAGTGAGATAGACTTCAATGAAGTCCATGATCAAGATACACAAGAGTTGACACAAGATAAAATTCCACAAATCTGCATGGAAGAAGAAATTGTTCCGGAGACACAATTACTACATTAGAGTAATAGAGTAGTTAGAGATCAAGAATGGTATGATTTTCCAGTCACTAAGGATGGTGACTCATTATTAGTTGATAATAAAGATCCTATAACCTATAAGGAAGCACTAAGTGGCACATATGTTACCTTGTGCCAAGAAGCCATGAACTCTGAAATGGATTCTATGTACCAAAACCAAGTCTATATTTCAGTAGAACCTCTAGTAGATGTAAATCCCATAGGTTACAAATGGGTATTCAAGAAGAAAATGGCCATGAAAGATAATTCAGTACCTATAAGGCGCGACCGGTTGCAAAAGGGTTTAAATAACATCAAGACATTGTATGGCATCCCGCCTTTTTAATACATAACTTTTCATTACATTTTACATACAGAGGATCTTTTAAGTCCAGTGTCTTGGAAATCAGGGACATGAAAACAACATAAAACATTCTTCTAATCCACTTGTAAGGCTTCATCATAAGTTCATCCTAAGTACAATTACTGCATATCTTAACTTAGAGACATACATCAAAGGAAAGGGTGAGCAGAAGGCTCAGTAAAGAAAACAAGTGAAATAACTGACATGTGATCTTGAGCAACATTAATAAGAACATGATAAAAATCATAAAGACATGAGAAATGAAAGAATAGGCATATCATGATAAAAATAACTAATCATAACTTGAATATGTGGATTCAAAATTTCATTTATACATTCATGAACATATCGCCAAGGTCCATCCCCAAGTGTCATAAAAATTACCAAGGCTATTCACCAAGGTATCGTGGAACTTGTCATCTCTAGATATTAATTCCTTACCCAATGCATTAGAGCACTATAAGGACGTTGTTTCCTCAGGAATTGGGAATGACCTCATTGATTTGAGATTCAAACATTCCAAGTGGTTTCTAACGGGTTTGTTCGTAGAACCAGAAACATCCAATGATTCTATATCCATTTGGACCTACTTTCCAAAGGTAGGTTCTCATTAGTTGTGAACTAATAAGGCTTAATAATTTGCATTGGTTGAGAGGATGGGATGTCGGACTCATCACACCTTTTTGAGGGGAATTATTGTCTACTTTGGTACTCTCTTAATAGATTTAAGTTATGTTCGTGAATCTTTATTAAATTACCAAGTATAAAATGATCTCTCCTTTAGATGTGACAATCAATGATTGATATGTAGGAAATTTAAAGAATATTTTATATATATTCGAGGTTCTTCATCGATAGAGAATCATCTGTATTTGTTAGAGATTATTAGTCAATGGTATCCTTTAATACATTATATTAAAGTCTCTTGGTCATTATGATGACCATATTGGTTTTAAAGCCACTCAGTGGGGCACTTGAAGATTATTGTCATTCAGAAGGACATGAATTATTTCAGAGTTGGGATTGTACCTGCAGATGGGCTACCTACGTATCCTTTATTTAGAAAAGGAATCAGAACCCACGCAGTTCGAGTAAGGGAGTATGATGTTTAGGTATGATTGATGGATCAAAGAAAGTTGTCATAATTACTTTTACGCTCTAAGATCATGTGAGTCATGCTCGTTATGAGAAACAAGAGGTATTGGTAAAATCATACAATTGTGCCATCAAAGATACAATCATATAAAATTATGTGGGGCTTATGTATGTATGACTTCCCAAATAGATATAGATCGTGACTTATTTCAAAGATAAAGTTCAATAACAGGGTCCGTAAAAGTATATGTGCTTTTATAGAGATTTGGATACTCTAACTTGGGGCTTACTCTTGAGGAAGATGCCCAAATTAGGAGGGGACTTATGATTGGGTTTTACTCCTGAGAAGGAAGCCCAGATCAAAGAGTAGATTAAGACTAGTTAAGAGAAATTAATATTGGGGCTTACTCCTAAGGAGGAGGCCTAGGTTAAAGAAATTTTAGAATTAAGGGACTTGGGGCTTAATACTAAGGAGGATGCCCATATTTGAGACTGGGGCTTACTCTTGAAAAGGAAGCCCAGATTTGAGAAATTATGGTTGGGGCTTACTCCTGAGAAGGATTCCCAAATTTTGGGAACATTGAGACTGAGGCTTACTCCTGAGGAGGATGCCCAGATTATAGGTCTTGGGGCTTAATCCTAAGGAGGATGCCCAGATTAAGGTAATTATGACTGGGGATTATTACTGAAAAGGAAGCCCAAGTTAAGGGAATTGGGGGTTAATCCTAAGGAGGATGCCCAAATTAAGAGAACTTGGACTGGGGATTACTCCTAAAAAGGAAGCCCAAATTAATGAGGACTTGGACTGGGGATTACTTCTGGAAAGGAGGCCCAGGTTAAGGATTCTCTCATCTTAAAGGATGAGGTTGAATGAATTAACTCTCTAACCTTAATGATCTAATGATGTGTAAATCACTAGGTTTTGAGAGATGTTCCACAGAATTCCTTTCAGATAAGGAAGCCAACAAGGAAATCATGCCATGAATGGATTTGGAGAGGATTCTGAAGGCTTAATCTTGAAGAGGAGAGGTGGATAGGTGTAGGAGGGGTGAAATGGGCAGGAAGGTCACCCAAAAAGATAGGGGCACACAAGTCCTGGTGGGCGCGCAAGTACTGTGTGGGCACGCAAGTCCTGACTGCACAAGTATACTTGCGTGACACATGGGTACTTGCGTGACTTTTAACCCTTGGGGTAATACTTGGATGAGACTTGTCTCAAGCCCTTAGTACTACCCCTAGAGGTTTCTAGAAGGATGGCGCGCAAGTTCTGGTGAAGGAGTAAGGCAGCGCGCAAGTGTAGCCATTTCCCTTAAGGGTTGGCACTCAGGCGTGCAAGTGTTGATGATTTTCAACACTTAGGCCTTCCTCCCCCTCTTTAGATCTATCATTCTAGGTAAGAAATTACCTTAGAAGTGTTCAGAAGCTTTGAGAAGAGACTAGGGCATCAGGAGCTCAAATATGAGTTTCGGGAATTTTTCCTCCCAAAATGGGGGGTCCACAGGGGTATTTATATGCTGGAGAGACCCTGGGCGAAATTTCAAAGAGGGCGCGCAAGTCACCTGTGCGACCACTGGGAGGCGCACAAATATACTTGCGTGACCTTGGTGGAACTTGCGCGACCCAAGTGAATTTGAACCTTGGTTTATGCCTTTGTCAATTTTTGATGTTTTTTTCAAAGGATGAATCACTTTGGGTTCAAGGTATTTCCCTTTACATTTATTTGGACTCTGTGACGGAAATGAGAATCAACAAAAGTCGCCCCTCAGAGTTGGATCTGAAATAAATGAGGATGTGACTTTGAGGAAAGAATACAAACAAAGGAAAAGACGGCGCGCAGGTGATGAGCGCGCAGATGGCATCGCGCAGGTGCGAATCGCGCAGCTTCTAGCCAAGCAAACTTCGACGTGCAGGGTATGGCTGTGGCCTATAAATATGCGGCCCCATTTCCGTACAAATCATCATGATTTCAAATTTTTGATCTCTCGCCGTGCAAGTGGCCTTCGTCGTGCAAGTTGCTCTATTTTTCCACTGTTTCTTTGCTGTCATGCTGCTGTAGAGGTATTTGGACTTGCACGGTGATACCTATGTGCCAACACTTGCACGACACACTGATACTTGCGTGCCAATTTTGGTACTTCCACGCCTTAATGCCTTTGCCATTTTTTCGAATTTCTTCACAAATTTATGAAAAATCAACCCGTTTAAGAGTTAATTTATTCAACTTTTGTGCAGATTCAATGGCTCCCAAGAGAATCGGAACGACTGATGAACTGTCTAGCAAGCGGATTGATGACATGATGAACATTGTTGGCCATTATTACTATGATATCTATGACAACACTCTCCCATATTTGGCTAAGTACTTGAAGAAATATCATCTTAATTTCCCACAGAGCATCTACCTGCTTCTGTATGGTCATGGTCATCTGCAAGGATTCAATGTTCCAGATGAAAAGAACTATATGCCTGAGATGCAGCTGCACTGCTACTCCTCTTTTTCGGTTATGCTGTGCATTAAGAGCAACAACATTGGTGTGAACTTTCAAATTTTTCCTGCATGCCATTTCCTTGCAGATATGAAAATGGATAACCCATGGGCTGAAATGTTTTCTGCTGCTGGTTGGTGGAGAGAAGACAAACATGGTATTTAGAACAATATCTGAAAAGAGTACTCTCTCCAAATGGCTCTTTACTTCCAATGCTTCATTCTCAAATCCATGTATCCATCTTCCAAGTCTCTTGGACAGAAACAGAGTCACTGTTTGATCAGCAGAAAATTTTCTCAAACCGCACTCAAGAACATTATTTTACAATTGTTCCAAGAAGAGCTGGTATCACTGCATCTCTTATGCTATCCAGTTGAATATAATAATTCCAGGAGGCTGCTGATGAAGCTCGGGATGCCATAATTCAAATGAAGATTTATGTTGAAAGTCTTTTGTAATTCCTGAAAAAGAGAAGAGACTCCAATCTGTGGATGTCCTTCTAACTCTTGTGTATCAATGAAAAACACTTTCACCTTCAATAATTTGTGTCTGGATTTTATTGCTACCTACTTTAAATTTTCCCTAAGCCTATGAGCCTATTAAGCATAGTTTGATTTTTTCTAGGAATATTATAAATAACCCTACAAACTTTTGAAACCTTTTTATTGCTCAATATTACCTAAAATCATACAAAATGTATGTTTAGTGAGTTGGAACTTGACTTTTATTTAGAGTTCCCTTGTATTTTGTGGGTAGTTTAAAGTCATGCACGTCGGACATAAAAAGGATAAAGTTTAAGGTCAAAATAGCTTTGACCGAATGGATTAAAATTGACTCAATTCCCTGACAATTAATCTGAAGACATATTACCACACTCAAGTATGAGGGAATATATGTAAACTATGACTTAAGAAATTTTGAATATGAGTAGTGATATGAAAAAAGGGCTAAAAAGCATTAGAAGAATTAGTTCCCAAGAATGATGTTACCATTATTTAACAAACCCGTTAGGGGGTTGAATTATGCAGGGCCACCTAAGGGCATTGGCTACATAGTCAAATAATAGAATCTTTTGGCTAACAGGTTTGTTATGTAGACTACTTAGGCAAGGCCACCTAAGGGAATGTACTGCATTGTCAGGAAAAAGAACTCTCAAAAATTTACTTTTCTAGTGCTAAAAAGCCAGTGAAAGTTTATAGAGATTCAAATTTTCCAAATCATAGAGTTTTCTATATGGAAAGAGGTACTTGAATATGGAGAAGATATTTCCAAACAAGATTGTCTAAGAACTGGATGAATGTCACTCCTACAAAGGTATGACCCAAGTATAGGGAAAAAAATATAAACCATATACTCGAATACTTTCAGATCATGAAAAATAACATGGGACAAATATGTTAAGGATGGATATTTTTGCAGATCCATACATATTTTCGTTAAGAAAAATAAGGACAAAAATAGGTTTTCATCCTAAGAATGAAGTTACCATTGTTTAACAAACCCTTTAGGGGGTTGAATTATGCACGACCGCTTAAGGGAATTGGCTACATAGTCAAATAATAGAATCTTTTGGCTGACAGGTCCATTATGTAGACTATTTATGCAAGGCTGCCTAAGGGCACATACTGCATGGTCAGGCAAAAGAATTCTCAGAATTTGGACATTTTGTGATTAGAAGTCAGGAAAAGGGTTATGATGATCTGAAAATATTCAAGGATAGGATTATGACACATAAAAATGGGTATTGTTCAATATATGTAAAGATACATAGATCAATGCTAACCATAATCACGTTGTGGCTGGGTCCTGAATTGAAATGTTGAACTTCACTATGTATCCCATAAGGATGGGAATCAAGCCAAACGTAGTTCTTGAAATACAGTTTAATGTCGCGTGGGACGAAAGTGTAAGAGATCTTAGTTTAGGGTCATATAACTCAGACCATTCTAAGAAATACACAGTGTGTGTTTTCACAATGACTTTTCAGCTAGGGGACTGAAGGTGGAATTTGGGGTTAGGCCCAAAAGACTTGGGGCTGAATTTGAGGAACACTCGAACGTTCCTACGTATCCCATAAGGATGGGAATCAAGCCCACGTAGTTCTAGGAATACCCACTGTACAAATTTGGTTCATCCATGTGAAGGTTGAAAGGGGACTTTAGTGCAATGATGGTTTGAACCAAGATAAAAGGTTTGGTCATTTCCATGTATGCACATAGTCTTTGGAATAAAACATGATTGAAAATCAATGTAAAAAATTATTTCCTCTCAAGTAAGGGTATCAAATAATTTTGTAGTTTATTGTCATACCAGACAAAACGTGTTGTACAATTTTTAACATCGTATAGCAAGGATGAAGGTGAACCAATGTAAAGATATTGATTATGGGGGCGGTTTCAGTAATAAACATCATATGAGATGGAGGTGAACCGATGTGAAGAGATTGGTTTTGGGCTTGAACCTCAGGAGGTTGCCTACGTACCCTGCCTAGAAGGCAAGGATCAAAGTCCTCGTAGTTCAATTAAAGAATGAATTAGTGATAAAGTTGTTCTTGGGGACAACGACCTAAAAAAATGGTGTTGGGACTTATACGTGGTTAGCGGCCTAGAGAGAGTGTTATGGTTGAAGTTTACTCTAAGCTCACGTGAGTCATACTCGGTGTTAGAAAAAAGAGGTAACAACAACCCTAACGATGCATAGTTTAATGTCATGTAGGACATATGAAGGGACTATGCAATTTAAAGTCTTTCAGTTAGGACTATTGGTGCTGCACAATTTAGTGTCATGTAACACGAACAAAATATAGTTTAACGTCATGTAAGATGTATTAAGGGATTTCTGTACAGTTTAGCATCATGTAGTTAGGACGATGGGGACAATACAGTTTAATGTCATGTTGGAAAAAAAGGGGACTGTGCAGTTTAAATTCATGCAGTAAGGACAAAAGAGGACACATTTTAATGTCATGTTGGATGTATTAGGTACTTTTTCACAGTTTAACGTCATGTTGGACGAAAAGGGACGATACATTTTAGTGTCATGTTGGACGATGGTGAAAATAGTTTAAGGTCATATACATGTACCATTGATGTATAGTTTAACGTCGTATAAGATGATAAAGGGGACACCGTTTAACGTCATTTTGGTTGAAAGTGCGAATAGTTTAAGGTCATATGCATGGACCATAGATGGTGCAGTTTAACGTCTTTCTGGACATGATGAGCAGTTTAATGTCATGCAGGACGGTGGTATAGTTTAAGGTCATGCGGGACCATAGATGGTGCAGTTTAACGTCTTGCTATACATGAAGCATGAAAATAGTTTAAGGTCATATGCATGGACCATTGCTGTATAGTTTAATGTCATATAACAAGGACAATGATGGGGTATTTTGTGTTTATAAAAAATACTTCTTCAAAAATCTGGCATTGGTTGGAGTAGTGATGAGTTCTCTATCCATTGAGATTAAAGAATAAGCTCCATTAGAATAGACCTTATGTATTGAGTAAGGTCCTTCCCATTTTGGTTCAAGCTTGGGAGGTTTCTTTCCTGGTATCATTGGAGTTATGAGAACCAATACCAATTCTCCCTGAATGAATGAATGAAGACAAACTTTTTTGTTGAAAGCTCGTGCTATTCGATCCTGGTAGACTTCCAAGTGGTGCAAGGTGTACAATATTTTATCATATAACCATTCCAATTCATCCAATCGCTTTTGAGATTGTTCATCTGTAAATGATTGATCAAAAATGGCCACTCTGAGAAAAGGTAATTGAACTTCAATGGGCAAGACTGCTTCCGTTCCGTATACCAGTGAATATGGAGTTGACCGCGTTGTAGTGTGGGTGGTGGTCCGATAAGCCCATAAAGCATGAAAGAGTTTTTCAGGCCATGACCTCTTATCTTTATCCACCATATTTTGTAGTATATTTGAAAGAGTCTTGTTGAAGGCTTCTATCTGGCCATTGGCCGCTGTATGATACCGAGATGAATGATTGGATTTGATATTGTATTCTTGATAAAACATCCTCACCTCGGATGAACAGAAGTTGGTGCCGTTGTCTGTCAATATGGTATGAGGGACACCAAATCTGGTAATGATGTTAGACTTGATGAAGCTAACAATGATTTTAGAACTAACTTCTTTGAAAGGTATTGCCTCTGGCCATTTGGAAAAGAAGTCAGTAGCAGTAAGACTATACTTAAACTGCTTGGATGTAGCTGAAGGATATGGTCCCACCACATCCATTCCCCATGTGGGAAATGGCCACGAGTATTTAGCTATATGAAGAAACTCTGGGGGCTGATGAATGAAGTTGGAATGTACTTGGCATGAATGGAACTTCTTTATGAAATCAACACAATCTTGTATCATTGAAGGCCAAATGTATCCAAGCCTTCGAATTTGATCAGAGAGTCTATGTCTAGACTGGTGGGCACCACAGAATCCTGCATGCACTTCTTTCATGATATCCATTGTCTTTTCACCATCAATGAATCTGAAGAGAACTCTATCAAAACCACGTTTGTAGATAATTTTCTCTGGGTGATCTGGACTATCATAAAGAGTGAAATTGACCACATGTATCCGGACTTGTTCTTTCCCGGCTCTATCAGGTGGAAGTGTTCCATTTTTAAAGTATTACTTGATAGGTGTCATCTATTCCGTAGTATGACCATATGGTTCAGGAATGGGAATAATTTAATTGATTTCCTATGTTTTGATTTGAACATAAGGTGAAATTGTATGACGGTGGGAAATACTGATGGTTGTCTTGTCCCGATTTGGATTTGCCAGAGCTGTGGCTATATTATCCAGTGCATCAGCCTGGTCATTTTGTGACCGTGGGACATAAGAAAATGTCAGTTTCGAAGGGAATTCCCCCATTCATTCTCTGACGTAATCATACAAAGGGATTAGTTATTCTTTTCTGATGGAATAATCCCCTTTGAATTGTTTTATTACCAGGTCTGAATCACCTTTCACCTTTAATTGATTCACTTTTTCTTAAAGCACTAACTCCAAGCCTGCGATGAGAGCTTGGTATTCCACTTCATTATTTGTACCGCCTCCCAACAATGAGAAGGAATAGGGTAATACTACCTTTTCTGGTGAAATGAGCATAATTCCTAACCCAACTTTGTTGAATTTATGATTTTCCATTTTCCTCCCTGTTCGACTTCTAGAAGCACCATCAAATTACATTTCCCATGTTTGAAGACTATCTTGAATAAAGAAGACTTCTTCATCAGGAAGTTCAATATCTGAAGATGTATCTTCTACTGAAGGGTGATCAGCAAGGAAATCAGCTAGAGCTTGGCCCTTTATTTCCTTTTGAGACACATATTGGATATCAAATTGATGAAAAATAAATTCCCACCTTTCCAGACGTCCTGTAAGCATTGGATGACTAAGGATGAATTTGAGCGGGTTATTACGAGATACAAATTGGACCTCTTGATGTTGCAGGTAGTGTCTCAACTTATGAACTGCAAAGATTAATTCTAGGCCGCACTTCTCAATACTTGAATATCAGGTCTCTGCTTTAAGCATAGACCGACTGAGATAGTAGAGGCTGCTTTTATTCCCAGCATCATTCTTCTGAGCATGAAAGGCACCCAATGATCGCTCTAAAGCTGTCACATAGAGGATAAGTGGTCTTCCTTCAACAGGTGGCATTAATACTGGTGGAATAAAGAGATATTTCTTGAGAATATCGAATGCTTCTTGAAATTCTTCAGTCCACTGGTAAGTGACTCCCTTCTTCATCAATTTGGTGAAGGGTAAACTTTTGCCTGCCAAATTGGTGATGAAACGCTGAATATAGGCTAAGTGTCCTTGAAGTCCTCTCAATTCTTTCAAATTTTTAGGAGGTTACATACTAAGGATTGACTTTTTCTTCTCAATATCGACTTCAATACCACGATGGCATACAAAAAATCCGAGAAATTTTCCTGAGGTTACCCCAAAAGCACATTTTACGGGGTTCATCTTCAAATTATGTTGTCGAAGTTTGTAGAATATGATTTCCAAATCAGCTAAGTGATTAGAACATTGTTTGGATTTAACTACCAAATCATCCATGTAACATTCAACGAACTTCCCTAAAAAGGGTTTGAAGATACGATGCATGGCATGCTGATATGTTGCGCCTGCATTCTTTAGGCCAAAGGGAATTACCCGATAGAAAAACACACCCTGAGGGGCTCTGAAGGCTATGGATTCTATATCTTCTGGAGCCATTCAGATTTGATTATACCTGGAATATCCATCCATGAAGGAAAGTGCTTCATAGCTAGCTGTTGCATCGATTAAAAGTTCTATAATTGGAACTGTAAAATCATCCTTAGGACAATGCCGATTAAGATCTCTGAAATTGATGCAAACTCTAATTTGTCCGTTCTTTTTCTTCATAGGGAAAATATTATCCAACCACTTGGGATATTGAATTTCTCTAATGAAGTTATCTTTTATAATCTTATCCACTTCAGCTTCAATTTTGGAAGCATAAGTTGGGCGTGTTCTTCTCGCGGCTTGCTTAAATCCTCGATGTTCTTCTGGCAAACCCAAATGATGAGTAGAAACATCAGGATCAAGCCCGGGCATCTCTGTATAGTTCCAAGAAAATTTGTCTCGATTTTTCTTTAAAAATGAAATATACATATCTTGTTCTTCAAGAGTCATGGCTGCACTATTTAAAGTGGGGCGTGGATCTTCTTTTGTACCCAAATTTATTTCTATGAGTTCATCCACAGTAGTAGAGATACCCTATTCAAATGCGGGAGGAGAATCCCTAAGATCTTCCTCTTCTTCTTCAACATGTGTTATTTCTTCTATTTCTAATTGCATAGTAGATGATGAAGTAGAATTTTCATGATCAGAAGAGATGTTAAAATTTGAACATCATGAAGAAGAAGCTTCCATTTTCGACCCGATTGATGATGAAGGGTATTTCTTGGGTATTAAGGAGGAGATGATGGATTGAGAATCGACATCATCGTTCACCTCTGACATTGCTATAACTTCTTCTGGCCTGGTTGGCGAAGTATAGACTTGATGGATTTCAGCAGACGAAATGAAGACATCCCAATTTTAGCTTTCATCATTTATTAGTGAATCACCAATTTCTTCCATGCTGTCTGGTTTAATTTCCGTAATTGACATTATGGATGTTTTCATAAGAGTATTTGGATTTGAGTCTATCCTGTCAATTTGACTGATAGGAAACACATAATCTGTACTCACATGTGTAAATGGATTTACTGGAATCTTTTCCAAACCATACGGAGCATTAACTTTGGTAATACCCCTTGTTGTGGATTTCTCCTTTCCCTTCATGTGATAGAATTCCACCTCAATGTATTGAGATTCACATGTCTTGAACGGGGCCTTATCACCATACACTGTCCCAAATTGACCATAGAAATAATACTTGAGACATTGATGGTATGATGAAGGGATAGCCACATGTTGATGTATCCAGGGTCTTCCAAGCAAGATGTTGAAGGATGAGTCTTGATCAAAAACCATGAAATCTGAATTGGATACAGGATCTCCAAAATGAGTTCTGAGTGTAATATCACCCAGTGGTTCTTTTTCATTTTTATCATCTCCTTGTAACATCATAATAGAAGGAGATAAATTAGATTCCTTGAGGCCCAATCGACTAAGTGTACGAATGGGCATGAGGTTGACTCCTGAACCATTATCAATGAAAGCTCTTAGGATGTCTACACGATTGACCTTGCAAGATAAATAAAAAGGTATAATATGTCCATGCATGACATCATCTTCATCTTCATCTATGAAAGACATCACTGCATGGAATTCTGTAGGATTATTCTCTACATGGTAGGCTTAAGCTGCAACAATTTCTGTTTCAAACTCCTGAGGACTTGACAAAGCCTCAATGAGTGCCTCCCGAAGATCCTTTGATAAATTCAAAGCATCCAAAATTGATAACTTGGCTGGTACTTGGGCCAGGTGTTTCAATACATCATACTTTTTATCCAAAGGTCCGTGTTTCCCAACAGGAACATGTGGTTTAGTAGGTGCCTTTGAAGTTGATGCTTTAGAAGTTGATGCATCTTGTATCGGGGTAGGAGTTGGTAATACTCCTGGCTTTGGAAGATTAGACCAAATAGGTCTATTTACTTGCTGAGAGAAAGAAGGTTTAACTTCCAACCAATCTTCCAGAATAACTGTGGTAGGACTGAATCTGCCTTGTGAGGAAGAAATTGCTTGTTCTTGTTGAGCTCGTTGAAGGGATCTGCCATGAGTTTTTTCCGCATACACAGTTATAGAAAGGTTAGAATTGGAATAGTGGCCTTTGAAAGATCCATATCTTCCTCTGTATCCTGAACCTATGGAACTTCCTCTGATTCCTCTATTTGATACAGGGAACCCAGGTTCATCGAGATAGAAACTGTGATTGGCATAAGGATCTGTTAAGTTAATCATGTTAATAGAACCAAAGATTAACTCTTCATCCGATGGAGACTCTGCAAGACTAGCCAATTTAGACTGTACCGTTTAGTGGGATGGTGCCCGTGGCTTCGAAGTAGATGGTATAAAATCTTCCAGATTCAAGGACAACTTGGGCTTTGACACATACTCATCTTCTTCTGATTCTTCTTCTTTCTTTGAATCATGTCGTTTCTTTGAGTATTTTCCCTCTGATGAAGAGGGTTTTGCTGCGATATTCATGGAAGAAGACACAATTGGTTTCTTTAATTGTGTTCGCAAAATAGCATGAGTTTGGTTGATCGTTTTTCTAACCATCCAATCATCATATTTTTGTGAATTTTTGTTCTTGAATTCTTTCCATTCGCCTCCTTCCTCCGGATCTGTAGTAGTAACACATGCTACCTGAGTTGAAGAACCATTCAATTTAACTTGTCCAGAGTCAACCATTTTTTGCAGGGGTTCCTTGAAGACAAAACACTCATGAATGGGATGCCCCAATATCTGATGAATGGGGAAATAGTTGGGACGGTCTTCATCTCCTTCCTTGTTCAGCCTTTTGGGCCTTGTCAATTGAAACAAATTATTTTCCAGAGCCGAAATGAAGTAGCCTGGAACTTGTTCATTTCGAAAAGAGTAAACTTTGCCTTTAAAATACTCAAATTGTTTCTGTCTTGGATCTCTTTGATCATCTTGATGAAACGAACTCTGTTGCTGATGCTCAAGAGGTAGATCCCTTCAGGAAGATGACAGTTTTGATGTAGAAGTAGGTACATGTGCTTGATTAATCATGACTGTAGCAGTCTATGCTCTACCCATTCTCCTTCTTGGAGCTGATAGAATTATACGACTTTTGTCCTTAGTCTTTATAAGAGAATCTTAAATCTGTTGAGAGATTGAAGTAAGGTCTCAAAACCCTCCTGTGTATTTCACAGGGATCAACAACGTGCATATCTCATCACACAGATTTGCCACACAGATTGGAAACAATTCTTCTTGAGGGAGTGCTAAGCTCAGAGATTATGTCAATCCCTTCCAGTGAGCAATGAAATCTGAAACCCTTTCATTATCCCTTTGTTTACAGTTTGTAAGATCAAAAACTATTGTCTTTGGAAACGTTGAGCTGAACTGAAGAAGGAATTTTTGGCGAAGATCCCCCCATCCGGTAATTTACCGGGATTTCAATCTTGTGTACCAAAAAAAGGCAGGCCCTTGTAATGACTGTACAAAACACCTGAGCTTAACTACTTCTTGTTGCTGAAGGGTTCCCATCATAGGATCACAATGAGAAACAAAATGTGTCATGTGTTGCTCTGGGTCTCCCGAACCATTAATGGTTGGGAATGTGGTACTTGAAAAATTTTGTGGGGGAGGAATTGCATAAACCCATTTAGGGTAAGCTCTATTTTCTGGATGAATTTGATCTCATTTTCCATCCATAGATTCCAACTGAGCTGTTAATGACTCAATAGTAGTTATTAAATTTTGAGAAACATCCGGTTGAGCTTGGACCTGAACAGGTGCAATGACTGGAGCTTGGACAAATGTGGTAGCTGGTACTGCAACCGATGGCAGCACTGCCGATTGTTGTTACACATGACCCGTAGGATTGGAACTGTGAGGGTGTACTAATAAAGGAGGATATTATTGATCCATATCAGTGGCCACAACAATTCCATTGGCTGACAGACTCCATCACGCTTAAGAGGAAGACTACCCTGAAGTAGTTCTACATTCATCCTCCTCAATTCCTTAATTTCTTCCTCTTGTTGTGAAAATCTTTTCTTTAGTGATTGCGATTAGCCTTCTCCAGAGGAAGGGTATGTAACCTGATTTTTTCCTTCCCCCTTTTTGGATCCCTTTAGGAGAGGGGGAAGTGGATTACTTGAAGGAACACCCAGATTCTGGGTAAGCCTTTGATTTCGTGTAAACACACCTTCTTCATTTGTGTCTGTGCATACAACTTCTTGAGCATGAACCTCTTCATCTGATCCCTCTGAGTGAACCTCATATGGAATATCAACAACAACGACATTGATGACATTAATTGATTCATAATGCATTGCATCTCTTCTATCAGCATTTCTAGGATATTGTCTTCTTCCATGTCCCTGATGAGACATTTCCTTTTGTCGATTTGATCCCTCAGGAACTTCTTGATGAACCATAATTTGGAGGTAATATCCTGATAATTTGGATATTTGCTCCTCTTGGGGATTCTTCTCTAATCGAGAGAAGACTGAATTTCTCTGGGAAAGAGATTGAGGATTTAAAAAAGTCCCCAGTCCGGTGGACTGGGGCTGTTCATGTCGTTCCTACTCAACTCCTCGAATCCTATTTTTTGATTCTGAGGGTTGGGTTAAAAGAGTCCCCAGTCTGGAAAGATGGGGTGGTTCTTGACATGCTATATCTGAGACCTTCTTGTAAGCTCTCTGATAGAACGCTGTCGTGGGCGCCCTCAAATTATTAGTGTGATTTTGGGGTACTTAGGTGCAACAGAGTGGCTGAACAAGGTCGTCTCTCAAATGAGGAAGTGAATTAAAAAAACTTTTCAGAGGTATTATAGAAACAAAATAAAAGGGAATAAAAACACTACTTGAAAGTATGGGGGTGGTTGTTTATAGTTTATAAATCTAGAAGAAGTTTGCTGGAAGAAGATTGCATTTTTTTGTTTTTAAATTTGAAATGAATTTCGATTAAAATGACACAACAAGAAGATGTTTTTTTAGAAATCTATTTTAAAAGGAATAATCAGTATAACTCTACCTCTTCATTCAATTATTAATCAATATCATTTAAAACAATATCCACTTAATTATGATCCCCTAATTTTTTAAATCCCGAACCCTACGAGAATTAACTTTACCACGAAGATGAAGTAAATTTAACCTTAGGCTAACTTCGGAACATGCAATCGCAACACCCTGCTTTGATTGATGTTCTAAGATTAGCTTATGGTCAGTGGTAAATTAAGGCACATAACCACTCTAGAAATGAGGATTAATTTAGTTTAGGGATTGTATTTGAACTCTACAAATTGATCCCGTGTGGTCTTATATTACCGATTAAGATCGCACTCTCACAATTCACAAAAATCCCGACCTCGCGCGTTTTGTGTTAATTGTTCAATTTCTCACTTAGTTTCTTCTAATTTGAAAACTCAATTAATATATCATGTTTAGTAAATTACATTAGATCATTGATTCAAAATAAATGAATGAAGAAGGTGAGAGGTCGACCAATTACTAAAAAGAATTACTCTTCCATGGGCGGTGTAGTCATCGTGGAGACATTTTACATATGAAAAGGATTGAAAGGGTATAACCCAATCTTGTCTCCACTCTTGATTCCAACCCAATTAATAAGATTAATAGAAGAAGAAAAGGGAAGAACACAGAATATTATTTGAAGAAAAATTCACGAAACAAACATGAAATCAAAGAAATACAAAGAAGACGCGAGAGAGGAGAGCCTTTTTGGAAGAGAGGTTTGCCCAAAGGCTTACTTCTTCCAAGAGTTTTGAGGGACTCCCAAGAGACACCCTTTCGGCCACACCTTTCCAAAGCCTCTAAAAGCCCTCTCAAAGAGTTAAAACCCCTTTTAAATAGAGTTTTTGAGGGCTAGGGATACATAACTTTTTAAGTGTGAAACGAGAAATTCAGCCAAATATTTTATTCCACGTTGCACCGCCTATTTGACCTCCAAAACGCATGTATTTTCCGGCCTTCCAGAAGGAATATTTGTTTCGAATGTTGTCCCCGAGCTTTCCTCAAAATTTGGGCTCAATCCAAGCCCGTATGTAGAAGATATGACCCAAATCCAGAACCCATGTCCATTCTGCCGAGTCCAGCCCACCATTGTCTTAATGTCCCATTTACTCCATCCAAATGAACTTATCAGCTCTAGTGTCCTGAATGAAAGTTGTAGAAACATACTTTAGGAACATTTTTAAAAAATTTCAAATTAAAATAATAAATATAAAAATATTTATCTTCGAAATACTATAGTGAACTATAAAGGGTAAAACTGGAATTTTCACCAAAATTTCAAATGAATGATCAAATCCCAAATATTTTATAAATAAACATATTTAGCACAATGTGGGGAAATTATATAATTTATTATTAATAAAATATTCAACAAAATAGTGTTTTATCAACTCCCCCACACTTACCCTTTTGCACTCCTGAGAAAAACCTCATATCAAGTAAACATCAATATTAAATCAAAACCAATTTTAAAACACATATCCTTGAGATCAATCAAATTTACACCAAGAATCAAAAGATATCATGCCTCATAAAAAAACTTATTTCAAGTTCTCCATTTATATCATTCAATATATTTCCACTTCATTTATCTTCCCATGCACAAAACACTTACCTCGCTTGAATTTTCTCTCATCACTCAAATATCAATTTTTTTTTGCAATGTCTTTCTCATCCAAACTCATACAAGGGTCACCATAGGCTTGATAGATTCCTACATCACTACCTGATGTGAGTCAAGGACATATGTTTATCATGAGGACTTTTCAGGGTTGTTCTGTGGCTTTTGGTTGGTAGGACTAAGATGTGAAAAACTCTGAGGCTGAATAAGGAGGGCTTGACTCTTTTGAAGCAAAATTGCATTAATCTAATTTTCACTTAAATATGGTCTTCTCCTCAATCCCCATAGTATCAATTCAGCTCCATCATCATGAAAAGTCATGAAAAGTTTACACCATTCATCATTTGAGCATCAAAAAATTCAATCTTCTCAAACATGATTTTCTTGAAAGCTCCAGATGGGCACAACTTTCCACCTCAATTAGAAGCTCCAGAAAAGGCACAACTTCACTTGTCATGAAAGCTCCAGAAAAGGAACAGCTTTCAATATAATGTCTTTCTTTAGTAGAAAACACATCTCTTCAGAATTTAATTTTCCACCCAAAGTATCACAGAATGTGGTGGCACAACACAAGACAGCTTCCCCCACACTTAAGCTCAACTAGATTATGCAATTTCACTTCAAGAGTTGGTTGGATAGAGAAAATTGGCTTGTAATGTGGCTAACCTAACAGGCTGTGCATGGATTCTAAGGGCTACAAGGATTAAATATTCAAGGTAGGCCATTATAAAAAAGGATTATTTGAAATAGGGGCTTTAATACCAAACAAATGCCTCAATCATTTAAACATAAGTACCTCAAACCCTCAAGTTTTGACAGGAATAAATCAAATTCTGGTTAAATCAAGTATGGTATGATTCTCTCAAGAAGTGAGGTGAATGTAAAGAATATGAAAATAATGGTTCAAAAGCCTCATAGGAAAGTGATTTCAAATATAAAGACAGTGAGATGTGGCATGGGATTCAAAATTCGGTGTACTTTCCATGAAATTACTAAATATTGGACTTGAAACAAAGTCATTTCATCATTCATTTAAGCTTAGTTTCAAGGGGTAAATTTTTTCACTTATTGATATGGATTTAAAAATGGTGATGAGAATCATTTTAGCTCAAAAAATTTCAAAAACACAAAGAAATTTGAAAAATAAACACACAAAATTTTAAAAAACACACAATTTTTTTAAATAGGAAAACAATTGAAATTACTAAACTAAAAGGTTCCCTCCCCCACACTTAAAATATTGAATTTTCCTCAATGTGAACCCATGAGATGATATATGCACATGAAATACAGAATTTTTAAATAGGACAAATAATATAAAAGTGAAAGTGTTAGGAACAGCCTGATGTGCTCAAGTGATGATGGGGTCATGCAGTGTGATAAAATCCACTGCATTAGTAGGAAGTCCCTCAATGTATCTCTTCAAACGTTGCCCATTGACTGTAAAGCTCCTTCCAGTTTCCTCTTGTGTGATCTCCACTGCACCATAAGGAAAAACAGTAGTCACAATATAAGGACCTAACCATCTGGAACGCAACTTACCAGGCATCATCTTGAGTCGTGAACTATAGAGAAGAACTTTCTCTCCAACATGAAACTCCCTTTGTTGGATCATTTTGACATGAGCTGCTTTTGATCTTTACTTGTAGAGCCTTGAGTTCTCATATGATGACAGTCGAATCTCCTCAAGCTCTTGAATTTTCAACTTTCTTTGAATTCTAGCTTGGGCCAAATCCATGTTGCATTTCTTTATAGCCCAATATGCCTGATGCTCGACTTCCACTGGGAGATGACATGCTTTCCCAAAAACAATCCTAAATGGGGACATATCAATTGGTGTCTTGTATGCTGTCCTATAAGCCCACAATGCATCATCCAAGCGCTTGCTCCAATCCTTCTTATTTGGCTTCACGGTTTTCTCTAATATTTGTTTCAGCTCACGATTTGAAACCTCAGCCTGGCCATTTGTTTGGGGGTGGTATGGTGTTGATGTTTTGTGTGTCACCCCATACTTTTGAAGGAGGGAAGCAAAATTCATATTGCAAAAGTGTGTCCCTTGGTCACTGATGATGGCCTTTGGTACTCCAAAGCTACAAAAAATCTGTGCTTTGACAAAGTCCACAACAACATGAGAATCGTCAGTCCTGGTGGCCTTGGCCTCCACCCATTTGCTCAAATAATCAACAACAACCAAAATATACAAGAAACCATATGAACTTGGTAAAGGACCCATAAAATCAATGCCCCATACATCAAAAATCTCACAGAATAGTATGGGTTGTTGGGGCATCTCATGTCACCTAGAAATGTTCTCAGTGTGTTGGCAATGAGAGCATGACTTACAAAACACATGGGCATCATGGAATAAGCTAGGCCAATATAATCCAGAGTCCAAAACCTTCCTAGCTATCCGTTGGGGTCCAAAGTGTCCACCAAAAGCAAGTGTATGACAGAAATACAAAACAGAATCAAACTCATGATCGGGAACACACCGCCTATTGACTTGGTCACTACACATGCTCCATAGGTAAGGATCATCCCACACATAAAACCTAGACTCACTTTTTAATTTTTGGACTTGATGTTTCTTTAAATTTTCAGGTATTTTAGAGGGAACAATGTAGTTAACTAAATATGCATTCCAAGGATGCGTACCTGAGATGGAATAAAGATGCTCGTCGGGGAAAGTGTCCCGAAGTGGTACCTGGTCCAAGGTGTCTTCCTCTAGTGTGTGAGTAAGCCTACTCATGTGGTCTTCCACCAAATTCTCTGATCCCTTCTTGTCCTTTATCTCAACATCAAATTCTTGAAGAAGGAGCATCCAACGGATAAGTCGTGGCTTTGCATCTGGCTTCTTTAGGAGGTACCTCAAAGCTGCATGGTCAAAAAAAAAACAACTACTTTAGAGCCCAATAAATATGAAAAGAATTTATCTAAAGCAAATATGACAGCAAGAAACTCCTTTTATGTGGTTGTGTAATTTTATTGGGCTGAATCCAGTGTCCTTGATGCATAGGCGATCACATGTGAACGTCCCTCCACCCTCTGAGATAAGACAGCTCCAACCGCGAAGTTGGAGGCGTCACACATAAGCTAAAAAGGAATCTCCCACCGTGGGGGCTGTATGATAGGTGGAGTGGTCAGACGTTGTTTTTGATCATCGAATGAATTCCTGCAAGAAACATCAAACACAAAATGAGAATCCTTTTGAAGTAATCTTGAAATAGGAAGAGCAATCTTACTAAAATCTTTGATGAAGCGCCGTTAAAACCCTGAATGCCTTAGGAAAGATCTAACATCACGCACACATGTAGGATATGGCAGGGATGAAATAATGTCTATCCTAGATCTATCAACCTATATCCCATGTTTTGACACTACATGCCCTAAGAAAATGCCTTGCTCTACCATGAAACGACACTTTTCAAAGTTCAGGACCAGATTCTTCTCAATACAACGATTCAATACCTTTCCCAAACTCTTTAGACATTCATCAAATGAGGATCCATACACTTTAAAATCATCCATAAATACCTCCATGAAGGTCTCAATAAAATCAGAAAAAATACTCACCATGCCTCTCTGGAAGGTACCTGGGGTATTGCAAAGTCCAAATGGCATCCTTCGGTAGGCAAATGTGCTAAAGGGACAGGTGAATGTAGTCTTCTCCTGATCCTTTGCAGCTATAGGAACCCGAAAATATCCAGAAAATCCATCCAAGAAACAATAGTGTGTTTTCCCAGCTAGTCTCTAAAGCATTTGATCAATAAATGGGAGGGGGAAATGGTCCTTGTGAGTGGACTAATTTAGTTTCCTATAATCAATACACACACGCCAACTGTTTTTCACCCTCATTATTATTAACTCATCTTTCTCATTTTTAACAACAGTGACACCACTCTTCTTAGGCACAACCTGAATTGGACTTACCCACTGAGAATCTGAAATGGGATAGATTATACCTCCCTCGAGCAATTTTTCAACTTCTTTTTTAAGAACCTCCAAAAGTGTTGGATTGAGTCTCCTTTGTGGTTGCCTCATCGGTTTAGACCCATCCTCCAAAAGAATCCTATGCATGCAAATGGAGGGGCTAATACCTGATATGTCAGCCAAGGTCCACCCGATTGCCCTGATGTTCTCCCTCAAAAGATTCAAAAGTTTTTCTTCATGTTCAAAAGGGATATTGTTAGCAATGATAATAGGTAATCTCTTACCACTCAACAAGTATGAGTATTTTAGATTTGGTGGCAATGGCTTGAGTTCCAGTGTAGGGGGGTGGTGTATGGATGGGGTCATAGAAGGAACTGAAATATGTTCACAAAGAGCATCAATATCAGAATATACATCATCATAATCAGAGAATAAAGCATCAAATACATCAGCATACTCAAAAGCCATGTCATAATTAGAGTTCACATGATCAAAATCCGAATATGAATCCACATCAAAATCAAATCCAAGAGAGGATTGTGTATCAGAAATATGTGTGGAAGTGATCTTAGACATCAAACTTGAACCAATACTCATAATCTCCCTAAGCATAGGACAATCAAATTCCATGGAGTTTTTATTTGGTTGTTCAAAATGGGAGATAACAAAAGTTGAATGGTCCTCGAAGGGGTACTTCATGGAATCCATAACATTAAATATCACAACTTCATCTCCAAACTCCATGGAAAGTGTACCCTCATTGACATTTATGATAGTTTTTGCAGTTTTGAGGAAGGGCCTACCTAAGATAATGGGGGCATGAGAACTTACCTGATCATCCTCCATGTTAAGAACATAGAAATCCACTGGAAAGATCATGTCTCTTACCCGGAAAAGTACATCCTCAAGAACTCCTGCTAAATATTTTGTATCTCTATTCGCCAATTGCACCACTAATCTTGTTGGCTTCAACTCACCAACCTGCAAGGAAGATAATACAGAGTGAGACATCACATTTATGGAATCACCTAAATCACAAAGTGCATCAGAAAAGTGCAACTCCCCTATAGTGCATGGGATGGTGAATGTCCCTGGATCCTTGCATTTTTTTGGCATTGCTAGAGTTGGTGAAATGAGTGCTGAGACATTCCTTCCAAGGTTGATCCTCTCATTTCCCTTGAGCCCTCTTCGATTGGTGCAGAGTTATTTTAAGAATTTGGCATACCTTGGGATTTTCTTAATGGATTCAAGTAGAGGAATGTTGATCTCCACACAATTGAATGTTTACAAAAACTCCTTTTGCATTACTTATTCATCCATCTTCTTGGTTTGAACAACCTTGTTGGGAAAAGGAAGGGGTGTAGAAGGAACATCATCAATCTTTTTCTTACCTTTATCTTTCTCCTTGGATTTCTCATCAGTTGGTATGGAATGCGACTTCTCTAGAGTTGAGGTGAATCCCGGTGTAATGGTAGGTACAGATGTATCGTTCATTTTCTTCCCACTTCTCAATGTGATGGCACTAACATTCCCCTTTGGATTTGGAGTGGGTTGGGAAGGTAGATTTCCGGAATTCTTACTTACAAGTTCATGGAGGGCGGTGGCAATCTGGCTCATTTGAGTCTTTAACTCCCTCAGCTCCGAACTTTGACTCTTCAGCTCATTCTATTGATTAAGAACAATTTGCTTTAAAAGATCATCAGTATTAGAATCTACCTTTGGTGGGGGATTCCCTTGTTTTTGGCTTGTTGATGTTTGAGATTCAAATCTCCTTTGGGGTTGTTGGAAACCCTGCTGGTAAGGCGGAGGCTGCTGGAAGTTTTGTTGAAAGGGTGGCCTTTTTTGTTGTCCAGAGCCATACCTCATGTCCGGTTGATCTTTCCACCCTTGGTTGTATGTTGGAGCAAATGAATCAAACTTCTTTTGGGGATATGATGGTTGTTGCTGTTGAAATGGTCTCCCTGGGAATACTGCTGCGCAATCCTCTGTCTCTTGTAGTTGTGGGCAACAATCATTTGGGTGGCCTATCTCAGTGTAAATGCCACATGGCCTTGAATGGGGGGGTAGAGATGTCTTTTGTGACAAAGCAATTTTCCTCACCATAGTTGTTAATTATTCTAACTTAGTATCAATCAAATTACTTTCAAGAGAAGAAGGACTTACCTGATGTACTCCCCTGACATGTGGTGTACCTCTATCACCAAATTGTTGGGAGTTTTGGGCCATCTTGTCGATCAATGCTCGTGCGGCTGATGGTGTTTTTTCCACCAATGCTCCTCCAGCTGCACCATCAACCACGCTTCTCTCCATGGGTTTGATTCCTTCGTAGAAGTATTGGATGAGGAGTTTCTCACTAATTTGGTGATGCGGACAGCTTGCGCACAACTTCTTGAATCTCTCCCAGTACTCATACATTGACTCCCCTTGGGCTTGCTTGATCCCCGATATCTCCTTTAGAATGGATGTTGCCCTTGATGCTGGAAAAAATCTTTACAAGAAAAGACATTTCAAATCATTCCATCATGTTACATCTTCAGGTTGCAAATAATACATCTAATCTTTTGCAGCTCTATCAAGTGAGAATGGGAATGATCTTAATTTAATTTGATCTTCGGAAACATTTCTTGGTTTTAAATTTGAGAAAAACCACATTAAATTTCTTAAGGTGTTTGTTGGGATCCTCACCAGATAAGCCATGAAACTTTGGAAGAAGGTGAATTAATACAGATTTCAATTCAAAGTCCGATTCGAGATTTGGGTATGCAATACAACTTGGTTGATAGTTAATATCAGGTGCATCTAATTCTCGAATGGTTCTATTAAGTTCATTTCCATTATTTCCAGCCATTGGTTCCTCTTTTATGTTTTAATTTGAATTGCTTCAAATTTCAATGTTTCTAGAAGAGAGGAATTCACCAACTGGGTGAATATTGAAACTTCCCGTAGATTGAGAATGTCTGATTCATGCCCTAAGGCTACGTTCAATATCAGGGTCAAGATCTAAGAGATCTTCAGGATTAGTTCGTGTCCTAGATCAAATAAAAATGAAAAGAAATAAAGTGGACCATAGTAAAATAAAAATGAGAAATTTGAGTTGATGGTCCAAAAAAGAAGTAGAAGAAAATAAAAGAAGAAGAAGAAAAATCAGATTGGGTAAAGAAGGAAGAAAGAAGAGAGGAAGAGAATAAAATGTAAAATAAAATAAATACTTCTAATTGGTTGAAATAATTACTTGCCTCCCCGTCAAAGGCGCCAATTTGATAGAGCGCTATCGTGGGCGCCCTCAAATTATTTGTGTGATTTTGGGGTACTTAGGTGCAGCAGAGTGGCTGACCAAGGTCGTCTCTCAAAGGAGGAAGTGAATTAAAACAACTTTTCAGAGGTATTCTAGAAACAAAATAAAAGGGAATAAAAACACTACTTGAAAGTATGGGGGTGGTTTTTTATAGTTTATAAATCTAGAAGAAGTTTTCTGGAAGAAGATTTGATTTTTTTTGTTTTTAATTTTGAAATGAATTTCGATTAAAATGACACAACAAGAAGATGTTTTTTTAGAAATCTATTTTAAAATGCATAATATATATAACTATAACTCTTCATTAAATTATTAATCATTAGAATTTAAATCAATATCCACTTAATTATGATCCCCTAATTTTTTAAATCTCGAACCCTATGAGAATTAACTTTACCACGAAGATGAAGTGAATTTAACCTTAATCTAACTTCGGAACATGCAATCGCAACACCCTGCTTTGATTGATGTTCTAAGATTAGATTATGGTCAGTGGTAAATTAAGGCAAATAACCACTCTGGAAATGAGGATTAATTGAGTTTAGGGATGGTATTTTAACTCTATAAATTGATCCTGTGTGGTCTTGTATTACCGATTAAGATCACGCTCTCACAATTCACACAAATCCCGACCTCGCACGTTTTTTGTTAATTGTTCAATTGCTCACTTAGTTTCTTCTAATTTGAAAACTCAATTAATGTATCATGTTTAGTGAATTACAATAGATCATTTATTCAAAATAAATGAATGAATAAGGTGAGAGGTTGACCGATTACTAAAAAGAACTACTCTTCCATGGGCGATGTAGTCATCGTGGAGACGTTTTGCATAAGCAAAGGATTGAAAGGGTATAACCCAATCTTGTCACCACTCATGATTCCAACCCAATTAAGAAGATTAAGAGAAGAATAAAAGGGAAGAACATAGAATATTATTTGAAGAAAAATTCAGGAAACAAACATGAAATAAAAGAAATACAAAGAAGAGGTGAGAGAGGAGAGCCTTTTTGGAAGAGAGGTTTGCACAAAGGCTTACATCTTCCAAGAGTTGTGAGGGGATCCCAAGAGACACCCTTTCAGACAAACCTTCCCAAATCCTCTACCAGCCCTCTCAAAGAGTTAAAACCCCCTTTAAATAGAGTTTTTAGGGCTAGGGATACATAACTTTTTAAGTGTGAAATGAAAAACTCGGCCAAATATTTTATTCCAAGTTTCACCGCCTCGTTGAACTCCTACATGCGTGAATTGACCGGCCTTCCAAAAGTATGATTTGTTCCAAATCATGTTCCCAAGCTTTCCTAACAATTTGGACTCCATCCAAGCCAGGATGTAGAAGATATGACCCAAATACAGAACCCATGTCCATTCTGCCGAGTCCAGCCCACCATTGTCTTAATGTCCCATTTACTCCATCCAAATGCACTTATCAGCTCTAGTTTCTTGAATACAAGTTGTAGAAAATTACGTTAGTAACATTGTTACAAAATTTCAAATTACAATAATAAATATAAAAATATTTATCGTCGAAATACTACAGTGAACTATAAAGGGTAAAACTGGAATTTTCACCAAATTTTCAAATGAATGATCAAATCCCAAATATTTTATAAATAAACATATTTAGCACAATGTGGGAGAATTATATCATTTATTATCAATAAAATATTCAAAAAAATAGTGTTTTATCACTCTCCTGATCTTGCATACATTAGTCCGGAAATTGGCTGGATGCATCAACCTGCATCCACTTTTATCACCCGTTTCAAAAGACCATTGGATGATTTCTGAAACTTATGTCTCTTGATGATGTGCTTGCTCCAAACGAGAGTCCTGTTCAATATTCTAGTTTGCTTGATGCAGGAGTAATTCAACAACTTGTTCTCTGTATTCTTGATTTTGAGAAGAACTAGTTGAAACCTGTTCTTGAGCAAGTCTTTGATTACAAAAAAAGCCAATTGATTGTGGACAGCCATGGACAATAACATTGCTTGCGACCATTTTCAGTGGGATTTGGTGACTGGAGAGTACAGTGAAATTTAGTGCTCCATGAACACCCCATACCCTGATATGAATACCAGACGGGGAATTGACAATTAACTGGCGTAATCTTCTTAGTGCGCCAAGGCATGAACGCTGAAGGGCTCTCTCCTGCTTTTCAGCCTTCGGATATCGAGAAACTGAGAGAGAAGCCAAGTCAATTTGGTGTTGTAAACCTTCTATTAACTTGAAATGATTTTCATATTCATCATAAGATAATATATTCTTTTTCAACTGACAAAGAGTTTTCCATATGTTGAGATGAATATCATGAATTCCATCTTCCGTCAACATCTCTGTAATGTCATACTGAGAGTCAGCCGAAGGCCAAAACATGACCGGCACTTCACCTTTCACCAATTGTTTTCTCATATTTAGTACTTCCTCTTTTTCATTCAATGGAGATTTTTCTACCTGATTGGACTAGAGTTGGTGCTTCTTTGTTGCTTCATCGGATTCAACAAGATCGGTAGATAATTCACTGATCAAACTAGAAGATGAACGATCCAGGGGTGGTTCAGAGAATGACCTACACCCTGGTCTATCTTATGATTGAGAAAGTATTTCACCTACTAGTGGTGAAGCATCAGACATGACTGGATTCACATTTTCAAGTGCCTCAAGATAAGAGGGCTTTATTGTCACTACATTGTCCATTGGATCATTTTCCAGGCAATGTTCATTATAACCGCGGAGAGGACTTTCACAGTTAAATTCATCATCATGGGGAGGACCATCATGATGGGTTACAACAAAAGATGAAACATTTTGCTCCTTGGTCTTCTGGCCACACAGAGGGTTCCTATGTCTCTCATCTGAAGACGAAACTTTGAGATCGACCAAACTGTCATGAAGCAAGACTTCATGAGAATGTGTCTGATGAAGACCTTAAGAATTAATGTTCCCACTATTGGGAAATGAGGGAGTAAAATCTTAAATTCCAATAGATAATTGTCTGAGGGCTTCAAGAACTCCAGTGTTGATCAAGGCCTTATTAGAAATTGGATCTTGATTTCTTGACTATGCTAGGAAGGTCTTCTTTTTAGACTCCTTATTACTCAATTTAGGAACCACTTGTTGATGAAAGTGGTCATTATGGGTAGGTGTATGTGCCTGTTTAGGAGAAATGATCAGGTTAGGCTGATTATCTCCACTCAAATCAGGTGCATGTGCTTGACTTGGTTGTCCGTATGATATGGGGGAGTACGCCCCACAAACCTCTTGGACTGGAACAGAGGTGTGTGACTATTCCAGAGTGAACTGTTGATTTGTCACTCCACTGGTAGGGATAGATTTACGTGTCGTTCCCTGAGATGCAACTGAAGTTGTTATAATATCCTGTCAGGAATCCAGAATATGAGCAGGGATTTACTTCTTCTCTTTCACCATTGATAGAATATTCTTGGTGACTTCAGCTACCGGAACAAGGATATACATCTATTCCGTTCTTGGAGTAGGTGTGTGTTCTTGTTACTTTCCTCCTTTTCCTGTCAGTGAATCTTGACAGTACTCAAGTGTGGGGGCAGAGAGTTGAGTCTGCCTCCTGTTTATCGCTGGAGCTTTCCGACTAACTTCTCTAAATGCTACCAAACGAGACTGTTGGTAGGCTAGATCAATACTAGTAGGTGTATGTGCCTGATGATTGCACTCCACCGAATTTGGTTGACGATCTTCCTTCAATACTAACAGAAGAGGCTGGTGTCAGAATTGATGAGTGTAAGCAGGTGTATGTGCCTGTTTACCAGTCGTCGACACATTGGGTTGGCGGGATCCATCATATGTAGTCAAACAAGCCTGCTGACTAGCTGATGATTTTTAAACAGGTGTATGTTCCTGTCTATAGTACTCCTCCGGAATTGCCTGGTGGGATTGGCGTGCTGCTGCCAGAAGAGTCTGCTGGACAGCGTGATTAAAACTGATGGGTGTGTGTGCCTGCTCGTTGCTTGCCACCAAGTTAGTTTGTTGGACTTCTCCAAAGATGGAAGAGATGAGAACCTACTCACCGTTGACCATATTTCATCTCTGGCAGTTCATCTTTCCTACTCAGGTTTGAGGAACCTGATCCGAATGCCTGAAGACGATACCCTCATCATGTTGAGGGCGCACTGTCGCATGAGTCTGGCAGTGATTGTTGATGGGATCCCTCAGGAAGGACTCTTGTCTCCTTGAATTAAGTCCCTGAGGGACCTGCTCATTCACCTCCCTAGAATATGGGAGTGAATGGTGATTGCATTCCGGGGATAACGACCTGAAACCGTTGGAGACGGTGGTTGGCACCACCTGTTTCTTGATCGCTGGTCGTCGCTGTCCGGACGACCAGGGTGAATTATTGACTTGGAGGGATTGTCGAGAAGCCTCCAGAGTCGGAATAGTACCGTTTTGGCGGTACTCCTTAACTAGAAAATTTCATACCCAGCGTTGAAGATGCTGAGTAGGTGATATCATCCTCAGAGCGGACGATGATCTAGTAGGAGTCACAACAGAGGCCTTCCCAGCAGAAGTATTCACAACAAAAGTATTCATGGGTGTGAACTTATGAGAATCCATTTCTGTAACTCAGAAGATCTTGGAAAAAGAGTGCCTGTTTGATATAACAGACGTAATCAAGATAAGTCTGGCCACTACATATTTTGGATAAGCACATATGTTATTGATTGTCTTGTTGGCCCTCTCATTGAGTTTAAATAGGGGCCTAACAAATATGTAAAGACATCATTTTAACTTGGTTAAGGATTCATGTCGGGTTCACCATTTTTTGTTTCCTCTAGAATTGGGAATGACCTTGTTGATTTGATATTCAAACATTCCAAGCTATTTCTAACAGTTTTGTTCGTAGAATCGGAAACATCCAATGATTCTATATCCATTTGGACCTACATTCCAAAGGCAGGTGCTCATTAGTTGTGAACTGATAAGGCTTAAGAATTTGCATTGGTCGAGAAGATGGGAGGTCAGACTCATCACACCTTTTTGAGGGGAATTATTGTCCACTCCGGGACTCTCTTTATAGATTTAAGTTATGTTCTTGAATCCCCATTAAATTACCAAGTATAAAATGATCTCTCCCTTAGATCTAACAATCAATGATTGATATGTAGGAAGTTCAGAGAATCTTTTATATGTATTCGAGGTTCTTTATCGATAGAGAATCATATGTATTTGTTAGAGATTCTTAGTCAATGGTATCCTTTAATACATTATATCAAAGTCTATTGGTCATTGTGATGACCATACTGGTTTTAAAGCCACACAATGGGGCAGTTGAAGTTTATTGTCCTTCAGAAGGACATGAATTATTTTAGAGTTTGGATCGTACCCATAGATGGGCTACCTACGTATCCTTTATTTTGAAAAGGAATCAGAACCCACATAGTTTGAGTAAGGGAGTATGATGTTTATTTATGATTGATGGCTCAAAGAAAGATGTCATAATTACTTTTACGCTCTATGCTCATGTGAGTCATGCTCGGTTTGATAAAAAAGAAATATTGGTAAAATCAAACAATTGTGCCATGAAAGATACAATCATAGAAAATCATACGGGGCTTATGTATGTATGACTACCCAAATAGATAGAGATCGTGACTTATTTCAAAGAAGAAGTACGGGAACAGGGTCCATAAAAGTATATATTCTTTTATGGATATTTGGATACTCTAACTTGGGGCTTACTCCTGAGGAAGATGCCCAAATGTTAGAGGGTACTTATGATTGGGTTTTACTCCGGAGAAGGAAGCCCAGATCAAAGAGTAGATTAAGACTGGTTAAGAGAAATTAAGACTGGGGCTTACTCCTAAGGAGGAGGCCCAGGTTAAAGGAATTTTAGAATTAAGGGACTTGGGGCTTACTCCTAAGGAGGATGCCCATATTTGAGAGAGGGGATTACTCCTGAAAAGGAAGCCCAGATTTGAGAAATTATGGTTGGGGCTTACTCCTGAGGAGGATGCCCAGATTTTGGGAACTTTGAGACTGGGGCTTAATCCTGAGGAGGATTCCCAGATTATAGGACTTGGGGCTTACTCCTAAGGAGGATTCCCAGATTAAGGGAATTATGATTGGTTCTTATTCCTGAAAAGGAAGCCCAGGTTAAGGGACTTGGGGCTTAATCCTAAGGGGGATTCCCAAATTAAGAGAACTTGGACTGAGGATTACTCCTAAAAAGGAAGCCCAAATTAATGAGGTCTTGGACTGGGGCTTACTCCTGAAAAGGAGGCCCATGTTAAGGATTCTCTCATCTTAAAGGATGAGGTTGAATGAATGAACTCTCTAACCTTAATGATGTAAAGATGTCTAAATCACTAGGTTTTGAGAGATGTTCCACAGAATTCCTTTCAGATAAGGAAGCCAACAAGGAAATCATGCCATGAATGGTTTTGGAGAAAATTATGAAGGCTTAATCTTGAAGAGGAGAGGTGGATAGGTGTATGAGGGGTGAAATGGGCATGAAGGGAACCCAAAAAGATAGGGGCGTGCAAGTACTGCGTGGGCGCACAAGTCCTGGCCGCTCAAGTATACTTGCGCGCCACATGGGTACTTGGGTGAGTTTTAACCCTTGGGGTAATACTTGGGCAAGACCTAGCTCAAGCCCTTAGTACTAACCCTATTGGTTTCCAGAAGGATGGCGCGCAAGTTCTGGTGAAGGAGTAAGGCGGTGTGCAAGTGTGGCCATTTCCCTTAAGGGTTGGCCACTCAGGCGCGCAAGTGTTTATGAGTTTCAACACTTAGGCCTTCCTACCCATCTTTAGATCTTCCATTATATGTAATAAATTACCTTAGAAGTGTTCTTAAGCTTTGAGAAGAGACTAGGGCACCAGGAGCCAAATCTGAGTTTCTGGAATTTTTCCTCCCGAAATGGGGGGCCCATAGGGGTATTTATTGGCTGGAGAGACCCTGGGAAAAATTTCTAAGAGGGCACTCAAGTCACCTGCACGACCACTGGGAGGTAAGAAAGTATACTTGCGTGACCTTGGAGGAACTTGTGCGATTTAAGTGCATTTGATCCTTGGTTCATGCCTTTGTCAATTTGTGATGTTTTTTTCAAAGGATGAATCACTTTGGGTTCAAGGTATTTCCCTTTACATTCCTTTGGACTCTGTGATGGAAAGAAGCATCAACAGATGCACCCTTAATATGTATTTAATTTCTTTTGAGACACATATATCATAATAAAACATTTCATAAATAAGCCATAGAGAATAAGAGAATTGGGTTTCATTTCAAAATCATGACGTTTTAAAGAGTACTTAAAAATAAGATCATTATGTCATTTATAACCCATGGAAAGGGAGTGAGGGTTATATGTATGTTAATTACAGAATCAAATATAACATTTTTTTGTATTTATGAACACCCATAGAAAATAAATAGGTCTTGGTATTCACATAAATAAAACAAGAGTATTTCTTGAGAGAAAGAGAGAGAAATTTTGAGACGAAAATTCTGCAGCATAACGACTATATAACATGGTTTTTAGAAAACATTAAAAAGAGAGGGTATAAGGGTAACCCACTCATAAATAACTTTTAATACATTATAAAGACATAATAACATGGAGATAATAACATGGTATAGAAATTTGAATTACACACCATATTAAAAGGAAACTTGATAGGAAAGAGAAGATACGATTTCTTTTACAAAAAGTTCGGCAGCCTAACGGCGTCACTTAAAAATTAAGAAAAAAATTGATGAGAGAGGAAAGGGTATCTTATCATTTGAACATGAAATGGAAATTAGAAAATATATATAAGAATAATACCTCACATAATAAAATGGAATTATAAGACATAACATAAAGGAAGTCATGAATTAAAAGAGGAGGGTGAAAGGATCCCTTACCTTGAAGAGTAACTTCGAAATCTTGAAGGTCGGGACCTTGGGAGGCTTGAGGGAACCTTGAGAGGACTCCTTGGGAGGTAAAGATACCAGAAATTTTTTGGAGAGTATTTGGTAATGAAATGGATGAGGGAATGTATTGGTATTTATAGGGGAAGTGAGGGAACAAATCATTAATTGCGAAGGGACACCTCATCGATGGTATTGGAAAAACAATGGGCTTGCCCATGGTATTTGCTCATGGTATTGGTCTCTTGGGACACCTTATAGATTATCTTACTATTCATAAGTTTACCATAATGATTACATAATTATTACATACTTAATGATGTCATTAAACACCCGAAACTCAAAACTGTATTTTTTATTATTCACCAAAAATTCAATTTTTTCAAAAAAATCCCAAAAATTAACATTAACCTAATATCGATTCTATAAATTCAAAAATGAACTCCATTTTTTTAAAAAATAATTTTATTAATATTTTTAATTTAATTTTTAAATAAAAACACTATTCACCCAAAAAAACTAATACTTAACTAATAAATTATAGAACATTTATTTAGCTATTTTATTGGATAAAATTACTTAATCAAGGTGACTAAATTATATTAATACGTTCTTAAGTTATGTTACTAATCCAGTTTGGTCACATTACTATTCATAAACGTAAAATCACTATTCATTATTTACTATTCACCAAAAATTAAGTTGATCTTATTAGACTCTAAATTTCTTACTGAACACAACTATAGAAGACCATTTTTTGAAAATAATTACACATTTTTAATTATTTAAGGTTTACATAAATATTTTAAAATATCTTTTTTTTCAAAAAACTTCAATAATATATATCCTATATTTATCCGGACATTTGAAAATTCACAAAATTCCCATAAGAAAAATTACGATTTTACTTATCTCATAGGAATACACAAAGTAGTTACGGTCTTGTTACATAGACCCTTATAAGACCAGCATAGGACCTAAGTGTAAGGTGTGCTTAGGTGATAGAATCTAGGGGCGACTTGGCCAACATTACCCGAGTGGTGATTTCTATCAGCTTGAACTTCTTCCGAAGGCGATTCCGTTCCAGATTCACATGATGAAGTTCGTCTTGGGTTTAGTCCAGAGCAAAGCCCATTGGTGCTACCTCCTTCTCAAGTTCCATCAGATGGGCTTCGATCGACCCAAGACTACTGGATGAGGCCATAAAATCTTCTTTCTGTTTTAATTAACCAAGATCACTTGTATTTATAGACAATAATCGCAACATTTAGTGTCCAACGGTCATATTGAACAACAGTCATATAACAATCAAAACCCAACGGTATCATTTTAATTATACTCATTTCATTAACTGAAATATTTTTGTTGAGTATAAAATAAAATAACACACAAAATTAGGAAACAAAAATTATTAAAAATTTCGGGTCGTTACATTCTTACCCCCTTAAGAAATTCCGTCCCCAAAATTTTTAACTCATACCCTCAGAAGAGAAAATCTATGGGTACTTCTATCTCATAGACTCCTATGGTTCCCACATGGCTTCTTCATATTTGTGGTTCCTCCACAACACCTTAACAAGGTTGGTAGTCTTGTTACATAGAACCTTGTCTCTATGATCCAAGATCTCCACCGACTGCTCCTCATAAGAGAGTTCATGTTCCAGTTGTATCACCTCTGAGTTTAGTATATGTGAAGGGTCAGGTATGTACTTACTCAAGAGGGATATGTGGAAAACATCATGAACTTGTGTTAGATTTAGATGAAGTGCAAGATGATAGGCCACTACTCCCACGCGATCAATGATTTCATAGGGGCCAATGTACCTAGGGCTGAGATTCCCTTTCTTACAAAACCTCATGACTCTATTCCTAGTTGAAATTCGAAGAAAGAACTTGTCACCGACATCAAACTCCAAGTCCCTTCGACGGTTGTCGGCATAGCTCTTTTGCCGACTCTGAGTAGCCTTAATGTGTTGTTGGATGGCATGAACTTTTCTGTCATCTCTTTCCCAAGATCAATCCCAAGAATATTTCTCTCACAAACTTAATCCCAACAAGTAGGAGTTCTACATCACTTCCCATATAGAGATTCATAGGGTGGCATTTGAATTATTGAGTGGAAGTTGTTGTTATAAGAGAACTAAACTAAAGGGATATGTTGAACTAATCAACCTTTAAATTCCATTGAGCATGTTCTCAGCATGCCCTCGAGTTTTTGAATAGTCCTTTCAGATTGGCCATCAGTTTGGGGGTAATAGGCCATACTAAAATTCAATTCAGTGCTTAGATCATGTTGAATACTTCTCCAGAATTTTGATGTGAACCTTGGATCACGATCAGATATGATAGAAAGTGGAACTCCATGCAGCCTTACCATTTCCTTCATGTAAATTATAGCAAGTTGATCAAGAAAGAAATCTTCCTGGATAGAGATAAAATGGGCAGTCTTGGTGAGACGGTCCACAATAACCCGTATCGCATTGTTTCCTTTGGAAGTTCTCGGGAGACCAGTGACGAATTCCATAGTGATATTGTCCCACTTCCATGCTAGTATGTGTAGTGGTTGAAACACCCCTTTAGGAATTTGTCGTTCTACCTTCACTTTCTGACATACCAAGCACCTTGAAGTGTAGTCAGTAATCTCCCTTTTCATATTATCCCACCAAAAATGATCACAAAGGTCCCTATACATTTTTGTTCTTACAGGATGTATAGAGAAAGTATATCTATGTGATTTATCCATTAGATTCTTCTTTATTTCTGGAATAGATGGAACACAAAGTCTTTTACAAAATTTCAGTACACCTTCTTGATCAATATTGAACTCAGGAAACTTCCTATCCTTTATAGCCTCAAACTTCTTCTGTAACAAAGGATCTTCTTTCTGTGATTTCTTGATCTTCTCTAGTAATGACAGTTTAGAAATCATTTGGGTTAGGGTTGATGATGTCCCTTCCCTTATAATTCCCAAGTCCATCTTTAATAGGTCATCGATCAAAGGATCTCTTTGAATTCTCATCATGGAAAGGAAAACTGGGTCTTTCAGGCTTAATGCATTAGCAACTTTGTTTGCTCTTCCAGGATGATAATGAATTGAACAATCATAGTCTTTGAGATGTTCCAACCATCTCCTTTGTCTCATTTTCAATTCCTTTTGTGTGAAAATATACTTCAAACATTGATGGTCTGTGTATATATCACATTTCTCACTATAAAGATAGTGCCTCCATATCTTCAGAGAAAAAATAACCGCAACCAGATCCAGATCATGCGTAGGATAATTCTGCTCATGAGTCCTCAACTGTTGAGATTCATAAGAAATGACCTTATCATTTTGCTTGAGGATGCACTCAATCCCTTTCAGAGGTGAATCGCTAAAAATAACTAATCCTTCTCCACTTGATGGCAGAGTTAACATGGGTGTAGTAACCAATCTCCTCTTCAGCACTTGGAAAATTTCCTCACACTCCTTTTTCTAGATAAACTTGACCCTTTTCAAGTTAACTTGGTTAATGGATTAGAAAGTCATGAAAAGTTTTTCACAAACCTCATATAATATCCTACTAATCCAAGAAAACTAAAAATCTCAGTTATTGTTGTATGTTGAGGCCACTCCTATAAAACTTTTGTCTTTGCAGGATCAATTATGATTCCTTCATTGGTTATAATGTGCCCTAAGAAAGAAACTTTTTGTAACCAAAATTCACATATGTTGAACTTCCCAAAAATCCTCTCCTTCCATAGAGTTTGAAAAATAGCCATTAGATGATCCTCATGCTCCTCATGAATTTTGGAATATATCATAATAACATCAATAAAAACTACCTCAAAGTTATCAAGGTAGTCCTTAAAGACTCTATTCATAAAATCCATAAAAATAACAGATGCATTAGTTAGTCCAAAGGGCATAACAAAAAACTCATAAATCCCATATCTTGATCGGAAGGATTTTTTTGGAATATCTTCTCTATTTACCCTCAATTGATGATTACCAGATCGAAGATCAATCTTAGAGAAGAATTGAGCCCCACAAAGATGGTCAAATAATTCATCAATTCTTGGAAGAGGTTATTTTTTCTTCACTGTGATCCCATTTAGTTCTCTATAATCAGTGCATAGCTGCAGCGATCCATCCTTCTTCTTCACAAAGAGAACCGATGCTCCCCAAGGAGACACACTCAGTTGAATTAACCCTTTCTCCAAAAGATCTTGGAGTTTTTTCTTTAATTCCTCTAGCTCCACATTTTCCATACTATACGTGGTCTCTGATATCAGATGAGATCCAAGTACGAGTTCAATGGAGAAATCTACCTCTATTTCTAGGGGAGGTCCAGGTAACTCCTTAGGAAATACATCAACCTATTCCTAGACGATTGGGAAATTTTCTATCCTTAAACTCTCATCTCCTTATTCTTCTTCACCGATCAACTCTATAAAGAAGGATATAGGGGGTTCTTCTAGACAAAGATCAGGTTGAGATATCTCTCCTTGGAAGATAACTATAGGTTTTCCATTCAAGACTACTGATATTTACTTTCTTTTTCAATTGATCTTAACATTATACTTTGAGATCCAGTCCATCCTTAGTATAATGTCGAGTTCCAGTATGGGAATGAATACTAGATTTGTGATAAGATTGTTCTCACAAAAGTAAATGCTAGAGTTTCTAAACATTTACAGTGCTTGGATAGCCCCACCAGGAGTCTTGACTGATAACTCTACCTTTATAAAATCGGGGGATGAATCTAAATTCTTTGAAAACATGGAGGAAATAAAGGAATGAGTATAACCAGAATCAAACGATGTATTTTCTAGCTTTTAGAGGAAAACAAGAGTACCTGCTACCACATCATTTGGAGCTTCAAATTTAGCTGTCGTGATTGAATAATCACAACCTTGATCCCTTGGAATTTACTGAGGCTGATGGTGGTTCCCCTCCACTACCCTCATATTTGGAAAGTGATATGAAAAGTACCCACTTTGTCCACACTTAAAGAAATGGACATCAGATAGGGCCTGCATCATCTTCCCCTTTTCGTTTGTGTTTGGAAGTTTAGGTTTCACCTCACTACGACAATTCCTCATAATATGGCCATCACTTCCACACTTGTAGCATCTCCCGCTCCCGAGTAGGCAGTTCCCTAAATGCTTCTTCCCACATTTATTACATGTGGGAAGTTTTACTTTCTTTCCTCCTCTTCCCTGATCAAATTTCCTCCCTAAGCTGGGATCCATCGATCTCTTCTTGTCATTAGATTTATGAGACCACTGCGTCTCACCAAACTCCATCTTGACTTTCATCGCACTTCGCATGATCTACTCATAGTTATCGTAGTCTCATTTGGCCTGATTCTTCCGCAGATGAGGTCTCAATCCACCAAAGAATCTATCAACCTTACCATTTGGATCCATGAAAAAGCTGGAGGTATATTGTGAAAGTCGGGTGAAGTTCATCTCATAGTTCCCGACAGATTCGTTCCCCTTCTACTTCAGCTCGAGAAACTCCTTCTCCATTATTGTTCTCATGCAACTAGGGAAATACTTACTAAAGAATATATCTCTGAACTCTTCCCACTCTATAGCTTCAACCTCCAATCTTGGCCTTGTGTTTTTAATCAGTTCCCACCAATGATCATATTCTCCTTCTAAAAGATAGACAGCCAGGGTGACATTCTCTTACTCTGAACAACGTAGCATAGAAAAGATATTCTCTATAGAGATAATCCACTATTCAGAAATCAATGGGTCGGTCGATTCACATAAGGTTAGTGGTCGTTGGTGTATAAAGGACTCAACAAAATGTTTTTACCTTCATGGTGAGATCAGTCTCTTAGCTTGATTCAGGTTATTTCCCATAACTTGAGTCAGTTGGTTCATCATTCGTATGGATGTTTCCATTCCAGCTTCCATCGGAGGGCCGCCAGTGCATGGTCCATTGCGGTCACCATTTGCACGATTCCTTCTATTGCCCGCCATTTTCTAAAAGAATAAATCCTTCATGAGAAACTTATTCCAGTTAAGAATATTTTAACTATAAAGGATTTTATGTCTTAAAACTTCATTCTTAAACAATTATATTTCTCTATAATTCCTTCCTAATGATTCATAAAAAGATTGCGATTAACCCAAAAAATCCCCCGAGAGTGTCGTAACCAAGATTGCAACAAAGTCCGTTGTTGTACACCAGTTCCCATTCGATTCTAGCTCAAAACAGTGTTTTTGAGTTTTACCCATATGTACATTTGTGTCAGAGCCTACTCTACCTGCTCATATTTAGACATGTATATATTTGTTTGATAAACCACTAACTCTATACTCAACAAAATACTAGGAAGTTTTACTATATTTAAACTTTTATAAAGGGTTATTACTAAAGTTTTCATATCCTAATTTCCATAAATGACTAAACTATCCTTTGATACCAACTATGTCATACCGCCTTTTTATTACATAACTTTTCATTACATTTTACATACAGAGGATCTTTAAAGTCTAGTGTCTTGGAAATCAAGGAATGAAAACAACATAAAACATTCTTCTAATCCACTTGTAAGGCTTCATCATAAGTTCATCCTAATTACAATTACTGCATCTCATAACCTAGAGACATACATCAAAGGAAAGGGTGAGAAGAATGCTCAGTAAAGAAAGCAAGTAAAACAGTTGACATGTGATCTTGAGCAATATTAATAAGAACATGATAAAAATCATAAAGACATGAGCAATGAAAGAATAGGATTATCATGATAAAAATAAAATGAATAATAACTTGAATATTTGGCTTCAACATTTCATTTATAAATTCATGAACATATCACCAAGGTCCATCCCCAAGGTGTCAAAAAAATTAGCAAAGTTATTCACAAAGGTATCGTGAAACTTGTCATCTCTAGAGATTAATTCTTTACCCAATGAATTATAGAGATACCTGAGCACAAACTTAATATGTATTTAATTTAATGTGAGCCACATATATCATAATCAAACATTTCATAAATAACCCATAGATAATAAGAGAAATGAGTTTCATTTCAAAATCATGACGCTTTAAAGAGTACTTAAAAATAATATCATTATGTCATTTATAACCCATGGAAAGGGAGTGAGGGTTATATGTCTGTCAATTACAGAATAAAATATAATTTTTTTTATTTATGAACACCCATAGAAACGAAATAGTTCTGGGTATTCACATAAATCAAACAAGAGTATTTCTTGAGAGAAAGAGAGAAATTTTGAGATGAAAATTCTGCAGCATAACGACTATATAACATGGTTTTTAGAAAACATTAAAAAGAGAGGGTACAAGGGTAAACCACTAATAAATAACTTGTAATAAATTATAAAGACAGAATAAAATGAATATAAGAACATGGTTTGGAAATTTGAATGACATATCACATGAAAAGAAAACTTGAGTGGAAAGAGAAGATGCGATTTATTTTACAAAGATTTCGGCAGCCTAACGACGTCACTTAAAATTTAAGAAAATAAATTAATGAGAGAGGAAAGGGTATCTTATCATTTGAAAATGAAATGGACAATATTAAATATATATAAGAAAAATCCCTCACATAATAAAATGGAACTATAAGACATAACATAAAGGAATTCCTGACTTAAAAGAGGAGGGTGAAAGGATCCCTTACCTTGAAGAGTAACTTCAAAATCTTGAAGATCGGGACCTTGGGAGGCTTGAGAGAACATTGAGAGGCATCCTTGTGAGGTTAAGAGACCATAACTTCGTTGGGGAGGATTTTGGAATGAAATGGATGAGGTAATGGCTTGGTATTTATAAGGGAAGTGAGGGAACAAATCATTAATTGCCCAGGGACACCTCATCGGTGGTATTGGAAAAACCATGGGTTTGGCCATGGTATTTTCCCATGGTATTGGTCACTTGGGAAACCTCATATATTTTATTACTATTAATAATTCTACCAAAATTATTACATAATTATTACATCCTTAATGATGTCATTAAACACCCGAAACTCAAAACTGTATTTTTTACTATTCACCAAAAATTCCATTTTTTCAGAAAAATCCCAAAATTTCACCTTAACCTAATTTTGATGATCTGAATTAAAAAATGAAGTCCATTTAAAAAATAATAATTTTCTAAATATTTTTAATTTAATTTTTAAATAAAACCACTATTCACCTGAAAAAACTAATACTTAACTAATAAATTCTGAAACAGTTATTTACCTATTTTTTTGAATCACATTACTTAATCAAGGTGCCTAAATTATATTAATACTTTATTAAGTGAGGTTACTAATCCATTTTGGTCACATTACTATTCATAATCATAAAATCACTATTCATAATTTACTATTCACCAAAAATTAAGTTGATCTTATTAGACTCTAAATTTCTTACTGAACACAACTGTAGAAGGCCATTTTTTTGAAAATCCTTACACATTATTAATTATTTAAGGTTTACATAAATATTTTAAAATATCTTTTTTTTTTCAAAAGACATCAATAATATACATCCTATATTTATCCGGACATTTGAAAATTCACAAACTTCCCATAATAATAAATCAAAATTTTATTTATCTCCAATGATTACACAATGTAGTTACGATCTCGTTACATAGAATCCGGGGACGTCTCGACAAAAATGACCCGAGTGGTGATTTCTATCAGCTTGAACTTCTCCCGAAGGTGATTCGATTCCAGCTTCACAAGATGAAGTTCAGATTGGGTTTGGTCTAGAGCAAAGCCCAGTGTTGCTACCTCCTTCCCAAGTTCTGTCAGATGGGATTCGATCGGCTCGAGACTACTGGATGAGGCCATCGAATCTTCTTTCTGTTTTAATTAACCAATATCACTTTTATTTATAGACAATAATCACCATATTTAGTTTCCAACGGTCATATTAACCAACGGTCATATAAAAGTTGAAACCCAACGATCTCATTTTAATTATACTCATTTCATTAAATGAAATAGTCTTGTTGAGTATAAAATAAAATAACACCCAAAATTAGGAAACAAAAATTATTAAAAAGTTCGGGTCGTTACACATTGACTATGGAAAATCCTTTTCAGCAGTTGTAATTCTGAAATCCATCAAAATTATATTTTCCATTACGAATTTCCATGATTTTGAGATTTGGAAAATGGATGTTAAAACAAAATTCCTTAATGGGAGCATTTAAGAATATGTCTATATGACACAACTTGAGGGGTTTGTGACTCCAAAGGATGCCAACAAGGTATGAAAGTTATAAAGATCCATTTATGCATTAAAGTATGAATCCAGGTCATGGAACATTAATTTTGATGAGGCCATAGTTTTGGTTTCATAAAGAATATATGTAAGCCATGTGTCTATAAATGGTTTAGTGGTAGTGTAATCATTTTCTTAATAGTATATGTTGATGACATATTACTCATTAGAAATTAAATATCAGCCGTACAGTCTATTAAGGAATGGTTGAATAAATGATTCTCTATGAAGGACATGGGTGAGGAGACATATATTCTTGGGATTAAGATCCATCATGATAGATCCAAGAGGTTTCTCAGCCTATGTCAAAGTACATACACTGACAAGATACTAAAGAGATTCAGTATAGAACAATATAAGAGGGGATTGTTTCCAATATCAAATAGAATTCATATTTATGGGAAAATGTGTCCTTAGATGCATGAAGAAATATAAATAATGAAAATTATTACATATTCATCAATGATTGGGTCTGTCATATATTATATTCTATGTACTAGGCTAGATGTTTCCTATGCATTAAGTGTGGTAATAAGATATCAAACTGATCCATGTGACCATTATTGGATGGAAGTCAAGGCTATCCTTAAGTATTTGAGGTGTAATGTGGATATGTTCATGGTTTATGGAGGATATAAGGAACTAGTCATTAGAGGATATGAAGATGCTAGTTTCCAAACTGATTAAGATTACATGAAGTCACAAATGAGATACATCTTCACTTTCAATGGAGGTGTTGTGATATGGAAGAGCTCAAAGAAATCTATGGTTGTAGATTCTATAGTAGAGTCTGAGTATATTACGGATTCTGAGGCAATTAAAGAAGAATTATGGATGCACAACTTCTTCCAAGGGCTTTATGTGGTATCTAGCATTAAAGATCCTATAAAACTCTATTGTGATAATACCGCAACAACAGATCTTGCAAAAGATCCAAGGTCACATCAATGGATGAAGCACATACTTCAAAAGTATCATATCTTGAGGTATTTATCTCAGAGATGTGAAGTTTTAGTGAGTAGTATTTCCATGTAAGACAACATGGAGGACCCCTTGACTAAAGCCTTGACTCAATAGAAACATGAAAATCATGTGAGGTCTTGCAAAATGAAGGTCATAGGTAGTTAGCTCGAGTCCAAGTGGGAGTTTGTTGGGGTTGGTTTCCTAGGACCAATTATTTTTTACTTTGATTACATGTATATTCGATGTATTTAATATTTATAAATATTCTTATTACATATTGTTTGTTGTTCTTCGTGACTCTAATGTAATAATGTACAATAGTATACGTCACATTGATAAGGTAATAACAGTTCTCCTCTATGATAAGAATCTTGAAGCGCTATGAAAATATTCTAAAATAATGTTCTATGGATAGATAACATACTATGATGGGGCACATAGTACATATACTATCAAGTGTGAGTACTCGTAAGCAGATGAGACTTCTTCTCATAAAGTTTTCACTTGGTAATTTCTAAGATGAAAGATTATGAGAACATACCTGCCAGTAGGAATTCCGCATGTTTTGGTGTCATCAGATACTTCAATATACAAGCATGTGTGATGGTCCTTTGAATTTAATATTTTTATTAATTCATGTTATAACTAATGTACTTAGATTTATTTCATAAACCATGATGATAACAGTTCATGGTGAATTTGGATACGTTGGGTGTGTCACAGGTGACATGTCATTAATGAATAATTCGAGGAAGGATTTATCCCTTCCATATTTATGGAAGCTGATATCTCAAATCTTTGACTGGAATTGAACCATCACATTAAATTCCATGGCCATGGTGTAATGACGTGTTTATTTTAGATAGTTAAATAAAGGCGTATAGATCATATAACTTGGTGAAATAGATGTGAAACCTACTTTATGAGATATTATGATAAAAAGGTTATATTAAACAGTGAGCATTCGTATGTGGTTGTCCATGTTGCAACATTAATTTCTTTCTCTTGGGTACCTTGACCCATTGCTAGGCAATAATCACAGACTTTAGGCAGAACTGTCTAATTCCAACAAGAAAGAATCCTAGAGTGTCACACACTAAGTGTTTTCGTTGATCTCCACTAAATCTTATTTTAGTTTAATTAATGGAATAAATATTATTCTAAAGTCTGCGGAATAATTTTATTCATTTTATATTGATCAGATAAATTAAATAAATATTTATTCATCGGCTTGTAGATAAAATATTTATTTTATTTATTGAATATTTTAATAAATATTTATTCACTAGATTGTGAATAAAATATTTATTTATGAATAAAATATTTATTTAGTTGTTCTGTAAGTACTAGAGGATTTTGAACAGACCAAGACAAATTCTAGTGACAATTATTAGTTAATAATACCATTATATGATATTTTTTATTGGGAAAGTTGGTGCACACCATAAAATAATAATCGTAAAAATATTATTATGCATCATGAGATTTATTAAAGGTAGTAAAGATAATTTAAAATCTTGTATGGAATTAAATAATATTATATCTTAAATACCAACTCTATAATTAGGAGGCTATGTAATATCTCGTTACTGATTTGACAGATATGTCATTACACATGTCATTGTTTTTCCTTTTTTTCGAATGGGTAGGGTTGAGAATTAATTGGGAGGATACCTATAATAGTGATGTTATAGATTTATTGGAATATCAACTTTAACCGGGTGTTTTTGCAGATTATAGGAGGGTTATACGCTGCGTAACTAGGTTACACGACACATAAAGGTTGCTGGGGGTAGATCGTGAGAGGGTTCATACCATGAGAAGGGTTCACACTGTGAATGGTTACATGATGTGACAAGCCTTTACACATCATGCGTTATTTAATGAACAGTTTTTCATTCAAAGCGACACATTTTTCATCAGTTATGAAACTTAACTATTTCATGACGTATATTGGGATTACACATTGTGCAATACCCCAAATTATATTTTAAAACTAGTAGCATGGATAATCTCTCCCTTTTGGGTCCTCTCTAATTTCACTTCTCTTGAACCAAAGCCTTCCCCATGTGATCTTGGAGCTCTCTAACACTTCTAGATCTTTTCATTTGGATTACATTCATCATTGCGCTTGCAATGTGATTCTTGAGTAAGCATTATCTCTGTTATTCATACCTTTAATTCTTTATTCTCCATTGGGATTAATTTATCATTCTAAAATTGATGGATCTATTTCTTGTGATGTTGGATCTTTCTTATAGGTTTAGTTTCAAGGTCTTATACTCCTTCGTTCTCTTTGGCCGGTTTCGTTGTGGGTGTTGAGTTTTGGAAAAATTTAAGTGATTTCACCCCGCTTGGCCAAATTTATTAACCTTAATTTTCTTGATTTATTTCAGTTATTCATTAAAATTCAATTGTTTGAAATTTTCTTTAAATTATTTTTGATTAAAACCTAGTTCTAGTGAATTGGGAGATTTGATTTGGTTTTGGAAAGAAATTGGGGAAACCCCCCAATTCCATTGAATTGGGGTGTGTTTACAAATGGATGGAAATGATTTCAATGGAATTGTTGAATTTAATTTTTGAAATCTAATTGATGGAATTTGTTAAACTATGAAAGTATATTAATTTTTTTTTCGTATAAACCTAGTGGTTTTTTCTTGTAAAAGGCTTGTTTTTGATTAAAACATGTTTTGGTTTTGAATAGAAAATTGAAATTTGAATGGAAGAATGGTATTTAATTGTATTTTAAGTTGTCTTAAAATAAATTTACCACCATTTATTTTATAATAGAACATGCAAGACTTAGGTTTATTATGAGTTATTTTAACACACTATATAATTATACAATGTTCTAGAACATAAATGCAGTAGTTCACATCACCAATGGGATGGGGATGAGTCACCTTTGGATAGTGTTAGATGGATGTGTGTATACACATATTGTTATGATCACTTAGAGAGTTCATAGTCCTATAGCCTGGAAAATTCATACCTATTTGGAAGATGACCATGATTGCTCATTTGTTTTATATTTGAGATATAAATGTATTGAAATTTTGTTAAACTACTTTAAATGACTTAGGAATTTATATAAATTGTTTTGTATAAATTGTTTTATTTAATCCATTGTTTTAGAAATATTCCATCACTTTTAAGCCTTTGATTAAAGTGTCTTCCATTATTTGAACTATGTAGAATGATCTGTTTAAATATGCTTTTAAATTCCAAAACTGCTTATTTTAAAATTAAAATCATTCCTTTGGTAAATCTATTATTGGAATCTATTATGGAATCCTAGGTGTGACCCTCCTGGGATTTTTAGTTCACACCCTACTGGTGCCTTTGGGTGTTTCTATATTATATCCTTCCATGTTCGAGCAAGGGGGAATGATATCTTAGAGTGGGATATCACTGTTAAAACTTGGAATTGGTGAGTTGTATCCTTAGGGACATGGGTTGTTTTCCCCCGTTTTGGTACTTGGTTTTTAGCACATTGGGATTTAATGACTATGTGACTTCTGGTACATTACTCTCAGTGGAGTTTATTTTGTATACATATTGACTTTATTTTGCTATGTTTTGTGGAAATTTCATTCAAACATGCATGTTATATGATTCCAGGTGCTAGTCATCGACCCTTGGGGATTAGGAACACCCTTTGGTCTATGTTAAGATCAGCTCAGTTATCAGGTTAACAGGGTACCCAAGCAGGTTCATGACAAAGTGGTATCAAAGGGAGGTTGAGTTCTTATATGGAAGTTAGCATGAATTTGTGAAATTTTGTCAGGACTTATGAGTAGTTGCGACTGAGTTACATGCCAACTCTCACCATAATGAACCTTAAGTCGCCAGGGGAGGTCAGGGAAAGATGTCTTGTGGATTGGTTATAGTATTTTCCCTATTGTGGTTTGGATAGAGTGAAATACAAATATTGTTTTTTCTTAATGTTGGTATTATGTTTCCCTCATTTATTTATTTGAGAATTATCTAATGTCTTATTTTTTTTGTCTGATGATATTTTATAGAATCATGCCACCAAGAATATATACAAATCAGATCCAGGAGGAAGATGCTGGTGAACCGCAGTGAGAGAATCCTCCAGTGGACCCAAATCTAGTTGAGATGATTTTGAACATTGTCTAAGCTCTAGGAAATGCACCATATCCATTTAACATTCATTCTCAAGCTATGAAACCTCATAGGGACATATCAAAGTTAGTTCTCAAGATTTACTTCACAAGAAGCCACTGGTTTTCAAAGGCTCCACTAATCCACAACATGATGTGGAATGGTTGGGAATGATAGAATGTCTATTTGAGTTCTTTGAGACACCATATGAGATCAAGGTGAAGTGTTCCACCTTGGTTCTATAAGAACTAAGCAAAAGATGGTGGGACACGATGGTGACAGAAAAGAAAAACGAGGTATTAGAGTGGAAAGACTTCAAGTTTCTTTTCACCAACCAGTTCTATCCAGAGTCAATGTTTTGGCCAAGTATGTATAGTATTTTAAGCTTGATCATGATGATAGAACCATGATTGAGTATTCATATCATTTTTATGAAGTTGTGTAGTTTGTGCTTGAGATTATATTTAATTAGAGGATGAAGGCTCGACGGTTTGAGTTGGTACATAGATCAGCTATCTATTATCATATTTTTTTGCTAAATATACCCACTTATACTAATGTTTTGGATAGGGTGATGATGGTTGATATGGACCTGGATGGAAAGTCAAGGTTAATGGGTGTTACTTTTTATTCCCATTGTAGGGTGATTTATTTCAAGGGAAAGTGAAAGCGTGATTATTCTCATGGAAAATATCAATGGCAAGGTCATTCCATGCCTCCTAAAATTCTAGGAGGAAGTACTTTGATTTTCTTTAAGTGTGGGAATCTAGGACATTCTAAGAGGGTTTGCACTGAGTCACCCAAGAACTGTGGATCCTGTAGATGTTCACGTCACTTAAAGAGATTCTACCATATTTTTTCTACTCCACATAGTGAAATATGATCATGTTCTCCTCCTAAAACTATAGGGAAATCAGATGCTTCACATATAAAAGGGTTCTATCCACAAGAATCCGGAATGAAGCTCATTCACATAGTGGAAGAGTCTCCAGAGGAAGCGGACACGAGTTCAACGACTATGAGAGGTACCATTACTATAACTTCGTCATTAGTGACAACTCTATTCGATATAAGTGCATCTAATTCATTTATTTCAACCTATATTGTTAATATTATCAACCTTCCTATAAGGATTTTAACTTATGTAATGGATATTAATACACCCCTTGGAATAAATAGAGAGTAGAGTCTCTGTAGTCCCGCTTGTGTTTTCTATCTATCATATGTCGAGATTAGTTTATCTTTTATGGTTCTTAACATGAATCATTTTGAAGTAATTTTTATAATGGATTGGATCATTTCCAATAAATCCTAGATTGATTTTTATCTTCTAAGGGTCTCACTTACTACACCCAGTGGTGTGTCTCTTGTATTTCAAGGAGAATGGGACCTAAGGGAAAGCAGGCCTGGACCTTCTTATCCAGAGTTGGAAAAGGTAATATCAATGTTTATTTTGATTTGGAGTAGGAATATTTGATTGGTGATCTCCCTCTAGTTTTTTTGAGTCTCTATTTCCTCTTACCGTATGATTGTAATTGAAATGAAAGAGGTGAAGTCCCAACTAGATCATATTATTAAGAAAGGATTTATAGGCATGAGTATGTCACCTTGGGAAGAACCAGTTCTCTTTGATAAGAAATATGATCATTATCTTCTCTTATGTGTTGATTACTGAAAGCTCAATCAAGTTAAAATGAAGAAAAAGTATCTGTTTCCATGGATTGGTGATCTATTTGATTAGTTGAAAGGGTGGAGTGTTTTTTAAATTGGTCTTCAATCTGTTTACAATCAGTCGAGGATAAAAGAATATGAAATTTATAAAATTGCATTTTGGAGTAGGTATGAAAATTATGAGTACCTTCTTATTCCCTTTGGACTATCAAATAACCCTACAGTTTTAATAGATTTGATGAACAGGATTTTCGATGAGTATCTGGATACCTTCGTGGTAGTCTTTGTGGACAAAATCCTTATTTAATCCGTGTTTGAGGAGGATCATGTACATCATATAATAATAGTTCCAAGTTTTTGGAGAAATCATTGACTTTATTACAAGCTTTCAAAGTGCGATTTATGGATATAGGAAGTGAAATTATTAGGACATGTGGTATCAGAACATGGAATATCAGTTGATCTTGAGAAGGTGAAGACTGTTACGACTTGGGAGAAACCATGTAATGTCTTTGAGATTCAGATCTTCTTTGGATCAGGTTGATATTACGGTTGTTTCATGAAGGGCTTATCAAAGTTGTCTTCTACAATGACTACTCTAACTCAAAAGGGAGTGAAGTTTTCTTGGAATAATAAATTTCATAGTTCTTTTTGTTGAGCTGAAACGTCTTTTAACTTCTACACCGGTGTTGAATCTTCTAGAGGCCAGGAAGGGCTATGCGGTCTTCTATGATACATAGGGATTTGGCTTGGGATGTGTTCTTATACAAGGTAATCATGTTTTTTACTATAGATCTCATGATCTTAGGACACACGAGAATAATTATTCTACAGATAACTGAGAATAAGAAGCTATAATGAACACACTTAAGAGTTGGAAGAATTGCCTTTACAAATAATGGTTTATTATGTATTCATAACAAAAGAGCTTGAGTTATATATTCTCTCAAAATGATTTAAATCTATACTATAGGCATTGGGTGGAATACCTGGAATATTTTTATTTTGACATCGCCTGTACCTCAAGGAAAAGGAATTTCATTGAAAATGTGTTGATCAAGAAAATTCCAACCCAGGAAGTGAAAGAATATTAAGAAGTGTATAATTTTATGGATCTCTTTGAAAATTTTCATATTGAAGTCCAGAAATCAGAGGATGAGGTTTATTTAGCAATAATTCTATCAGAATCCTCTCTTCTTGATATGATTATTTAGGATCAACTACTTAATGATTAATTTCATAGCATTAGAGAATCTATTTATGGTGGGGAGAAAGTTCTGCAATGGTCATTCTCTAAAGAGGGTGTTCTATGTTATTGGAATCTCTACGTTGTACCATTAGTAGAAAGGAAGGATTTTATGGGAGATTGTCATAATTCCTAGTGGGATGTGAACCGAGGAACCACTAAGATATTCTTTTATATGTAGAGACAATTCTGGGGGCTAGGTATGAGATGAGGAATTTATGAGTTTATATCTCATTGCTATACATTCCAATAGGTTAAGGTCGATCACAAAAAACCTTCAGGTTTCCTTCATCCACTTCCAGTCTCTATTTTGAAGTGGGATAAGATCTCTATGTATTTTTTGGTTGGGTTTCTATGTACCTAGAGAAGGGATAATTATATATGGGTTGTGATTGATAGGTTGACCAAGTTAGTTCACTTCATATCCATTTGTGATATATCCAAAGTTGAGGAGTTGGTAAATCTCTACGTGAAATATATTTTCTGTTTTCACAGAGTTCCATCTGTTATAGTCTCTGATAGGGTTCCTCAGTTCACTTCTAGATTTTGGAGAGGCCTCCAGGAGGCACTGATATCCCATATTTGTTTGATCATGACCTACCATCAAAATTTGGATGTAAAGACAGAGAGAGGTATACATATTATATAGGATATGCCTCGAACATGTGTTCTCAACTTTTGCGGGGATTGAGATCATCATTTGGGGATTGTTGAGTTTTCTTATAATAATAGTTACTAGTCTGTGATCATAATGGATTCGTTTAAGGCCTTTAATGGTTGAACATTGATGAAGCTCAAATTTTCATATATTTCATACTGTAAATAATTGTTTTTAATCCCACCATAGTGTTATTGGATGGGTAATTGTCACGTTTTTAGGTTTTAGTGTTATTTTGAGCCTAAATGTGAAAAACGCCTAATTCTGGATTTTAGACAGATTTTTACATCAAGGGTATTTTAGTCATTTAATGGAAAATATATGTCCAAATTTTGTGATTAATTTTTTTTTAGAATCCTTATTTTATTTCCTTCAACTTTTTCTTATGGACCGGGGGATGATTCAGCCATCTAAAGGGTCTAAAAATTTATTGAAGTTGGAAATTTTTCCGGCCGGACAGCATGGACCCCACTAATGTAACGGAACACAAACTCAGCCTACACACATCCAAATAAGGTTTTTCCACCTGGTATAGCACTATGATATATAGGATCGGATCTCAAACAAATTTGGGGATGTTTGGAAGTCATTACGGCAGCCATTAAACGAAATGCCTTTGGAGGAACCTTCCTAGAAGCTTCGTCCAGAAACAGAAACCAAGAATAAAAACTTTATAAATCCTTTTTCCGGTTTCAAAAGGAGATGAAATTTGTAGGGTGAACGGAAAACATATATAGGAACAACATTCATGAAAGGTGAAATGCGTGAAGAGGTCATTAATGGGGTCTACAATGTGTCAACTTTTGGTGGATGAATTCTTCCTATAAAAGGAGGCCCTCACCTCCTTCGCAAACCATCCCATTCTCCATCCATTCTTTCAAGGTAGCAAGGAGGAGATCTCCACCGAGGGAGGCCGACCACAAATCTTCCCCATTTAATTTTTATTTATTTATTTTCTTTATTTTTTTTAGTTTTAAATTGCAATTTATATTTCAAATAAATTCATGCATTGTTTTTATTATTGTGTCCACCCATCCACCTTTGTTTTCTTCCTCTCATCTTACCATCATGAACTATAATACTCATGATCACGAGTAACTAATCTGAGGAATATCCTGAGGGAGTAATCAGGTTCTTGAACCAAAGACCATATTTTTAATATTCTTTGAGTTAATTCTAAGGATAATTTATGGTGGGTGTAATCCTCACTATGGTTGTCTAAAGATTAACTTCTTAATCTACAACCATTTCTATCGATTGAGGAGGTGGATGGAGGGTGTGCTTGGAGATTGCTAAGTAGAAAATTCATTCATAACTGGGGTAGACTAAGGTGTGAACACATACGATGGAGTGTGTTCACTTAGAATATTTGAAACTGGCCAATGAAGGTGCTCCCTGAAAGTTCTCTCAGGAGAACTTCCTTTCTTCCATAATTCCATTTTGTTTAGCATTGCATGGTAATTTATAATTTAATGTTAGTTTCCTATTATTTTTCATTTAAATTATTTTATTTATTTCATAAAACCTAAAACAAAAAAAAGAACTTCTTAGGTGAATTAGATTAAGTAGGTGAACGAACTGAGAAAGCTCCTCATGTGAGACGACCCTGGTCAGCCACTGTGCTACACTAGGAAAATTAAATTGCTTTTTCCACGCCATACGACAGGCGTGCGTCAATAATGGCACCGTTTCTGGGGATCTAATCGGTTGTTTACTTTACTCTTTCTATTTTCAAATTTTAGAAAGTTTTCATTATTTTCAAAAAAAAATCAAAGAAAAATTATTTTTCCATGATGCATTCAAATTACAATTATCAGGAATGGAATAATTACTCATAGGTGCAGGAAGAAGAAACTGACTACACTGAGGAGACCCTCCAACGAAGGGCTGATGCTTTAATGATAAGGTTCAAACAGAAGGAAAGAGGACCTGCTACATAGATCTCACTTGAAACACTGAGGAGGCCCTCCAACGAAGGGCTGATGCTTTAATGATAAGGTTCAAACAGAAGGAAATAGGACCTGCAACATGGATCTCACTTGAATATTTGATATCCATGGCTGATGAACTCAAAACTAACATTGAAATATTCAATGCTAAGAAGAAATTGCCACAGGTCTTCCCTAATCTCACTGAAGAAATCCATGAATTTGAATCCAAACTCGAGGTGGAGGAGCATGAATACCTACCTCCATCCAGCGATAATCAACTCCAAGAGGCACTTTCAAATAAAGAGTAGATTAAAGATGAACCAACTTAGGGAGTTGAATCTTTCATTGACTCTATCCCTTATGATTTTATTGAATCTGAATTTTATGTCACTTCATCTTTTTTCACATAATTAGATAGTCTTTTCTATGCCTTGGAGTAAGAAGAAGAAATTTCACCTATTGAGGAACACCTAGAGCTCCCTAAAGACATTGAATATCTAATGGAGGAGCCCCATCATGAAGATATCCAAGTTTCTGAGCCTAAGGAAATCAGACAGGAGGCTGAAGCCCCCATGAAGCCAGAACTGAAAGACAATATGGTTTCACAAGTAGCACCAAATGAGGAGGAGGTTCTATACTTCATCCAACCCCCGCCATGCAAGCTGTACCAAATTGAGAAGGGGGAAGATCATATATACTCTTTCCATGGATTATTCCTCAGTAAGGACAAGGAACTACAAGATGGGAAGAGCCACATGTGCTGGTTTAAATCAATGAATCTTCATCCACCAACAGATTACGGATAAAAGCTGGTACTACCCTCTGGAGGCAGTAAAAGATGCCAGGGCCCACTTGGGGGATCATACCAAGATTTATCCTTTACTTGATTTATAGTAATTTAATTTTAAATATTGGGAATTTAGATTTCAAATTCAGTATTAGGAATTAGTATATCATGTGGCCCCTACCTCTTTTCATTTTGATCTTAAATGAACTGATCCTTGTGATTAATTGAGTAATTTTTCTTTTGTAGGAACATGAAGGCAGAAGGAAGCCTTGGGAATTAGAGGAAGAGGAACAAATCTTTATTTCAAAATAGAGATAAATTTTTATGATTATCATTTAAACGCCTTTCATTTTTTGGTCCAAAACATATTTTGAGCTTTAATGAATATTCTTATCACTTTTCACACATCAATTGATTTTGAAAAAGTTGAAATTATTTTTGAAATAATGGACTTTAAATGATTGTTGATATGAATTCTTTTCCCTTGAAATGGATTTTCAATCATTTTAATGAGTTTGAATGATTTTTGAAATCCATGCCCATGAAACACTGACTCAAAATATTTTTCCAATTCTGTGAGGTATTATAAACCACTTTTACATATTCTTCCTAATACCCACACTTTCTTGAGCGAAACATGAATTTTGTGTGAGAACCAGAATTTGTGAATAATTCTCTTTCGAAGCTTTGGATTTCATGGAATGTATTTGAAATGATTGAGGTATGTTTTTGGATAGCCAAATTTTATCTTGAGACCCACCTTTACATTTATCCTTTGTAATCCCTTAGATTTGATTAATTTCCTTATAGGTTTAAGCCACATTACATGCCTATCTTTCCTTTCCTACCTGCACATATAGTATTTTTTCATGGTTATTTCAAGTTTGAGTGTGGGGGAAGGGCCTTTCGTGTGCATTCATTGGGATGTTTATCATTTATGGGTGGTTATAGGTGTGTTTCAATACATTGGGCAGTGGACAATAATAGAATTGGTCATGTGTCGTCATTTCATTGTGCTTTATTTGTTTCATCCAATTCTCTTTCAAAAAAAATGAAAAAATGGAGATGAGCTTGAATTACACATTGTAAATTATTTTATAACTCATGTAACTATCAAAAATCAAGGTCATGAATTTTAATTCATTCATTGTATTCAATTTTCAGCTCAACCTCTAAAAAAAGAAAAAAAAGAAAAAAAAGAAGAAAAAAGAAAAAAAAGCTGTGCCTTTCTGGAGCTTTGCAAAAAAAGGAGAACTTAGATGATATCATTCATTATAATAACTGATTTTTTCATGTACCATGTAATAAAAGAGGGTTAGTGTTGTTTTTCACATTTTCAAGTGTGATTGAGGGAGGAAGTTTCTGTGTTTTTCCTTGATTTAATCATGCATTGTACTTAAAAGTCCAACCTCTTCTTTCTAGCTTGTAACTTTTTTCAATCATTTTACCACCAACCGTAAGACACAGAATCATATGAAACTTTCATTAAATCCCCCATGATTAAATTCATTTTCATGTTTCACGCTGTGGATAAATGAGAATTTTCACAAACCATTGGAGATACATGTGATTTTCAAATATGAACATAACTCTAGAATCAATTTCTCTTGAGTGAAGAGTGACATAAAATTCAATGTGAGGTAGGTTGCAATTGGGACTTGGATTGATTTATGAGGTTAAAAAAATTTTAATGATTGAAATAAAAATAAGTGAGAATTATTATTCATATATGAGACATGATAGAATTCTATTTTGGATAAGATCATTGATATTTTCTCATTTTTTATTGTTGTGTGGATTTTGATTTGGATGTAAGATGATTTCCCAGGAGTGCAATGTTTAAGTGTGGGGGAGTGATGAAGCTCACATTTTCATATATTTCATACTGAAAATCATTGTTTATAATCCCACCATAGTGTAATTGGATGGGTAATTGTCACATTTTTAGGTTTTAGTGTTATTTTGAGCCAAAATGTGAAAAATGTCTAATTCGGGATTTTAGACTGATTTGTACATCAAGGGTATTTTAGTCTTTTAATGGAAAATATATGTCCAAATTTTGTGATTAAATTTTATTTATAATCCTTATTTTATTTCCTTCAACTTTTTCTTCTGGACTAGGAGCTGATTCAGCCATCTAAAGGGTCTAAAAATTTATTAAAGTTGAACATTTTTCCGGGCAGACAGCTTGGACCCCACCAATGTAACGGAACCCAAACGTGGCCTACACACATACTAATGATGTATTTGAACCTGGGATAGCACTATTATATATAGTATCATCTCTCTAACAAATTTGGGGATGTATGGAAGTCATTAAGGCAGCCATTAAATGACATACTTTTGGAGGAACCTTCCTAGAATCTTAATCCATAAAAAAAAACCGAGAATGAAAAATTCATAACTCCTTAATCCGGTTTCAAAAGAAGCAGAAATGTCGAGGGTGAACGGAAAACATATTTATGAACAACATTAATGAAGGGTGAAATGCATGAAGAGGTCATTTATGGGGTCTAAAACACGTCACATTTCGGGGGACAAATTCTTCCTATAAAAGGAGGCCCTCACCTCCTTCCCAAATCATCCCATTCTCCATACATTCCTTCAAGGTACCAAGGAGGATATATCCTCTGAGGGAGGCCAGCCAAAAATCTTCCCCATTTCATTTTTATTTATTTATTTTATTTATTTTTCAATTGTAATTTAGATTTCAAATAAATTCATGCATTGTTTTTATTATTGTGTCCACCCTTCCACTTTTTTTTCTTCCTCTCATATTACCATCATGAACTATAATACTCATGGTCATGAGTAACTAATCTGATGAATATCCTGAGGAAGTAATCAGCATCTTGAACCAAATACCATGTTTTTAATATTCTTTGAGTTAATTCTAAGGATAATTTATGGTGGGTGTAATCCTCACTGTGGTTGTCTAAAGATTAACTTCTTAATCTACAACCATTTTCCCTCGATTGAGGAGGTGGATGGAGGGTGTGCTTGCTGATAGCTAAGTAGAAATTTCATTCATAACCTAGGTAGACTAAGGTGTTCACACATACGATGGAGTGTGTTCACTTAGAATTTTTGAAACTGGCCAATGAAGGTGCTCGCTGAAAGTTCTCCCGGGAGAACTTCCTTTCTCCCATAATTCCATTCTGTTTAGCATTTCATGGTAATTTATAATTGAATGTTAGTTTACTATTATTTTTCATTTAAATTATTTTATTTATTTCATAAAACCTAAAACAAAAAAAATAATTACTTCTTAGTTGAATTATATTAAGTAGGTGAACGAACTGAGAAAGCTCCTCAAGTGAGACGACCCTGGTCAGCCACTGTGCTGCACTAGGGAAATTAAATTTCTTTTGCCACGACCTATGACAGGCGTGCGTCAAACATATAAATATCCATTGTGTTGGTTATATATTTTTTAAAGTTACTTGGTTAGACCAAGTTTGGTACAAGATGAGACAACAAAAATCCAATTGATTCATCAGAGAATTTGGACATCCCAGAGCTGATATAAGTCTTATGTTGATCATCGCCATGACCTTTGTAATTTTTAATCAGTGAACAGGTGTTCTTGAAGGTTTCACCCCAATTGGGTAATCGATGTCTTGGGAGGAAAGGAAAGCTTACTCCTCATTTAGTGGGACTATTTGAGTTTTTAAGAAGGTGGGGAAAGTTGAATACCGTTTAGCACTTCCAATGCAGCTGACATAGATAGATAACATATTATATGTATCTTATCTAAGAAATTATCTTTCTGATCCATCTCATGTTTTGATATGGAGTAATACTGAGGTTGAAACAAATTTATCTTTGACTGAGTGGTCAGTCATGATAGTTGATTCTAAGACCAAGGTAATTAATGGGAGGATGATACCTTTGGTTTGTGTGCTATGAAAACATGGTTCTGATAATCATGAGACGTGGGAACACAAGGCACTGATGAGAGAGTAGTTGCATCATCTTTTTTTCATGTAAGCTTCTTCCTAGGCTTTCTAGGGAAATAATGTTTTTATAGTGGGGAGGTTGTAACAACCCGTTACCAATCTCACATGTATGAATTTAAACTTATCATGATTTTTACTTTTTATTGACTAGGTAGGGTTGATAATGAATTGGGAGGATACCTATAATGGTGAATTCATAGATTTTTGGACTCTAATCTTTAACCGAGTGTTTCTTCAGGCTATAGGAGGGTTACACGCCGTGTAGCTAAGTTACACACCATGTCATGGTTTCTAGGGGAATACTGTGATAAGGGTTCACACCATGAAAGGTTATGCGATGGGATGAGAATTTATACATCATTCATTATTTAATGAACAAATTTTTATTCAAAGAGATGCGTTTTTCATCACTTATGAAACTTAATAATTTCATGACATATAATGGGATTGCACGTCATGTAATATCCCAGCTTTTGTTATAAAAGATGCATCACAATTGATCTCTCTCTTTTGGATCCTCTCTAGTTTCACTTATCTCATCCCAATGCCTTCCCTCGGCATTCTTGAAGCTCTCTAACCCTTCTGAATATTTTTTTAGCGTACGATCCTCTTTGCGCTTGCAGTATGATTCCCTAGTAAGAGTTCTCTCCATTGTTATCCCCATTCACTCTTTCTCCTTTAGTGGGATTAATATATCAGCCTAAAATTTATGGATATATGCCTCGTGATGTTGGATCTCACTTATATGTTATGTTTTGAAGTATTCTACACCTTCTTTCTCATTGGAGAGTTTTTTTGCGGGTGTGGAGTGTCTGGAAAAAGGTAGGTGATTCTGTCTCTCTTGGAAAAATTAATTTACCTTAAATTTCTTGATTTATTTGAGTTGTTGATTTAAATTCAATTTTTTGATTTTTTTTCATTTGGGTTTGATTAAAAATTGATTCAAGTTAATTGGGATATTTTATATGGTTTTGGAAAGAAATTGGGGAAACCCCCCAATTTTGTTAAATTTGGGTGTGTCTGAAAATGGATGGAAATGGTTTTAATTGAATTGTTGAATTTAATTTTTGAAATGGAATTAATGGAATTTGTTAAATTGGGAAAATGGATTAATTTTATTATAGAAAAGCAATGGGGTTATCTTGTTAAATGAATGTTTTTGATTAAAATCTATTTTGGTTTTGAATAGAAAATTGGAATTTGAAATGGGATAATGGGACTTAATTGTGGTTTAAGATATCTTAAAATAAATTTCCTATCATTTAATGTGTAAGAGAACATAAAATCCTTAGGTAGATTGTGAGTTATTTGGACACACTCTATAATTATAAAATGTTCTAAAACATAAATTTAGTAGGCCACATCCTCAATGGGATGGTGACGAGTCACCTTTGGCCAGTGTCAGAGGGAATTATGTATACACATATTGATTTAATCACTTAGATATTGTGGAGTCCTATAGCCTGGAACTTTCGTACCTATTTGGAAGATAAACATGATTGTTTCCTTATTTTATATTTGAGATATAAATGTATGCCAATTTTTTTAAACTACTTTACTTGACTTCAGAATTTATATAAACTATTTTATATAAATTTTTTTATTTAAGCCATTGTTTTAAAAATATTCCATCACTAATATACCTTTAATTAAAGTTTTTTCCATTATTTGAATGTTGTAGCATGATCGGTTTAAATTTTATTTTAAATTCCAAACCTATTTATTTTGAAATTGAAATCATTCCATTGGTTAATCTATTATTGGCATCTGTTATGGAATCCTTGGTGATACCCTACTGGGATTTTGAGTTCAGACCCTACATGTTCCTTCATGTGTTTATATATTATCTCCTTCTCAGTTTGAGTAAGGGGAAATGATCTCTTGGAGTTGGATCTAGCTGTTGAACCTTGGACTTGGTGAGTTGCGTCCTTAGGGACCTGAGTTGTTTTTCCCCATTTTTGTTCTTGGGTTTTAGAACTTTGGGCTCTAATTCATATTTGAATTCTAGTATATTAATATCAGTGGAGTTTCTTTTGTATGAATATTGAATAGATTGTCTTAATTATGATATGTTTTGTGGAAAATTAAATCCCACTTACATGTTATATGATTCCAAATTCTAGTCACCGACCCATGTGGATTAGAAACACCATTTGGGCTATGTTAGGATTGGCTCAGTTATCGAGTTAATAGGGTACCAAAGCTAGTTCATTACTAGATATGTCTATTTTGTAGAGCATCCAAAATTGAGAATATAGAATTTTTGTGCACAATGAGTTATATCTAAAATCCTCATTCTCTCTCCATGTCAATAATGAGAAGCGCAAGAGATATTTCTTTAAGTCCGAAGAACGAATGATCAAGAACGAAAAGTGCAAGACATTCAAGTCACTACGCTAGCACTCAGAGATCGAGTGGTGTTTCTCAAAGATCATAGGAGCATGTGTGGATCATCACTAGAGAGATTCTATCCTTGGATCCTCACAGCACAATAAAGGTAATCCAAAAGGGTATTTTCAAATGATCAAAATTCACCAATGAAGAAAGTTCTTAATCCCATGTATTTATTTCCTAAAATATTAAATAAATTATTATAAATTTTATGTTCAATATCCCTACTCTTGGTTTCAGGAAACATTTTTTTAATATATATCCCATGTATTCATGCTTATTTTGTGCTCGGAACCATAAATATGTTCATTTCTTAAATTCCCTCATTATAAAATTTCATTTGATTATGATATGAGTCAAGATTATGAAACCCTTTTTCTTTCATGGGTAATTCTTATGTTATTAATTATGATTGATTTACTTTTTGTGACACACATAAATCATGAACATGTTATGATGGGTGTGCCTAGATAGAACTCTAATTCATTCACGAGATGTCATGTAAGGGGTTATGGAGTAAATCAAATCTATTATGAGACATTTTCCACCACGTGATATTGTCTAGGCATTTTTCCAGGACTCATGTTTATGTCATGTTATATGTTTCATCAAAATTTCCTATTTTACTATGATCCTATTACACCATGATCTTTATGTTATGATTATATGTGAAAACTCATGATCCTTCTATTTTATGATATCATGTTGTACCTTTGAATTACACATTATGTTTCCTTATCATGTTTATTCCCTTACTGGGTTTTTTAGCCTACCCCTTTATTTTATGTATACCCGAGGTTATCCTATGAAATTTTAGGATATAAAATCTCTTTTAAATCTTATTATAGAAAAAATAAGGATTTCATGTTTTAAGACTACTTTTGATGTATCATGAACCTAGTATTCCAAAGACACTAGGCCTCATGATATTTGGGTTGTACTTATTAGATTTTTATGTTAAAAATCATGTAATGATATATAAAGAGGCTCGGGTTTCTATAGTTTCTACCATACCAAGTAATAGTTATTTTTGGGATTAGGATTAAAAAACTCCATTGAAATCCTTGGGGATAAGACTAAACATAGTAAAAAATCTCTAAATTTTGGTAAAGTATAGAGTAAGTGGTTTTAAAGGAAATATGTCTCTGTCTGGATAATTCAAGTGGATGTGGCTCTGGAACAATTATACATAGGGGTAATAACCATGAAAAGGGTGCATTGAGTTGGAATTGATCACCACATGGTGTACGATAATGAGACTTTCTAAAAATCTAGTTTTAAAGTCCTTTGGGATATTATTTTGAAATTCACAAAACTATTTACAAACCATTATAAAGGACTTGAAAAAAAATTTAGGTTAGAAAATATAATAGGAAACATTACCATGGATAGAAAATAATGAAACCTAGATACATTCAGGATATAATTATAATTTGTATGTTATTCCTTCTATGTTTATAAGTTTCTATCTTGTATGCTAATATATTCTCATCCTATTTTATTTTAGTTAATGGATGAAAATAGGAGAAACTATTCCAAAAACAACATGATAGGAAATATGATGATTTCTCTTATGATATGAATAATATTATAGGAATTGGAGTTGATAAATTCATGGAATTACTGAATCAACTAGAACAAGTTATGAATAATAACTTGAATCATTTGAAACACACTCCTCATCCCAAGAAAGAGAAAGTTGCAGTAAAGTATTTTAAGGGACAAAGGCCCCAAACCTTTAGTGGATATTCTGATACCATCATCATGGAACAATAGATTAAATATATTGAGAATATCTTCTCCATAATCCAATGATAAGAGAAATATAAAGTCATTCTGACCTTTTATTTCTTTGAGGTGGAATCTGATTAGTGGTGGAAACTGATCAAAAACACAAAGTATAAAGATGATATTGATTATATAGAGTGGTAAGACTTTATGAATTTTTCTCAATATATATTTTCCCTAAACTCCCCATTTTAAAATAGATATGGAGTTCCTTAATCTTAAGTAAAATGAAGATGATTCTATCAGGTATTATGAGTAAAACTTCATAAGGATGTCACGGTATGCCTCCATCTTTGTCATTTACAACGAACGAAATGTGGAATATTTATTTAGTGGGTTATATATGAGCATAATAAAAGCATTAGTTATTAAATATTTAGAAAACTATGATCTTATTTTCCATTGTTACCTAAAATTTGAGATGGATATTGGTGACTCTCAATGGTCTCATGGGACCAGAGAAAAAAAAACGTAAAATGGAGTTTTCTTTGGGAGTATAAAAAAAATCCCATAGATGAGAGAAAACCCAAAATCCCAATTTTCTAAATTGTGGGAATAATAATACTATAAAATACTTTATGGTAACCATAATATTATTAAAATGTAGAAAATATGGCCATCCGACTAATTAGTTCCAAAGTTTAATGAAGAAACTCACTAATGTGGAAGAAAAAAAGAAGGTTCAGATCAACACTCTTCCTACATTGTAGTGTTTAAACTGAAAGGAGCATGATAATTATATGAGTCAATTACCTAAGCTAGGTATTTCTATATACATTCAAAGAAAACAACCTATAATGCATAAATAACAAGGTAGGGCATATGCTATCACTCCTATTGAGGTAGATCATGAAAATGATGTGGTGATAGGTATTGTAGTTATTCATTCAAGAATAGTAAACCGGTTTTTTAATTCTTGTTCTATGAATTATTTCATATCTTTTAAGTTTATTAAAAATATTAAAAAACCTCCTCAAAACACGGGGTTGAGATATTTTTGAGAACAAAAAATTTAAAAATGGTTTAATCCAAAGTATATAACTCATCCTAAGTTAATATTTGTGGAATGAATCTTCTATAAAATCTTATGTTACTACCTATAGTATATTTTGATGCAATATTGGGCATGGATTGGATGTCCTTAAATAAATACAACATCAAACTTTGGGAGAGGGATTTCACTCTTCACATCCCAAATCATCCTATGATTCTGTACAAGTGTAATGAGGAGGATGAATCTCCCCTGAAAAGATCTATTCAAGTGTAGATATCATTACCTTATGAATAATTATACCGATCCCAAATGATTGAGATAAAAGAGATAATCATGCATGAATACACGAAAAATGTGAGGGATTATACTAATGTATTCCTTGATAAGTTATATGGTTTCCTCCCGGATAATAGGTTGAGTTCTCAATTGAATTTATACCTGAATATTTAACCACATTGAAGATTCCATACATAATGGTCACCGTTGAGATGAAAAAATAGAAAAAGAAGTTACAAGAGAATTTGGGAAAGTATTTTACATGACTGAGTGCTTCATTTTGGGGTGCGTCAGTTCTCTTCGTCAAGAACAAGGACTAGTCAATGTACCTATTTATTGATTATCATGAAATCAATAAAATCATGATAAATAACATGTATCCCATCCCATGGATTTAAAAATTATTCAGTCAACTGTGAGGAGCCTAATATTTCTCTAAGGTGGACCTTTGGTTGGGATATCTCCAATTAAGGGTGAATTAGGATTATATTCCCAAAGACACCTTTCGAATAAGGTATAAACACTATGAGTTAATATTTTTTCCTTTTATACTCACTAATGATATAAAAATATTTATTGACTTAATGAATAGAGTCTTTAGAGATTACCTCAACAAATGTTTGGTAATATTTAGAAATGACATTCAAATTTACTCTAAAATCTAGGAGGAGAAATTGTACTATTTGTATACTGTGTTAAAGTATTTGAGAAAGGAGAATCTATATGAAAAGTACAGTAAATATGAGTTATAGATGAAAGAAGTATCATTCTTGTGGAATATTATTATCAGAGAAAGGGATATCTATGGACCCTTCTATGAAAAAGGAAATTGAATATTATCCTAGAACAGAATCAGTAATATAGATCCATAGTTTCTTTGGACTAGCTAGGTATTGCTGATGATTTGTGAGAAAATTATCATGGTTGTAAATCCCACTAACCAAGATAAAATTGAAGGGATTAAATTTTTTATGGACTAGTGGATATGAATAAAGCTTTAAGGAGTTGGAAAAGAGGATTCTCACTGCTCCAATCCTCATATACCATTATGTGGGGAAATTTTTGTGATATACAATGATGCTTCAAAGATTGTATTAGGATGTGTGATAATGAACAATGATAAAGTGATGACCTACACCTCATATAAATAGATAGTTCATGAGAATAACTGTCCCACACATGATCTCGAGTTGGTTGCAGGGATATATGCATTGAAAATCTGGAAACATTATCCCTATGGGGAGAAGTGTGAAATACATATAGACCATAAGAGACTCAAATATATATTCTTATATAAGGATATTAATATGAACCATTAAATATGGTTAGAGATGATCAAGGACTATGACTAATCAATCCATTACCATCTTGGTAAAGAAAACAAAGTGGAAGATGATATACGTAGAAAGGATTTAACAACTTTATCAATGATGATAATTAAGAAGTATCCAATATTCTTAGACTTGAAAAGGTTATACATGAAAATAATAAAGGAAGGAACAATATAATTAATTTATGTAGAAGTTAAAGGGTACCCAAATATATTATGTTGAAATTAGAATAAGGTGGAATTCGTAATAAAAGGGAAATATTTAGAGTTCAAAATTTAAGAAGAAGGAGTTGTAATATTTGGTTCCTGACTATTTGTACCATCAAATCTCAAGATAAAGAAATATCTTTTGAATGGTGCACATAGATCTAACTTCTATATACACCTAGGGAGAATGAATATGTATCAATATCTTAGAGATAACTATTTATGGGAAAATATAAATAAGGAGACCATAGAATATACATGAAAGTATCTGGTGTTTCATCAAGTGAAGGTTAAAAGCAATAAGTCTAAGGGGATGATACAATAATTACCCATACCTACATGGAAATGGGAAAACATTATCGTGGAAATTTTCACAGGTCTTCCAAATAAATCAAGATGAAACAATGACATATGGGTTGTGGTGGATCACCTTACAAATACTAATAGCTTAATTGAAATTTGGGAGGACTTATCCCTTGATCAACTTGTAAGGATATACATTAGAGAGGTGGTGAGGATATTTGGAACACTACTATTAATTGTACATGACCAAGATCCGAGATTTACCTCCATTTTCTAGAAGATTGTCCAATATGCTCTAAATAATGAGTTGAACTTCAGTATGGATTATCACCCCCAAACTGATGACCAACATGAGAAGACTATTCAAAAATAGAAAGACATTTTGAGAGCATGTTTTATAGACTTAAAAGGAGTATGAGATCAAAATATTCCTCTGGTTGAGTTCTCATAAAATAATATATTTCACTCAAGAATAAAAATGTATCATTATGAATACCTTTATGTAAATTGATGTAGAAAACCTTTGTGTTGGGATGAAGTTGGTTAATGAAAGATATTGGGACATGGAATGGTTGAGGAAATGGTAGAAATGTTTTAAAAAATTCAACAACACATTAGGATTATTCAGAGTCAACAAAAGAGCTATGATGGAAATAATAGATGATAAATATAGTTTGAGGTTGGGGATAATGTGTTTCTCCACATATCTCCATTGTAGATAGTCATGAGGTTTGGGAAGAAGGGAAATTTAAGCCCTATGTACATCAACCCCTTTGATATTCTCAATCGCATTAGAGATGCTGATTATTGAAAAGCACTTACACCAACCTTTTCTAAGGCACATAAATTATTTCATATATAGCAATTGAGAAAGTACATACTAGATCCATCTCATGTACTAAAATCAGATATGGTAAAATTGGAAAATGATCTCTCTTATGAAGAGAAATTGGTGAAGTTCTTTGACCATAGTGATAAATTTCTATGTACTAAGAAAACTCACATAGTCAAAGCACTTTTAAGAAACCATAAATACAAAGAGGCAACCTGAAAACCAGAGGAAGAAATGAAGCATAATCACCCTCACCTATTTTCAACATAGTATGTAATACAAAATTTAGAAAAAAATTACTCAAAGGAGGAAGAATGTAACTCCTTCAGTTTTCAATGAAGAAAACAATATTTGAAAACATATATTACATGAAACACTAAGGATAAACATACCATGATTATTTATGATCATTATAAAATAAATGTTAAATTGGTTGGTATGAATATTATTTACTAATTTATGAAATATATATAAAGTTACTATTTTATATAAATGTATTGAAAAATTCATAGGAAATAAGCACTCAATTTTTAATGAAGACATTTTATTCTTCAAGAAAACATGTTTCCTACAAAAATGATTTTTTAATTTTTATAAGTAAATATTATAATTAATTTATATAATTTTTAGAAATTATATTTTATAAAATTAACATCATTTTTGAAATCATCATATCAAAATCCATATTGTTTGAAATTTTGGGAATTTTTTTTTGAAAATTTTGATTTTTTACTGAATAATGAAAATAACTGATTTTTCAAATACTATCATTTATTTTCTTTAAATAAAGTAATTTAAAATTTCAATTCTATTTTGGACATGGTATTAAAGTGACATATTAAACATTTTCTTTTTAATAATCCAATTAATTTATTTTGAATCATCAATTTTCATGAGGTATAAGTTTATTTTTATTCTTAAAATCATGGTTTTATGAAAAATAATTTCTAGTGAATAAAGATTATAATTTTTAATAAATTAAATAAAACATAAAAAAATATTATTTAAATGAAATTTATAGATTATATATCTATTTATATTATTATAAATTCATATAATTACGATTAATATAGTTATTGTAAGACCATATTATGCTTGAAAAATATATTTCTTGGAGAACCATTTTGAAAATTTTTTGGGTTTATTTTTAAATTATATTGTGCCACTAAATTTCATTTAATTCAATAAAATGTAATTTTTTGGTCTTAATTATTTTTAAAAATCAATTACCATGATAATATTAAAATGGGGTTTTGCACGTTACATGTGATTGTGTTAAAATTAATTTTCCACTCACATTGGATTTTTTTGATAAATTTTATTTAATATTTAGAATTAGTGATTACAATTTATAATATATTTATTATATTATTTTTATAATTAAAGGATAAATTACCTTGGTAAAAATATAGTTATCATTGTAAAAACTAAAATGGTAAAAGTGAGTAACCTTAGAGTTAAATGGAATAAAATGTTTAAAATATGTTTCTTTTTGAATGGAGGAGGTGTGGAAATAACATATCACCATTCAAATCCATTATTTACCAATCCTAGAGGTACTTTTATTGTGAGTGACTTCTAATTATCGAATAGTTTTGGGTATTTAAAAAAATTTCACTCTCTCTCACTTATAAAAGGGAACCTTCTATCCTGTAAACACTTAAAAATCCTTGTAGTTTGGACAGGACCTACCTAGATAACCTAATTACATCCACAGACACATTCTAGAGGCCTTGGTTTTATCAAAAATACAATCTAGGGAGGCTTTTATTATAATCCAAAAGAGGGGGTCTGAAGAAGAGGCATCGTTCTTAATCAAGCACCATTGTTTTATTTATTCTTCCACATCCTTCAAATATTACTCAATCATGATGATATAATAACATGGGTATATCCCATATAATAATATATTATTAGGTTAATTTAATTACCTACATCTATCTCCTCTTCCATCAAATGGGAAACAAAACCACCGTTGGTGTGTATGGTGGGCTATCGCTTCATGAACCGATGTAATTCATTCTCCATTATCACCTCTCACAGTTGTTCATGATGATGGATTTAATTTCTATATATTATGTTAATGAAATTTTAATATTTATGTAAAATTAATATATCACATACCTTCTTAACTTACTATCTATTGAAAAATGATAACGTTGTTCATATGTACTACAGACTACTGCCTTACGAAGCGATTGATTCATTTTTTATTACTGCATCATATGGATGGTATATGTAAGTATATTTAAAGAAACAATATGATATAATTATCATTATATAAATATAATATAAAAATTACCTTCTTTCCATAATAATCGCTAAAAAATGGAAATATTACTCATGTTGTGATGAACCAACCCATGTTTCCCTCAAACCCGACACCCAACCTATTCTATCACATACCTGAAGGGAGTTACTGATCCCCATAGGCTAGAGAAAATCACCTAGGCATCAAAAAAACACAATAGAGGGAAAAATTTATCCTAAATTGAATAACCACATGGTATACATATATAAATCAAGAAATAAACAACAAAATACTAACAAATACATATTCCATAACTGTAAGGAAACATAAGAAATAGACAACAGAAAAAGTATAAAATAGCTCCAAGATAAGTCCAACAGAAGAGGACTAAAAACCAAAAAGCCACTCCAAATGATGGTATGGATGAACCCCCATCATCCCACCACTAGCTACCCAACCAACTGATCTAAACCCCGCTGCCTCACTGTAGTGAATTTCCTTTCCCTAAACTAGAAGACAAACAAAGGTCGGTGCACCACAAAAAAGGTGTTCAGGGTGTGAGCTAATAGGACTAGTACAATCCCACCTAGGTGTTCCATAAAAAGTCTCTATATAACAAATCCAGTATGATTATTTTAAATAAAAGCATGTCATGATAATTAGTAAAGAAGTTTTATAGAAAACATGGTAAACATTTACCCTTTTCCACAATTCTAAATGAAATAAGGTATATCAGTTTCAAAGAATATTTTCCACATCTGTTTTCACAGGCATAAACATGGATATCAAGGCTAACATAGAAATCAAAAAAAATACAAAACAAAAGAACAAGTATCAAAACACAAAGGAATACTATAGGTCCGGGCTGAAAACTGCTTGTACCACAATAATCAAGTACACAAATCCAATCCTAGAACACATGCCTAGGAAGCAGAGGAATACCCTAGGAGTAAACCCCCAAAATGTCAATATTGGTCCCCTAGAACAACAAGCATATGAAATAGAGGAATACCCTGAGACAAACCTCTTTGATGAAAACAAAAAATGGATGATGTACCCAAGCTAAAACTTCTATTTAAGTACCCAAGGTAACCCATGTGATCGTTTTCACAATCCATTTTTAATTATTTGGAAAACCATTCAAAACCATTTTACAATCCATTTTATTTACCAATAACCAGGTAAAAACCATTTTTCATTGAAAAATCATTTTAATCACACCCAAAAAAATCATGCCAATCTTTTATTTTGAATCTTTTTGTAAATTAAAATAAGAAATTTTATTATTATAAGATATATATGGAACCACCTACCATAAAAATCGGATCTGACACACCCATAATGTAATAAAACATCAAAAAAACCCAACAACGTCAATGAAGGACCTAGAATCAAATCCACATCAAGATTGATTAAATTTAGAATACAAGGGGTTGACGGATGAGAGGAAACTCACATACCTCAAAGAATAATTCCTGACACACCACGACCAATGGAAGAAAAGTCCTTTAAAATTAGATCACACAATGGATCTAGAAGAAACAAAGAATAACTACCAACATTAAACCAAAGGATCTGATAATACAACCCTAAGGAATTACCTCGATAAAAAGCAACAAAGAAACAAAAGGAAAAATTACCTATAGTGAGGCACCATGATCAAAATGGAGATCAGACATTGAAAAGATCAATATAGAAGAGGTTGGGTCTCAAAAAATGCTCCAGAACTACCTTAGCTTGAGATCCACAAATAACCGGTGAAGGAATTGAAAAAAATAGCTGCATGCTGTCTTTAAAAATTGGACATGGTCCGTTACATGATGTGTAACCTAGCTTCAAGACATGTAACTACCACACCCCACATACACTGAAAAACCATTTCCTTAGATTAAAAATATATCATTTAAACCATACACGGTGTGTAATAATCATTCAAGACATGTACTAGTTCACAGAATGATATTTCCTTTCATGACTTATATCCAGTGCTAATTACATGGTGTGTAACATAGTTACCCAATTTGTAACTATTTTTCATCTTGAAAAAATGAATGGTTAATAGAGAAATTAAAAAAAATATTTCAATTCACTATTATTGTTATCCTCCCAATCTCAAAGGAGGGTAATGACATGATGAGGTAAAGGGAGTACCTGATAAAATGGTAACGAGATGTTACAAACTCCCCACTATAAAGAATTTTCGTCCCTAGGAAGACATGTGGAAGATGTAATTCTCAGAAATAGATAAGGCCACTTCTCCTTCATTAGCGACTCATATTCCCTAGTATCATGAGAATCATTTCCTCATTTCCATAGAACTATGACCAACCAAATCCACTTCCCATGAAAGACTTTCATTTGAGAGTCAACGATCTCAACAGTTCTTACAAAATAGAATCACATGGCTCTAACTCAATTTATTCCCAACTCATAACATGAGAGGGATCAAGGTGACACTTCCTGATCTTAGATATGTGGAAAAAATCATGAATATTTTTCAACTGAATTGTAAATGTGAACCAATAAGCAACCTGTCCGAGCTGTTCAGTAATCTCAAATGGTCCAACATATATTAGAGCCAACATTCCTAGTTTTCCAAGAAGACAGTGACCCAAATGAGGATAAAATCTCAAGAATACCCAGTCATGTATGGAAAACTCCAAAGGAAGACTCTGGTGATCTTCATAGGATTTCTTTCGACTCTGGGTTGTATCCAGACGTCGTCGTACGTCCTGAATCTTTGAGGACGTTTCTTAAACCAAACATGGTCTAACTAAAGATACTTAACCCACCTCTACCCAACTAAGAGGTGATCTGCATGGGTGACCATAAAAAACCTCAAAGGGATCTATTCTGATTGAATATTGATAACAATTTTTATAAAAAAACTCAACCAGTCCTATATGGCTATCCCATGATTCTATGAAATCCAAGATGCAGGTGAAAATCGTATCCTCTATGATTTGAATTACACACTCCATATGACCATCTGTTTGTGGATGGTAAGATGTACTCAACTTTATATGAGTTCCAATTTACTATAGGAGACTCCTCTTGAACCTTGAGGTAAACCTAGGACCCCTCTCTGAAACAATGGTAGAAGGAATCCCATGTAACCTCAAAATCTCTTTCACATACAGCTTACCCAGATCTCCAATCTTAGTGGTGTCTCTGATCGAAATAAAATGAGAATACTTCGTAAATCGATCAACAACCACCTAGAAATCATTCTTACCTTGGTGTATTTATGGAAATACAACTACAAAATCCATGGATACCTTGTCCCATTTCCAAACCATCACCGGAAGAGGATGAAGAAAACCAGAAGGTTTCAAGTGCTCTGCCTTTATCCATTGGTAGGTGTAATAGTTGGACACATAATATGCAAGGTCATGCTTCATACCCGTCCACCAGAATCTTCTTATCATATCATAATACATCTTCATATTTCCCTAATTTATGAACCATGAAGTGCTGTGACAATCAAAAAAGACTGAACTCCTCATAGATTCAGGGACGAAAATCCTTTTCCCAAAGTGAAGCATACCATCTGAAGAAAGAGACCAACCAGAAATGGTCTCCCCACCAAAATGGCTTTCTAAAAATTTAATAAACTCATTATCCTACTGGTGAGTATGAAAGAATGGATCCATGAGAGATGATGACCACTGAACACTAGTTAAAACTATACATGAAACATCCTCATGAGTATCCAAGTGCAACTGAGAAAAAATCCCCATGAGATTCCAATCTTCCTTTGATTCCAAAACAGTATGTGGTAGTACTTTCCTGCTAGGATCATTTGAAAAAACATTTCCCTTCCCTAGGGTGTAGAAAATATCAAAGTCGAAAAATATGAAGGAATTATAGGCATCAACTCTACCTAAAATTTAATTCTTTTTGAGAAAAGATATAACTCAGAATCTTATGATTTGAGAATACTGTGAACCTTTCCCGAAAAAGATAGGACCGCCAACACTTAAGCGCATGTATGAGTGGAGAAAGCTCTAAATCATGAGTGATGGAATTTTTCTCATGCAGTAGAAGTTGATGATATCTATAAGCTACCAAATTATAATCTTTCATAAGAATTCATCCCGAACTAGTTCCCAAAGCATCCCAAAACACAATATATCCTTTACCGGGATCAGGTAAGATTATAATAGGAGCCAATGTCAGAAGCCTTTTTAGTTCATAGAAATAAGTCTGAAACATTAAATCCCAGGTGAATTTCACCACTTTTCTGGCGAGGTAAGTAAAAGGTGACATCATATTAGATAAATACCTGATGAACCATCGGTAGTATCCAATAAGACTAAGGAAGCTCCTGATTTAAATAAATTCTGTGGTTCCTTCAATGACAAAAAAACTTTTACCTTCTTTGGATCAACTGATAAGTCATTCTAAGAAATTATATACCCTAAGAACTTCAATTATTGAATCCATAAACTTCATTTTTAAATCCTTCTATAAAAATGGCGATTTCTCATAATTTTCAAGACCAAACTCAGATGGTGCTCATGCTCATGCTCGTTTTTTGAATAAACCAGAATATCATCCACAAACACTACCACAAAGGTGTCGAAATGTTGTTGGAATATCTGATTCATCAAAACCATAAAAACTACAGGAGCATTAGTCAGACCAAAAGGCATTAGAAGAAATTTATAATTTTTTCACCTGCTTCTAAAGACCGTCCTTTTTATATAAAACTCTCGAAACCTGAGCTGATGGTAACCCAACTGAAGATTGATCTTCGAAAACCACCTTTACCCATTTACCTGATAAAACAGATCATCCACACGGGGAAAATGATATTTTTATTCTTAATAGTTACCTAGTTCAACTTCCAATAGTAGAAACATAATCAAAGTGAACCATCTTCTTTCTTGGAAAATATAACAGGGACTGCCTAAGGTGAAAGTCTAGGGTAAACAAAACCTTTTTATAATAGACTTTCCAACTAAATCTTGAGCTCTTTTAGATCTGTTGGTGCAATACAATATGAAATTATCGATATCAGCTGTGTACCTGACACCAGTTAAATCGTAAACTCTACCCCTATCTCTTTAGAGGAAGACCAGAGTAATAATATAGGAGAACTTTAGGAATGTCTCAAACAGTAATGGGAAGATCATTAATAGAAGAAACACCATCTTCCTCAAATTCAAAAACAACCAACAAACTCCTGAGCTCTAGGAGGGAAGGTCCTGCACGACCCGACCTTAGGTCCCACTCCCTCTGAAACACATGAGAGCTCCCATCAGTAGTAAGAAATGAAACAAAATGATGATAACAATCAAACTCATCTAAATGAGAGAAAATCCAATCAATACCCATGACGATGTCAAATAGATCTAGATCAAGAACAATAAAATACCAGACCAACTCTATATTATCTTTCATTAATGAATATAGAACCCTTAACCCTTGCTCTTTCCTCATACCAATAGGTGTTTCTAACTCCATTTTAAAAGTCATAAGTTCCATAGGAAGTTTAAGAACATTAATAAATCATAAATATATAAACAATTTAGAGGCACTAGTATCAAATAATCAAATTTATAGTGAAGATTAAATAAGGATAGTACCTCTCACTATTGTCAGACATGCATCAAATTCTGCTAGACACTCATCTACTATGTGAAAATGCTTCACTCCTGCGGCCTATGGATAGAGCCATCTAGTCTTTAAAAATTATGAATGCACCATAGTAGCCTTTAGAGCCAATGAACCCTGACCATAAAAAGGTGTAGTCATATCCTGACATAATCACTGTATATGACTAACAAGTCCCCAACTATTACACATATTCACAGGCATAGGACAAGAATGTCTAGTGTTTCCTTCATTTCCACACTGATAACAAGTCAGAGGCACACTTCCAGCGGTGAAATATGGTGCATATGAGGATCTCTGCTGAGACCCATCTCCACCAATTTTGTGATGATCCTTCCACATTCAATTCTTCCCATGCATGCCACTAAAGTTTCCACCCAATGGAAGAGAAGAGGTGGAAAATCCAACTTTCCTTCCATATTAATTTCTACAATCAAAACTATGTCTACTATCTTTGTATAGGTAGAAAGTTTAAGCATAAACAACAATGATCTGATATCTAGTCTCAAACCTTACATGCACTTATGTGCCTTCAGGTTTTCATTCTTTACTATGTTTGCAGCAAAACAGATAAAGTCAAAAAATTAGTTGGTGTACACCGATACCGAATTCTCTCCCTACTATAATGATAGGAACTCCAAATACTTTTCCAGAATTATAAACTCTAGAAAAAAATACTAAGAGAATATTGTTTTGAAACCCTTCCAATCCAAGTCTATATGCCTATTTGATTGGACCATAGAATCCCACAATCTATTGTCGGATCCCTCGAGTATGAAAGCCACACACTTCAACTTGATATTCTCAGGTGTCTCTAGAAAGTCAAATATTCGACTGATATTATTCAGCCAATCCTCCACCACCACAGGTTTAGTCTTCCCTATAAAGGACATTGGATTCTCATGTAAGAACTCCTCTGATTGATCTCTCTCTCCTCTAGCTCCTGGATGTACCTCAACCACTGTGTTCTAAACTCATGGAACATCCTAATCAACAACACATACTATCCATATGATAGTCTCGATGAGGTTCTGATCTATTGGTGGGTTACCTTGAGGAGAATCAACTACACCTTCCTAAGAAACTCATGGAATATGTCTTGAAGGTATACCGCTGCACACCGATACACCATAATGACAAGACAATAGAACAAATCTCAGTTCAAAATAGAAAAACCATAATGAAAAACTGATATTTTTAAAACAAAAACCAATACTGGTGATACACATCCCAACTTCCCATGGAAACTTGAGTCTTGTTATAAATAGAGTTGGTCAGGAACTTATCGCAACATACCTCTCAAGTCTTGAAAATCCTATATCCATTCTAACAGATGTCCCAAGACATGAACTCTTGAGGATATACCCCCTCTAATATTAAACTATGAAGAACCGACCGAGATTTCCCTCAAACCCTACACCCGACCAATTCCATCCCAAACCCTAAGGGTGCACTTGATCCCCATGGGTTGGCGATAAGAACCTGAGCATCAAACAACACAACAGAGAGAACAATTTCTCCCAACCTGAACAATCACATGTCATATATATATAAAGCAATAAAGAAACAACTTAAGACTAATTAATACATATGCCATAACTCTGAGGAAATAACAGAAATAGACAACAAAAAAAGTATCCAAAAACTCTAAGAAAATTCCAACAATAAATGACTAAAAACCAAACAGCTACTCCAAATGATGGTATGGACGAACCCCCACAATCTCACCACCAGCTACCAAACTAGCTGACCCGAACCCTACCACCTCATTGCACTAACTTTAATTTACCTACACTAGAACATAATGTTCTAGGCACTGCCGAAGAGGTGTGTAGGGTGTGAGATAATAGGCTCAGTAGGATCCCACCCAAGTGTTCAATAACAAGTCTCTATAAAAAAATTCCTATATGCTCATTTTAAACAAAAACATGGCATGATAAGCAGTAATGAAATTTTATAGAAAACATGGTAAACATTTCCCTTTTTTACACAGTTCTAATCAAAATCAGGTATATCAATTTCAAAGCATATTTTCCATATCAGTTTTCACAAGAATAAATATGCATATCAAGTCTATCTCATAAAGTCAAGCATACAAAACAAAATTATTGGAATCACAGCACCAAGGAATAATAAAGGTCCAGGCCACAGACTACATGTACCATAATAATCAAGTGCACATATCTGATCCTAGAACACATGCCTAGGAAGTAGAGGAATAACCCATGAGTAAACCCCCCAAAATATTAATATCGGTCCCCTAGAATAACAGGCTTATGAAATAGAATAATACCCCAAGAAAAAACTCCTTGATAATCACAAAAAAATGGACAATGGACCCAAGCTAGACTTTTCACCTAAGTTACCAAGGTAACCCATGTGATATTTTTCATAACCCCCTTTTAATTCTTTGTAAAACCACTAAAAACCATTTTACAATCAATTTAATTTACCAATAACCAGGAAAATACCATTTTTATTGAAAACCCTTTTCTATCAAAACAAAAACAATAATGCCAATATTTTATTTTGAATAAATTTTTAAATAAAAAACGAAGGTTTATTATCATATTCTAGTTATGAAACCACCTAACTCAAAATTTGTGACACACGCACCCACAATGGAATCCAAAGTCAATGAAACCCAAAAACATCAACAAAGTCCCTATAATAAAATCCACATCAATATTGATTCAATTTATAAGACAAGGGGTCAGCGGAAGAGAGGAAACTCACATACATCAAAGATGATTGTCCACCACACCTTGACCAATGGAATAAAAGGCCATCAGAAATAGATCATACAGTAGATCTTGAAGAAACCAAGAAGAACTACCAACATTAAACCAAAGGATTTGATTACTTAACCCTAAGGTACCACCATGATCAAAATAAACAAAGAAACAGAAGGAAAACTTACCTGGAGAGACACATCATGATCTCAATAGAGATTGGATGATGAGAAAATTGATCTAGAAGGGGACGAGTCTCTAAAAAATGTGCTAAAACTACCTTAGGTCAAGAGCCATGAATAACCGGTGAAGGAATTTAAACAAAACAGCCACACACTGTCTTTAAAAACTGGACATGGTCCATTACATGATATGTAACACCGGTTCATTATGTGTAAATACCATGTAACACATAATCCAAAAAAACCATTACCTTGTATTAAAAATCCATCATTTATACCATAGACGACGTGTAATCACCATTCACAATGTGAACCAGTTCCCAACGTGTAACTGTTCTGGAGCCTGTACAAATGAATAGTTATTAGTGAAAGTCCAAAAAATCATTAAATTCACTATTATAGGTATACTACGAATATTAAAGGATGGTAAAACCATGATGAGGTCAAGGGAGTACCTGATAAAAGGGTAATGTGATGTTACACATGTGTACATACGACCTACCGTATCCTTGATTGTAACATAGTTCATTTTTCATAAAAATCCTTCATTATAGTTTTTAAAAGTATAATTTATGTTTAAATATGATAATTATATCATTATTATTATTTTTTAAATTATTAAATATTAATCTCTTTGACCTTAGTCAACTTTTGAAAGTGATTTTGGATATATGATCCAAATATCATCAAAACATCTGACTTGAGCCTAAATGATTAAGTAATTAAATATAACATCATAATAAATAAAATAAATGGAATAATAAACTTGAAAAAGATTATTAGGTAAGTAAATAATTAACATAATCTTATTATCAAGAAGTAAATGAACACACATGATGAATCTGGAACAAGGTAAGGGATCTCTCTAAACCATGTTTTTTCGAGTTATGAACATTATATATATAACTCAAATTCCATCTATTTACTGTTATGGAATGGTTTTAAATTCTATATATATGTATCTCAAATATATACCTATCTTATTATCCTTTCCATTGATGGGTTAATACATTATTTATGTTCATTTCTCAAATTCCTTCATTATGAAATTTCCTTTGATTATGAAACTAGGCAAGAGTATGAAACACATTTTATTTCCATGGGTAACTCTTTTGTTATGAATTATGATTGATTTCATTTTTGTGGAACACATAAATCATGAACATGATATTATAAGCAGACCCATATAATTATCAAATGCATAGGGTAAAGATCTAGTCTCATGAGACATCCTATATGAGATTAGGGAGTAAACCCGATCCATTATGGGACTTTTTCTACCATGTGATATTGTTTGAGAAGTTAAACTTGAATCATGTTTTATATAATTTTATATGTTTCTCCCACATTTCTTATGTTACCATGATCTTATGATACCATGTTCTTTATATTATTATTTAATGCGATTACTCAGAGCCTTCTCTTTTATGATATGATGTGGTACCTTTGACTCACACATTATGTTTCCTTATCATTTTTATTCCCTTATTAGGTTCTTTAGATCACCACATTACTTTATATATTTACTAGGTTATCCTATGAATTTTTATGAGGTAAAACGGATTTATGAGCTCATTATAGAGAATAGAATAATTATTTCACATTTTTGGGTTCATTTTGATATATCATGAACCTAGTATTCTAAATAGACTAAGTCTCATAATCTTTGGGTTGTAATTATTTTATTTTTATGTTAAAAATCATGAAATAAAATATGTAAAAGGCTAGGGTCTCTATATAATATTTATGGTTCATAAATCCTTAACACTTTTAGGATATATAGAAAAACCTTTATCAAACCCATTCACATTATTGAAACATTTCCATTAATAATAATATAATTAATTCCATAACTAGAACAATCCTGAAGAAAACTTCCAGTTTGTACAAGTCATTAGTAAACTCAATAATATTGAGAATATGAGCTGAGATTAAATTTATTTAGGTTATTTTACATATAATTACTTTGTAAACTTGAATGAATCGTTTTATTCTTTACTTTATCATCTATATTCAAGTGTTGAACACCTTTAATGATTGGTTTCTCAGGAAGGTTTTCTCCAACACCTATAATTTCTCTTACTTATGATATTTTTCTAAGTTTCTAGTCTTAGGTGTTTCTTAGATTAATATTCTCTTATTAAAGGATTATTTTCAAAATTATGTTTGATGATAATTATTATATTCTTCTATAATATATGTTTTTATTAAATGAGTATAATGTTTTATAAATATTTAATAAGTATTTTTTATTAAATGTTTTCTCACTAAAATGATAACCCCTTTTAAAATTAATTATATCCATTAGTGGTCCAAGGGACATCACATCACTCCCACGGGATAAACTCAACTCTATTCCTCTAGTAACCTAATCATATTATGATCAAACAGCTAAGTTTAACCCAAATAAAACAAAAATAATAGAAACCTAATCCTATCAGGATCACCCATTAATTTATTTCCCTAAAAAAGATAATCTAGGGGCACCCAATTTTGATACATCCTGCCCAGTTGGATGATCAAGGTATTTACATTTTCTTCTCTAAGTGGAATCTAACACTTAATTATTTTTAAAGGGGATTTAATATCACCACATTATCTCATGTTAATACCTTTACATATATGAATTCTTATAATGATTTTTTTTGGAATCCTATTCCTTCAACTAAAACAATATTTTCAAACCATATTGTTTTGAAACTCTTTACACAACTCATATTTTATATTACTAACCCAAATTAAGTGTTAACTATATTCATACATATCAAAATATATCCCATGCACAAGGTACATGAATCATTTTCATGTAAAAATATATAATTATATAAAATCAATAATCTCTACATGAGTAAGCCTAGAGACATAGATAATCAACCCTCACTTTTCTAGACAAGGCATAAGACTCCGGGTTAGTGAGCAATCAAATCCAAAGTCCCTATACCCACCAATAACTTACTAAAGTGAGAAACAAATTCCATCATAACTATAAAACATAATATTTATAAACCATAGTTAACTACTTAATTAAATCTCATGAATCAATATAATCCAAATTCAAGATAGAAGAAAACTAAATCAGTTATCATACCTACCATGAATCTACATATATACTTGTATGATAATATATAAAAGTAGTTTAACAAATTTAAACTAAAGTATACACCTAAAAATTCATAATATTATCATTATACTCATGAATAAAGTAGGGAATAAATTTTAAATAAATTAATAATTAACATATTTGAACATTAGATAAACATTTTTGAACAATTTATAAATAACGTTATTATAAAAAAATTATAATTAAACATGAATTACAAACATTCCATATTTAAATAAATATAAAAAATTATATTTATATCTAATATTAACTCCTTGATATTACTCATTATATGTAATTTACTTTAATCATACGATATTAAATGAAATATAAACATTTTATATTATAATTCTATCATGTAAAAACTTTACATAATCTAAGTATCATAAATTTAATATTATTTAAACCTTGATAAATAATCAAATAAAATTTTTTGTGGTCTAAATAATTTATCAAATAAGGTCTTTAATTTGAATTATTCAAATTAAAAAATTATAAAAAATTCATAATTAAAATATAAACACCTTTATATTGTGGCCTTAACTTGTAATTTGTAATCATTTTATAAATTATAAATTATACTTATAATTTCAATATAAAAAATTCATATCAAAATCAAAATTCATACCATATAACTTGAAAATTTTATATCAATAATAAAAAAATAATATTATGGTATATTTAATAAATGTTTTAAAAACATTTAAATAATTAATTATAACTTTTTTATAATTAATTAATTTATAGATAACTTTAAATATTAATAAATCTCCCATTTTATATTTTTCCAAAATTATAAAAATATTATAAATTATTCAATGAAATCCATAATTTTGGAAAAACATATTTTTCCTTATAATTCATATTTAACAACTCGCCCTTATACCATTAGTCATGAAATAAAATTAATAGAGGGGATTTCATAAGGAAACCCCGAAATAGGAAGGTTTTATGAGATTAATTCACATGGGGAAAGACCATGACTTACATTAAGGGTTTTCATAAGGAGAGCTGTAGTGCACACAAATATTTCTTGAGAATAACTAGCATTAATCTCACATAATATGAGAAATCACACCTTATGATAAAGGCATGGGTAATATTAAACTAGTCACATAGGGACTTATGTTGAGTGAGTGAGAGGGCCTATGTAGTCTGATAAAGTGAACACAACTTATGTAGAATCAATCTTCACTAGCTCACATCTAATTAAACCATATTTTAAATAAGGCGATAAATCAAGATATTTAACCTTCGTAATAATACACGAGTTCCAGTGTAGGGTTTAACCCTGCACATGCGTAGGATTAACGAATTATGATATGAATTCACATCATATTAACTATGTTTTCATGACATTTACCATGAGTTACTTTTATATGTGATATGACTCATGTAAGAATAATCCATTTCTTATTATAAATTATGATACCCATACATACATCTCCCAATCATATTTAATAAACACACTAAATCATTGATGATGATTCAATTCTATGTTTTAGAAACAATGTTTGAAACTCTATTTTGATAAAACAATTTCATGATTCAAATAGAATGGATAGGATCTTAAACCACTATTGGGGAAAGAAAACATACCCTCATATAAACAAATCTAGTGTGACATCCATATGAACATTTAAAAACACTTCATTTTCCCAACTCATAGTATATGAAACTCTTTACATAAATAATGAACCAATTTGGTGGAGGGACACACTTTGTCACTGCTCATGCATAAAAGTTACTAGGAATCAGTTAACTATTTAATATTTAATCTGATACCTCTTACATGTTTCTTAGGATTAAACAACACTCAATAAACACAAAATAATAAAAAGAGACTATAACAATTATCTCTATGCAAGATAACCCGAATCCATGTATACTGTCTATGAAGATAAAAAACGCATGTATCACTGAGTTTCCTCTTCATCTTTGTCCATTATACTGTAAGAAGATCACATAAAGGCATCAAAAATATATCCATCACCCTTGGTGTATCCACAATCCATATTGAATCACTCGACACTCGAGTGGGTCCATCTCATCACCCATGACATGCTAGTGCCTCGTCAAGGATAAGGGAGAAACAAAAAGAGAGTTATGAACTGAGGGACTATTGGCTATGAAATTATAACCTATATCATAATGATTTAACCTCCATTTATATCCTTCCAGGATTATCCTAAAACATGCATGCATTTTCTCATTCATTTATAAAGTATGAGTAAATGGATCATAATTAAAACCTTTGTAACTTTGATTCATAATGAATCTCCCATTTGTTAATGATAGCTATTATATGAGACAATTCCCAAGAGAAAACACTTATCACTTGAGTTCCAAAGGTACTGACATGATTTTTGATATTCCCACTGGCTAGTCAAACCATATTCCTTTGGTTTATAAATGTCATAATATATAACATGCTCATGTTGTACAATATGATATGGAATACACATATATTATATGTGTAATGATCCCCAATCAACTAACCTTGTAACCACCTATGACCATTTTATTTATAATCCCATACTAGTATCATTCACAACCCATAGACACATGGGAAGAACTATCCATTTCTATACTGATTTTTATTCCACCTATCCCACAGATTAAACCCATGACCTCTAGTATAACAACTAACCTAGAAATTCCATGAGTACCACTAGGTTAGTGGCACTCATAACAATACCTTGTTAGATTTTATTCTTAAGGTCATGGGATCTATCTATGTGGGAGGTGGAATAAAACTAATTATAGCAGGGTATAGTTTATACTGCATGTCTATGGCTTGTGACTGATAGTGGAATGGGATCCAAAGTGTTTGGGATATAAGTGGTCAAAAAAGTTATCCAATAGGGGATTGTTACATAAAAATTCACATTTTTATGTAACAATACATGGTAGGATACCTTTTCAACCACCTATAATGAAATCACATAGGATCATATATTATTATCGATCATGACCCAAATACACATGGAAAAACCATCCATACCATATAGGGTTTTATTCTCCCCATAAAACTCAAACCCATTACCTATGAAATAACAACCAATTGAAAATTTTCTATGAGTATCAAAGTTTTAAATAAAACTTTTTAGCCACCTATGACCCAAGAATGTAGGATCTGACACCAGTATCGACCATGAACCAATGACATGGGGAAAGTTTTGTCTCCTAGAATATGATGTTTTATTCAACCATCCTTGCATCTCAAACCCATGACCAATGGAATAATATCAAACTAGGAAATTCTGTAATAACTATTGGGTGCTTCTCAGTTGGCTGTTATCCTAGAGGTCATGAGTTTAGGCTCTGAAAGAAAATAAAAATCCCTATATGGCATGGGATAGTTCCTTCCATGTGTGTTTTGGTCATAGATGATATCAGTATAGGATTCTATGTGCTTGGTCTATATGTTCTTAAAAATTTATTTGACTGGGGATTGTTATAATTTTATTCTTTAAATAATGGATTTTTTAACCAATTAAAAAAATTAAAACATCCCTCATAAAATGAAGTGATTCTGTTATTTTCTCTTGAGTGGAGTATTTCAATGGAGAATTAAACGAAATAAAGAGTTGGAAACAACAATATATAGTGATTCAGAGCTCAAATATCCCATATTACACCCCATTAATACTCTCTCTACGATCTTGGTGATTTTATTAATCAAGTCCTTTTATCTAAAGACCACAATAATTAAGTGTAGGTAGTTAAAACCCAAGCAAAAATATTTTACAAGGATTATAGGTTATTTCAATAGAAACCTCAAAAACTAAGTATAGGTAGTTAAAAAATATTCCAAAACTTAATAAGATAAGTTTAAACTCTATCCATAACTTAGTCTGAGAAACTGACACTCTAGTTGAAGCAGTATGAGAAACAGAAAGGCTGACATGTTCTTCATCTCATAGTTACAGAAAAAAATGATAGATTAATATGATCTTAAATATCACACAAAATATCCAATATGATTCTAAATTATTTTAGGATTCCAATTTATTATTTTGGTATAAATAAAATAATGATAAAATTAATTTGTTCGTCAAGGGTATCATCGTGTTATCATCATTGTCATTCTTTGCCGTCATTTTCATTATCTATTTATAATGGACTATTTTTTCATTGTATAATTAATCTTCTTCTATAATTATTTGAAAATAATAATTTATTGAAAATGATTTCATGAATTTCTCTATGACATTCGAATGGATGTTGTAATTTTTTGAAAATATATTCTGAAAAAAATAACTCAAATAGATAATAAAAATATTTGAACTATCTGAATGATCCATTAGATTTCCAAGATATAATAAATAAAATTCTCCATAATAATATCTATCAATAATTTTCATAGAATAAATTGAATAGAATATATCTATTGAAATATTTGAATTTTAATTTCAATGTACGTTCAATAATTATGTCTATAGTAATTTCTATTATAATTTCTGTCAAACATGTAATAAATGGATGACCTTCAAAATAAATAATTTTCATATATCTCTTTACCTTAAATTTACTTATATATAAACCCCTTTTCTAATTTTTAAAAATAAAAGTAATATTTTTAAAATTAAATTTTTAATTTTAAAATAAGTTTCCATAAAAAATCCTCCATGCAATAAAAAACATCATATGAAATAAATATTTTGACTCAGAAAACTAAATTTATTCTTCTTAGAGAACTTAATTAAAATAACCAATTCTTCCATAATTTATGCATCTTTGAAATTCAAATAATTATATTTTAATTTTAATATTTCCTTTTATAATTATAGCCTTAATAAATGATCATAATTTACCTTCCATAATTCTGAAAATTCATAGCACACTGATATTAAAAGATTTGGTTTTTTTAACATATAAAAATATTATTCAGTTTATGTTCCAGTTTACTTTTATTTATATAATTTTAAGATATTTAAAATGGATCAAATATCCCCTCAATCTAAATTCTATAACTTAAGATTTCAAAAAATAAACTGTAGCTAACAAAATATGGAAACTGCATAATGTTTTACCCACTTTGATGAATTTTTAGAGCATCCAAATGACCATTTAATCGTTCCATATTCTTTTTTGAAATTAATATAAATGTTTTGATCATCCATTAGACCATGCTTCATGAAATTTTTATATCTATATCTCATGTAATCATTGAAACAATAAAGAAAACTACAATATGAAAACTATTGTATAATATTAAACCTTCAGTTACATTAGGCCAAAAAACTGAATATCAGATGAATTATTTTACCTTCACTATACTCTAAGAAATAATAAATAAATTTATTATATTTTAAAATAAATATGATATGTAATATTCCTAGCACATTAACCCAAGATACTATTAAAATATAGTAGTCAAATAAATCTAAAATCCACTGAAATATAGTTTTTAATTTCTATATCTAATTAAACCAATGATAGGAAACATAACTCAACCATGAAATTTGAGAACCAAAAGAATAACAATATTTAAATACATATAAGGTAAAGGGGATAATATAAAAATAAAACCATTCTACAAAAAAATGTAGGGATGCACTCGCTGATGCTCGAACTCAAGACTTCACCAAGTCCCAAAGGGGTAACTACCATTGAACTGCACCTTGAGGGATCCAGAATAATAATAAAGAACCAAAATAATAATAAAAAATATAAATAGTGAATAAAATATGATAAAATATAATATAAATTCAATTATGAACAAAACATTATACATAAAACAATGAAACATTAATTAAATTCAATGATATATATTAAATTTAAAGGTTCAAAATATAATTACATACTTATATTGATGATTAATGTTTTATGGTGGTTATATACTCCATTTTACCTAATATGGTTCATTAAAAAATAATAAAATAAAATTATTTTTATATTCTGTATCCTAAATCGACTTAAATCCAAAATTTACCCATCTTATAAAATATAATTGTAACATCATTATGTGAATATTAATTTTATTTCTATCCTTTAATCTTTAAAAAATGATTAACCCAACTGCTCACATGGTTAAATTCTATTTTTGTTGTTGTTGTGATCTATTTGAGATGTGGACAACCATTTAAGATCAATCAAAATACCCTAAATTAATATTATAAAAATAAAAATCTTATACAAGGATTTCATTATTTAATGATACATTTGATAATAAGTGATATAATTTTATAATGTGAACCTAAAAAATGTCAATTATATTTGTTTTATAGTGTCTTGGTATATAGAAAAGTAAAGTAATGAAGGAATAATATTGAAGCAATTTTGTATTTTATTATATTTTTTATGTGAATAAGCATAATTACATATGTCATATAACTAGAAACAGGAAAATGATTATTTTGATATGATTTATTCGGGAAGTAAGAATGATAATCCTAATCGAATTGAAAATTTAATTGAAAGAGAAAAAAATATTTTATAGATTGCATGAAACAACATTTATGTGAGAAGTTAAATGTTTATCCATGATGAGACCACATAAAATATATGAAATTAACTTCTTTCCAACATTAATATTATCATTTATAAATCAGAAAATCATTGTGAATTGTTGGTTTTTAAATGTCTATTTTTTTTAATATTGAAATTTTAAGATATATAAGCATGTCTATCTATCTATCAAGTACTCATTGTTCTTTCTCAAATTTTTACTCATTCCATATCACCAATTTTGGCACACTACTAAGAAAATTAATAAAAAAACTATAAGATGAAGGATATTATTCCCTTCAATAGAATGATTTATAACAATCTCCATGTTGCCTCAAGTGTTAGATATGTACAAATATTACTTCTTATATTGATATTTAACACATTAATTCATAATTTTTTTATCTTATACATACATATTTGTGTGTGAATCCTCTATCACTCCATATATATCATTTATATACACTTTTTTACAACATAAACTTTATCTTATAAAGAATATTGATATCTGTATATCACATATCTAAATTATCATTGAAATTCACAAATGTACCTAATTTATTTCTAGTTCAAATATACATTAAATTCATTCATTTTAGTCAAATGGAATGACCCATGATATTTTAAAACTATTATATATCTTATAAAGTAAAGAAAAAGAAATATTGATTCATGATAAACAATCCATAGAGTGGAATTCTCTATCATGGCGTGGACTTCTTTAGTCAAACATCAATATTAAAAGTCATGTACTCCATATAATTATCTTGAAAAGAAAAAGTCTTATCATCCAAGTATATATTATCAATACCATGGTGTTTAACTAATTTCCACAACATAGTCTCATATCTTCCACTATACTATTAATTCTTTCATAATATACTAGAAACTAACCACTTCCCAACATTATCACTTCACACCTTATCTCATTTATTCAAGGATTTTTATACCATCACTTCATGAAAGGACCATTAAACATGATGATACTTACTTTTAATGTTATTTCATATTTGTACTATAAAATAATCATCTATATACAATAAAGTTTATTCCTTTTATATTGTTTTAATATAATAACCATTACTTTTTCATTTTCTAAAATGAATGTTATTCAACAACTTCTATCATATGGTTTAATATAACCATGAATATTTCACCATGAATGGACATGGTGTAATGATTGTTTAAAATATTTAAAATAAAGAGTGTAAATACACATACCAAAACATAATCTTCCTATAAAACACCTCATTCATAATAGATTCATTGAGAACTTATTTCAAAACCATAGTCTCCACTATAGAGTAGTTTTCATCTTATACCAAATTCATATGAATTATTTTATTGAATGTACGAACTAATTCATTAAATCATCCACCATGGAAGTCTTTATTGTTTTAATTTAGAACATAATCCAGTATAATTTTCACAATCACTAAGAATATTTATTAATCACCTTATCATTACAATGAAATGAAAAAACCTACAAATCCCCTCTAAGATATCACATATTTAAGTACTTCAATCCAACCTACCCAGAAATAAGGCAACTATTCCTTTCAACTCATCGCATCCTTTTCCTATAAATCTATTATATATATACAATGATATAAAATACCATTTATTAAAAATAAGTCCAATACACCATTATCTATTGGGTCTAACAATCACCCTTATATATTTTATAAAAAATCTAAAAAAAATAAATTTTATAATAACACTGTACAATCAATATATATTACTCACTATATGACCAGGCCCCATTGGTAAATCACCCAGGTTAGCTATATTTTCGGATGTTCCTCCCTAGGCCAACCACTAATAGGACATGAACTAATGATTAACACCAAGGGGGTATTCATTTGTGATGGGCTTATTCACTAATAAAACCAATAACAATAACACTATCAATATTCCAAAGGAAAATAATATAAATAAATAACACACACACACACACATATATATAAAGAATTTATGTAAAAGTGATTTCACATAAATAAGGTGAACAACATTGTATGTAACTCATGGAATGATAATAATTTATGCCACACCCTCAATGATATTTTTCATAATTTATACATTATCACCAACATGAGTGTTTCAACATAGATCATCACAAGTAAGAGTGTGCATAAAAACCCAATAATACGTCCTTAATGATGGGAAATTATGAACCAAAAATTATGAATTCATAATAATCAAAGAATATAAAATTATAATATATATTCCAAACATAACATATAATTATCACTCAATGATAATTTAGGTCATATATGTGCTAACATAATAATAAATAATTTTAATCTTAAAATCCATCACATACAAGTCTAAATCATCTTTCTAATTTATTACCTAGATCACTATAATTAATTACACTCTAAATAGTTAAACCTGATAGGATTCTTATGAAATAGATATGACGTAAATATATAATGAATATGATTATTTGGGATATAACTTTTTTATGGAAAGGGAATATTATAATAAATATTATGCTACTATATTTTTTAATCATAGTACATATTTATATCATTATGCTTAAAATACTTAAGTATGATTCATGTGTCTTGTCTATGAATGTTTTTTAGTAGTGGAACATTATGTGTTAATATTCAAATATCTTCTACTTAAGCTATCACTGAATAAACTAAATATATTATAAGGTGAAATTCCGGGACAATTATTTGGACGAGGGTTACAAATATTTATTAGTGAAGGAATTTACTCATAACATATGAGTAAATTCATATGTACTCAAGGATAATTCTTGAGGGATATAAAGTATGTTTGAGTCATTGAGATGCATTTTCTATCTTATGTGGTCCTTATCCAATCTCTCTCTAATGATTATATATGTAAATCTCTCTTCTTCATACTAATTTAAATTTGATGGAACTAATAAGACATGTAGTGAAGGATAATCTCTCATAAGAGTCTAAATCATATTTATAATTTTTTACCTATCTATTAGAGATCTTATTCAAGTGCATGATAGAAGAAAATGACAGTGCCAATATTCGGTGATGTGTACTGTAATACCTGGGAAATTATAATAAATAATAAGAATGTTTTATTAGAATGTAATACATTACAATAAAAATTAATAAAATATAAAACTAAGAAATTACATTTATAACAATAACTAAAACTAGTACCATAAAATAAATAAAGATATGAGGAAACACCATAATCTTCTACTCTAGAGGATAATACTTGAAAATGAATAATAAGTATATCAGGAAAATTTATATTATAAACAAAAAAATAAAAATAGGATTAGATATTATAGATATGGTAAAGATATGAATGATATTAGGATGTTATAATGAAGAGTATATATAAGGGTAATATGGTCATTAGAATTTGACTGTTGAAAATATGAGCTTTATAATAGTAATGTAACAGTTATTCATGCAAGTTTCCAGTGAATTGAATAAAATAATTTTATAATAAAATAATTAATAATTAAATAAATGTATATTAATTAATTAATATTAATATAATTAAAAATATATTACTTACAACTAAAAATAAAATTTATTTTAAGAAAGAGTTTCTAAATTTTTGGCACCAAACATATGATTTTGAAATAAAAGAATTTTTGTTTAAAAATTAATATTATTATATAAAGTAAATTATTTTCAAAAAAATGAAATTAAATTTGAAACGACCACATCAAAATTATCTAAAGGTTAATTTTTCAAAATTTTCATATATGATCAAATTTTTCTCTAAATAGTAAAATACGATAAGCGTAGAATGTATGTATTATGACAAAATTATGTTGTATAAATGATGAAATAATTAATATGATTGAAAATATGATGAAAATTTAATTATTTTATAAATATAATGTATTTTAATTAATTAAATTTATTTTCTAATCCTATAAATAACTTTCCAAATTCTAAAATGGAAATATAGTTTTTAAAAACAAAACCTTGTTTAAAAATTATATCCCCATAGTCAAAGTAATATAATATAGTGAATTTTAATTTTAAACTCAAATATGTCAAAAAAATTAAATTTAAAAAATCATATTTCAAAACTGTGGGTAAGCTAATGGGTTTTCATTTTCCACAACCTATATTTCCACAGACTATGTTTAAAAAATTAATAAACAATACTCACTCATTTTATATAAATAACCACTAATCCTCCCCTTAAGATTCAATAAAAATACATTTATCATGAATAACCCCTCATTTAATCTCTAAAAAATCCCTTCAAGGAGTTTATAAGGTTATAAGGATCCTTTCTCAAGCACTAAGAACCTACTTTGCAAGGTAAGGGTAATAAACCTCTTCTACTTATTTAATTGTGTTATTATTTACAATTCATTTTTCATTTCATCATGAAATGTTTTTATTACTTACTTATATAAATTCCTTAATATATTATAAATGAGATATTACCATTCCCTCTCAATATAATAAATTCATAAGATGTTATAAGGTACAAACATTCCCATAGCTATAAAACCATCCTAAATTTTTGTAAAGAAAATAGTATGTGGTTTTCCTATTAATAAAACATTAGTATAGATTCAAATAAGTGGATATGAATCTAGAATATATGCACCTAGGGGTAATAAACCTAAAAATTATATTTGGGTATTAACTCGATCTTTACTTGGTGCACAATAAGTAGAGATTATTGTACACATGGATTAAAAATCTCAAGGGATATGTTATGGATGATTCAAATCATAGTTAGAAACCATAATGAAGGATTTGATTATATTAATATGGGTATTTATCCATAATTTCTTTGGTCTCCCACAATTTCAAACACATTATTTCTAATTATTAACCACATTGACAATAACACTTTTTATAAAGCACCCAATAACTATAAATCCATATTCATCACTTGATAATGGTGATTATTTAAACATCATGAATCCACAATTATTCCCTATATAAGTCAAGGGTATTCACCTAGTTATCCTTATTAATTCATTTACTAGGGAATAATATTGTCATGACCATATATGTAACATCACGACGTGGATGCCACTATCTGGTGCCCCAAGTTGATGGGTTAAATGGCCTCAAGTGCATGTCCTTGAACACCAGAGATTTCTAACTATCATTGAGTGCCTAGGTTGTGTCCATGTGGAGACTATGTGCTTATTTAAAGAGTTTAGTACAATAGATATATATAGTAATATATAAGTGGAGGAAGCATATATAAACAGATAGAATAAAAAAATAGATGCTATAAACACTGGAACAATAGACCGTTGTAGCAGAAGTAGTATAACAATGAATAACAACTCAAGGAACTAATGATAATACTTAAATTATTGAAATTTAATCATATAAAAAATTATGAAAATACATTTCATGACTCTAGAAATATGGAAAATAGGTGTACATATAGTCAAATACAATACATGTATCAAAATATCAAAAAGACCAAAAAGACTATCCCAGATAGCATCATGAGACTCAGATATTCCCGGTGCTCCCATAGTCCAAAGCATAGAAAAAAGTCAAGAAGAAAACTATGGGTGATTTTTCCAATACCTACCTACATCCAAATATTTTGTTCCAGTACCCAACGAGGACCCGAACAAGGTGTGAGATAAAATCCTAGTAGGCCACCACCAACAATGTCTATAACAAATACAGTCTCTCTAATACAAGATATGAATTGTGTAATATATATCACATGTATAAAATAAATTAAATAAGTGAAAAAGGCATATGTGAAATAGGTAAAGAGAATATGTCAAGCCAAACAAGGCTATCTACAAAACAAGGGTCAATCTCCTATATCAAGGTTGTTGTAAAGAAACATGAATAGATACCATGACCAAGTCGTATATCTGGTATATCATATAATCTAAGAAATTTCCAAATAATGTGTATATAATATCAACCATGATTGCACCATATAACCAAGAGTGTTATATCAACCACAATTGAGCCTTATAATCAGAAGTGTCAGACCCCACAAGCCCGAATCCAAGGTATACAAGACCAAAACATCCTTATTGATTCCCAATATCATCTTTATGGAAACTCAGATAGAATTGGAATGAGTTACAAGGATCATGTGAAAAGGTAATTTCCACCAAAATCCCAAAAAAGATGGATCCAAGGGGTAACAAGGCCCAAGGAATCCCACAAAATCAAGACCTAAGGATAAATCTCATCCAAGGCATACAATACCACTATCCAGATCCATAGAAGAATATTCCATGGAATATAATGGAATCAGGATCCAAGTTATACCAACCAAGGAATACACTACCATTTAATTCATCACATTAATTTATCAATTCAAATTCTATAATATCCCACGAGTTCATCCAACTCATATAAACAATTCACATTTAAACAATTAAACAATTAAAATCATGTATAACATAGAAAAGGAGGCAAAACATCTACTTACAACTCATTTAAATTTGATTCAATTATTATGGGATTCCTATAACTAGGAAAGCACACACACACACACACCCCCCCCATAGGTGGTACAAAAAAATCAATGTCAAAGGAACACCCCATGGGTGGACTAGGATGGGGAAACAAACACCAATAGACTCAAAGAAACTAGTGGGAATACCTAACAGGTTTCATTTCATCTAATTCAATTATTCAATTAATTTTAGAGGAACTAAAATAGATATAGGTGTGCAAAATAATGACACATAACTATATAAAACACCAAACCATGAGATAAAGGTACATAACACCTATCGTAGGTCCTTAGTAGAGTGCTCATCCAGTATCAGATTATGATTAGATCAAGATTAGAAGAAAAACAAATCATGGATGAAGAAAATACAAATAGGGAATATTAGATGGAACCTAAATAACTTCATTGATATGAATTCAAATGAATAATGACACAAGATGATCAAATAAATTATAGTCTTGAATCGAAAGATACCGACAACGTTTGATTCCAAGTTTAGATAGAGAAACCACAAACAATCCTACACTTCGGCTTCAAAGAGAGATCCTAAGGGTGTTCCACTACCAACAAATGAAGAATATAAATAAGTTTTAAGTTTTAATATATTTTAGAGGAAAAAGGGTCATTTTACCCAAAGTTACTGGACTACACAGTTTGGCCACATGGTTGCCCAAACCATGCACCAACTTTGTGACCTTCACCAATTAGAGGGGAACCCCACACAGTTAGTGCTCATGATTTTTATAACCATGTGAAAACTATGAAAAACACATATTTTAAAAATTTCATGTGCCTCGCACAGGAATGCGCCTTAGGTTGCATAGTCTTCTTAAATTGTGTGACTTGTATCACCCTACTGTCAAACCTCACATGATTATAGGTAACCATGCAACCTATCCCGCATAGTTTCTCTTAACTATGAGTCTGGTCTTTTTTTCCAAGAAGCAGGGATCCGAGATCTAAAAAATCACCATAAACCTCCTAATACACCCATGATCAAATTGGGAACTCAAAATAGGCCATAAATAAGAATATATAATGGAAAAAAATCTATATCTCATATGAAAACCCGGGATCTTACAACCCCCCTTAAAGAAACTCATTCCCAAATTTCCCTCTCAAGGGTGGTCAATAATCATCCGAGAATAACTATAACCAACAATCATCTACATTTAAACCCCACTCCCAAGTATCATCCTCTAAATAGTCTTGCTACCAAAGCACCTATACTAGAGGAACTGACTATCCACATAGAACCTTCATGCTTCTGTCAATGATACGAATATGATGCACCATAAATGACTCATCTACCTATAACTCCACCTCCTCAATATTCATATTATGATAATATTCTGAGTGGTAATGGTATAGATAAAATACATGGATGATGTAGTTCATGGCTTGATACCTTCGAGGTAACTAAAACTGATATGCTACCGGCCTGACTCTCTCGAAAATCTCGAACAACCCAACATATCAGGGTGAAATCTTACCTTGTCTCTTATTTTTTTCTATGTCCCATCCTCGGTGAGATACAAAAAAAACTAATCCCTGACTTCCAAATCTAGATGTATTTGGTGGTGATAAATATAATATTTATGTTGAGACTGTGTAGTATCCATCCACTTCATGATCAATTGGACCTACTCAGAAGTCTCCTGCATGAGATGTGTTCCTAGTAAAGATGCCTCACCTATCTCTGACCAGAAAGGGGTGATCGATATGTCATATCATTTAAATCCTCAAAAGGTTCCATCTTTATAGTATCCTGATATCTATTGTTGCAGTAAAACTCAACTAGGGGAATATAAATTTCTTAAGAGCCCCCAAAATCCAACGCTCATGCCCACAGTATGTACTTAAGCACCTGTATCACACTCTCTGACTGACCATCAGTCTGAGAGTGGTATTTTGCGCTAAAAGAACATATTTACCCAACACCCTCTGTAAATATTGTGAGAAATGATACGTAAATCAGGCATCACTATATGAAATGATAGTATGAGTGACCCCATGAAGTCATAATATCTCAAAAATATAAAACCACCCAAGCTCATCAACTGATATGGTCTCCCTGATAAAAAAAATGAGAAACCTATGTGAGCATATTAACAATAACCAAAATTGCATCACTACCTCAAAGAGACCTTAGAAAACTGGTCACAAAATCCACCATGACCTCTTCCAACTTCTACTCTAGAATGGGTAACTGTTGTAAATATATGGATAATCACAGATATTCCACCTTCACCTACCTATAGGTGGAACACATAATAACGAAACCATCTACCTCATGTTTCATACATGACCACTGGTATTGACGACATAATTCACTGTACATCATGGTGATATCAGGGTGGACTGCCCAAACTGATTCATGAAACTCCCATATCATCACCTCATGTATGTCCAATGGAACCCAAAAACGACTATGAATTTTTAGGATCTAATCCTCACCTATGGTCTAACCAGTAGGTGGGTTCTCACCAGCCACAGTCTCCCATAATACTAGGCCCTCAAAATCTAATAATTGCCTCGTCCTCACACTATACAGTAGGGTATAGGTTACAACTAAAGATGAAAGAAAAGTATGCCCTGACTAACTTTCACCTTCAATTTAATCTCGAAGAATATGTGTAAAATACACCACTCTTTACCGGGATCCTCAAATGCTTGTATCTGAGCCCTCCTGATCCAGTCATCAAAAAAATACATTTCCCTTTCCAGGTGTATAGGCTAGCTCAAAGTTGAATGACTGTAGCTACTCAACCTACCTTCACTACCTCATATCTACATCACACTTTATAAATATATACTTGAGGATTTTTCTGTCTGTGTACACCAAAAAATGCTCTCCTAGTAAATAGTGACTCCAAAAACGCAATATCTGAACAACTACATCCAACTCAAGATCAAGTATTGGGTAGTTCCTTCCATGTGGACTCAACTGTTGAGACCTTTACACCATGATTCTATCCCCCTACATCAAAACTTCTTCTATATTGATACTTGAGGCATCAAATTACATAGTGTAGCTCCTACCTATCTCTGGTAGAATAAGGACTGGCACTGAATTTAGTCTCCCTTGCAGATCTTGAAAGTCTATCTCACATATATCTATCCATACAAACTTCACACCTTTCTTAGTCAAGCTTTAAATGACACTACTAAGCATGAAAATTCTTATATGTAACACCTGTAATATCTATCCATCCACAATAAATTCCATATGTCAAAGAATGTTTTGGGATACTCCTAGGAAACTATATCTCTAAAATTCTCTGTGTCAACTTACACTCATGCATCTGAGATAATATGACCCAATAAGTGAATATTTTCTATCCAGAAGTGGAAATATGTGAGATTAGCATATAACTGATGCTCTCTCAGTGTATCTAAAATTATCTCAATATGTTTGGAATGGTTTTGTAAATTATGAGAATACACTAAGATATCATCCATAGAAACCAATAAAAATGAATCCCGATAAGGATGGAAAACTCGATTCATCAACACTATGAAAAATGATAAACATTCGTGATACTGAACGACATAAAGATATAATCATATAGACCATACCTACTATAAAAATTTGTACGAGGTATCTCTGTAGGTAGAACAAACACATGATGGAATCCAGATCTCAAATCAATTTTTGAGAACACATGAGCTTCTTGTAGTTGATCAAAAAGTTCATCTATTCATGGAAAGGGATATATATTATTAACTATCATCTGGTTCAATTTATGATAATCCATGCATATCCTAATGGAACCATCCACATTTCTTTAAAAAATTACTAGATAAACCACATAGAAGTACAGGTTCGTATAAACCCATTTGCCACTAAATCCTTTAGCTACCTCTTAAGCTCTTGGAACTACATCATAGACATCCTATAAGGAGGAATAGATACTAGTGTAGATCTTGGAACAAGATTTATGGTGAAATACACCTCTATCTCAGGTGTTAAACAAAAAAAGTCATCTGGGAAATCATTATGGAAATGATCAACCACTGTAGGGAAGTATACCAGATGATATACATGATCATCTAGATATAAAATAGATATCTAATTTTTCATCCTACATAGTCCATGATGCTATGGTCTAACTTGGCTATCCAGGAAATCCCATTCACCCTTGTGAGTAAATAATCCATTACCTGGTGATGTGAAGGTCACCCTCTAGTGATAAAAATCAATGTAGTCTTGATAAGAAACTAGCCATTATATTCCATGTATGAAATTCAACCCCATCATCTCAAGGAAAAAAAGATCCCATACAAAGTGACACCCACCAATCTCAAGGGAAAACTCCCTGCACTAGTGTACACTCTCTGTTTTTATACCCAATAGATTATCAGGTTTCATGAAACAATTATAAAACTATACAACCATACCAAGACTTTACATAAAAGGTACATATATGAAACTATACGATGCACTTATATTGAAAGGAGTATATACACGAGTAGATTTTACTAAAATCATACCTCTTACTACAGATGGTCTAACACTTTTCTCCTCAGGGGTAGGATGTAAAAAATATATCTGTAATGAACCATTACTCTATGAAATATCCTAACGAGATATAGAAAACTCACTATACTATTCATGTATGACTAGTTCCTGGATTCCTTGGCCATGACCACCACCTCATCATGAATGACCGATACTACTCTATATCCCATCCTACTAAGATGCTGTGAAACCTTATCCTAAACATAGATTCAGAGATAACCCTATTCCACTAACTATTTTAGGGAATTTCCTGTAAAAACATTGTACGTGGTCCATCCTACCACAACCTTGAAACAAAAATGGGTCTCAATCAAATGATTCTTCACATGTCCCCATCTACCACACTAATGATAGGAAACTACACTACTAGAACTAACAGTCTTGCTAGTACTCATCACATGGGAAGCCTCAAAACATAACTTCCTTCCACTAGAAGTTGAACCACTAGGAATAGAGGTTGAAAAACACTACTCTACACCTCCATCTCCCATTAGGTTCCACTCTTTGATTAGCATCTGATTAACTATCTCTATAATCATTAATAAATTAAACATGTTGAAATAAGATAAAAAAAATGTCTGAGACCTTCATCAAAGAATTACACCCTAAATTCCTCATGAGAAATATATATCTACACAACACACCACATCTCTATAAATCATGTTAAATATTCCATAACTGTCATCTCACCTTGATCTATATGAATGAACTCACTGTCTCGCTCTGCTCTAAGGGTATCAAGGTAAAATTAGTCGTAAAATTTCGTTTGGAAATCATCCCAAACCATATATTTTATCCTTTCATCCAAGTTAAAAACATTCCACCAGTGCCTTGATTCTCCCCAAAGCATGCAAGTCATGAGTTCCACTCTCCTCTCAGGAGGTATCTCTAGATGCTTGGAGATTAGAAGAGTAGTCTCAATCCATAGCTCAGAAGCCTATAGACTTCCATCCCTAAAAAACATTGGAGGATACTACTTCTACAACACACACACACACCATCTCTACCATAGATATGGTATGTTTTAGTGCTCCCTGAAAAGTCTCCATATAACATAAAAACACCTCACGAAATTGTTCCTCAACACATGTGTTCAGAAAAATATATGATGCCACATATAAAAACATTAAGGGATCCACCATTATCCCATGTTAAAACACCTCTAGAGCATGGTCATCACCACCCTCCTCGTATACAACTGGAGGTTATGGTGGTGGAATGTCCCTATAATTATAAATAGATACCTCAGAAAATATTGATAATAAAATGATCTCATTTTAAAATGCAGGAAAAGTCAAAAACATCCTATAAACACGACCCCCACTCAGCCTTCTCCTAAAGCTAATATCGGGTAATAGAAACAGTTGTAAACATCACTATAAACACTTCATAAAGCACACTCAAAAGCTGGGTCAAGGTCAAGTTCTCTATTTCATAGTTCAATTTTTCATTCGAATTCATATCCACTTCACATTTCTATTTTAAATGGTTTAACCAAAAGGTGCATCATTTATGATCCATAATGGACAATACACCTCAAGAACCAAAATATAAAATCCTCTTAATTCATACCATAACATGTTTTAGTCTATGCAACCGATGATCTATAACCCAACATGCCACAATTTTCTACTTAGAGTGTGTGTTATAGAGTAATTGGGAAATAACTTCTTAGGTTACAACATACACTATATGTACCAAAAATATTTATCATTTGTTTTGTATAGATCAGTTATCGAACAATAATTATATCACACATGGAACATATTACAAGGGAATTCAATCAAGAAATTATTCCTATATGGAATAAAATAAGGCATGGCATGAGAATCCTATAAATTACATAATAACGATGCATGAGATGCATACCCTCATATCATCATAACATGATAAAAATATTCCTGAATCATCTCAATGATAACATCAAAATTCAAGTGTGTCGCCAAATGATGAAATCCAAATAAACCGTAACAGAATAAATCTAGAAAACCACCATTTTCGTTCCATGAAATTTGGATTTTTTATTTATGTGGGTTATCTAGTCACATGAACAAATAATTAAAAAATTAAAATATCTTTCAATCCCTATATATTGTCCCAAAATAGTAATATAACTATAAATTTTTTTTCTCTGATACTACTATAAACATCCTGAATTGGACGCCACTATCCAGTGCCCCGAGCCGGTTGGTCACATGGTATCAAGCTCATACCCCCAAAATGCCAGAGGCAGGTGGCTAGAATCGTGGGACTAGGGTGTGTCCATGGAGATACCATGTCCTCATTAATAGAGTTTATCACAACATATATACAGTAATGGATAATTAGTGGAAGCATATATAAACATATGTAATTGTAGAAACATGAACTATAAACACTAGACCAGTAACCCTTTATAGTGGAAACAATATAATAACGAATAAAAACTCAAGTAATTGTTGATAATACTAAAAATATGGAAACTGAATCATATAAAAAATTATGATGATACATGTCATGTATCTAGAAAGATGAAAAATAGGTGTACACACATCAAAATACAATACATGTATCAAAATTCCAAAAAGACCAAAAATATATATCCCATCTAGTATCACACGAGCCTCAGCTCAGTCCTATGTTCTCATACTCCTAAGAAAAACACAAAGGAAATTATCGAACTATGGAAGCTTTCCCCAATTCCTATTTGTATCTATACAGTCTGTCTGGGTACCCAACAACGACCCAAACAAGGTGTGAGATAAAATCTTAGTACACCACCACTAATGGTGGCTATAAACATATAGGCTATGAATGACAAGATAAGTTGTGTGTAATATATATCATATGTATAATAAAAATGAAACAAGTTCCCATGGAATATGTGAAACAAGTAAAGAGATATTTTCTAGCCAAATAAAGGTCCTTACAAAATGATGGTCAAGCTCCTACATCATGGAAACTGTAAAGCAACATGAATAACTACCATAACCAAGCCATATATCCAGTATATCATATCATCCATATCCATACCATATAACCTGTATATAATATCAACTATGGCCACATTGTATAACCATAAGTGTCATATCAACCATAAATGAGACGTATAATCAGAAGTGTTAAACCTCACAAGACCAAACCCAAGTTATAAAAGACCAAGACATCTTCATTGAGTCCTATGATCATCTTGATGGAAAGTTGGTTAGACCTAGAATAAGGTACAAGGATCATGTCCATAGACCATGTTCACTACGAGCTCAAGCAATTTGGATCTAAGGGGTAGTAAGGCCCAAATCATCCCGTGGAATTGAGACCTAAGGAGAAATCTCATCCATGGAATCCACTACCTTTATCCAGATCCATGGAAGAATCATCCATGGAATCTAATAAAATTAAGACCCAAGGTATACCAACCAAGGTATACACTGCCATTTAATTCATCACATTCATTCATGAATTCAAATTCCACAACATCCCATGAGTTCATCCAACCCATATAAACAATTAACAATTAAACAAATAAACAATTCTCATCATGTATAACATGGAAAAGGAGTAAAAACACCTCCTAAAATTTAATTTCAATTCAATTAGATTATTATGGGATTCCACTAACTAGGAAAAACACACACATCCCATAGGTGGTATAATAAAGGGTAATGTCAAAGGGAAACCTCATGGGTGGCCTAGGTTTGGGAAACTACCTTCAATAAACTAAAAGGAACTAGTGGGAATACTTAACATGTTCTATTTTGTCTAATTCAAAATTTCAATTCATTTTAGGGGAACTCACAGAAAGTAACGCATATAGCACATGGACTCTTGGCTATATAAAATACCAAACTATAAGGGAAAGGTATAGACCATCTACCGTAGGTCGATAATATAGTGCTCATATAATATCACCTTTTGATATAATCCAAATTAGAATAAACATTAAGAACATAATAAGAACTTAGAAATACAGAATATTATCTTTCACCTAAATAACTCTATTGATACAAAGTCAGAAAATTAATGACACAATATTATTGAATAACTTACCGATACAAATCCAAAGAGACCGATGCAGTTTGATTCTGAGTTTGGATGAATAAACCACTCCCAAAACTACACATTGGATTCCAATAAAGCTCCAAAGGTTGTGTCACTGCCAATGAGTGAAGTATATAAATATGTTTTAATTTTTAATAGATTTTAGGGGAAAATGTCATTTTTCACAACGTTACTGGGCCACATGGTTTGGGTGCACAGTTATCTAAACCATGAACTAACTATGTCCCATACACTAATTAGAGGGGAAATACACATGGTTAGTATGCACGACTTTCCTAATCGTGAAAAAACCATACACAAAACCTCTACTAAAAATTGAAGGTACCTCGCATGGAAATGAGCCTCAGGTTTCATTGTTTCCTCATACTGTGTGACCTGTAGCACCCCACCATCAATCCTCAAATGGTTAGGGGTAACCATGTGGCTTATCCCTAACTGTTTCTCCTAACCATGTAACCTATCTATTTTTCCATGAAGAGAGGATCTGGGCTCCGAATATTCCTTAAACACACCTAATACACCAATTATCAAATTGGGTACTCACAATAGTCTAGAAAAAACATTTAAATTAGAAACAAAAATATCCATACCTCATAGGAAAACCTTATATCTTGTAATATAATACTTTATTCTATATAATTAAATATTTTAAGATAAGCCTCATTGGTCATTTATTCTAAGTATTCTTATGTTGTTCATTCTTGAACATTATTCCATATTCATTTAGTATGTGATGAAATGCATTGGAAATTTATGTGATGGGTGGGGACTAAAATTATATATCTCATCAGTTCAATGGTAGGTCTAATGATACAACTAAGAATTCATAGTTATAGAATTATTACCCTTTATATATGATGTCTTTACATAAGGCCTTGGCATCAGGTTTATGATTCCTGAAATTATAAATTCTTAACATTTCCATCATTATGTGATAATTTACTCATTTATTACCTTTTCATTCCATGTATTATTTTATATGGAATTATTTGTTTATATTTTTCCATTATATTACTTATTCCATATTAGATTCCATTATACACTATCCCTTAATAATCATTTTAACTTACCACTTATTTTTGTTTCCCATTTCCCTAGTTAATGAAGTGAAATTCTATATATGGCCAATCATAGGGATAACACTAATAAATAATATTTTTTTCTCAAATTTTGAAATTTGTCATTATGTAATGTAATATTCATGTGTTTAGTTTCTTGAGGACTATTAAACCTTGATCTCAAAAATGTAATCTCATGTATTATAATTACCATGTAATAAATAACCAACCAACTCTTGGTGACTAGGGTTGGGGGTGTTACAGTTTTTTATGAAATAATTATTCATGAAAGTGTTTAGTAAAATGAATAAAATTATTTTATAATAATATAACTAATTATTAATTAAATTTATAATAACCAATGAATAATAATAATATTATGTACATATGATATAGAAAAAAAATAAGTTTATAATAAATAATTTCTAAATTTTCAGTGCCAAACACCCGATTTTAAAACACAATAAGAGTTTATTTTGAAATAAAAATTATCATATAAATAAAATAAAATTCATAGAAAGATATTAAATTTGAAACCATCACATTGATAATTTCCAATTCCTATTTCATGTCGATGTGAAATGTTATTATGAATTATTTCTATGAATTAAATATTATATTATGAATGATATATTTCCATTCCATCTCATTATACTACATTCACAAACCATTATAATGTTCAAACTTTCCCATATCCATACAAAGATCCTCAATTTTGGTGAAGAAAAGAGTGTGTGTGGAATTCATATGAAATGAAATCCCTATTTGGATACAAAAAAGTGGATTAATATCTAGCATAGATTCACATAGGGTCAATCACTCTTAAAATAGATGGTTGATTATTAACTCGATATTCACTAGGTGCACAAAAAGTTGGCCTTTTTGTGCACCAAGTTTGACACTCATGAGGGATATGTTATGGATGATTGAAATGATCTTTACCCACTATAATAAAGGGTTTGATTATATTGTTAGGGTGATTTCTCTATAATTAATTTGGTCTCCCAAAATTTCAAATTGATTCTTTATATTTCTAAAACTCATTGATAATCCTAATTTATATAAAGTACACAAAAATAAAAATCCGTATTCTTTACTTGATGAGGTTACTTATTTGAAAATTATAAACCACTAATTATTCCCCATATAATTCAAGGATATTCACTAAGTTTTCATTATTAATTAATTGATTTGGGAAATTATTATCATGACCATATAATCCTTTATCATATATGGGAAAATCTTGTTAGATTAGCCTCATTGGGAATTTATTCCAAGTATTATTATGTTTTTCATTATTATAAATTATTCTATAGACATTTACTATATGATAGAGCACATTATATTTTTTTTATGGATGGTTCCTAGAATTATAAATCCCCTTAGTGCATATATAGGTCTCACGTGACAACTAAAATAGTGTAACATGAGTGTCCTTACCCTTTATGTATTATGTATTTTCATAATGCCTCTAAAGTATGTTTTTGATGCATAAAATTGTAAATTCCTAACATTTCAATTGTTATAAGATAATTTATTCATTTATTCACTTTTCAATCCATGTATTATGTTAGGTATCATTAGTTTTTTATATGGTTCCACTATATTTCATATTTCATGGTGGATTCTGCTCTATGTCATCCCTTATTTAGAATATAAGATCACCCATTAGTTTTGGTTTCCTATTTACCTAGGTAATTAAGTGGAATTATATATATGATTGGTCTTATATATATTACATTAACAAATAATATTTTTTACTCAAATACTGGAATTTTTCATGATGTAATTTAATATTAATTTATCTAGTCTCTCAAGGACTTTTGAACGTTCATATTAGGTATTTAATACAATGTATTATGATTACCATGTAACAAAAAACCCAAAAATTTGGGTAAATAGGAATGTCGGAATTAAATTTGGTATTAGAGAAAGATTTGGTTGAAACCCAAGGAACTATATTTAAAAGAAAATAAGAAAAAAATAGATTTTACTTTTGTGAAATTTTATAGGTTATTTTAGAATGGTTTTATATGAATAAGATCATATTTTATGGAAACATGATAAATAATTATTTTATTATATATTATTAGTTAATAATATAACTAACTAATCCATGAAATTTGATAGATAATGTCACCTAATTGAAGAAATGAAAACCAAGACAATAATCAAGGAAAATATAGGGATTTCCCAAATGATCCAAATAATGGTGTTAATGTTGTTTTTGAAAAAATTAGAAATATCCTAAGGGAATTCAATCATGTTATGAAAAACAACTTATATCATATAGAGAGTCCTGTTACCCCTTAATAAGGGTCAACTTTCTTAGTTATTTTTATGAGGCAAAAACCTCTATTTTTTAGTTGGTATAAAAATACCATGGTGAGAAATCAAAGGATTAAGTCCCTTGATAAGATATTTATGGAATCAATTTATAATAAGAAAGAAATGGTTAACATGGTTGTGTATTATTTAAGGGGAGATACTGACCAAAGGTTTTCATTGATTCAAAAAGAATAAGAAGTTTAAGGATATAGAATACATGGATTCAAACACCTTAAAATTTATTTTTCTAAAAAAAACTTCCACAAGTAGAACATTCTAAGATAGAAAAACAATTCTGAAATTTATTAAAAAAGGAAGAATAAATGGTGTTTGCGTATGAGGATAATTTCACAAGATTATCTAGATGTGTTATAAATTATCTATACAACTGAGAAAGTAAAATTAATCATTTATTTGATAGTTTGAATAAATATCTTAGATTATCATTGGTTTCTAAAAAATTTCATCATATTAAAATATTGTAACAATTTCTATCAATACTAAGAAAGATATTTCTAAATAAATTATTTACAAATTAAAACCTATGAATAAGAGTATGGTTGATCATTAAGTGGAAAGAATAATGGGAAAGGAAAATAAAATAAGAGTTTAGTTACCTATATGTATTAAATGTTGAAAGAAACACCCAAGTACCTACTTAAAGGGTTTGGATGCATGCATTAAATGTGTAGAGAAAGTTCATCAATATCACAAGTAAAAATTCAAGAGAGAAGAATACAATGTGAAATTATTCAATTATAGAGATATGTGGAATTACTCTAATCAATTCCCCAAGCTCCAATGAAATCCTCCCTATAAGAAGCCTAGATACTAGGGATAAGATTTTTCCTAAACAAAAGCCGAAGTTTAGGCTCTAAATTATTTGATATTTGGTACTTTGGTTAGACACCAAAATTTATCTAATAAATGATTTGATTCTAGATATACACAATCATTTATACCATGATTGTTTTCTATGAATATTCAATCACCCATGATGCATTAAGGAATGATTTATCATTTTGAACATCAAGTGGATCTTTTATTATAATGAATATATATTAGAAAATCCAAATAGAAAGCATGGGTGTTGTCAAGTTGTGAATCTAATCATTTTACAAATAGTATATTTTTATGTAATCTTGGAGATGGATTATCTCTAAATTTAAAAATAAAGAATCTATTATAGGTATAATGAAGTTATAATTAGAGAGGTAAGTATGGAATTACTTGTTTTTTAAGGGATATAATTAATTAAAACTTACCTAGAATAAAAAAAAGTGGATTCTCCTAATAAAATAACTGGGGAATATATAGAGTAAATTCTATCTATTATGGGTAAAGAAATTTTGAGAATACAATATATAACCATAGTGAAGGAATATATTCATTTATTTCTTGATGAATTACCTAGACTTTCCCCTGATAAAGAATTTAATTCACTATTTATTTTATCCCTAATGAACAAATTATATATAAGACTACCTATAAAATGATTACAGTAGAGTTATTTGAGTTGAATAAGAAATTACATGATTTATGTGACAATGGTTTGATTCACCCAAGTATTTCACCATGGGGAGAAAATTTTTATTTGTGTAGAAGAAGGATAGATCCATGAGGTTGTGTATTGATTATAGAGAAATAAATGGAATTACTATAAATAAAAAGTATCCATTAACTTGTTTTTATGTTCTATTTGATAATAATATAGGTGATTATTACTTCTCAAAGATTGGTATTTATTCTGGTTATCATCAGTTAAATGTTAAGGAGGAGTATATACAAAAAATGTCATTTCATTTGAGGTATGTTCAGTTTGGACCGAGGATGGGTATATTACCCCTGGTCAGAAGTAGTTGGGTAGGAACAATCATTATGACCTATAAAGAGACACCCCTACATTGGTTGAAGAAAGTTTTTACCATTCCTAGGTTGAACAAATCCCCAAGGTTTAGTGTTATTTTAGAATTTCTATTTTAAATATCTAAATGGTGACTCTGTAATTTTTTATCTTTGATCACCAATTCATGAAATTATTATGGACTAGTTATTTTAGGGATACCATTGGTGGGTGTCATAATGATTTTTACTCACACCCTGCTCAGGATTCCATGGAACTTGGGTAATCGAGTAGAATATTACCTATTTGTAGGTCACATGTTAGGGAATGGTATGATATATGAGGGTACATTTGGCATGTTTGGATGAAGCATGGGTGATGGTTCCAAGGTAGACTCAGAACCAATTTAGGATGAATGGTGGTTCAGTTTTATTTTATTTTATTATATTGATATCTTTTGTATATGATCCTACATTTGGGGATCCATTGTGATGTATATGGAATACCACATTTCTTTATAGTTTTTTGTTGTATGGTTACTTTATCAACACTTTTCTATTTATTTGTGATCATCATTTCTATGTCATAATAATGGAATTAAAACTAAATGAGAGATATGTATATTTTAATTCCAGAATTATATTAACCATTTAGATGTAACATACATCATATATATACATTATATATATGTACTTATAATAGTACATTACATTTGGGGATAAGAAATGAAATGCACCGTTCATGGAGATGGTAAGCCGTACGTACGCATGAACGCTACTTTCATTTCTATCTCATACTTTAATGGAAGGAAATAATAATGATATAAAGGTATATTATAATTCCAGTATTACATCATATAAAATAACTTTAAATCCATCCTTTATACGTCCCATATATGGCATTAACGAATCAAATCACTTTGAGGGGGCGGTAGTCCGCATTTCCTAAAATGAAGATATCACGTATACCTATAATGGAATCCATAAAAGTATACCACAAATGAAAAATAAAGAAGCATAAGGAAAACATAAACATAATATATATCATATATAAATAGAGTGACATCTTAATGGCCACCATTAAAGGTGTTAAAAGAAGATTGAACAATCATCGTTTCGTGAGGCAGAAATTCGCCAACCACAGAAATAGTATGTTCTTTAACCATTAGATGTAGGTGTGTGTAAGTGTAGCTAGAATTATTATTATAACAACATCCTAGTATATTTAAGATAATTTTTTTGTTATAAAAGAAATGAATAAAAATAGTTTAGGGGGTTGGAGAAGCAAAATAAAACAAAAGAACACAAGTGAAGACATTACCTTAAAATCGGGTAACTCTCTTAGATTTGAGCTCAAAGGCTTTCTTGGGAAGACTTCTGCTGAAAGTGAGGATTCTAGGAGTAAGAGAGGTATGTGGAGAGACAAAATGTATAGTGGTTGGCCGATCCAAAGGCTTTGGAAGTGTGGGTAAGGTGGTATAGGTGGGGGCCTTTTATAAGAGAAGAGGAGGGTTACTCTTGGAAAGTAAAGAAATGTTACTTTATTTTAAAATGTGTTTCAGATTTAAAAGGACCCACATTGATATCATTAGAGGATAAGGTGATAAGGGTTCTAAATACACCCATCCAATAGGTTTTTGAAAAGTTTAGGTATTATATTTTACATTATATTTTCATTTTATTTAAATCGTTAAATAATGAGGTAATCGCTGCATCATCATGGTGTCATAAATAATTTAATTTATTTAAAGTATAAAAATTATAAAAAAAATATCATGATGTAGGAAAACTTTTTAGATTTCTAATTAATATTTATAGTAAAAAATCTGACTTGTATAACCCCATGTAAAAATTGTTTTAGTAAAACAACACAAGTTTGTGACATTTTAATTTTAACTTTAAATAAAAAGGTATTAATGTCATTTTCCTACCAAAGTGGATCCATGGGGTCCCCAAGTTGACCCATGGATTTTTTGGGCCGGCCATGACACATCCAATGAGGGTAGGACATGTGTCTAGGTCATTTCATAATATTAAAACATTATTTTTACCTTAAACCACACTAATTACCTCTAATCGCGATTAAAAACTTAAAAGTTACTATTCATCAAAAAATTATTTTAATCCCATTGAACCACATTTTACTTCTTAATGAAAACCATGTATGTCGAATTTTTGAAATTCAAAGCACAGAGGTGGTAAAATTTCATTTAAACGAAAAATCAGTTTTTAAGTACCACTCAGTGGTTTCACTATTCATCAAAAATTGAAGTTTTCAGAGAAATACCAAAACATCACCCTAAGCTATATTTGGTATTCCGAATTCAAAAATGAATTCTATTTTACAAAATTCAAAACATATAAGTTGAATTAATTAATTTAATAATTAATTCCCGCTGTCAGAGCAAATAACATGTTTTTATGAAACAATAAGTATCAAAAAATTGACACTAGTTTAAGTCCGATTTCAAAGTGAAATTAAATCCAACGACCACTATTGTATTTAATGGTAAAAATATATTCTAATTTCACTTTAAAAACAATTCAAAATATAATCTAATCATATAAGAAAATTATATTAAAAAGTGGTTTTGAATTAAAATACAACATTTTTCACTATTCATTAAAAAATGGTCTTTATCGGAAAAATACCAAAAATTTACACAAAGTAAATTTTGATGTCCCGATTCTAAAGAAGAATTTTATTTGGTCCAATATAATGTATAAGAGTGACCAAAACTATATTTATAGACGGTTCTCCATCAAAAGGCGATAAGTTGACCTTTTGTGAATATTAGAGTATATATGCCTAAAATTGAAATTTTTTCGTATTTTAAGCCTTTATCTTTTACTGGATAAATGTAGAAACAAAAAAACATATATAATCATTTTTTAGTTATTTCTATTCATTCTTGCCAATACAACGGCTACGTGTTAACTACCATTTAAAATAATATTGTTTTATTACTAGTGTGCAATGTAAGATTTCAAAGAAACTCTTTGTTGCGTATTAGGTACGCTATCGAACATAGAAACCCATTTAAAGTAAAATTAATATTCAATTCTCAAATATTAATAAATATGAAAATGTATTATTCTTTATTTACCTGGGATATTACATCCTTCCCCCCTTTTTGGAATTGCATCCTCGCAATTTTATTCACTTATCAAAATAAGTGGGGGTATTTATCCCTCATAGCATTTTCAGATTCCCATGTTGCCTCTTTAACCATATGGTTTTTCTGAAAAACCTTTACCTGGTGAATTACCTTATTTCGCAACAATTGCTCTCTTCGGTCAAGAATCTGGACTGGTTGTTCTTCATAAGAGAGATTCTCTTCCAACTGAACTACATCTGGGCTCAAAACATGAGATGAATCTGGCATATACTTTCTCAACATCGAAACATGAAAAACATTGTGTACCTGAGATAAACTCGGAGGTAAAGCCACTTTGTATGCAACTAATCCAACTCTCTCCATAATTTCATATGGTCCAATGAACCTTGGACTCAACTTTCCTTTCTTACCAAATCGCATCACACTTTTCCACGGTGAAACTTTGAGAAAAACATGATCACCTACCTCGAAAGATAGATCCTTCCTCCGGTTATCTGCATAACTCTTCTGCCAGCTCTGAGCTGTTCTCATGTGTTTCTGAATCAACTGAACTTTTTCTGCCATCTCTTCTACCAATTCTGGTCCCATCAGCTTCCTTTCACCCACTTCATCCCAAAAAGCTGGAGTTCAGTACCGCTTCCCATATAATGCCTCAAATGGTTCCATCTGTATACTAGAATGAAAACTGTTATTATAAGAAAACTCAACCAAAGAAAGATGTTGGTCCCAACTTCCCTGATAATCCATCGAACAAGCACGTAGCATATCCTCCATTGTCTGAATTGTTCATTCTGACTGCCCATCTGATTGCGGATGAAATGATGTATTAAAATTTAATTCAGTACCCAAAGACTTCTGAAGGCCTTTCCAAAAGTTATAAGTAAACCTAGGATCACGATCAGATAAAATGGAAAGGGGAACTCCATGCAACCTGACTATCTCTTTAAGATACAATCGAGAAAGTTGATCTAGAGAGAATGTATCTCGAATAGGAAGGAAATGAGTAGATTTAGTCAATCGATCAACAATAACCCAGATTGCATTATTACCTCGAGATGTCCTCAGTAATCCCACAACAAAGTCCATGGATATATTTTCCCATTTCTACTCTGGCACTGGTAATGGTTGAAGCATCCCTTTCGGTAACTTCCGCTCTGCTTTAACCTGCTAACAAGTCAAACACTTCACAGTAAAATCAGCAATATCTCTTTTCATTCCATCCCACCAGTAATACCCCCGCAGATCTCTGTACATCTTAGTACTGCCAGGATAAACTGAAAACGGGGAGCTATGAGCCTCACATAACAACTCATTCTTCAACTATGAATCACTAGGCACACATAATCTCTTCCCAAACCTCAAAACACAATCATTATCAATGTTAAATTCAGGCAACTTACCCTTCTGAACCAGATCTACCTTTTCATGTAACTCGCTGTCTTGCTTCTGTGCTTGCTTAATTATGTCTAATAGAGAAGATTTCACTGATACCTGAAACAAAACAGAAGGAAATCCTATACAAACAACTTCCATGCCAAAGCTCATCAAATCCTTAACCAAAGGATCACGTTCCAAACACAAAATTGTTAATGAAGCATTACTTTTCCAACTCAAAGCATCAACCAATTTATTTGCTTTTCCCAGATGGTAATGAATTGTACAATCATAATCCTTGATTAATTCCAGCCATCTCCTCTGTCTTATGTTCAATTCTTTCTGAGTGAATATATACTTTAAACTTTTGTGATCAGTATATATTTAACACTTTACTCCATACAAATGATGCATCCAAATTTTTAAAGAGAAAACAACAGCAGCTAATTCCAAATCATGTGTAGGGTAATTTACCTCATGAGTTTTCAATTGACATGAAGCACAAGAAATTACCCGATCATTCTATATTAGAACGCAACCATTTCCTTTCAATGAAGCATCACTGTAGATAAAAAACTCACCATTCCTGGAAGGAAGTGCCAAAACTGGAGCATTCACCAATCTTCTTTTCAACTCCTGAAAACAATCATCACATTCTTTTGTCCAGATAATCTTAACACCCTTCCGAGTTATCTTAGTCATTGGACTAGATAACCATGAAACATTTTCAACAAACCTTCGGTAGTAACCAGCCAATCCAAGAAAACTACGGATCTCAGTTACATTTGTGGGTCTTGGCCATTCTTCAACAACTTTTGTTTTAACAGGATCAATAGTTATGCCATCTTTTGAAACAATGTGACCAAGGAATGAAATTTGTGTAACCAAAACTCACACTTTCTAAATTTTCCATATAGTTTATTTTCTTTTAAGGTTTGCAAGATAACCCTTAAATGACTTTCATGCTCCTATTTACTTTTAGAAAACACCAAAATATCATCGATGAAAACAACCACAAACTTATCCAAGAACTCATGGAAAATTCTATTCATAAGGTATATGAATACAACAGGTGCATTGGTTAACCGAAAAGGCATAAGTACAAATTCATAATGGCCATATCTAGTACAAAACACAGTCTTCGGAACGTCTGCTTCTTTTACTTTCAACTGATGGTACCCCGACATCAAGTCAATCTTCGAAAAATACTGAGCTCCCTGGAGCTGATCAAACAAATCATCGATATGAGGCAAAGGATACTTGTTCTTAACAGTAATATTATTCAAGGCTCTATAATCAATGCAAAGTCTCATTGGACCATATTTCTTTTTAACAAACAAGACAGGAGCACCCCATGGTGATGTGCTAGGTTGAATGAAACCTTTATCTAATAACTCATGCAATTGATTCTTTAACTCTAAAAGTTCAACTTGAGCCATTCGATAAGGCGATTTTGAAATTGGATTAGAATCAGGAACTAAGTCAACAGTAAATTCAACTTCCCGATCATTAATAATACTGGGCAACTCATTAGAAAAAACATCAAGATACTCATTTACCACTGGCACATCATTAATCTGAACAGTTCCTTTATTTTCAACAATATGTGCAAGGTAACATTCATTTCCATCTTTTACTAGTTTCTCAACTTCCTGAGATGTTATCAAAATCAAGGGTTCATTATTGTACAAAAATGAAAATCTTTCTGAAAAGAAACCATTTTAGCTATGTAGTCAATCTTAGCAGGATAAACTGAAAGCCAATCCATGCCCAAAATAACATCAAACTCTACTAAAGGAAAAACAATAAGGTTTACTGGTAGATTCATTCCGCACACAAGGATATGAAGGTTCTTATAATTTCTTTTTGTCTCAACGTTCCCTCCGGGTGTTTTTACCATAAGTTCAGGATTCATATCTTGAGATGGAATTTCCAATTTACTAGAAAACTTCTCAGAAATGAAATAATGTGTAGACCCTGAATCAAACAACACATTGGAATAATCTGAACAAACAAACAGTGTACCTGATACTACTTCATTCGATGGCCCCACATCTGCTGAAGTAGTTGCAAAGGATTTCACCACCCCTTTCTCCTTGTAGTCTGGATGATTTTCCCCAGTTGAGTTCTTCTTTAGACACTCATTTCCATAATGACCCATTTCATTACACTTAAAACATCTTACCACTGGCTTTTCATTTCCTGCTTATTCATCTTCCTTATAGTTACGAGGAATATGACCTGACTTACCACACCGAAAGCACTTTCCAAACTTGGATAAACATTCTCCAAGATGCATTTTACAACACCTCTCACAAGATGGATATTTGGTTTTCTTACCTCCTTTCTTCTTTGATGAATTCTTACCCTTGGCCTTCCAACTGGACCTCTTATTCTGTTGTTTGTCAAAGAACACCTGATCATCGGCAAACTCCATCTCCACCTTCTCCGCACATCGAACAAGTTTTTCATAACTTTTAAACTCATGGGAAGCTAAATCCCTTAGATACTTTGGCTTTAACCCTGAGTAAAAATGGTTAATTTTACTATCAAGATCTCATATGATGTTTAGAGCATACCTTGCCAGTCGAGTGAACTTTGCTTCATAAGCAGCCACTGAGTCATCCTCCTGCCTCAATTCTAGGAATTGTTTTTCCATCCTAAGATGAACCACCTTAGGAAAATATTTCTTAAGAAACATACCTTTGAATTCTTCCCAGTGAAGATCATTAATCTCATCACTATCCCTGATATTTTTCACCATCGACCACCACTGATCAGCTTCTCCTTCAAAACGGTAAACAACAAGACTAACCTTTTGATGTTCTGAACACCCCATGACATCAAAAATATTCCCCAGCACTTTAATCCACCCTTCAGCTAGCACAGGGTCAGATGATCCTATTAATGATGGGGGATGTTGACGCATGAAATGTTCCACCACTGACATGTTCCTATGCGGTTGATTTGGATGATCTTGTGCATGGATACCACCACCATTTATAGCCTGAGTCAACTGTGCCATCACTACAACAAACTGTTCAGTTCCGATTTCGACCATCTCAGGTTGCTTATTTGGAAGGTTGTCTTCCTCCTGATGTCGTCCCAACATAGCTGCTTTGTTACCTCTACGGAAAACCATTCTGAACACAGAAATATCTTAGGCGAAGCAACATGGTAATCTTTAAATGCTGTATCATTTCAGTCATACCATAAATTAATTTATAATTTTACAATTTTCTAACACCTAAAGTTGTCTAAACCGACCTCTGATACCAACTATAAGGCCCCGACCTTAAACCATACTTAATATTGAATTAAATGAATAATTCACATTGAGGATCTTTTCACGGTTTAGAGTTTTAGAGAATTAGGACATAACTATTACATCTCAAAAGATTACAAAGTAGAAACTTCTACTAAGTTTCCATAAAATAAAAACTCTTAAAAGGAAACATGTCTAGTTCCATGTTTTAGATAGCATGAATTTCCCTTGATCCCATCCTTGACCCTATTCCACATTAAGTCCTTTGGAAAACATTTCAAAAAAACATGGGGTGAGCATAAAAATCTCAGTAAGGGATACACAATGAATGAAAACTGTTAGTTTTTCAAAACAACAAGTAAACCATGTATACTTTATCAAAGTAATACTTTTCACCTTTATGAAGTAGTAAAAACTCTTCAATGAATAAAAGATCATTACTTACCCTTTTGTAACCAAAAGATTACCATAAAACCCATATAAAGATCACATAACATATAAAGGTAACTTGAGACATAAACATACTTAAATAGAATAACCATACGGTCGACTTCCACACATATCACTTAATGGAATGGCCATACGACCGAATTCCATACCCAATGCATTGGAGGTTATAATGCTACCACCCATCCTGGTATTCACAGCACCACTCGTCATATGGTTTATCAGGTAACCACCTGTCAAATGTCCAAACACCATTATAAAATCATAAGACATAAAAAAATATAATGGAAAGAAAACATTTCCACACATTGATCACAATATATCACATAAATATATTGGCATAAAAAATCCATTATAAAAACCATTTTCAATACAAAAATACATAAAAAAGTATATGGTATTTATTTCACTTTAAAAACATTACGGCTTGTTGGGGAAGCCAAAGACCAAATAATACTCGCGGTGATGGAAAATGTCATTGTCACCATGTACGTTAAAAGAAATATTACTTTTTTTAGTTTAGTAAAATGATTCATAGAAAAAGATTCCTTTTGTATAAAAGTAAAATTCAAAGGGTTTTATACACCATATAAAAGAAAGTTGTGTATAAAACAAAATATTCCTCAATGAAAGGAGATTGAGACGAAGTCCCTTACCTCGGGTCTGACTTGACTCGATCGTTCTTTAACGTCCTGAATAATAAAAAGAAGTTAATTTCTACTTGATTAAGAACCTTTTTCAAGTTCATTATTAATTTTACATCCCTTATTACCATGTTATAAACATTATGTAATCATTTAAGTTAATAATGTTTGTTTTGTTGATACTTGGTTCTTAAGTCGAAAGTGGACTTCTTACAATTACATGTTGTTCGTGTGCTCAAAGGTTCATTATATCCAGAATGATATTCATGATTTGGATATCGTATATATAATATATATCTAGAATATACATGTATTTATAATATTACATAATCATTTAGAGGTAAGAAATGAAATGCACCGTTCATGGAGACGGTAAGCCGTACGTACGCATGAACTCTACTTTCATTTCTATGTCAATATAATGGAATTAAAACTAAATGAGAGATATGTATATTTTAATTCCAGAATTATATTAATCATTTAGATGAAACATAAATCATATATATCCATTATATATATGTACTTATAATAGTACATTACATTTGGGGATAAGAAATGAAATGCACCGTTCATGGAGACGGTAAGCCGTACGTACGTATGAATGCTACTTTTATTTCTATCTCATACTTTAATGGAAGGAAATAATAATAATATAAAGGTAAATTATAATTACAGTATTACATAATATATAATAACTTTAAATCCATCCTTTATACATCCCACATATGGCATTAACAAATCAAATCACTTTGAGGGGGCGGTAGTCCGCACTTCCTAAAATGAAGATATCACGTATACCTATAATGGAAGCCATAAAGGTATACCACAAATGAAAAATATAGAAGCATAAGGAAAACATAAACATAATATATATATCATATATAAATAGAGTTACATATTAATGTCCACCATTAAAGGTGTTAAAAAAAGATTGAACAATCATCATTTCGTGAGGCAGAAATTCGCCAACCACAGAAACAGTATGTTCTTTAACCATTAGATGTAGGTGTGTGTAATTGTAGCTCGAATTATTCTTATAACAACATCCTAGTATATTTAGGATACTGGTTTTGTTACAAAAGAAATGAATAAAAAGAGTTCATGGGGTTGGAGAAGCAAAATAAAACAAAAGAACACAAGTGAAGACATTACCGTAAAATCAGGTATCTCTCTTAGATTTGAGCTCAAAGGCTTCCTTGGGAAGCCTTCTGCCCAAAGTGAGGATTATAGAAGTAATAGAGGGATGTGGAGAGACAAAATGGACAGGGGTTGGCCGAGCCAAAGTCTTTGGAAGTGTGGGTAAGGTGGTAGAGGTGGGGGCCTTTTATAAGAAGAGAGGAGGGGCACTCTTGGAAAGTAAAGAAATGTTACTTTATTTTAAAATGATTTTCGGATTCAAAAGGTTCCACATTGATATAATTGTAGGATAAGGTGATAAGGGTTCTAAATATACCCATACAATAGTTTTTTTACAAGTTTAGGTCTTAGATTTTACATTATATTTTCATTTTATTTAAATCGTTAAATAATGAGGCAATCACTGCATCATCATGGTGTCATAAATAATTTAATTTATTTAATGTCTAAAAATTATAAAAAAAACTATCAGGATGTAGGAAAACCATTTATCTTTATAATTAATATTTATAGTCAAAAATATTACTTGTATAAACCCATGTAAAAATTATTTTAGTAAAACAACACATGTTTGTGACATTTTAATTTTAACTTTAAATAAAAAGGTATTAATGTCATTTTCCTACCTAAGTGGCTCTATGGGGTCCCCAAGTTGACCCATGGATTTTCTTGGTTGGCCATGACACATCCAATGAGGGTAGGACATGTTTCTAGGTCATTTCATAATATTAAAACATTATTTTTACCATAAACCACACTAATTACCTCTAATCGCGATTAAAAACTTAAAAGTTACTATTCTGCAAAAAAATTTTTTATTCCCATTGAACCACATATTACTTATTAATGACAACCATGTATGTCTTATTTTTGAATTTCAAAGCACATAGGTGGTAAAATTTCATTTAAACAAAAAATCAGTTTTTAAGTACCACTTAGTGGTTTCACTATTCATCAAAAATTGAAGTTTTTCAGAGAAATACCAAAACTTCACCCTAAGATATATTTGATATTCTGAATTCAGAAATGATGTCTATTTTAAAAATTTTAAAACATATATGTTGAATTAATTAATTTAATAATTAATTCCCGCTGTCAGAGAAAATAGCGTGTTTTTATGAAACAATAAGTATCAAAAGATTGACACTAGTTTAAGTCCGATTTCAAAGTGAAATTAATTCCAACGACCACCATTGGATTTAATGGTAAAAATATATTCAAATTTCACTTTAAAACCAATTCAAAATATAATCTAATCATATAAATAAATTAGATTAAAAAGAGGCTTTGAATTAAAATAAAACATTTTTCACTATTCATTAAAAAATGATCTTTATCGGAAAAATACCAAAAATTTACACAAAGTAAATTTTGATGTCCCGATTCTAAAGAAGAATTTTATTTGGTCCAATAGAATGTATAAGAGTGACCAAAACTATATTTATAGACGGTTCGCCATCAAAAGGCGATAAGTTTACCTTTTGTGAATGTTAGAGTATATATGCCTAAAATTGAATTCTTTTTGTATTTTAAGCCTTTATCTTTTATTGGATAAATGTAGAAACAAAAAAACATATTTAATCATATTTTAGTTATTTCTATTCATTCACGTCAATACAACGGCTACGTGTTAACTACCATTTAAAATAATATTGTTTTATTACTAGTGTGCAACATAAGATTTCAAAGAAACCCTTTGTTGCATATCGGGTACGCTATCGAACATAGCAACCCCTTTCAAGTAAAATTAATATTCAATTCTCAAATATTAATAAATATGAAAATGTATTATTCTTTATTTACCTGGGATATTACATCCAAAGGGTATTATTTCTACCCAATTATGTTTTAGCTATAATATAACTAATATAATCACGTTAGTATAAGTTTTATGATAATTTTATAATATTATATTTAACCTTAATTACCCGATTTACCTTTTTACCGTATTAATAAAAATTACCAAAGTTACTATTCATAATGCCTTAAATTAAAAGAATGATATTTACATAATATTTAACTACTGATTAAAAATAAATAATCCATTTTTAAAAATTCAAAACATATAATTTGTAGTATTTAATTTAAAATTAATCCTCTTGTTGGAATGAAAAATGAGTTTTAAAAGTTAAAACATTGCAAAAGATTGAAATGTTTTCACATAAAAATTCCATATAAAATTAATTCCAATGACATAAATTATATTTAATAATAAAAATAAATTATATTTATAATTTAAAGGCATTAAATAATATAATTAACCATAACTATTATCTCAATGAAAAAAGTTGTTTTCAATTAAATTTTAGTGCATTTTTTATATTAATAAAAACTAGAATATTATCAGAAAAATATAAAAAATTAATCCAAAATAATTTTTTATATTCCGCTTATAAATAACATGTTTATTTTATAAAATATGATATATAAAATTTTCAAAAACCATATTTAAAATGGGTGCGCCATCAAAAGGTGAAAATTGCATTTTTTTGAAAATTACTTCTTTTATCCGAAAAATTGAATTTGTTCTTATATCATGTACAAAAAAATATAATATGAATTCTGAATATTATATTGAATATATTAGACATAAATTTCAATAATAAAATCCATCAAGAGTGATTTTATTATTTTATAACCTCACTTATTTTCACTTAAATAAATTTTCACAAGAAAGTTAGTACTGCTCATACCCGCCATTATAATGACTGTGTTGTGAGGTAACATAATAATATTTAGTTGTTAACTTATACTCGGTCTTGAGTGAAATGAATTCTATAAAAATAAATTAAATTTTTTTGTAACACAAGACAAGAATAACTTTGCATACAATTAAATCTAAGATGGTTTTACGTATTGTGGAAGCTTATCTTGGTATTTCGTACGACACAAGACATCAATGAAATTAAAAAAAATATATCTCATAAAAATATTGGGGTGTTATAGTGTAAGTTTAGGAAAAAACATTCGTATAAAAATAATCTCATTATATTTATGATACTAGTGTTTTCATATAATTATGGAATAAGAATAATTGAAAGAGTGGAGAAAGAAATAAAACTAAAGATTTTGAGGAAAAATGCTACATCTTATTCGGGTAACTCCTATTGGTTTTCACCAAAGGGATTCCTTGTAAGGATTTATTACCAAAGGTATAATTCAAGGATTAATGGAGGTATTTTAGAAGTTTATTGGGTAGATATTGGATAAACCTAAGTGGTTTGAGACGTGTGAGGAAGTGGGAGAGTGATTTCCTTTTTATAGTTGAAAGGAAGTGACACCCTTGTAAATACCACAAGGTATTCATTAATGGGAGGTAATACTGAACTAATGTGAATAAAAAAAATGGAAACATAATAGATTAAAAGGGAATAATTTTTGATAAAAACATCCACCAAATAAAAATTTGTGCATTTTAATAATTTGGTTCCTTAACTACTAAGTTTTCCCAATTTTATCATTTTAGTTTTTATTAAAGACTATAGTTTTCTAACCTATGTAGTTTAACCATTAAGAATAAATTAAAGTTAGTTTATTTGAAAATATAGATAGCCTTAATTATAAATATGATAACTAATTTAAAAAAATAAAAATCTCATGTGTTTTGAAAATTAATTTTAAAACAATCCCATGTGACACGCAAAAATACTGCCTAAACCCAGACCGTGCTAAAAATGTGTTTTACAATCTATGTGTCAATATGTTAATTATAAAATATAAATTGGTGCATTAATAGAAAACATTTATTAATTATTAACCCTTAAAAATCACTTGTCATAATAATGGTTTTTTATTAAATTTAAATCATTTAAAAAATATCATTTATTGTAAAATAACATTATTGTCAATTTTGAAGTTATTTATTTAATTTTAATTTTAAAATATAAATAGAACACTAAAACTAATATATTTAGTTTAAATATATGTGAAACGATATATTTATCTAAAAAAATAATTATATACAATAATTCAGTCAATTTAATCCACTTTTAATATTTATAGTAGCATTCATTTTAGTTAATTATTAACTAAATAATCACTACATTGGAGTTTCTTAAGAATTTTAAGTAACAAAATCATCACTAAAAATTTATGATAAATTATTATGATAAAAATAAACCATTTATATTTCAAAATATATGTATAACCGAAAATATTATGTTTTTTAATTATCTCAAAGTTTAATAAATTTTAAATGTAACGAAAGTTCCCTTTATGTATTTTCCCTTAATTAAACTTTTATATAGATAAATTCCATTTAATAATATCAAAATAACCAATAAAATTAAAATCAATAGGTGATATGGTCTAATTATTTGAAAAAATTTCTTTTAGAAAATTTTCCAGGACATTTTACTCCTTAAGATTATGTTTTAGTCCCTAATTATGTTTGATTTTACCTTAATCACCATAATTAATATTAATCACCTTAACAAATATATTTGTGAAAAAATTAAACTAAAATTATTAGATCAAAAATAATATACTTAATATAACATTGTATTTCCATTTTTCAAAATTCAAATCACAGAAGATGGAAAATTAAGTCTAACACTAATCCTGCAGACATGGCAAGAAACCAGGGTTTTAAAGTAAAACTCTTCAAAATTTAAATAAGAATTTATATATAATTTCAATATAAAAATGATTCCAAACTAAAAAATTGTATTAATATATATATAATTTTTCTATTGTGACTTTAGAAACTAATTTAAAATATAATTAATAATTATTTAAATGAAGTGGCGGTTTTTAACTAAAATACTATATTTTTCACTATTCATTAAAAAATAAAGTTTCTTTAAAAAAAAAATACACCCTAATATAATTTCAAAATTATGAATTAAAAATGATATTTATTTTTACAAATAAAACTAGAAAATGTGTCAAAATTTAGTTTTTAAAAAATTAGTGCATCATTAAAAGGATGTAAAACTCGGTCTTGCGTGTACCATAAGCTAAATCAGTATTGCGTATATCGCAAGATAATCTAAATATTTCATATAGAAAATATTAAAATGGTGTTTCATATTACCCAATCCAAACTAAATTTATAAAAAAGAATAAATAAATTCAAAAAAAATATTTCAAAAAATATTGGCGTGTTACATTTATCCCACTTAATGCAACGCCCCGACCCCAGTTACCTATAGTCGGTGCATTATTTTTATACATTGGCATGATTACAAGGAATAAAGTCCAGAAAGACCGATCAGTTTAGCAGTCTTGGAAAATAGATTACATACATGAATGTTATATTACACTTTCTAACATAAAATACACAAAAAATCCTTTGAGAATACCATTGTTCTTTTAGCTTAACCCTGCATCTCAAACATAAAATAATTCTTGGGATCCTGGTAAAATAAAACATAAGAAAGGATTGAGCTCAAATGCTTAGTAAGGGTAAATAATTTAGCGAAAGCTTTAAACTTTTGAGGTAAGATGTGTAATAAAAACAACAGTCTTTTAAACATAAACTTGAACATAATATGGGAAAAATAAATCAAACATTACCATATAAACATGCACATGGATATTATACTAGTCGAATAATCACATGTAATGACTAATTTCATAATGAGGGAATGTATAGTACCATCTTTAATTTCTGTGTCAAGGCCTTGTGCCAGGACCTAGGGGCTAACTGTAACCGAACCCCAACCCAGAGAGCCTCTATAACTGAACTCCAACCCGGAGAGCCTCTGTAACCAGACTTCAACATGGAGAGCCACTGTAACCATACTCCAACCCGGAGAGCATTTGTAACCGAACTCCAACCCTGAGAACCTCTATAACTGAACTCCAACCCAGAGGGTCTTCTATAACTAGACCCCAACCCAGAGGGCTTACATCTACTGGTCCCCAACTAGGAACATACTAGTCCAACACATTCATCCTAAGAAGAGGTTGAAATATAACATAAAAATTCATATTAAAACTAGCATACGAAATGTCAATAATTTATCTATAAACCATGAATGGCATAAAAATAACTCATCCAAATTCAAACATACCACAAAACCTTAAATACAATATAGAAGATTTGTATCATAATAAATCAACTTCAAACATGTGTAAAATTTATCAAAGGATGTTGAAACAGATGAAATCAAATTTATTTGAGAGAAATATCTCTTTCTATTTTGAAATAATTTAAGAGTAACCTACTTATAAAGAAAAAATTTATTATGAAAATATTCTTATAATCTTGTAAAGGATGCTTTGATGATGTTATAATGGCATAAAATAGTCACACCCACCGTATAAGTTAAAAAAACATTCTTACCTTAATTTTGTCGAAAAGGTCATAAAGTAACTTATTTGGAAAACGATGGAAAGATTACTTTAAAAAAAAATAAGTTCAAATAAGGATATAAATGACTTTAACCCATTTTCTATTAAATATTAATTTTTTTTGAAATACATTTTTAAGAAAAATCGGATGTGGATGATAAAGAGGTCCTAATAGATAATTACGTATAAACAACCTTAGATAATGAAGGGATTGTAGAATTAACCCTTACCTGTTAATTTTACTTGGTCTAGGGTAAGTTAAGCTCCTCTATAATATTTAAATCATTGTTATTACATTATACAAGAACCATATAAATATCTATGATATCATATATGATCTTCTAATAATTCTTTGTTAATAATATTTTAGTATTATCATCGTTTATGGTGTTAACTGATTCATTTTCCTTTATATTTTTTGTGACATGATTCATGTTTGTTATGGATAGGATGTTTATTATTCATATCTAGAATGATATCAAGCCTTTAAATATTATTTTAATCATCAAATAAAAATTAGTCTTGAATGGTTAGGATGGGGAATGAATCTCATCGCGTTCATGGAGACGGTAATCCGTACGTACGCACGAGCGACAATATCATTCTTTTGACATTAAAATAATATATAATTGGATGGTATATTATATATACAGAATAATTATCATGTTATATTTATTATTTACATAAATTATACATCATTATTGTACCCATCCAAATAATAATGTATTGAATAACAACTTCACCACGACGTGGAGACGGTAAGCTGTACGTATGCACGTATGGTGACATGTCATTCAAAGGATGGATAGAATAATGAATATGGTTGCACCATATTTTTAATAAAATCACATTATATATAAGATGCTAGAGTAATTATTTTATAATGTATACAACAATGAAAGAAGAAGTGGAAGAAGAAAAGAACTTTAAAGAGGTGATGAAATATTTACCTCCTCTTCGGGTTATTCCTTTTGATTTGATCAAAAGGGCTCCTTAGGTTAGCTTTCTGACTAAATTAAGGCCTATAGGATTAAGGGAGGATAGTTTAGACGATATTGGGGTGGGGTTTGGCCAATCCAAATGGATTTGAAGGTGTGAATTTGAGAGAAGGTGGAGTGCCCTTTTATAAGAGGGGTGTGGGGCATCTTAGAAAAAGATTGAATTATTATTTTATAATAAAATCATATTAAGTTTATAATTGCCCCAAATTTATTTATTTCGAAGATAAAGTGGTTATGGGTCGAAATACTTTCTTCCAATAGGTTTTAGACAACTTTAGGTTTCCATTTTAACCTTATCTTTTAGATTTAACTCTTAGTTAAATAGTTTACCTTTTACCATGTCGTCTTGTATTGTTACACTATATGGTTAATAAACATACTCTATACATTCAATAGAACCTCAAGTGGTTCATTAATGACATATATAATATTATTAAAGCCCTTTTGACGAACTTTATATTTTTATGAATATTATATCAACCAATAATATAGTTTTTGTTTTAAAAACTATTTTATGTCAATTTTGACACTCTTTGGTATTTGTGTTTTTGTTAAAATCATAATAGCATGATTAATTCGAAAAAAAGTGATTTAATCAAGACTAACATATCATATTAATCTATAAAATTAGTGTTATTTATCAAAAGTCTCAAATTACATTTATTTTGGAATTTATAATACTAATTATTTTAATCTTTCATTAATAAGGTAATTACTACATCATCATTGTGTCATAAATATATTAAATTATTTAACGTCTAAAATTTATAAATAAAATACCATTATGTAGGAAATCATTCTATATTTATAATTAATATTTATAGTCGAATTTATCTTATGTGTAACCCTATATTAAAATGTTTTAGTTATGGAAACTTGAATTTAACACTTTAAACTCTACTTTAAATTAAATAATAATAAATGTCCTAATCTAATACAAGAAGACCTAAAGGACCATATTTTATTCAAAAGTTTTTTTGGTATAATTAAACTTATCCAATAGAATTAGGACATGTGTTTAGGTAATAATAATATCATTTTTACCTTTAATTACCCTATTTACTTTTAACCATGGTAAATAAAAGTCAAAAGTTACTATTCACCAAAAATTGTTTTCATCTTATTAAACCACATTTTAATTACTTATATCAACCATGTCTCTCATATTTTTAAAATTCAATTCACAGAAGGGGTAAAATTACGTTTTATACAAATTTTCAAATGTTCCAAGAATGTGGGTAAAAAACGGTAAAAAAGTCCAATAAAATTTTTATATGTCTAAAATTATTATAAAATGACTCCGATGAATTAAATTAAACTTATATAGGTATTATGTATCTATTTTGACCCTAAATAAATTTAAATAAAATAAATAATTATTTAAATAAAAATTTGGTTTTAAACAATAACTGAGTGTTTTTTCACTATTCATCAAAAAATTTAATGTTTTCAGAAAAATACCAAAACTTCACCCCTAATCTAATTTTGAGATTCTAAATTCAAAAATTTAGTCTATTTTTCCATATCCAAAACATAGAATTTTCATTTATTAATTTAAAATTAATTCCCGTTTTCAAAACCAAAAATCGCATTTTTAAGAAATAATACCTATCAAAAGATTGACACTTGTTTATGTCCAATTTCAAAGTAAAATTACTTACAATGACCAGAATTGGATTAAATGGTAAAAATATAATCTAATTATACTTCCAAACCATTAAAATTCTTAATTTAACACTATAATTTATTTTGATTAAAAAAGTTGTTTTCAGTTAAAATATAGTATTTTTCACTATTCACCCAAATATGAAAGTTATCAGAAAAACACAAAAAATTTATTGAAACTAAATTCTTTTATACTGATTCTAAAGAAGAAGTTTATTCTTTTAAATTGAATATATTAAAGTTTTATATATTGGAATTAAAAAGGTTCGCCATTAAAACAAGGTAAAATTGCATTTTTTGAGAAATACTTTGTTTATCTAAAAAAATGAATTTGTTCTTACATTATTTCTAAGATACTAATAATACAGATTCAAAAATTATAAGGATTATATAAAGTTCAAAATTCAGTTAATACTATTCATCACTGCTTTTGAACGTCTAGTTTGGTAAGTCATGGTGTGCTTGAACTCGGTGTTGCGTGTAGTGCAAGTTATTGAATTACATTTAAGAAATAATGTACTATGAAATACTGGGGTGTTATATTATTCCCTCCAATAAATTTCATCCTTGCAATTTGAAATTGATTTTCAAAAATAAATTGTTAAAAATAGGAAAATACCTTTGTGGAAAACCCACATCGGAAATTGGGTTAATAAAATTTAGTATAATAAGAGGGAATGGGAAATGAAAAGTTACCACCAAATTATGATCTCGATTAAGAGAACATTGGTGAAAATTAGAAACCCATAATTGTAATAAAAAATTAAATATTTATAGGGAGTGATTGAGGTCATCAATCAAAAACAAGTGTAAAATTGAGGGCCTCAAAGCCATCAATCAATGATTATTTAAAATATCATTAGTTCAACAAAACCTAAGGTATTATCATAACACATTTTTGGTTTTATTATCCCTTACCTAAAGTTTAAGAATTAATTTCTTCATAGAATAAGAGAAAAAATATATACTTGACAAGTAGAGTTCTATCCTTTAACTAATTTCTACCACAAACTCATATTTCATTCTAAAAGATAATAGAACAAAAAAATATTCTATTTATCATATTCGTATAGGGTTAAAAAAAATTTATAATTCATCTACCAAACCTTTTATAAAAACTACATTATTCAATCCACGACATCACATGGGCCAGTTTTAGGTGATGCACCCTTGTCTCCCTTAGGTTACAAGTTTATGTCTCGCAGCCTTGCCGGACGCGACGGGTTGCCGCCCGTCCTCCGGGTTGTCCTTTTTATGAAAATACAAAAATAATCTCAACAATAGTATCCAATTTCAATCTTAATCCATTCTAACCTTTAGAATTATCCAAAATACTTCTATCCAAACTTATAGTCTAAAATTTATGAGGAAGTTAAACATAATGAAGACCCTTTTTCCACATAATAACATGAGAACACCTTCATCATGTATTATTTTAAAACATGGTAACACTATGAATTACCATAAAACCTTATTGATTACATTCATGCTCCCTAATTCTCTATAGAATACTGGATATATTCCTTATATCCAATTTTTTTGAATATTCCAACAATGATGAAATAAAAAAACTATTATTCAGTTCCGAAGAAGTCAAGAATATCCAATATAATTTATACAAATCAAACATCTCTTATTCCAAAATAACTACCTCATTATTAGGACCATATTACGGATTACCTTTCCTTCAACCATGTATTTTCCAAAAAGTGTAGTTTACTATTAAGTCACTTTTCTTAGAACCATATAATCTCAAATCCCTAATAAAATAGAACTGCAGTACAATCCTTATTTATCTCTATAATTCATATAACCTGTATATTGTTGATAGAACACTCAAATGAAATAATTCTATAATAATAACATAAGAACACTAGTCATTCCTCTTCATCTGAGGTAGTATCATAGCTTGCTTGTTATCTAATAGCATCATTTGCAGTATACTCTGATGACTGGGACATTGATTCGCGTAGTGTCCCAATGCCTTGAAGATGAAGCATTTTACATTTGAAACCTTTTTCTTACCATTGAAATCACATACTTGGTGTCCTTTTTCTCCACACTTATAACAAATTCTCATTCCCTTCAAGAATTTACCAAGGTGATTCTTTCCACATTTATCACATATGGGAATATCGTTCTTTCCCCTCTTCACTTTATCCATCTTTCTTTTTACCATACTTTTCTTCTCTAGGTTCCCTTCAAAGCCATAGGACTCAGAGAATTCATTACTTATCTTATTAACGCATGATATTATTTCTTCATATGTTGAGAATACACTAGAGACTATTTGCCTTATAAATGTTAGATTAATACCATGAATGATATGATCCTTCTTACTCTTTGGATCATACGTATTGGTGGAGTTATCATTTCTTCTACTGGGCGCCATTTTGATATAATGGCATACACTAGGTTAGTTTATAAATTGCAATGAATAATTCCCAACGTGTAAAATACCTACCGTAAATTGAACAGTTTATGGATATAATCCGTAATCATAAAACTATTTTCTTTAAGGAGGTATATACTTGTAAATCCTTTTTTATGATTTGTAATGAAAATGAGAATTATCCTAAGCATATCCCCCAGGAGTGTCATAACCAAGAGTGCAGTAAGGCATGTTGTTATGCACCAGTTCCTGTTCGAGTCTTGCTCAAAGCGGTGTTTTTGGGTTTTACCCCAAGGCACATCTGTGCTAGAGCCTCCTCTACCTGCTCGTATCCAGATAGAGATTTATTTTCTTGGAAAACTAACAAAATCTCTACATTATCAAAATTCTAGGATGTTCTTCTATATTAATCCTCAATGTCTATGTTTGGGTAATGTGCTCTAATTAGAGTTTATCTAAATCTAGTTTCCAAGGTTATTTCTAAACTTCCTCTGATACCAACTATAACGCCCCGACCCCAGTAACCCAGAGTCGGTGAATTATTTTAATACATTGGAATGATTACAAGGAATCAAGTCCAGAAGGACTAATCAGTTTAGCAGTCTTGGAAAATAGATTACATACATGAACGTTAAATTACACTTTCGAACGTACAAAAAAAATCTTTTGAAAATGCCATTGTTCCTTTATCTTAACCCAGAATCTCAAACATAAAACACTTCTTGGGATCCTGGGAAAATAAAACACAAGAAAGGGGTGAGCTCAGATGCTCAGTGAGGGTTAATAATTTAGCAGAAGCTATAAACATTAAAGGCAAGATGTGTAATAAAAATAATACACTTTTAAACATAAACTTGAACATAATATGGAAACAATAAATCAAATATTACGATATAAACACGCACATGGATATTCTACTAGTCGAATAATCATATGTCATGAAAAATTTCATAAAGAGGGAATGTATAGTACCAGACTTTAATTTCTGTGTCAAGGCCTCGTGCCAGGACCTTGGGGCTAACTGTAACCGGACCCCAACCCGGAGAGCCTTTGTAACCAGACACCAACCCAGAGAGCCTCTATAACCAGACTATAACCCGGAGAGCCTCTGTAACTGGACTCCAACCCAGAGGGTCTTCTGTAACCAGACCCCAACATGGAGGGTATAATTTTACCGGTTCCCAACCCAGAACATACTAGTTCAATACATTCATCCTAGGAAGAGGTTGAAAAATAACATAATCATTCATCTTAAAACTAGCATACTAAATTTCAATACTTTATCCATAAACCATTAATGGAATAAAAATAAATCATCCAAAGTCAAACATATCACAAAACCTTAAATAAAATATGGAATATTTTTATAATAATAAATCAACTTCAAACAAGTGTAAAATTTATCAAAGGATGTTGAGATAAATGAAATCAAAACTATTTGAGAGAAATATCCCTTTCTATTTTGAAATAATTTAAGAGTAACTTAATTATAAAGAAAACATTTATTTTGAAAATATTATTATTAGATTTTAAGGGAATCTTCAACGATGTTATAACTGCGGAAAATATCCGCACCCACCGTATAAGTTAATAAAACATTCTTACCTTAATTTTGTTGAAAAGGTCATAAAGTACTTTATTTGGAAAATGATGGAAAGATTAAATTCAAAAAAATATATGGTCAAATAAGGGTATAAATGACTTTAACCCATTGTCTGTTAAATAGTAAAAATGTTTTGAAATACATTTTTAAGAAAACACAGATGTGGATGATAAAGAGGTCCCAATAGATAATTACGTTTAAACAACCTCGGATAATGAAAAGATTGTAGAATTAACCCTTAACTTGTAATTTTCCTTGGTCAAGGGTATGTTAACCTCCTGTATAATAGTTAAATCATTGTTATTAGATTTTACAAGAAACATATAAATAATTATGATATCATATATGGTCTTCTAATAATTATTTGTTAATAATATTTTAGTATTATCTTCATTTCGGGTGTTAACTGATTCATTTTCCTTTATATTTTTTGTTATGTGAGTAATGTTTGTTAGGATGGAAAGCTTCTTATTCATATAGATAATGATATAAAGCCTTTGAACATTATTTTAATCATCAATTAAAAATTATTCTTGAATGGTTACGATGGGGAATGAATCTTATCACGTTCGTGGAGACGGTAATCCGTACCTACGCACGTGCGACAATATCATTCTTTTGATTTGGAAATCGTATATAATTTGATGTTATATCATATATAAAAAATCATTATAATGTTATATTTATTATTTAAATCAATTATAAATCATTATTATACCCATCCAAATAATAATGTATTGAATAACAACTACACCACGACGTGGACACAGTAAGCCATTGTTGACGCTCCTTTCGTCACAGAATCTAAAGATCGGAAAAGGGAATACCTGAGCTCAAAGTGATTCAGCCTTTGAAGAAAACATCAAAAAATCAACAATGGAAGGAAAAAAAGATCAACAGCAACCTCACCGCGCAATTTATCTAACTGGCGTGCAAGTACACTTGCGCGGCGACCTTGGTCGCGCAGGTGACTTGCACGACCTAATTGGTAACCGCCCGGTAACCGCCCGGGGTCTTCTTTTTCCTATAAATGGACCCTGTGGGCCCCCCATTCTAGGGGATCTTTTTCCAGAAACTCGGATTGAAGCTCCCGACGCCCAAGTCTCTTCTCAAAGCTTCCGGAACACTTCTAAGGTAATTTCTTACCTAGAACGGAAGATCTAAAGAGAAGAAGGAAGGCCTAAGTGTTGAAACTTATCAAACACTTGCGCGCCGACTTATTTACTTCAATATAACTTGCGCGTCCCTTTTCTGGAAGAACCTCGAGAACATTCTAAAGGGTTTAAAAAAGAGTCTCTCAAGTATTTCATTACTGGTTGAAAGTCGCGCAAGTACACTATGTGTCGCGCAGGTATACCTGCGCGACCTAACACTTGCGCGCCCACGGAAGACTTGCGCGCCTTGCAAGACTTGCACGCCCTTATCTTTTTGGGTGCCCATCCTGCCCATTTTTACCCCTCTTAAGCTATTTCACCTTTCCTTTTCAAGATTCAGTCTTCAAGACACTCTTCAAAGCCATTTATGGCATGATTTCTTGATTTGACTTTCTTATCTGAAAGGAATTCTGTGGAATCTCTCTCAAAGTCTAGTGATTTAAATATCCTTATGTCACTAAAATACGGAGAGTTCATTCATTTAACCTCATCCTTTAAGATGAGAGAATCCTAACCTGGGTCTCCTTTTCAGGAATAATCCCCAGTGATAAAACCTTTAATCTGGGCATCTTCCTCAGGAGTAAGCCCCAAATTCTTAAAGTTTCCAACCTCAAATATGGGCATCCTCCTCAGGAATAAGCCCCAAGCCCAAAGTCCCCTAACCTGGGTCTCCTTTTTCAGGAATAAGACTCATTCATAACCTTGGGCTTCCTTTTAAAGAATAAGCCCCAAGTCTCCTAACCTGGGTCTCCTTTTTCAGGAATAAGACTCAGTCATAATCTTGGGTTTCCTTTTCAGGAGTAAAACCCCATTATAAGTCCCCTCCTAACTTGGGAATCCTCCTTAGGAGTAAACCCCAAGATTAGAGTATTCAAATCTCCATGAAGCAAATATAACTTTATGGACCCTGTTCATGGATTTTCTCCCTAAAAGTAAATCCTAAACCTTCATCTATCTGGGCAGTCATCCATACATAAGCCCCAAACAAATTCTTATGATTGCATCTTTCATGGCACAATTGTCTAAATTTTACCAATACCTCTTGTTTCTCACACCGAGCATGACTCACGTGATCTTAGAGTGTAAAAGTAATTATGACATTCATCTTTGAGCCATCAATCATAAACATCATACTCCATTTTCTCGAACTACGTGGGTTCTGATTCCTTTTCCAAAACAAAGGATACGTAGGTAGCCCATTTATGGGTTCGATCCCAACTTTGAAATAATCCCTGTCCTTCTGAATGATGATAAACTTCAAGTGCCCCACTGAGTGGCTTTAAAACCAGCTTGATCATCATAATGACCAAGAGACTTTTATATAAATGTTTTGAAGGATACCATTGACCAAGAATCTCTAAACAGATATAGATGATTCTCTATTGATGAAGAACCTCGAATACATATAAAAGATTCTCTAAATTTCTTGCATATTTAATCATTGATTGTTAAAACTAAAGGAAAGCACATTTTATACTTGGTAATGTAATAAGGATTCACAAACATAACTTAAATCTATAAAGAGAGTCCCGGAGTAGACAATAATTCCCCTCAAAAAGGTGTGATGATTCCGATCTCCCATCCTCTAGACCAATGCAAATTCCTAAGCCTCATTAGTCCACAAGATAATGAGCGCCTGCCTTTGGAAAGTAGGTCCAAACGGATGTGGAATCATTGGATGTTTCCGGTTCTATGAACAAACCCGTTAGAAACCGATCGGAATGTTTGAATCTCCCGTCCAGGAGGTCATCCCCGGATTCTGTGCGACACAAAAATGGTGAACCCGACGTGAATCCTTAACCAAGTTAAAGTGATGTTCTTCTTATTTTTTAGCCCCCTTGGGCCAACAAAGCAATCATTTACATGTTCTCATCCAAAAGATGCAGTGGCCGGATTCATCTTGATTATGTCTGTTACATGGAACAGACACTCTTTTCTCAAGATCTTCTGCAAAATGGCTTTCCTTAAATTCACCCCTGTGAATACTGCTGCTGTGAACACCTCTACTGTGATGTCTGCTGCTGTGAAAACCAATGCTGCTACTCCTGCTGGAACGTCATCCGCCCTGAGGATGACATCACCAACTCAGCGTCTTCAACGCTGGGTTTCTAATGCACTGGTTAAGGAGTACCGTCACAACGGTACTATCCCAACTCTGGAGGCCGCTCGTCAAACCCTCCAAGTTAACAACTCTACCTGGTCGTCCGGACAAAGGCGGCCAACAATCAAGAAGCAGGCGGTGCTGACCACTGTCTCCAACCGTTTCGGGTCGTTATCCCCGGAACGCAATTTCCATTCACTCCCTTACTCTGAGGAAGTGAATGAGCAGGTCCCGCAGGACCTTAATTCAAAAAGACAGGAATCCTTTTCAAGGTCTCCCATCAACAATCGCCACCAGACTCGTGCGGTAGTGCGCCCTCAACATGATGAGGGTACCGACTCCAGGAATTCAGCTCAGGTTCCTCGAACCCGAGCAGACAAGATGAACCGCCAGGGACGGAATCCGGTTAACAATAGGCGGGTTGTCATCCCTTCCATCTTCGGAGAAGTCCACCAACCTAACTTGGTGGCAAACAACGAGCATGCATACACACCTGTTCGTTTTAATTCCGCTGTCCAACAGACTCGTCTGACAGCATCAAGCCTATCCTGCCAGGCAATTCCGGCGGAGTACCATAGGCAAGAACATACACCTGCTTATACATCACCAGTTAGTCAGCAGGCTCGTCTGACTACATATGATGGATCTTGTCAACTGCGTTTGGCGAAGTGTAATCAGCAGGCACATAAACCTGCTAATACTAATCAGGCCTACCAACAGTCTCGCTTGGTAGCGCCCGGAGAAGTCAGTCAGAAAGTCCCGACGACAAACAGGAGGCAGACTCAACTCTCTGCCTCCACACTTGAGTACTATCAGGATTCACTGACAGGAAAATGAGGACAGGAGCAGGCACATACACCTACTCCAAGCCTGGAATGGACATATATCCCCGTTCCGGTGGCTGAAGTCACCAATCATATTTTTTCAATGGTGAAAGAGCAGAAGCAAATTCCTGCTCATATTCTGGATGCTTGCCAGGATATCAAAACAGCTTCAGCATCATCTCAGGGACAGACACATAAATCTATCCCTAGCAATAGAGTGACACATCAACGATTCACTCCGGAACAGACACACACATCTGTTCCAGTCCAAGAGGGTTATGGGGCATACTCCCCCATATCATACGGACAACCAAGTCAGGCACATACACCTGATTTGAGTGGAGATCGTCAGCCTAACCTGACCATCTTTCCTGATTAGGAACATACACCTACTAAGAGAAATCACTTTCGTCATCAAGTGGTTTCTAAAGCGAGTAAGAAGGCATCTAAGAAAAAGATCCGCCCAGCACAGTCAGGAGATCAAAGGCCAATCTGCAGCAAGGCCTTGCTTGATGCTGGAGTTCTTGAATCCCTTAGACATTTATCTGTCGGAATTCAAGATTCTACTCCCTCAGTTCCCAATAACGGGAACATTAATTCTGAAGGTCTTCAACAGACACTTCCTCATGAAGACTTGCTTCATGAAAATTCGGTCAATCTTGAAGTTTCTTCTTCAGATAAGAGCCACAGGAACCCTCTGTGTGGTCAGAAGACCAAGGAGCAAGAGATTTCATCTTTTGTTGTAACCCATCATGACGGTCCTCCTCATTGTGATGAACTTCGCTGCGAAAGTCCTCTCCGCAGTAGTGATTCACGTTGTCTCGAAAATTCCTCAGAAGGCAATGTAGTGATGAGAAAGCCCTCATATCTCGAGGCACTTGCAAACGTAAAACCAGTCATGTCTGATGCTTTACTATCGGCAGGTGAAACTCTTTCTCCATCAGAAGATAGCCTGGGGTTCAGGTTATTCTCCGAACCATCCCTGGGTCATTCATCTTCCAGCATGAATAGTGATTTCTCTACCAATCTTGTTGAATCCGATGAATCAACAAGGAAACACCAACTCTGGTCCAAACAGGTAGAAGAATCTTCATTTAATGATAAAGAGGAAATGCTGAACATGAGGAAGAAACTGGCAAAAGGTGAAGTACCAGTCATGTTTTGGCCTTTGGCTGACTCCCAGTACGACATTCCAAATATGTTGACGGATGATGGAATCCATGATATTCGTCTCAACATATGGAAAACTCTTTGTCAATTAAAGAAGAAGGTATTATCTTACGATGAATATGAAAATCATCTTAAGATAATAGAAGGGTTACAACGCCAGATTGATTTGGCATCTCTATCAGTCTCTCGGTATCCGAAGGCTGAAAAGCAACAGGGAACCCTTCAATGTTCATGCCTTGGCGCACTAAGAAAATTGCGTCAGTTAATTTCCAATGCTCCATCTGATGTTCATATCAGAGGATGGGGTGTTCATGGAGCACTACATTTCACAATGCTTTCCAGTCAGCAAAGCCCGCCGAAAATGGTCTCATGCAATGTTATTGCCCATGGCCGGCCACAGTCAATGGGCTTTGTTCATAATCAAAAGCTTTCTCAAAAACAAGCTTCAACTAGTTCCTCTCAAAATCATGTATATAATGAACAGGTTGTTGAATTGCTCCTACATCAAGCAGGCTAGAATATTGCACAAGCCTCTCGTCTGGAGCAAACACGTCATCAAATGACAGAAGTTTCGGAAATAATTCAATGGTCTGTTGAACCAGGTGATAAAAGTGGATACAGGTTAATGCATCCAGCTAATTTCCGAACTAAGATTCGCAAGATCAAGAGATATTTTAAGAAGATCTCAGACATAGCATGTCAAGAGACACCCCAGCTTGCCAGACTGGGGATTTCTCTAACCCAACCCTCAGAGTCAACGAATGGGATTCGAGGAGTTGAGCGGAAGCAGCAGGAACATCCCCAGTCCACCGGACTGGGGACTTTTTCAAATCCTCAATCCCTCCCTCAGAGAAAGTCAGTATTCTCTCGATTAGGGAATAAGCCTCAAGAGGAACGAAGAGCCAAGCTATCAGGAGATTCTCTCCAACTGACGGTTCTCCAAGAAATTCCTGAGGGATCAAGTCAACGGAATGCCATGTCTCATCATGGACATGGAAGCAGACAATATCACAGAAATGCTGATAGAAAGGATTCCATGCAATATGCATCCATTAATGTCATCAATGCCGTTGCTGCTGATTCACCAGATGAGGCTCAATCAGAGGGATCAGACGAAGAGGTTCCTGCTCAAGAAGTTGCGCACACAGACCTAAATGAAGAAGGTGTGCGCACACGTAATCAAAGGCTTACCCAAAATCTGGGTATTCCTTCAAGTAACCCACTTCCCCCTCTCCGAAAAGGATCCAATAAGGGGAATGGAAAGAATCATCTTACTTCTCACCCTTCCTCTGAAGGAGGTCAATCGCTCTCATTAGAGCAAAGGTTTTCACAACATGAGGAAGAAATGAAAGAATTAATAAGGTTGAATGTAGAACTACTTCAGAGTAGTCTTCTTCTTAAGAATGCTGAAGTCCGACAGCCGAAGGAATTTGTTGTAACTACTGAGATGGATCAAGAATATCCTCCTTTATCAGTACACCCACAGAGGTCTAATCCTATGGGTCAAACGCAAAAACGGTTGGCAGCACTACCATCAGTTGCAGCACCAACCACCACGTCTGTCCAAGCTCCATTCATTGCACCTACCCAAAACCAAGTTCATCCTGACGTTTCTCAAAATTTAATAACTACTATTGAGTCATTAACAGCTCGGTTAGAAACTATGGAAGGGAAACGGGCGCAAGTTCAACCTGAAAAGAAAGTTTACCCTGAATGGGTAGATTCAATTTCTCCTCCATCCAGTTTTGGAAACCCTATTTTCCCTACTTTCAATGGATCAGGCGACCCTGAACAACATTTGACGCATTACGTGTCTTGTTGTGATCCTATGATGGGAACTCCAGAGCAGCAAGAAGTAGTGAAACTCAGATGCTTCGTGCGAACCTTGAAAGGACCAGCTTTTGTCTGGTATACAAGCTTGCAATCCCGGTCAGTCATCGGATGGGAGGATCTTCGTCAAAAATTCCTTCTTCAGTTTAGCTCAACTTTGCCAAAAACGACAGTTTTCGATCTTACAAACTGCAAGCAAAGGGAAAATGAAAGAGTCTCTGATTTCATTGCTCTTTGGAAGGGATTAACGTATTCCTTGAGTTTAGCACTCCCTCAGGAGGAATTATTGCCTATCTGTGTGGAAAATTTGCGTGATGAATTACGCACGCCATTGATCCCTGTGAAATACACAGGAGGGTTTCGAGACCTTACTTCAATCGCTCAACAGATTGAAGATTCCCTTATATAGGCTAAGGTTAAATCTCGTGTAATTCCATCAGCTCTAGGAAGAAGAATGGGTAAAGCAGAAACTGCTACAGTTATGCTTAAACAGGCACCTGTACCTATTTCTACTTCAAAACCTTCATCTTCTCGAAGGGCTCCACCTCCTGAACGCCAACAACAAAGGCTGTTTCGTCCAAATGATCAAAAAGATCAACGACGAAAACAATTTGAGGATATGAAGAGTAAAACATACTCTTTCCGAAGTGAGCAAGTTCCTGGTTACTTCATTTTAGCTCTGGAAAATAATTTGGTTCAATTACCAGTGCCGAAGAGGCCAAACAAGGAAGGAGATGAAGACCGTCCCAATTATTGTCCCTTTCATCAAATGTTGGGGCATCCCATCCAGGAGTGTTTTGTCTTTAAAGACCTCCTGCAAAAGATGGTTGACTTGGGACAAGTCAAATTGAAGGGTTCTTCAGCTCATGTAGCGTGTATTACCGCTACAGATCCAGAGGAAGGAGGCGAGTGGCAGGAAGTCAAAAGAAAAACTGCGAAAAAAATATGATGATTGGATGGTCAGAAAGACAATCAATCGGAACCATTCCATTTTGCGAACACAATTGAAGAAGCCAATTGTGTCTCCTACAAAAGCTACAGTAAAGCCTCCATCAAAAGACAAATCCTCAAAAGGGCAGTGCAATTCAAAGAAGAAAGAGGAATCAGGAGAAGATGAGTATGTAGCAAAGCCTAAATTGTCTTTGACTCTGGCAGATTTCATGCCATCTACTTCGAAGCCACGGGCACCGTCCCACCAAACGGCACAGCCTAAACAGGTTAACCAGGAAAAGTCTTTATCAGAAGAAGAGTTAATCTTTGGTTCTGTTAATATGATTCAATTAACAGATCAATATTCCAGTCTTGATGAGCCTGAATTCCCTGTATCAAATAAGGGAACCCAAGGAAGTTCTAGAGGTTCAGGATATAGTGGAATACGTAGATCTTTCCGAAGCCACTACTCTAATTTTACCCCTGCTAGCACTGTATATGCAGCAGAAACTCGTGGTAGAGCCCTTCAGCGAGCTCAAAAAGAACAAGCAAGTTCTTCTGCCAATGGCCAACTCAGTTTCGGAATAGTTATTTTGGAAGACCGATTAAAAGTTTCATCTTCTTTATCTCAGCAAGTAAATGGATCTAATCAGTCTAATTTTCCAAAACCAAGGATGTTGCCAACTTCAATACAAGATGCATCAGCTTCCAAAGCATCTGCTTCCAAGGTACCTGCTAAACCGCATATTCCTATTGGGAAACACAGACCTCTAGATCAAAAGTATGATATATTGAAACACTTGGCCCAAGTACCAGCCAAGTTATCAATTTTGGATGCTTTGAATCTGTCAAGAGATCTTCGGGAAGCACTCATCGAAGCTTTGTCAAGTCCTCAGGAGTTTGAAGCTGAAATTGCTGCAGCTGAAATCTATCACATAGAGAATAATCCTGCGGAATGACATGCAGTGATATCTTTTACTGATAAAGATGAAGATGATGTTGTGCATGGGCACATAAAAACTTTGTACTTATCTGGAAAAGTCAATGGTATAGATGTTCGAAGAGCTTTCATTGACAATGGTTCAGGAGTCAACCTCATGCCCATTCGCACACTTCGTCGATTGGGCCTCACGGAATCTGATTTATCTCCTTCTACCATGATGTTGCAAGGATATGATAAAAATGAACAAGAACCACTGGGATAAGTTACGCTCAGAACTCAGTTTGGAGATCTTGTTTCCAATTCGGATTTCATGATTGTTGATCAAGACTCAGCTTTCAATATATTTCTTGGAAGACCCTGGCTACATCAGCATGCAGCTATTCCGTCATCATACCATCAATGTCTCAAATACTGTTTCGATGGTCAAGTTGGAACATTGTATGGTGATAAGGCCCCGTTCAAGACATGTGAGTCTCAATACATTGAGGCGGAATTTTATCACATGAAGGGAAGAGAAAAATCTATAATGAAAGAAATTACCAAAGTTAATGCTCCATATGGTTTGGAAAAAATTCCAATAAATCCATTTTCACATGTGAGTACAGATTATGTGCTACCTATCTGTCAAATTGACAAAATAGGCCCAAATCAAAATACTCTTATGGAAAGATCCATAATGTCAATTACGGCAATCGAGCCAGACAACATGGGAGAAATTGGTAACTTACCAAGCAGTGATGAAAGCATAAGTGGTGATGTTTTCATTTCGTCTGCTGAAATCCAACAAGTCTATACTTCGCTAATCAGGCCAGAAGAAGTTATAGCAACACCAGAGGTGAATATTGATGTCGATTCTCAATCCATCATCTCCTCTTTATTTCCCAAAGAAGACCCTTTATCATCAATAGGGTCGGAAATGGAAGCTTCTTCTTCAAAATGTGAAAATTTTGACATCTCTTATGATCATGAGAATTTCGTTTTTTCATCTACTTTGCAAATAGAAACGGAAGAAATAACACATGATGAAGAGGAAGAGGAAGATCTTAAAGATTCTCCTCCAGCATTTGAAGAGGGTATCTCTACCACTGTGGATGAACTCAGAGAAGTAAATCTGGGTACAGAGAAAGATCCACGCCCCACTTTAATTAGTGCGGCCATGACCCTTGAAGAGCAAGAGATGTATATTTCTTTTATAAAGCAAAATAAAGATATTTTTGCTTGGAATTATACAGAGATTCCTGGCCTTGATCCTGATGTTGCCACCCATCATTTGGGTTTGCCAAAAGAACATCGAGGATTCAAGCAAGCCGCGAGAAGAACACACCCAACCTATGCTTCCAAAATCGAGGCTGAAGTGGATAAGCTTATCAAAGCTAACTTTGTTATAGAAGTTCAATATCCCAAGTGGTTGGATAATATTGTCCCTGTAAAGAAGAAGAACGGACAAATTAGGGTTTGCATCGATTTCAGAGATCTTAATCGGTATTTTCCTAAAGATGATTTCCCAGTTCCGATTGCAGAACTCTTAATTGATGCGACGGCTGGCTATGAAGTACTTTCTTTCATGGATGGATATTCTGGATATAATCAGATCCGAATGGCCCCAGAAGATGAGGAATATACAGCCTTCAGAGCTCCTCAAGGTGTGTTTTGTTACCGGGTGATGCCCTTTGGTTTAATGAATGCAGGTGCAACATATCAACGCGCCATGCATCGTATCTTCAAACCTTTTCTAGGGAAGTTTGTTGAATGCTATGTAGATGATTTGGTGGTTAAATCCAAACAACGTTTTGATCACTTGGCTGATTTGGAAGTCGTATTCCACAAGCTTCGACAACATAATTTGAAGATGAACCCCTTAAAATGTGCTTTTGGGGTAACCTCAGGAAACGTCCTTGGCTTTGTTGTACGCCATCGTGGTATTGAAGTCGATCCTGAGAAGACCAAATCAATCCTTGGTATGTCACCTCCTCAGAATTTGAAATAATTAAGAGGACTTCAAGGACACTTAGCCTATATTCGGCGTTTCATCGCCAATTTGGCTGGCAAAAGTTTACCCTTTACCAAATTATTGAAGAAAGGAGTCACTTACCAGTGGACTGAAGAATGTCAAGAAGGATTTGATGTTCTCAAGAAATACCTCTTGATTCCACCAGTACTTATGCTACCTGTTGAGGGTAGACCTCTTATCCTCTACGTGAAAGCTTTAGAGCGATCATTGGGTGCCTTTCTCACTCAAAAGAATGATGCTGGGAATGAAAATAGTCTCTACTATCTCAGTAGAACTATGCTTGAAGCAGAAACCCGGTATTCAAATATTGAAAAGTGCTGCCTAGCATTAATCTTTGCAATTCAGAAACTGAGACACTACCTGCAACATCATGAGGTCCAATTGGTATCTCGTAATAATCCGCTCAAATTCATCCTTAGTCGTCCAATGCTTACAGGACGTCTGGCAAGATGGGCGGTTATTCTACAGCAGTTCAACATTCAGTATGTGTCTTAAAAGGCAATTAAGGGCCAAGCTCTGGCTGATTTCCTGGCTGAACATCCTTCAGTGGAAGACACTTATTCAGATATCGAACTCCCTGATGAGGAAGTTTTCTCTATTCAAGAGAGTCCTCAAACATGGGAAATGTATTTTGATGGTGCTTCTAGAAGTCCAACAGGGAAGAAAATGGAAAATCCTAAATTCAACAAAGTTGGTTTAGGAATTGTGCTCATTTCTCCAGATAAGGCAGTGTTACCTTATTCCTTTTTTTTTGTGGGAAGGTGGTACCAATAATGAAGCTGAATACCAAGCTCTCATTACAGGCTTGGAGTTAGCGCTTCAAGCACAAGTGAATCACTTAAAGGTGAAAGGTGATTCAGACCTGGTAATCAAACAAGTCAATGGGGATTATACCATCAGAAAAGAAGAATTAATCCCTTTGTATGATTACATCAGAGAGTTAATGTCGGAATTCCCTTCAGAACCGACATTTTCTTATGTCCCAAGATCACAAAATGCTCAAGCTGATGCACTAGCTAATATAGCCACAACTTTAGCAGATCCAAATCGGGACGAAACATCCATCTGTATTGCCCACCGTCGTGCTATTTCACCTTATGTTCAAGTCAGAACAGAGGAAATTAATGAAATTAGTCCCATTCCTGAACTGTATGGTCATACTACAGGATGGATGTCACCTATCAAGGAATACCTTCAAAATGGAACACTTCCACCTGATAGAGCCTAGAAAGAACAAATTCGGCGACGTGTGGTCAATTTTACTCTTTATGATGGTCCAAAACACCTCGAGAAAATTCTCTACAAACGTGGTTTTGATGGAGTTCTCTTCAGATGTTTTGATGGTGAAGAGACAATGGCTGTCATAAAAGAAGTGCATGCAGGAGTCTGTGGTGCCCACCAGTCTGGACATAGATTGTCTGATCAAATTTGAAGGCTTGGATACTTCTGGCCTTCAATGATACAAGATTGTGTTAATTTCACAAAGAAGTGTCATTCATTCCATGTATATGCCAACTTCATTCATCAACCTCCAGAGTTGCTTCATATAGCTAAATACTCATGGCCATTTTCCACATGGGGAATGGATGTGGTGGGACCTTACCCTTCAGCTACGGCCAAGCAGTTTAAGTACATTCTTACTACTACTGATTTCTTTTCCAAATGGGCAGAGGCAGTACCTCTCAAAGAAGTCAGTTCTAAATGCATTGTTAGCTTCATCAAGTCTAACATCATTACTAGATTTGGTGTCCCTCATACCATATTGACGGACAACGGCACCAACTTCTGTTCTTCTGAGGTAAAGAAATTGTATCAAGAATACAACATTAAGTCCAACCATTCATCTCGATATCATGCAGCGACTAATGGCCAGATAGAGGCCTTCAACAAGACTCTTTCAAATATACTGCAAAAGATGGTGGATAAAGATAAGAGGTCATGTCCTGATAAACTCTTTCATGCTTTATGGGCTTATCGGACTACCACTCGCAATGCAACGCGGTCTACTCCATATTCATTGGTATATGGAACAGAAGCAGTCTTGCCAATTGAAGTTCAATTTCCCTCACTCAGAATAGCCATTTGTGATCAGTTATCAACAGATGAGCAATCCCAAAAGCGGTTGAATGAATTGGAACAGTTAGATGAGAAAAGATTGTGCACTTTACACCACTTGGAAATCTATCAGAATCGGATAGCACACGCTTTTAACAAAAAAGTTCGTCTTCGTTCATTCATTCAGGGAGAATTGGTATTGGTTCTCAGAGCACCAATGATACCAGGAAAGAAGCCTCCCAAGCTTGAACCAAAATGGGAAGGACCTTATTCAATACATAAGGTCTACTCCAATGGAGCATATTCTCTAATCTCAATGGATGGAGAACACATCACGACTCCAACTAATGCCAGATTTCTGAAGAAGTATTTTGTATAAACACAAAATATTGTTCCCAGATCCAAAACAATCACATTAGATCATACTTCTGTCCTACATGACATTAAACTGTTATTATGTCCTATCTACATGACATTAAACTGTACAGAAGATCCTATATTTTGTCCGAGATGACATTAAACTATATTGTGTCCTAGCAACATGACATTAAACTGTGTGGCACTTTCAACGTCCAACATGACGATAAACTGTAAAAAGTCCCCAGAACTGATATCCTCATATTGGTTCACCTTAGTCCTAGCTACATGACTTTAAACTGTACAGCAATGGTCCAGTATGACTTTAAACTGCAACTTCATCCCACACGACATTAAACTGTGAAAAAAGTTCCCTAAACCGTCCAGCATGACCTTAAACTGCATCATCCCTGGTCCATGTATATGACCATAAACTATATGCAAATCCCTTATGTCCAGCAAGACGTTAAACTGTGACGTCCTAAACTACATGACGCTAAACTGTATAAAAGTCCCTCACATCCGAAAAGACGTTAAATTATATAATCATCAAAGGTCCAGCATGACATTAAACTGCACCATCCACGGTCCATGCATATGACCTTAAACTATTCACACTTTCGTCCAACATGACATAAATGGTGTGTTATTTTGTCCTTACGACATGACATTAAACTGCACCGTCCCCCTTTCGTCCAATATGATGTTAAACTATTTTATCCCCATCGTCCTAACTACATGACGCTAAACTGTACAGAAAATCCTTGATAGGTCTTACATGACATTAAACTGTATTTTGTCCCAGCTACATGACACTAAACTGTGCAGCACCAATAGTCCTAACTACAAGACTTTAAACTGCATAGTCCCTTTTTTATGTCCTACATGACATTAAACTGTGCATCGTTAAGGTTGTTATTACCTCTTGTTTCTCACACCGAGTATGACTCACGTGAGCTTAGAGCGAACATCAACCATAACACTCCCTTTGGGCCAATAACCATGTGTAAGTCCCAACAATATTTTTTTTAGATCATTGTCCCCAAGAACAACTTGATCATTAATTCATTCTTTAATTGAACTACACAGACTTTGATCCTTGCCCTCCAAGCTGGGTATGTAGGCAACCTCCCAGGGTTCAAGCCCAAAAACAATCTCTTCACATCGGTTCACCACCATCTCATATGATGTTGATTCGTGAAACCGCCCCTGGAATCAATATCTTTACATTGATTCACTTTCGTCCTTGTTATATGACGTTAAACTATACATCACTTTTTTCCGATACGACAATAAACTACAATATTCTTTGATTTCCTCATTTGAGAAGGAACTATTATTGACATTGATTTTTTAATCATGGTTTTCATTTTCAAAAGACTACATGCATATATGGTAATGCCTAAACTTTTTATCTTAGGTTAAACCATCATTGCACTAAAGTCCCCTTTCACCCTTCACATGTACGAACCAAATTTGTACAAAGGGTAGTTCTAGAACTACGTGGACTTGATTCCCATCCTTATGGGATACGTAGGAACATTAGAGTGTCCCTCGAATCCAGTCCCAAGTCTTTTGGGCCTAACCCCAAATTTCACTTTCAGTCCCTTGGCTGAAAAGTCCTCATGAAAACACACACTGTGTATTCATTATTATGGTCCGAATTCTATGACCCTAAACTAAGATCACTCATACTTTCGTCCTGCACGACGTTAAACTGCATTTCAAGAACTACGTATGGCTTGACTCTCATTCTTATGAGATACGTAGTGAAGTCCAAGTTTCAATTCAGGACACAGCCACAACAAGATTATGGTTTTTATTGACCTATGTATCTCTATATACATTGGAAAATACCCATATTTATGTGTTATAATCCTAACCTTAAATATTTTCAGATCTTCATAACCCTTTTCCTGACTTCTATTCACAAAAATGTCAAACTTCTGAGAATTATTTTTCCTGACTATGCAGCACGTTCCCATAGGTGGCCTTGCATAAACAGTCCACATAACAGACTTGTCAGCCAAAAGATGCTATTTATTTGACCATGCAGCCAATGCCCATAGGTGGCCCTACATATTTCAACCCCCTAACGGGTTTTGTTAAATAATAGTAACTTCATTCTTGGGAAGAATGCCTCTTTTTTCCTTATTTGTCTTAAACGACAGTATGTAGGGATCCACAAAAATAGCCATCCTTAACATATTTGTCCCATATCCTTTTTCATGATCTGAAAGTATTCAAGTCTATGGTTTATTCTTCTTACCTATGTTTGGGTCAGACCTTTGTAGGAGTGATATTCATCCAGTTCTTCGATATTCTTGTTCGGAAATATCTTCTCCATATTCAAGTATCCCTTTCCATACAACAAACTCTATACTTTAGAAAATTTGAATCTCCATAAACTTTCACCAGCTTTTAGCACTAGGAAAGTAAATTTCTGGGAGTTCTTTTGCCTGACTATGCAGCACGTGCCCATAGGTGGCCTTGCATAAACAGTCCACATAACAGACTTGTCAGCAAAAAGATGCTATTTATTTGACCATGCAGCCAATGCCCATAGGTGGCCCTGCATATTTCAACCCCCTAACGGGTTTTGTTAAATAATTGTAACTTCATTCTTGGAAACTAATTCTTCTAATGCCTTTTAGCTCTTTTTCATATCATTCCTTAGATTCAAATATTCTTAAGCCATAGTTTACATTTTTTCCCTCATACTTGAGCATGGTAATATGTTTTCAGATAAATTGTCAAGGAATTGAATCCATTTTTAATCCATTTCGGTTAAAGCTATTTCGACCTTAAACATTATCCCCTTTATGTCCGGCGTTCATGACTTTAAACTGCCCACACAAAAGACAAAGGAAATCTGAATAAAAGTCAAGTTCCAGCTCACTAAATATACATTTTTTGTATGATTTAAGTAATATTGAGCAGTTAAAAGATTCAAAGTTTGTAGGATTATTTGTAATAATCCTAGTAAAAATCAAACTATGCTTACTAGGCCCATTGGCTTAAGTAAATTTGAAGCAGGTAATGAAAGAATGCAGGTACAAATGATTGAAGACAAAAGTGTTTTTCATTGATACACAAGAGTTAGAAGGACATCCACAGACTGGAGTCTCTTCTCTTCTTTCAAGAATTACAAGAGGCTTTCAACATAACACTTCATTTGATTTATGGCATCCCGATCTTCATTAGCAACCACCTAGAATTCATTCATTCAACTGGATACAATAAGAGATGCAGTGATACCAGCTCTTCTTGGAACAATTGTAAAAGGATGTTCTTGAGTGCGGTTTGAGAAAATTTTCTGCTGATCAAACAGTGACTCTGTTTCTGTCCAATAGACTTAGAAGATGGATACATGGATTTGAGAATGGAGCATTGGAAGTAAAGAGCCATTTGGAGAGAGTACTCTTTTCAGATATTGCTCTAATATCATGTTTGTCTTCTCTCCATTAACCATTAGTAGAAAACATTTCAGCCCATGGGTTTTCCATTTTCATATCTGCAAGGAAATGACATGGAGGAAGAATTTGAAAGTTCACTCCATTGTTGTTACTCTTAATGCACAACATAACGAAAATAGAGAAGTAGCAGTGCAGCTGCATCTCAGGTATATAATTGTTTGCATTTGGAACATTGACTCCTTGCAGATGACCATGACCACACAGAGACAGGTAGATGCTCTGTGGGAATTTAAGATGATATTTCTTCAAGTACTTATCCAAATCTGGGAAAGTGCTGTCACAGATATCATAGTAATCATGGCCAATAATATTCATCATGTCATCAATCCGCTTTCTAGCCAGTTCATCAGCCGTTCCAATTCCCTTAGGAGCCATTGAATCTACACAAAAGTTGAACAAATTTAACTCTTAAATGGGTTTATTTTTCATAATATTTGTGAAAAGAATTCGGAAAAAATGGCCAAGGCATTAAGTCGCACAAGTCTAAACAATGGCGCGCAAGTATTTCAGATGCCGTGCTAGTTTTTGACGCGCAAGTCTAAACCGCGCAAATACGAATACCTTAAAAGGAGCGCGACAACGAGGGAACAGTGGAAAAGATACTTGCGCGGCTTAGGTGACCTGCGCGTCAAGATCTCGAGAAGGTATGAAGTCCGGAAATCCGGATACTTGTACAGAGGTGAGGCCGTGTATTTATAGGCCAGGAAGCCTACCTGCGCGCCACACCCAGAGCGCTTAAGGCCTGCGTGACGCAAACTTGCGCGCCTCCCTCTGTGAACTGAAAGACTTGCGCGCCCTCCCTTTTCCTTTGGAGGGATTCGATTTCCTCAGAGTCAAATCCTCATTTCTTTCCGGATCCAACTCTGAGGGGGGACTTTTGTTGACGCTCCTTTCGTCACAGAATCTAAAGATCGGAAAAGGGAATATCTGAGCTCAAAGTGATTCAGCCTTTGAAGAAAACATCAAAAAATCAACAAAGGAAGGAAGAAAAGATCAACAACAACCTCACCGCGCAAGTTATCTAACTGGCACGCAAGTACACTTGCGCGGCGACCTTGGTCGCGCAGGTGACTTGCGCGACCTAATTGGTAACGACCCGGTAACCGCCTGAGGTCTTATTTTGCCTATAAATAGACCCTGTGGGCCCCCCATTCTAGAGGATCTTTTTCCAGAAACTCGGATTGAAGCTCCCGACGCCCAAGTCTCTTCTCAAAGCTTCCGGAACACTTCTAAGGTAATTTCTTACCTAGAACGGAAGATCTAAAGAGAAGAAGGAAGGCCTAAGTGTTGAAACTTATCAAACACTTGCGCGCCGACTTATTTCCTTCAATATAACTTGCACGTCCCTTTTCTGGAAGAACCTAGAGAACATTCTAAAGGGTTTAAAAAAGAGTCGCTCAAGTATTTCATTGCTGGTTGAAAGTCGCGCAAGTACACTATGTGTCACGCAGGTATACCTGCGCGACCAACACTTGCGCGCCCACGGAAGACTTGCGCGCCTTGCAAGACTTGCGCACCCCTATCTTTTTGGGTGCCCATCTTGCCCATTTTTACCCCTCTTAATCCATTTCACCTTTCCTTTTCAAGATTCAGTCTTCAAGACACTCTTCAAAGCCATTTATGGCATGATTTCTTGATTTGAATTTCTTATCTGAAAGGAATTCTGTGGAATCTCTCTCAAAGTCTAGTGATTTAAATATCCTTATGTCACTAAAATACGGAGAGTTAATTCATTTAACCTCATCCTTTAAGATGAGAGAATCCTAACCTGGGTCTCCTTTTCAGGAATAATCCCCAGTGATAAAACCTTTAATCTGGGCATCTTCCTCAGGAGTAAGCCCCAAATTCTTAAAGTTCCCAACCTCAAATATGGGCATCCTCCTCAGGAATAAGCCCCAAGCCCAAAGTCCCCTAACCTGGGTCTCCTTTTTCAGGAATAAGACTCAGTCATAACCTTGGGCTTCCTTTTAAAGAATAAGCCCCAAGTCTCCTAACCTGGGTCTCCTTTTTCAGGAATAAGACTCAGTCATAATCTTGGGTTTCCTTTTCAGGAGTAAAACCCCATTATAAGTCCCCTCCTAACTTGGGCATCCTCCTTAGGAGTAAGCCCCAAGATTAGAGTATTCAAATCTCCATGAAGCATATATAACTTTATGGACCCTGTTCATGGATTTTCTTCCTAAAAGTAAATCCTAAACCTTCATCTATCTGGGCAGTCATCCATACATAAGCCCCAAACAAATTCTTATGATTGCATCTTTCATGGCACAATTGTCTAAATTTTACCAATACCTCTTGTTTCTCACACCGAGAATGACTCACGTGAGCTTAGAGTGTAAAAGTAATTATGACATTCATCTTTGAGCCATCAATCATAAACATCATACTCCATTTTCTCGAACTACGTGGGTTCTGATTCCTTTTCCAAAACAAAGGATACGTAGGTAGCCCATTTATGGGTTCGATCCCAACTTTGAAATAATCCATGTCCTTCTGAATGACGATAAACTTCAAGTGCCCCACTGAGTGGCTTTAAAACCAGCCTGGTCATCATAATGACCAAGAGACTTTTATATAAATGTTTTGAAGGATACCATTGACCAAGAATCTCTAAACAGATATAGATGATTCTCTATTGATGAAGAACCTCGAATACATATAAAATATTCTCTAAATTTCATGAATATTTAATCATTGATTGTTAAAACTAAAGGAAAGCACATTTTATACTTGGTAATGTAATAAGGATTCACGAACATAACTTAAATCTATAAAGAGAGTCCCAGAGTAGACAATAATTCCCCTCAAAAAGGTGTGATGAGTCCGACCTCCCATCCTCTCGACCAATGCAAATTCCTAAGCCTCATTAGTCCAAAAGATAATGAGCGCCTGCCTTTGGAATGTAGGTCCAAACGGATGTGGAATCATTGGATGTTTCCGGTTCTACGAACAAACCCGTTAGAAACCGATCAGAACGTTTGAATCTCCCGTCCAGGAGGTCATCCCCGGATTCCGTGCGAAACAGCCATACATACGCACACATGGTGACATGTCATTCAAAGGATGGATAGAATAATGAATATGCTTGTACCATATTTATAATAAAATTAAATTATATAGAAGATACTGGAGTTATTATTTCAGAATGTAAACAACAAGGAAAGAAGAAGTGGAAGAAGAAAAGAACTTGAAAGTGGTGATGAAATATTTACCTCTTCTTCGGGTTCTTCCTTTTGATTTGATCAGAAGGGATCCATAGGTTGGATTTATGACTAAAGTAAGGCCTCTAGGATGAAGGTAGGACATTTGAGAGGATATCTGTGCAGGTGTTGGCTGAGCCAAATGGATATGAAGGTGTGAATTTGAGAGAAGGGGGAGTCCCCTTTTATAAGAGGGGTGAGGGGCACCTTAGGAAAAGATTGAAATATTATTTTATAATAAAATCATATTCGGTTTATAATGTCTCCAAATTGATATATTTAGAATATAATGTTGGTATGGGTCGAAATACTCTCAACCAATAGGTCTTAGACAAGTTTAGGTTTCCATTTCAACCTTATCTTTTAGATTTAACTCTTAGTTTAATAGTTTAACTTTTACCGTGTCTTTTTGTATTCTTACAATATATGGTTAATAAAATTAGCTATACTTCCAAGAGAACATACAGTGGTTTATTAATGACATATATAATATTATTTAATCCCTTTGGATGACCCTTATATTTTTAGTAATATTATATCAACCAATAATATAGTTTTTGTTTTAAAAACGTTTTTATGTCAATTTTGACACTCTTTGGAATTTTTTTGTTAAACTCATAAAAACATGATTACTTAGAAAAAAATTGATTGAATCAACCCTAAAATTTCATATTCACCTATAAAATTAGTGGGATTTATCAAAAGTCTCAAATTACAATTATTTGGGTATTTATAATATCAATTATTTTAATCATTCATTAATAAGGTAATTACTGCATCATCATTGTGTCATAAATAAATTAAATTATGTAATGTCTAAAAATTATAAATAAAATACCATTATATAATAAATATTTTTATATTTATAATGAATATTCATAGTCATATTTATCTTATTTATAACCCTATATTAAAATGTTTTAGTTTTGGAAACTTGAATTTAACACTTTTAACTCTTCTTTCAATTTATTAATTATAAATGTCCAAATCTAATCCAAGTGGACCTAAAGGATCATATTTTATTTTTAAGATTGATTTTGGTAGAATTAAACTTATCCAATATAATTAGGACATTTGTTTGGGTTATAATAATATCATTTTTACCTTTAGTTACCCTATTTACATTTATCCCTGGTAAATAAAAGTCAAAAGGTACTATTCAACAAAAATTATTTTTATCTTATTAAAACACATTTAAATTACAGATATCAACCGTGTCTCCCGGATTTTTGAAATTTAATTCACAGAATCGGTAAAATTACATTTTATACAAATTTTCAAATGCTCCTAGAAGGTGGGTAAAAGACGGTAAAAAAGTTCAATAAAATATTTATATATTTAAAACTTTTATAAAATGAATCCAATGAATTATATTGAACTTATATAGGTATTATGTATCTTTTTTGACCCTAAATAAATTTAAATAAAATAAATTATTATTTAAATAAAAATTCGGTTTTAGACAATAACTCATTGTTTTTTCACTATTCAGCAAAAATTGAATGTTTTCAGAAAAATACAAAAAATTCACCCTAAGATAATTTTGATATTCAGAATTCAAAAATAAAGTTTATTTTACCAAATTAAAAATATAGAAGATTCATTTATTAATTTGATATTAATTCCTGTTTTCAAAACCAAAAAGCGTATTTTTAAGAAATTATAACTATCAAAATATTGACACTTGTTTATGTCCAATTTCAATGTAAAATTACTTACAATGACCAGAATTTTATGAAATGGAAAAAATATAATCTAATTATAATTCCAAACCATTAAAATGTATAATTTTACACTATAATTTATTTTGATGAAAAAAGTTATTTTCAGTTAAAATATAGTATTTTTCACTATTCACCCAAATATGAAAGTTATCAGAAAAACACCAAATATTTGTTGAAACTAAATTCTTATGCCCCGATTCTAAAGAAGAAGTTAATATTTTCAAATTGAATATATAAAAGTTTCAAATATTGGATTTTAATTGGTTCGAAATTAAAAGGCAGTAAAATTTTATAGTTTGAAAAATATTTCTTTTATCTGAAAAAATGAATTTGTTCTTACCATATATCTAAGAAACTAATAATATGGATTCTAAAATTATAAGTATTATATAAAGTTCAAAATTCAGTTGATACTATTCATAACTGCTTTTGAACGTCTCGTTTAGTATGTCGTGGTGCGCTTGAACTCGGTGTCGCATGTAGTGCAAGTTATTAAATTACATTGAAGAAATAATGTACTATGAAATCTTGGGGTGTTACACTTAAAATGAATTTATCCCTAGATATTTGTATACGTTATTAAAGTTTTAATGCATGAAATTTCCTTTAATAGAAACCTACATCATAAAAATTAATCCTAAAACTTCCTTTAAAAATGTAATGTTGGAAACATAAATGTTACCCAAATTAATATATAACTAGGTTTCTACATAGAGATCATAGCTTGAAAGTGAAAAAATGGAATTGGAGGAAAAGTGTAAATATACAAAAAGATTTATTGAGGTCATCAATAAAAAAAAGTAAATGATCAAAAATAATTTGAGGGATCAATGTGATAAATCTATGATGATTTAAAAGTACATCTGTTCAAAAAAATTAATGTATTAAAACAACAATTTTTTTGATCATTTTCCTGACGTTGAGTAATTCTTTCATTAACCAATAATATAAGGAAATATACTTAATTGATATATTTATAAAAAAAATCATTCTATGGTTTCAATTTCATCAATTTCTAATTCATTCATTACTTCATGATATGGATGTACAGAAATTGACTTTGATGTCTGAAGTACTAAAATACACTTTTAGAGAATATTAAGGCCCAAAAAATAATGAAAAATATAACTATTTTTCTCATACTATTTTTGAAAATCAATATGGTTAATAAATTAATCTTGAAAAGTTTACTCTACTATTTCATAATTAATATTTATTAATAAAAAATAATTACACATTAACCTGGACATCACGTAGGTCTGTGGTAGGAATAAAACCCTTATCGTCATTCGATTATGGGTTCAAGACCCATATACCTGTTGGACTTGATTATTTTTCACCCGACATACATGATGTAATTTTCAAAAATCACACTAATATAATTTTTAAAATAAATATGTTAGAAATAATTTAAATATGATTAATCAATAAATATACTTTTAACCAAATTTTTTAATTCAATCTCAATACATAAATATTTCCTCCAAAGTTTAACTTAAACATCCCATAAATGGTTAACCTTATACCCTTTCTGAATTATGAAAATACAAAAATTGACACTAAATCATCTTAACTTTTACCCCCATATATCATAAGGTATCTCTATGTTGTCACATTCCAAACATGTGAATACGTTCATCATATATTCTCTTGAAACATGGTAATAACCTGAATTTTCATAAATAATTTTGGAAAACATTAATTATTATTTATTCCAAATGTTACTAGATATATTCACTAAAAAAATTAAGTTGTGAATTTCATCCATTATGAAATAGACCACTTTTTCAACAAATCAATATTCATATCCCAGATAATCAGTGTCATACTATTTACTTATCCAAATCAATCATCTCTTTATCAAAGCTAAAATTTTTTTCTCAACATCATGATCACATTAAGGGTTACCTTACCTTAATAAAAATATCACTTTTCTAATTCATTATCACCATTAAATATATCATTTTAAATCCTTAATGAAATATTATACTGAAAAGAATTATATATTTCATGATTTTCATAACAAAATCTTTGAATTCCAAATCATAAATACTTAATTCGTCCAACATTATTCTTAAACAATTACTTAGGATTAAATAACTTACTCATTAATACCTCATTAATAGAATATGAAATAAGATTCATATCTTAAGCTTCCCCAACCTCAATCAAATCACGATTCTTATGTTTAATGCAAACAATAATAGAAGAACATCCCATACCTTTCACTTGTCATTTGTGGTCTCTTTATCTTTATAAGTATAACCAATACTCTACCACCTTCCGGACTCCCTTTATGATATATCCACTGGGTAAATAAATTTTAATAATTCCCATAATTTCTAAATTTTAAACATTTTATATTAACCATGTTCCTTCTAGTTCTATCTATAGACTAAAAGCAGAGACCATAGGGTGAGAAACACATATCATAGAAAAAAACCACATAGTCATGAAAAATTACTTATAAGATGTCTAAATCATGGAATCTTCCTTAATATTTGACAAAATAGTTTTATACAAGGTTATTTGTATGAAACTTTCATTTAAATCATTCATGATGGTTTATGAAGAGTTTGTGAATTCCCAAAATCTTATCCCTTGAGAGTGTCAAACAGTGTGTGTAACAAGGTCCATTGTCATGTACCAGACTAACCCAAGTCAGGCCCATAACATCTTATAAGAGTTTTTAATCCTAGGTATATCTATTCCATAGACACATCAAATTTTATTATTTATAAATGGATGTATTTATAGGAAACCACTTACTAAATCCTTTACCAAAATTCTAGGACATTTTCCTATACATTTCCTTATCCTGAGACTTGTACCTATACATGTACTTAGGGTTATCACTAAGTTTTTCTCATAATATCTTCCAAATTATAACTAAAACCTTTCTCTTATACCAATTATAGAAGCCCTCTCTTTTCATACATAATCATTACATTGATTTTGTGGAATACTTAAAATAGTATACAAATAGACATCTGAAGACTGTACTTGTTTAGTGACTTTGGAAACATGGAAGTATAAACACTGAAACATAGGCGAGATACGTTATCTCTCACTAGGTTCTCCATTACTATCACCCCTATTAGACATATCATACATAAAATATATATTCATAACCTAGGGAAGGAAACATAAAAGGGGTAAGCTCAAATGCTTAGTATGGGTAAATAATGGAGATATTTAAACATAATCAGGATCATAAGGTTACGAGAACAAGATCATGAAAATAAATAATCACACTATGCATATCAAAGATCATTAACATGAATCATGGCATAAAGATAAGAAGCTCATAAGACATGAATCATAAGGAAATAAAGAACATAATCCATGAAATCATAATATAGGAATAAAAAATTGAATTGTATAACACAAATAAATGTATAATATTGTGAACATGTATAAGTATAAATAGGTTCAGACAATGAGTTAAGGACATGAAATGATGCCCTCTCATAGTATTATAGACATGCAACCTGTTCCATGCATAATTTTATGAACATGCAATCAGGTTCACGCATAACATTGTGAACATGTAATTAGGTTCACGTATAAACTTATGGACATGAAACTAGGTCCATGAATAACATTTTTAACATGTAATACGTTTCTCATATAACATAATTCACACATAATAAGGTTCTCTCATAGCATTGTGAACATGTAATCAAGTTCATGTTTAATCTTATGGACATGAAACCAGGTCCATGCATAACATTATGAACATGTAATCAAGTTCACTCATAAAATTTATACTCATGAGTTGTATATCATTTACGAATGTATTGGAGGTAGACATAGGTCCCACATGTCACATAATTAAATCATACATTAATGTTCCCAAAACATTCATCATATCATGACCCATGAAAAGATATTGGTTCAATAAACATCAAATAATAACCCAGGAAATGAAATGGGTATAATTAATATTTAATCACATCATAACTTATATAAAATATATAGGTTTCATAATCATTTCATCAAAGCATAAAAATATTAAAATAATTAGGTTTCAAAAGAATATATCCTATGGAAGAGAAACATGTGTCATATGCATCACTCCATCAAAACATAAACTATTCAAGAAAGAATATGAATATAAATTTTGGATAATTTACTAGAAGGGAATAAGTAACACCAAAAATTTCATATTAGATTTAAAATAACTTTGAAAGGTATTTTGAAAACATTTATTAAGGAAAATATCTTTTCTTCTTTGAGAAAGGATTTTTGAAACATAAAACCTTTTGAAAACCACCTTCTATAAAAATAATTGGAAAAAATATTTAGAATTTTTGAAGTCATTTTGAAAACATTTTTCATTAAAAACATATAAAATAAAATTGAAATCATTTTTATATTATTTTTTTTGAAAATAATTTTAAAACATAAAAACAATGCTTGAAAACATTTTGAAAACCATTTTCTTGAAAACACTTTGAAAACTTATAAAGAAGGTCTGAAAACATTTTGAAACAAATTTTAATTGAAAAATAATAAAAGAAACTTGAAAATATTATGAAAATATTATATTTTCAAATATTTTAAAAAATATAAATAAATCTTGAATTTTTTAGAAAACAATGTTTGAAATAATACATATTTTCGACCAAAGAGAGGGTAAAGCCGAGCATTCGTAAAAACAATTTCTTGACTATATTATGTACCAAATACTGGAAAAATGGTACCAATACATGAATATTAATGAATAACTAGAGGAGAAGAAAATTCATGAGTTTTCATGATATACTAATCATAATATTTCATCAATGGAATCATAATAATAAACAATCTAGAAAAGTGATGATATTATTTCAATAAATTCTTACCATTTAGATACTTTGAAACATACACCCCATTTAAGAAAATGAAATTAAATTAAGCTAAAAATATCATAAAATTAATTATATTAATTATATAAAAATTCAAATATACTATATACACCTCATGTAAAAAATATAGGTGCATAACATGACCTTTGTCTCCAAGAAGGGAAATTGAGACAAAATTACTTTACCGATTTGGTAACTTTTAAAACATAAAACCCATGAAATAAAGATAATTAAATGGATTTGTAAATGACAATAAATATATGTATATGATTCATATAATTCATAGATGGTAAGTATTCACACCACTCAGAAGGAATGGGTGGTAAATAAAGCATGTATCTCTTGGAAATAAAAAGTGAGATTAAATTCCATTACCTAATGTCTTGAATCTCTTTGTAATCATAAGAACCTCCTACATAATAAATATAAGTTTATTATGAATATTTTAAAGAACCATATTACTATATCTAATAACATATATGGTTTGATTTTTTACTTTATGTTACACTCTTATTAACAATTCCATGGTAAGATTTCACATTGGGTAATATCCGCATTTTTTTTCACATGTGTCTTAATTTGTATTTTTTGGTCCTTATACTTAAATCATGATTTAAAAAAATTTAAACCATGATATAAATATAATTTAAATTCCATATATATTTATTTATAATAATATAATGAATATATAAATACAAAATATAATAAACCATTCATGGGGACGGTTGGTCGTACGTATGCATGAATGTTGTTTCAATTTTTCTTTAAAATATAAAAAGATAGAAAGTAAATGATGTATATGAATATATAAATAATATAATTAAATTATCATTAATATGTCTTATATAATATAACTTTACTAAAACCATCCTTAATACATTTCATGTAGTGTGGGAATGAATAACATCGCTTTGAGGGGGTGGTAGTCTACACTTCATCAAACAAAATTATCATATTTACAAAAAAAGGAACATGTAATGGTAAAATTTATAAAAGAATTAAATAAGAATAAATAAATTATAAATATCACATATTTTATGTATAAAAATTTTTCACAACTATTTTCCTACCATGGTAGGAGGTAATGGAATAATGAACAATTGTCGTTTCGTGAGGCGGTAGTACACCGTACACATAAACTATAAGTTCATTACCTATTAGATGGAACCGTGTGTAAGAGTAGGTCAAAACCTTAGTATAAAAACATCTCAGTATATTTATTATACTGGTTTTTTAATATAATCATGTAATAATAATAATGAAAAGATTGGCTGAAGAAATAAAACTAAAGAGTTTGAGGAAAAATTTCACCTCTTATTCGGGTAACTCCTTTTTGCTTTGCACCAAAGGAAATATTTGGAAGGATTTATGACCAAATGGAGGATTAAAGGAAGAATGGGGGAAGTTAGTAAGTGTATTGTGTAGATATTTTTGGAACCTATGTTTTTTATAGATGTGAGGAAGTGGGAGAGTGCTACCCCTTTTATAGTGGAAGTGGAGTGCCACTCTTATAAATACCAAAAGGTATCCATTAATGGGAGGTATACCTTACCTAAAATGCCCAAAAAAATGTATTTTTTTTATTAAATTGGAATAAAGGCTTATAAAAACCTCCATCACATAAAAATATGTGCATTTTAATAATTTGTTTCCTTATCTTCTAAGTTTCATTAATTTTATCATTTTGGTTTTTATTAAAGACACTAGTTTTCTAACCAATGTAGATTAACCATTAAGAAAAAATTAAATTGAGATTTTTTTAAAAATATATATAAATTTGATTATACATACAATAACTAATTTTAAAAATAAAAATATCATGTTTTTGGAAATTAATTTTAAAACAAGACCATGTGACGCGCAAAAACACTACTTAAACCTAGACTGTGCTAAAAATGTTTTTTACAATATATGAGTCAATATGTTAATTATAAAATATCAATCAGTAAGTTAATAGACCATATTTAGTATTTATTAACACTTATAAATCACTTGGAATATTATATGTTTTTTATTAATTTTAAATCTTTAATAAAATATCATTTATTATAAAATAACATTAATTTCAATTTTGAAAACATTTACTTAATTTTAATTTTAAAATATGAAAACAATATTGAAATTAAAATATATTGTGTTTAAATATATTTAAAATGATATATTGATCCTAAAAAAATAAAAATATACAATAATTCAATCAACTTACTCCACTACTAATACTTATAGTATCATTTAGTTTAGTTAATTAATAACTAAATAATAACTACATTGGCATTTTTAAGCAGTTTGAGTAAATAAATACTCTATAAAAAGTAATGATAAATAATTATGATAAAATTAAACCATTTATATTTTAAAAACTATACGTATAACTAAAAATATGATGTATTTTACATATATAATTGTTTTATAAATGTTAAAGGTAAGGAAAGTTCTCTTTTTGTCTTTTTCCTTACTGAACATTTTATATTGGAAACTTCCATTTAATAATGTCACGAATAATTCATAAAATTAATACAAAGTGGGTATATGGTCTAATTATTTGACTCGAATATCCATTGGATAATTTTCTAGGTCATTTCGATCCTTAAGATTATGTTTTAGTCCCTTATTAAGAATAACATTACATTAGTCAATGTAATTAGTATTAATCAATTTCACTAATTTTTTGGTACAAAATTAAAATGATATTATTAGATGAAAAATATTATATTGGTTACAACCATGTATGCACATTCTTAAAAATTCAAATCATATTAGTGGGAATGTTAATTTTAATTCTAATCCCACAAACATGACGAGAAATCGGGTTATTAAAGTAAAAACGTTCAATAGTTCAATAAGTGTTTATATCTAATTTCAATATAAAAATGATTCCAATGAACTAAATTGGATTAATATGTGCATAATTTATCTATTTAAATCTTATAAACCAATTTAAAATATAATTATAGGTTAATAATTATTTATTCGAAGAGGCGAGTTTTAATTAAAATACATTATTTTCACTATTCATCAAAAATTAATGTTTTTCTAAAAAATCCAAAAAATAAACCCTAAGAAAATTTTGACATTATTAATTAAAAAATTACATTTATTTTTAAAAATAATTCTCATAAAAGTTTCAAAAATTTAGTTTTAAAAAAATAAGTGCGTAATTAAAAGGTGATAAAACACAGTCTTGCGTGTATCGCAAGCTAACTTAGTGTTGAATATACCAAAAACTAATATAAGTGTTGTTTGTATCACAATATGAATATGGAATTTAATATAACTCAAGTCAAACTAAGTTTATAAAAAAGATTAAATTAATTCCAAAAAAATATTTCACAAAATATTGGGGTGTTACAACATTACACTTTATACAAATATGAATTATGGAAGGTGCTTAAAAATATATTATTAAAAAGGGATGAATAGTTACTCTATAATACATGGTCATCAATAAATGATTCAGTTATTAAGGGGGATGCATATTTTATGTAAATATTTTTTTTAAGTGATCTGAAGGATAATTTCTTAAATTGATGCATGTGCTTAATAGTTTTTTAAAATATGTGTTGAGATGAATACAAGATCTTAGGTTGTTATTCCTAAAGAACAAAGATATTAATTAAAAGTTCTTGAATTCAAACATATGGTACATTAATATCCCTTGAATTTAATAAGTAAATAAATACAGGTTGGTATCAAATTTATGGTATTATAGATAACCTCTGTCTAATTCAAACCCTTATTTTTTCTACATTGATCATGGCTTATATTGACTTTCAGTGTAATGAATGATTATGGATTTCATAAAGATTTATTGATACCAATATATCTCATATGTATTGTATTTTTTATCAATTAGGGTGAGATAGACGAAAATGAGAATATAAAATAAGAATGGCTGAGAGAATGAAAATCATATGTGTAAAGTGGAAGAACATATTGCAATGAAATTTTCAAGTAGATATTGAAAAAAATAAAAAGTGGGAAATTATTGAACCCAATTTTTTCTATGTTATATTTACAATTAATATGATTAAATATTATTATAATAATATGTTATTGTAATTTTATATTAGTTTCAAAGAATAATAAAAATAAGGAAGAACAAAATGGAAGAAAGAAGTTCCATCCTTGCCAATAACAAGATCATATAATAATATAAAAGGATGAAGTTGGATATGAATTTTCATAATTGGTCAAATGGTATTAATTATTAAAGAATATATACCTTTTTTAGGTTTTGGGCGTAGCAGAAGTGTGCATTAGGTCATGCAAAACTTTTCTTTTTTCCGTGATCAATGATCAAACTGAGATTTACACAATGATAAACATCATGATCTACAGAATTGAATCAAATAATATACATAGGGGATAGAATGCCGAAAATAGAGAGAGGATCATAAAATATTATTTATAATCAATTTAAATAACTAAACAATTACCCTGTTGGAATTATTTTTTCATCGATGAATCTATAAACAGATCTACATTGTACATTAATTTCATTGTAGGAATTGAAATATATTCCCTCTAGTGGCGATCCAAACGTGTTCCAAAAATATATTAATGTCCCTATAGGTATATTTGGGTTTTAGAATGGAAGATCTTATTGCTTTCACCTTCCACCTATGATTGCCTTGAGAACCGATTTCAAATAATTCTCCTAGATCTCTCTTGAATTGAGAGTGAGAAGTATAGGAAGACCACTCTTCATTCTTGGGAGTGTTCTTAGAGAAGGTAGCTCTCTAGGATGTGATAGGATTCTACAAATCCATTGTGTACAACAAAAATAAATGAATTTCCTCTTAGATAAAATAATATAATCGGGTTTATATACTTATAGGGTTAAAATAAAATAATTATATAAGTACCCTTTGTTATTTATTTAAAACTTGTAGAACCCCATGTCAAATAATAATAATAATAATAATATTATTATTTATAGATATGTTCTTAACTATCGAATTAACTTAATTATTATTTAATCAAATAATTTTCAATATTTATTATCTCTCACCGGACCATTAAACACGACCTTCTATTCGCCCCTGATTTTTATTGAGCCTTAAAGAATGGCTATTTATTTATTAAATAAATATCACTGAATTATTCTCCAATAAATAAATAAATATTATATTCACTAAATAGAAAATAAATATTTATTAAATATTCCATTGACATTATATTATCTCGAATAACTGGTGGTGGAATATCTACGATCAATTAAACATGAAAAATTATTAAGCCCCATAAGGGAATAATATTTAGTCAACTTGTCAAATAATAAATAATAATAATATTATTTAATAGAGATTCTCGACACGCTTACTATGTGACCCTCTAGGCCTCTTTATTAGTGACATTAGGCGAATCAACCTAAAGTCCAAGGTTACCATCTAGTAGCACGATAAGACACCCATAGAGAATAAAGTTAATTCCATAATGAAATAATACCATATATGAATTCTTACTGTGCAATATAATCACTTTATCATGATATCTCTAATCAAGCAGGTTGTATACTGGTGCCATCAGCCAATATACTCGATGTCTCTTTCATTGAATTCCTTGAAATTGAACATGCCTATATAACACAATGTCCATGGATTTATTTAAGATATATCATTTCCATCAAAGGGACTAAGATATAAACTTCTATTAAAGAACAAAAGAGATAAATCCTTTCTCACATTATTTATTAATTAAATATTACTCATGACACACCTGAATAATCCTACCTCACCATGAGCATCTGTCATCACCGTTTTCATCAATACAGCAATGTACATGACACATAATATTCATTAATAATAATCTTATAGTCTAAGGACCAATACACATATCCATTGATAGGACCATCCAATGACACATAGAAATGTGGATTTCCTTCTGGAGGGTCTCATTCTAATAATATCCTCCTAGATATTACCCAGGGAGTACACCATGAGAAGGTGCCTCAAAGTCCTATGAGTCTCCACCCATGATAGATTGTATCATTTTTGTCCCTTAAATGATATCATCAGACTATAAAATATATCTAAGAATAGTGTCGTAGAAATTCTTAGCTCTCATCATATTGCGGAACTTGTATGACCTTTTAGTGAGACAACTACTCTCCAGACATTATTAAATTCTATGTTATGCATAAGAATAATCATGATGTGATATGTAGTATATTAATATTCAAAACTATGAATACATGTTATCATAAATTACATATAGTTTGGTTCTCGGGAACCAACTCCAACCAGCTCCCACTTTCACTAGATCCAAAAGCTAACAACCTTCATTCTGCTACCTCTCATATGATACTCATGCTTATGCTGAGATATGAATTTAGTCAAGGGGTCCACAATGTTCTCATCTACGGGTACTCTTCTTACCGTAACATCACTCATTTGATAAAATTACCTCAATAGTCGATACTTCTAGAGTATTTTCTTTTCCTATATGTGTGACCTTGGCTATTTTTTAAGATTCGCCCTTGTACTATTATAATGATATAATGTAATAGGGTCTTTAATACTATGAACCACATCAATTTCCTGGAAAAATTTCCAAATCCTAACAGATTCCTTGGCTGTATAGAAAGTGGATATATACTCAGACTCCTCTATAGAATCAGCAAAAACTGACTGCTTTGAACTCTTCTAGCTCACAACTCTTCTATTGAGACATAAAACATTCCCTGACTGCAAATTTAGATCATTTTTATCTATCTGAAAACTAGAATGAGTATAAACCCTAATGACTAGCTCCTTGTTTACTCCATACACTTGGAACATATCCTTAGTTCTTCTCAGATACTTAAGGATAACTTTAACAACAGACCAATGCTCTTCTCCTAGACCTTCTTGATATCTGCCTACCATGATCAGTGCATAGGAAACATTAGGTTTAGTATATAACATGAGATACATGATCGATCCTATAACAGATTTGTATGAAATTTTATTCATTCTATCTTTCTCATGTTGTGTACGAGGACACATTTTCTTAGAAATATGTAAACCATATGACACTAGAACTAATACCGTCTTCAATTATTACATACTAAATATCTTTAGTATTTGGTTAACATATGTACTTTGACATAGTCCAAGAATCCTCTTGGATCTATCAAGAATGATCTTGATCCCTATAACATAGGCCGATTCACCTAAGCCCTTCTTGGAGGAAAATTTGTTTAACTAGTCCTTAACAGACTGTAATACTGGTATGTCATTTATAATAATTAATATCTCATCAACATATATTACTAGGATAATGACCACATTCCCACTAAACCTCTTGTCAACACACAACTGACATTCATTCTTAATGAAACCAAATTATTTTATACATTCAGCAAACCAAATGTTCCATGAACTAGATGCTTTCTTCAATCCATAAATGGATCTATGCAACATGAAAATCATTTTGGCATCACCTATATTAAAAAACCCTTCTACTTGTGTCATATATACATCTTCCTGATAGTTCGCATTAAAGAATATAGTTTTGAAATCCATATGCCAAATCTCATAGTCATGGTAAGCTGCAATAAAAATTATAATTCTAATGGATTTAAACATATAAACGGGTGAAATGTTTCATCATAGTCAATTCCTTGATGTTGTTTAAACCCTTTCTCTAGTATCCTTTATATATATGTATTTACTAAACCTCCCATGTACAGTTTCTTCTGGAATACCCATTTTCATCCAATGGGATTTACATCAACTGGCACATCGAACAGAACCCAAACTTGGTTCTGATACATGGAATTCATTTTAGAATTCATGGATTTTTCCATATTTCACCATATATTCTCTACACTTTCTCATTGTTGGAGATAGATTCATCATTGTAAACCAATAATGATTAACTTTATTTGGTGACTAGAATACAATATCTCTCTGGTTCTCTTACCTCTTTTAAAATCCTATGCAATACTTGTGATTCAAAAACTACTTTTTCCGTAGGTTCCTATGTAATTTGTTCCTATACAAAATCTTGTGTATCTTGAGCATCAAATTCATTAAAGTCAATCTTTCTCCTAATATCCTTTTTGGCTATGATACCTATCAAGAAATGTGTCTTATATGACAAAAATAACTTCCTTATATAAGGGTTTTCATAGGTAGTATCCCTTTATTTCTTTTGGATACACTATAAAGATACACTTTGTGCCCCGGGGTTCTAGTTTCTTTTCTAAAAATGGATTAAAAAACACGTCACAACCTAATACACATGTGTGCAACAAAACAGATTTCTTTTCACTCCATATCTCTAAGGGAATTCCATTTCTCACTTTAGTTGGTACCCAGTTTAATGTGTTTAGCATAGTTTGTAATGTATATCCCCAAAAGGATAATGGAATATCTTTATGACTCATTATCGACCTTAACATTTCTTACATGGTACAATTCCTTCCTTACTGACTACATTCCAATTCTGTGTGTTATATAAACTGAGTTGAGATAGAATCCCAAAATCCCGTAGAAATTCGATAAACTATTGTTTAATATATTCTCCACCATAATCCTATTTAAGATTCTTTATCTTATTTCCAAGAATATTATCTACTTTATTCTTTAATTACTTGAATTTAAAAAAGTATTGGACTTATACCTCATCAAGTCGACATAACCATATCTACTCAAGTCATTAATAATAGTTAGGTAGTAAGAATACCCACCTCTAGTTTCTAATAGAAGTGATCTAGACACATGAGTGTATACCAATCCTAGAAGATCTGCATCCCTTTCACCATACCCACTAGTGGTTTGGTAATTTATACTTGTAAATAAGAATAACATTCTTCAAGTGGTTTTAGCATAGATGAGTCTAAATTACAATCTTAATAGAGCTTTATCAAACACTTCTCGTTTACATTACCAAGATGGTCATTCCATAACTATGTGTTATATGAGTCATGTGAACATGAATCATTATGAATTTCCAAAAATTGGTTTTTGTAATTTAATAAATGAAGACCATTATTTAAATGTGTCATACCATAACATATGTTTTTCTTTTGAAATAAAAAACATTTATTTACAAACTTGAAAATAAACCCCTCTGCATCTAGGAATGATACAAAAATTATGTACTTGGTAACCATACGTACATAATAACAAAATTTTAAAACCAAAATCATTATCATTGGAAATGAAAGGTGGTAGTCACCAATGTCTAGGGAAGACTGTCTCACACCATTAGAAACTCAAAGATCCATATATCCTCTATAAATCATTCAGAATCTACTAGGTTCCTACAATTGGATACAAATATCAGAACCACAAACTGTATCTAATACCCAATGTGTAGGTATTGAAAGATTACACTCGATAACTAATTCACCTTTATCTTCCCCTTTATTCTACATATAGTTCCTCTTCCAATAGCCTGGCTTGACATATATAAAACATATAGGTTCCTTTTCCTTTCCCTGTATCTGGATCATCCAATTCTTAGAAGGATGATGATCATGAGATTTATAGTTGTCATGATTATTGAGCCCCTTTTCCTTGTTCTTACATTTATTATTCACCATAAGGACCACGAGGTTATCATTCCCCATGTCCTAATACACTTAGAAAATCAATGTAAGAAGTGTCAAAAGTCTATTGTCATTAGTGACCATATTATAATTAATAATAAAACTAGATAAGGTCTTGGGTAGTAATGAAATTATGAAATCTATACGCAAATAATCTAGGGATTTAATCCCTAATACATATAAGCATTTAATGTATCCAATAATCTTGAATACAGGAGTCCTAGATGGTGCAGAATCTCCATGACTAGTTGTAAACTAAGCATTGGAGATCTCATACCTCTCTTGTCTCAACTTCTCTTGATAGAGATCCCAATGGTGAGACATCATGCTATATGCACCCATGTACTCATGTTGATTAAAAAGATCGTTGATCATGGATGATAGAATGAAACACTGGACATCTATAGAATCATTCATATGTTTTTCATAGAGAGATATCTCTTTAACACTTTCCTCAATACCAGGTGCATTAAGAATAGGTTCTTCCAGCACATACAATGTTCTTTCACGGAGAAGGATAATGTCTAAGCACCATTTCCACTCTTAGAAATTTGTACTGGTGAGAAGATTATACTTCACAAGTATGGATCAAAATGATATGTTTGAAGTCATTTTAATGTTATTTATAAAAATAAGATGACCATAATTCTAGTACTTTATCTGATAAAATATAAATAAATAAACAAACAAAAAAATATTATATTTATTGGTCTACCACTATTTTATAAAAACCCAATATCCCTCACTATTGTATTCATAATATCATGTTTCTTGGATATTTTAGTGAAAAAGATCCATATTCCCCTTCTCATTACCCCAAATTTGGTTTGTTAAGTAACTTGAATGGTTTTAGGTATGCATTCAAAATTCTAACTGCAATAACTCACTATTCCTTGATCTATTGAGTGGATTCCCCAATTCCAAAATACTTAAATTAGATTTTCTCAACCCCTTTCCCCTAGTTAAACCAATTCATGATTTAGTAGTCAGCCCCTGGTGTAAAATAAGTTAAGCCAAAACCGAAATTTTGAGTTTGAATTCCCTGACAGTTGAAAGTAGCCCAACTTTGGCTGGTCGAGCACTTTGAACTATGGTTTGATTTTAACTGAAGTAGTGGAAGTCTATACTGTCACGACCCGTCCCCCGGGGCTCGTTCCATAACTATCCCCAAGCCTACCTTCAATAGGCTAGGGGTTGGAGACTAGCCCCAAAGGTGTATTCCCCAAAACTGGGAAGACATTGCCTTTATAACCTGTAAACACACACAACCAAGAACACAACAAGATACAAACGTAGGTCAACAGTATAGAAAAAAGAGTGATGAAAGTAAAAATGGGTCAGAATACAAACCCAACAGTAATAGTACAAGTACAACTGAAATACAATACAATTGAAGAAAAAGAAAGGCAGATACTAGGTCATCCTCCGAGGTTCTTACCTGAAGGGTAGGTATAGATTGTCTCCTCAGCACTCCACGTCCACCCGTCTCCTCTACATATCGACATGCCATATGGTCCACCTATGAGCACCGTCCAGTCCTGGCACTGTCAGCCTCAATCAGTGCTGTCCGTCGTCTGCATCCAATACAATGAGGTGCAGGCATAGCCCATGTGAGGGTGAGTATAATGATACTCAGTAGGGACCCCGAGACCCTCATGGTCTCACAAAATCCACCAAGGATAAACCCCAAAGTATGAAAACAAAAGAGAACCCTAATTAGTTATATTCCTATAAATATACCTAAGTTATCAAGTAATCCATCTCAATCATGAGAAAACATAGAGGTATTGACTCATCTGACACTAGGTATGATGGTAGAGATGATTAGTTATAACTACTGAATCATCTTACTTCGTTAGAAGGATCGGGTGCTGACCTGCACAGAATCTATAGGAGCTGAACCACACAGGATAACTAGAAGCTGACCCACACAAGATCGCTAGGAGATGACCCACACAGGATCGCTAGGAGCTGACCCACACATGATCCCTAGGAGTTGACCCACACATGATCGCTAGGAGATGACCCATACAGGATCCCTAGGAGCTGACCCACACAGGATCGCTAGGAGCTGACCCACACGGGATCGTTATGAGAGCACTCTTCTCTTCATATCCAGCTACTGGGTTTCCGCAGTAGGCATGCTCGTATCTGGGAGATTCTACTCCCCATGCCACTATTCAATTCTCCAACTGCCACGATGTCCAAATAATAAGTATCTCAAAGTACCAGCACGTCATAGGGCTATCAATGCAACAGACGGCGCGTCAATCAGACGCCCGGTCTGTGAGTTATTATCCTTTTAGTCCCAGGGGCACGGTTGGATTCATGATCGATCCAAACCGACCATATCCCATCTTAACCCAAATCTTTAGTGGGGTATACCAAAGGGACCGTCTCGCTCCAAGGTTTCCGGCACCGTAGACGGTTCGTCAAACGGACGCCCGGTGCCAAAGATATGGCCGAAAGTGTGTAAATGGGTCATAGTGGGTCTGGGTCTGGTCCAACCAGCCCCGACCCACTGGGTCCCGCCTGGTCCTCTGGATGACCCGACCCGTTGGGTTCGGACCAACCCGCTAGGTGGCCCGACCCACTAGGCGGTCCAGCAGGCCGCGAGGGGCCGCGGAGTGGCTCGGCCGTGGGGCAGCTCGACCGCGGACAACGCGAGGCCGCGAGGGGGGGGGGGGGGTCGCGAGGGATGCTCGGCCATGGGGTTCAACCGCAAATGGAATCTTGGCCACGGGGTGGTTTGGACGCGGAGCGGTAGCCCGACTGTGGGGCAGTGGCTCGACTACGGGGTTCGGCCGCAGACAACGGCTCAGCCGTGGGGTGGCGGCTCAGCCAGGGGGCGATTCAGACACAGAGCGGCGACCCGGCAGCGGGGTGTTTCAGCCATGAATGTTGCGGTGGCCGTGGGCGGTGGTGCTGCGGGGCGCGTAGGCCGCGGAGCGGTGGTGGCCGTGGGGCGGCGTTGTCGCCTTTGTCGTGGATGGAAGTGGTGTCGGCCTCCTTTCTCGTGTTCCTCATCAGTTCCAAAAAAACCCACTCTTGTTTCCGTCTTCCTCCGTCGTAAAGAACACCAAAAATTATCACATGAATTTCAGAGAGGACATGCTATGTTTTTTTGGCCCGCACTCTCCACATTAGAGTGGTAGCAAGCAGTTCACAAAAAACTGAATCATAAATTTGCATGGAATATATTTAAAAACATCAATCCCCACTACCCTCATCAATCTATATTCCCAATCCCGCAAAATAATTAGATGGGGGAAACATGGGAAGTGATAATCTTATAGAAACAAACCCCTACCTCGTTTGATTTGTTGACAGAGGTCACGAGGAAGGAGATGACATCGTTGGGAATAGACGAACGTCGGTGATTTTGGTGTTCCCTCGATCATCATTTCATTGACATTGGGGATGTTCCTCGTCAATGATATTCTCGAGGAATAAGTAGAAGTCAAAGTTGAAGTCTGTTTTCTTCGTTGGCATTCTTCATTGGAGAGCTTTCTCCAAGAGCTCTCCCCTTTTCCAATACATTCCCCCAAAATGAAAATAGCCAACTGTTGTGTTTCCCCAATTTTAATTGTTGGCACAATTTAAAATTGGATTAATTAATTACATAGTCTAGCATAATTAGTCAAGGGGGTGGCATAATAATGGTTGGAGGGAGTCCAAGATGTTTCTCACACTTAAGAGGGGAGTTTTAGAGGTTTTAAGTCTCCGGTGGTCCCCACCACCATAAGCTCTCATCGGAGGTTAGGCTTGGTGGTCCCCACCTCTATAACCTCTAATGGGAGGTTTTAGTTCTGGTGGTCCCCACTTGTGAAATATCCACATGGGTGGTTTCAAAATAAAATAAAAATAAAATGTTGCACAATTTTATTTTTATTTTATTCTTTCATGAAAAACCCCAATTCTATATTTCACTATCGACCCACTGTGGTTGAGGTGAAGGAATCCTTAAGAGAATACCAGAGCTATGAGTTCAACGGTGTCCTCGAATTTCAATTCCGATCACTGGTTTAAAAGATAGTAAAACCGCTCGTACGTTTACTAAACGTACATGAACAAAAGTTCAGAAATTAATTCCAGCCACTCCGGGCCTCAAAATCACGTGCCGTCAATTTTTGTGGACTCATAAAATTTCCATATATTTAAAAACATTTACATGGAAAGTCTGGGTCTTTACATTCTCCCCACCTTAGGGCTTTATGTCCCTATAAGCCCCAACTCAAACTAAGGAAACAAGTGGGGGTACAGAGCACACATCTGAACCACCCTCTCAATGTTCTATCCTAGAGGTTCTCCTGCTACCAATGTATGAGAACCAGAGGTATTGACCACCCATGAAGGACCCGATCTTATCGATCGTCAAACTCTACTAGAACCTCCATAAAAGTCACCCCATCGTCGACGTCCAGCTCTCTGTGGTCGATGACATAGGAAGGGTCATGCACGTATCTCCTCAGCTGGGATACATGGAAGACATCGTTCACCCGGTGCAACTGAGGTGGAAGAGCTAAGCAGTATGCCACCTTTCCAACTCTGATGAGGACCTGAAAAGGTCTGATGAATCTCAACGATAACTTGCCACCTAGACCAAATCTCTACAAACCTCGTCGAGGTGAGACCTGTAGAAATACAGGGTTTCCATCCTCGAACTACAGTGGTATCAATCTCATGTCTGCATACGACTTCTACCTGCTATGTGCAGTCTTCATCCACTCCAAGATGATCTACACCTTCTCTGTGGTATCCCATACCATCTATGGTCCCAAAAGTGCTGACTACCCGAGGTCAGTCCAGCTCAAAGATGATCTGCAAGGTCACCCATACAATGCATCAAAAGGCGTCATCCCAATGGTGGAGTGATAGATGTTGTTGTATGAGAACTCCACCAAAGGAAAGTGATCCTCCCAGCTACATCCAAAGTTGAGTACACAAGCACAAAGCATGTCCTTGAGGTTTTGAATAGTCCGCTCAGTCTGGCCATCCGTCTGAGGATGGAAGGCGGTGCTCAAATGAAGTTGTGTCCCGAGAGCCTCCTACAACCCCTTCCATAGCCGAGAAGTAAAACATTCATCATGATCAAAAAAAATCATCAAGGGTAATCCATGTAGCCGCACAATCTTCTGCACATAGAGGCATACCAAGATGTCTACTGAACCCTGCTCTCTGATTGGTAGGAAGTGGGCCAACTTGGTGAGTCTATCGACGATCACCCAAACAGAGTCATGACTCTTGGATGTACGTGGAAGTACTGTCACAAAGTCCATGGATATCCCATCCAAATTCCACTATGGGACCTCTAAAGGCTGAAACAATCCTTCTCGTACCTGATGCTCCGCCTTCACTTGTGGACTAGTGAGGCACCAAGAGACAAACCCTACTACTGCTTTCCTCATTCTCGGCCACCAATGCTATCATCTGAGATCCTGGTACATCTTCACCACTCCTGGATGTACCGCTAGAGGGGATGTGTGGAACTCCCTCATTACTTCCTCCCGAAGCAACACTGGTACCATGGTACGTCCTATGAAGTGGATAATATGCTCCCACCTTCAGAAAATCCATCAGGTGCCTGCCCTTTGGATATATGATAACATCATGTCTCGCAGTCTGCATCCCCATATTGTGCCTCCTTGAATCACTGAATAAGTGGGGGAGTGACTGTAAGAGACTGAAGAAAAGCTTCCCCATATCGATCCACAAAGGATATCTGCAAAGCGGCCAACTACTCCATCTCCTCGCCTATAAGGTATATACCAAATCTCCTGCTGAGTGCATCTGCTACAACGTTCCCCTTCCCAGGAGTATAGAATATCTTGAAGTCATAGTCCTAGAGGAACTCAATCCAACGTCGCTGTCTTAGGTTCATTGCATTCTGAGATAAGATATACCTGAGACTCTTGTGATCAAAGTACCCTGTAAAATGGTCTCCCATCAAGTAATGTCACCACATATTCAAGGTAAAGACCACTGCTACTAACTCCAGGTCATGGGTAGAATAGTTCTACTCGTGCTGTCTCAGCTGTCGATAACCATAAGCGATCACTTCTTTCTCCTGCATCAGGACACATTCGAGTCGGGTCCTTGATGCGTCATAGTAGACTACGTACCCTACGCCCTCCTCCGGTAGCCTCAAGAAGGGGGAACTAGTCAACCTCTTCCTCACCTCCTGAAAACTCTACTGACATCTCTCTGACCACATGATGGGTTTCCCCTTCTTCGTCAATGCTGATAGTGGTGCTGCATCTCTGGAGAATTCTGGCACAAATCTATGGTAGTATCCATCCAAAACCAGGAAACTCCATACCTCTATCACACTCCTGGGTGGCTCCCAAGAAATTATCACCTCAATCTTCACTGAATCCACTACAACTCTAGCCCCCAATATGACATGTCCCAGAAAGTGAACCTCTCGGATCTAGAACTGGCACTTCGAGAGCTTACCATAATTCTGGTGCTCTCAGAGTGTGTCCAGTACTACCCGCAAATGGTAGGCATGATCCTCCTCAGTAGTTGAGTATATTAGAATGTCGTTGATGAAGAATACTACAAAGTGATCACGGTATAGCTGAAAGATAATGTTCAGGAGTCCCATGAACACTACTGGAGCATTGGCATAACCAAGAACTCGTAATGGATTTACCAACATCTGAAATCCTTATTATGCACATCCTTGCCTCGCTCTCTGAGCTAGTGATAGCCTAATCTGAGGTCTATCTTTGAGAACCACCGTGCTCCCTTCAACGGATCAAAGAGGTCGTCGATCCTCAGGAGTGGGTACTTGTTCTTCATAGTCACCTGGTTCAGGTGCTGATAGTCAACACAAAGCCTCAAGCTCCCATATGCCTTCTTGGAGAACACAAATCAGGGCTTCCTAGGGTGAAAAACTTGGCCAAATGAATCCCTTCCCCTACAAGTCCTCTTGTTGTACCCACAGCTCGCGAAGCTCCGAAGGAGCCATCCGATATTCTAGTTTAGATATCAGTGCCATATCGGGGAACATGTTAATGTAAAATTCCACATATCTGTGTGGAGGTAGACCCAAAACATCATCAGGGAAAACATCCGCATACTGGTCCACCACTATAGGATAGATCAGACTCTCTACATCAACCGCTCTGAGGGTATGGCTAGCCAACTAATGAGTGATCGGCTGCACCCTCCTCTGGGTAAGTCCATCCTATGATACAAAGGTTCCCTTCTCACCGGTGAAGGTAAACCTTGTCCCATCCTTGCAGACACACCACAATTTGCTCCTAATACAGTCTATCTAAGAATGGATTGTAGATAACCAGTCTATACCCAATATGATTTCATAAGGCCTCGACCCCACTTCTAGGAGATCCCATATGAAGCTCTCACCTCCTAGAGTAAGCTCACAATGCCATCACCAGTGCGTAATCATAGAATCTGCTTCCGTAGAAGTCTCTAGACATAAGGATCGAACCAACGGCTCCGCCAGAATCTTAAAGCTCCGAACAAGGGCAGTGGCAATAATATAATGACTGGAACCTATGTGTATAAGTACTGCAGCTAAGGTGGAGTAGACATAGATCGTATCTCGTATCATCCCCGGAGCACTGTGATCGTAGGCCTCAGCTGCCTAGAGATGAGCTCGCCCCTGTCCACCTACTCCCTACGGTTGGGATGGACCTCCTGGTGGTGGTGGAAATAACATCTCGAATCGTTGTCCACCGCCAGCTGCATGACCAGATCCTCTTCCACATCCAAATGCTTGTTGCATACCTCCTTAGTTGAATAACTGTCTCTATTTGGGTGGTCCCTCAACCGCATGCTGATCATCTGTATGAAGGGTCAAACAGTCACGAGCCATGTGACCCTGACCTCCACATGCATAATACTGCCCGCTCCTAGTATGATTGGCTCTGCCTCAGGTTCCCTGCACAACCGACTCTGAATCATGCGATCGTCCACATGTGGGTTAGGTCCTCTTGGACCTCTACGACATCTGTCTACTGCCAGCTGCAGAAGACTCCACTACGTTAAGACTGGTGGTAGGTCTCGCTGATGGTGACTGATCAGCAAGGAAACTCACCACTAATAGGGATCTCTCTAACACCCCCACCTACTCCGGGATGTTGAGTGAGATCATCGAAGCCCTGATCTCCTACCTGAGTCCCTGATCGAAGGTTTGTTCCCTGAAGAATGGGTCCACACCATATTTTTGGAGTAGCGTGAGAGGTCAGTGAACTTCGCTGAGTACTGATCTATAATCATGCTGCCCTGCTGCAGATGAAGTATCTCCTATATACGCACTGCGCGAAGAGTCACTAGGACAAACTCTACCAGAAACAAGCTCTCAAAGTCTGCCCAAAGAAGTGTCACCTCATCGTGAACCTGGAGCATCAAGCTCCACCATCTACCTGCTGCTACCTATAGAAGTCTTGCGGCAAGGATCACCATGAAATCGGCTGGTTTTCCTATCAGTTGGAAGACTATCACTACAGCCTCCAAGAAATCCTCAGCGGCCTGTGGGTTTGTCTCTCCTCCTGAACCTAGGTGACCTCTGGTGCTGGAACTCATGCAATGCACTCAAGCAGTGAGTACCCTCTTCTGCTGGGGTCGGTGGCATCGATGGCCCAACGGGTAATGGTACCATTGATTCCTCTACTGAAAAAAGTACCTACACTGAGGCCTTGTCGCTCAGTGGCCTATCAGTGTGTACTACTCTCGGAATCCTAGCTGGCTATCTTCGTGGAGGCATCCTGAAAAGAAACAGGTGTGGAACAATAAATAAGTTATACCTGGTGAGATGACACAAGATATCACAAAGAAAACTCTTGGAAACACACCCACAATCAGTGTTTTCATACACTGAGTTAGAAATTAGAAGTCAAGGTCCTAGTGTATGGATACGTCGGCCTCCGCACCAACACTGGATTCCCTAAAATAATAACCACACTCACTACACTTAACACTATTGCAGTTAAAAATAAATATCAGAGTCATACATTATGCGGTAGAACCGACTCCTTTAATACCAATTTGTCATGACCCGTCCCTCGGGGCCCGTGCTGTGACTAACCCCAAGAACGCCTTCCATAGGACAGGGGATAGCGACTAGCACCAAAGGATTATTACCTAAAACTGGGAAGGGATTTCTTTTATAACATGTAAACACACACAACCAAGCACACCTAAAGATACGAACACAAGTCAACTGTATAGAAAAAAGAGTGCTGAAAGTAAAAATGTGATGGAATAAAAGACCAACAGTAATAGTACAAGTACAACTAAAATACAATACAACTAAAGAAAAAGAAAGGTAGCTACTGGGTCATCCTCCGAGGTTCCTACCTGAAGGGTAGGTACAAATCGCCTCCTCAACACTCCAGGTCCACCTGTCTCCTCTACGTACCGACACGTCGTATGGTCCACCTCTGAGAACCATCTAGTCTTGGTACTCTCAGCCTTAATCAGCAAAGTCTGTCATCTGCATCCAAAACAATGAGGTGCTGGCATATCTCGTGCAGGGGTGAGTATACCAATAATCATTAAGGACTATGATACCCTCAAGGTCTCACAAAATCCACCAAGGATAAACCACAAAATTATGAAAACAATAGATAACCTTACTTAGATATATGCCCATAAAAATACCGAAGTTATCAAGTAATACATCCCAATCATGAATAAATAAATAGGTACTAACTCAGCTCACACCAGGTATAAATTAGGTATTATAGTAGAGATGATTAGTTATAACTACTAAATCATCTTACTCTGTTAAGTGGCTCTACTGCTGACTTGCATGGAATCGCTAGAAGCTGACCCACACAGGATCGCTAGGAGTTGACCCACACAGGATCGCTAGGAGATGACCTAAAAACGATCTCTAGGATCTGACCCACATAGGATCGCTAGGAGCTAACCCACACAGGATCTCTAGGAGCTGATCCACACAGTATCACTAGGAGCTGAACCACAGAGGATCGCTAGGAGCTGACCTACACATGATCGCTAGGAGCTGACCCACACAGGATTTCTAGGAGGTGACCCACACAGGATTGATTGGATCTAACCCACACAATATATCTAGGATTTGACCCACATAGGATCGCTAGGAGCTGACCCACACATGATCGCTAGGAGAGAACTCTTCTCATCACAACCAGCTACTGGGTTTCTGCACTATGATTGCTCGTTTCTGGGAAAGTCTGCTCCCCAATCCACTGGTAAATTCTCTAAATGACACGATATCCCATTAAGATGTATCTCAAACGACCTCCATGTCATAGGGGTCTCAACGCAGCAGACATCATGTCAATCAGACGCCCGGTCTGTGAGTTATTAGTCTTTTAGTCCCGGGGGCCCGATTGGATTCGTGCTCGATCAAACCTTATCATACCACATCTTAACCAAAATATTATGTGGAGTATACGAAATTTACCCTCTCGCTCCAAGGTTTTTTGCACTTCAGACGGTTCGTCAAATGGACGCCCGGTGCCAAAGATATGGATGAAAGTGCGTAAATGGGTCGAAGTGGGTCCGGGTCCGGTCCGACCCGGCCCGACCCAGCCTGGGCCAACACGGTCTACGTCGACCCGGAATGACCCTCTAGTTTTGGCCTAGCCCGTTGGGTGGCCCGACCCATTGGGTTCGGCCGGGCCTGCTGGGCGGCCCGACCCGTTGGGTTCGACCCGACTCGATGGGCGGTCCGACAAGCCGCGAGGGGCCGTGGAGCGGCTCGACTGTAGATGAGTCGAGGCCATGGGGGTGTCGTGAGGGAGGATCAGCTCTAGGGTTTAGCCATGGATGGCGGCTTTCCCACGAGGTGGTGGGTCGGCCGCGGGGCGGTTCAACCGGGGAGCGGCGGCGCGACCGCGGGGCAGAGACTCGACCGTGGGGTTCGGTCACGGACGGCGCGGTGGCCACATGCGGCAGTGCCGCAGGGCACAGAGGCCATGGTGCAGCGATGGCTGTGGGGTGGTTCCGTTACGCTATCTCCTTCATCACGGATGGCGGTGGTGCCGAAAACCTTTCTCATGTTCCTCATCAGTGCCAAAAAAACATGCTCCAGTTGCCTTCTTCTTCCATTACAAAGAACACAACAAATCATCACAAGAATTGTGGAGCGGACAAGCCATGTTTATTTGGCTTGCACTCTCCGTATTAGAGTGGTAGCAATAATTTAACAAAAAATTTAATCATGAACGTGTATGGAAGATATTTAAAAACATCAATCCCCACAACCCTGGTCAATCTATATTCCCAATCCCGCTAAATAATTAGATGGGGGAAACACGGGAAGTGATAATTATATAGAAAAAAACCCCTACCTGGTTTGATTCATTGACAGAGGTCTCAAGGAAGGAGACGACGTTGTTGGGAATAGAAGGACATCTGTGACATAAACGTTCCCTCGATCATCGGTTAGTTGACGTTGGGGACGTTCGTCGTCAAAGATTTTCTCGAGGAAGAAGTCAAAGTCGAAGTCAGCGTTCTTTGTTGGCGTTCTTCATTGGAAAGATTTCTCCAAGAGCTCTCCCCTTTTCCAATACTTTCCCCCCAAATGAAAATATCCAACTGTTGTGTTTCCCCGATTTTAATTGTTGTCACAATTTTAAATTGGATTAATTAATTACATTGGTTGGTATAATTAATCAAGGGGGTGTCATAATAAAGGTTTGGAGGGAGTCTAAGAGGTTTCTCACACTTAATAGAGGATTTTATGAGGTTTTATGTCTCAGGTGGGCCCCAACCCCATAACCTCTCATGGGATGTTAGGATCGGTGGTCCCCACCTTCATAACCTCTCAGGGGAGGTTTTAGTTTAGGTGATTGTAATGGCCCGGACCTCTCTGGCCCATTCCCTTGTCGAAAAAAGGTCATGAAGTGTAATGGAGGGTAGAATGGACTTTTCCCACACTTTTCAGAATTTTTGAACTACACGCCGTGTAGTGTGAGTACACTCCATGTACCACCTTGCCGGGTGTACCCCGTGTTGAAGTCGTGTCCTTACCGCGTGAAATAAAAGAGTACATGCCGTGTAGCCCGTACTACACACCGTGTAGTTCCTCCCCGCTTACGCATTACCCTCAAATCGTGTGTTGACAGTCAACGGCCATGTGCTATGTTGAGGCCGTGTCCTTGCCGCGTGAAATAAATGAGTACACGCCGTGTAGCCCATACTACACACCGTGTAGTTCCTCCCCGCGTACGCGTTACCGTCAAACCATGTGTTGACCAGTCAATGGTTGTGTTCCATGTTGAGGCCGTGTCCTTGCTGCGTGAAATAAATGAGTACATGACATATATCCCATACTACACGCTATGTAGTTCATCTCCGCGTATGCGTTACCCTCAAACCGTGTGTTGACCAGTCAATGACCGTGTGCCGCGTTGAATGTTGTGTTGGAAGCTACGTGGTGATCGTGTGAAATGGCCTAGTACACACCGTGTATTAGGAAGTACATGCCGTGTACTTTAGTTTTTATTTCCTATAAAAGGAGGGAGCCTCTCATACTTTTCAAATCATTCCTCTCCTCCCCATTCCTTCGAGCATAGCTCTCCCGAGCGACTCCAAATCTCCTTTCTTCCACAACTTGTTCGTCTGAGCTCCAATTTACGATCCGTCAGCGACCACGAGATCGTAACGACGAGGCATAAATTTTGATCTTGGATCTGTTGCTTTCCCTTCAGCCTTTCCTTTACAGCTTCCCCCCGAGGAGGTTTTTGCTGGGTTTTGTCAGAAGCGATGGACACCAACGAACATCTTCTAAAGTTGATCCGGGGGAGCGTTGTGATCAAAACCGGTTGAGATAAGAATATTACATTCGTCTCTTTCTTTTGTTCATCATGCGGGGTGGGTATCCTCTTGTTTTCGTGATATATGGTTGAACCAATAAATAAAGATAATAACTAGTTAAATAACGGGGATGGGGAATTTGTTATGTTTATCTTTGTTTATCCTATTATTATGTTGTGAATTGAATAGGCTTATGCCTACTGAAAATTATGGTCGTTGGGGGACTTGCTTGCGCAATTAAATTTTTCCCTATCTTTCTAGACCATTTTGTGGATGGAAACGTTGTGGAATGTTGAAATTGGTTAATCACGTAAAGTTGGCTCATTAAATGAATATCCAGAACCCTTGTGTGATCACCCCGATTGAACAAAACAGAATAATGAACATGTGGGTGTTGGCTTGGTTACGTGGTGTGTGAAGGGGGGAGGGGGTAAATCTTGAGTTGTTACGAATATGATGGGTAGCGGGGCTGCAGTAAATGGTATTAAATGGACAATGATGTGGCACGAGCCTAGTTTTATGATACGGTTGTGGAGATGTGGTTATAGTGGCAGTAGGGATGCAGAAATGGGTTTTGATATTAATAGAAAGTGGAAAGTTGATAAATGAACTGTGGGGAATGATAATGAATTAAACGCGGGAACAATCAATGGGGATTGATTGATGATAAAAAGGTTGTTTTTGTGTTGCATGTGTTTTATCTAACTTGATTTGTGGTTGGCAGGGTTTTGTTCTACGAAATGCTTGATCTGGATTGATAGTTTCCCAGTATTTAAGGAACTAATAAACTAATACCATTGAAACATGAAAACCTAAATTGGGTTGGGGTTGTTTGTTGTATGCAAGCTTTGTAGTAGTAGTGCCGAGGCACATGCTCAGTTTCTCTGTTTGGAGGCCATAGGTTGGTCTGTGTGTTTGGTATACATATATATCTGTATCTTTGTGTTTTGTTGCACCCCACCCATGTTGAGAACATAGTGCTGAACACTCCCATTTCATGGGAGAGGGTGTTTTCCCCTTAGTTACTAGCTCCTTCCTACTCATTCTTCCATAGGCTGTGATGGTTTGAGGCGACCTTACACCCAAGACTCTTTGGAAAGGTTTCGATTGGGGTGGTTTTATCCCAAGACTCTTCGGGTAGGTTTACAATTCCTAATAATCTTCGGGATGAGGCCCAGCTGTTTTCGGGTGGGGATGTGATTGTGGTTTGTGAAGCCCAGGTGTGTGCGGGCGAGATATGTGGTTGTGAGGCCCAGGTGTGTGCGGGCGGGATATGTGGTTCTTGAGGCCCTGGTGTGTGCGGGCGGGAAGAGTGTGGTAGAGTCAGGTCGTTCACCATTAGGAAGAGTATCTAACTAGTGGGAAATGGTGCGGGGTACCCAATAATTGGGTTCTTATATACTACTACTACTACTACTACTACCTGTTGTTTTGTGTTTTTGTTGAGCGTGGCTGGTGAGGTTGGGTGGATAGATTTCCTTGCTAGGTTTTGGTTTCTTCTGTTGTTCTCACGGGACATTAAGATGTCTCCCCACCTGTGCACGAGAGCTTTAGGTCTCCTTGCTGAGTATACTTGTATGCTCACCCTACGTTTACTTTCAGGTTTCCAGGAGGACTACTAGGGCCATGCGGGACCCTACTAGTTTGGACAGTTGGAGTTGTTGCAGTTTTCTGTACTCTTGTTTCTTTTGGTATTGTACTTTTGAGATTTCTTGTACTTGTACTTTGTTTCAGAATTGTTTAAACATGCATGTGGGACTGGTTTGGGTTTATTTTCATTTACTTATTCCTTTTTCTTTTGGTGTTGACTCATCCTATTTCCTAATCTTAAATAATAAAAGGGTAATGCCTCCCATATTTGTTAAAACTCATACCCTTGGTGCTAGTCGCCACTCCGGGGCCTACTGGAGGCGGGACTCGGGGGTCATTATCTCCCTTTCACCATTTTCAGCTCAAGAGGGGCATCTTTGGTGGGAGGGGGTCGTGACAGTGGTCCCCACTTGTGAAATATCCACATGGGTGGTTTCAAAATAATTTAAAATTAAAATGTTACACAATTTTATTTTTATTTTATTATTTCATGAAAAAACCAAATTCTATCTTTCACCTTCGACCCACTGCGGTCGAGGTGAAGGTCTCCTTAAGTAAATATTAGCGTTGTGAGTTCAACGGTGTCCTCAGATTTCAATTCTGAGCACCGGTTCAAAAGTTAGAAAAACCCACTCGCTTGTTCACTGAACGTACCTGATCAAAAGTTCGGAAATTTATTCTGGGCACTCCGAGCCTTGAAATAATGTGCCTTAAATTTTCTTGGACTCGTAAAATTCCCATATATTGAAAAAAATTACATGGAAATTCAGGGTCATTACATATACTAGTTTAATATATGTAATTGATAGATTTTAACCTTTATGCTTAAATTTCAAATTATTATCTTTATCACAAGGTTATTAATATTTTGTGGATTTTTCATAAGTGATTAATAATTTCTTAGATAATATTTACACACAATACAATTTATTTTATTTCTATCTTCAATGCATGTAAATTTGATCAATTCATGTGATTATGATAAAACAACAATAATGAAATAACCATGAAACTTGACAGAAATAAAATAATAAAGCAGTATGATCATGAAATTTTACTATTGGTAATTTTATCTAGTGATTGATAAAATAACCATTGACCTAGGCGTAAAATACCTTGAACCAATAATGGTTTGTGTTATAGATTTCCACTTTTCCACCTATGTATCTCTCTTGGATTGGTTTTGTTTCAGATCCATAATTGAATCAAATCCACTATCTTGGGAGCTATATCCATTACATATTCTTTTACTCACATATAGGTGAGGGGAAAAAGGTTAACAAAAAATAAACGATGGGAACAAATACCCTTACATAATAAGAGGAGGGAAGGCACATATTCACAAAATTTAATATAATAATAAATTAAATAAAACCAATCACATTCAAAGGTCTGCTGTATTCTTATGAGAATCCATATGTATGCAATGAATTATGAATTTAATAAATCTAGAATTCAATTCTTAATCATTCTTATTTAAGATAAATCACAATCTAAATAATTAATTATCATCTTTAATTAATAAATTCTTTCATCCTAATTCTCATCTGAATTTCCTTGAGATTATAATACATTATAATTTTAAAAAAATTAAGTAAATTTATTTAAAATTAACTATGTACATAAATGTACCTTGGAGGAAACACGATGAATACCTATCCAAATTTACCTAACATGTAATATACGTGTATACTATTTACTATTATGACATATGGAATACATGAATTATCACGTTCTTTCATGATGTGTAATATCATCTTAATGATTACATGAATTGCCTTATTTTTTTGTCACATTTTATGATTCAATGCATGTAAAGTAACAACTGTAATATGACTCATACATGATATGTAGATCTAAACATTATTAAGATCAAAATTAAACACACTCACACACATATGTATATATATATATTAAAAATCATCACATAGTGTGTCCAATAAACTTAATTACCAAATACAAGTACATGTAGATATCTTTTTCTTAAATATAATAAATAAATTTTAAATCCGATTAATTTGGTATAAGTAGAGAGTGTGTATAGATGAGCTACACATCATTTATATCTCTCACTGTACATCTGAGGCACAATACTAGGGACTCAGTGTGTAAACTATGCCTTAGAAAATTGGAGTGCATGATGTGTATAAATGAATACATGTCTTGGGTTATCCTTGTAACATGGTCCTCAATAAGGTAGGTCGTGTATGGTAATACATAACCCATCTATGACTCAAAGGGACTACACACCATGTATGTGGCCCACAAAGTGTGTACTTTGACTGAACTTGTTCCACCCTGACCTGGTCAATATGTGATGGAAGAATCAATGCACAACATTTCATCAATGCCTACAGTTTGAATTAACTATCAAATTAATTATTGATACATTAAACATAAGTACATGGAAAGTAAATCTGGTTACACGGCATGTAATCCTGTGTTATCTAGCCATAATTCTTGGCACCTCTATATGAGATCTTTGTTTTTATATCGTTCATAAAATTAATTTTATTGATTATATCTATGAGAAATGAAGGAGAGACAAGAATATATTTAAATTTGCATTAAAAGACCTATTAAAAATTAATTAAAAACTAAATAAAAAATGTGTAAATCAATCAATGATCTTTAGATAATTAGAAATAATTATGTGACAGCTCTAATACCACTTATAGGTTTCGGCTATAGTGGAAGCATGCATTGGGTCATTCCTGACTTTTTTTTCCATGATCAATGATCAATGATCAAACCCATATTTACATAATGATAAACATTGTGGTCTATGGATTTTAATATATGAATATAGAAAAGGAATATAATGTTGGAACTAGAGAGTGGATCATCACATATTATTTATAATCAATTTAATTAATTAAAGAATTACCTTATTGAAATAGTTTCTTCATTGATGAATATGAAAACAGATCTATGTTGTATGGTCATTACATTGAAGGAATCAAAGTATATTTCCTCTAGGAGTGATCCAAATGTGTTCCAAAATCTCTAAACGTCAACATAGATATCTTAAAGTGCAATCACAATAGATCCTATTACATGCGCCATCTGCCTTTGATTTCCTTGAGAACAGGTTCAAAAGCATTCTATTGGATATTTCTTTACATGAGAGTGGGATGAGGAGGAAGATCACTCTCTATTCTTGGGATCATTATTAGAGAAGGGATATTTCTATGCCTTGAGAGGATTCTCCAAATCCTTTGTTCCCAACTAAAACAAGTGAATTTTCAGTTATATAAAATAATATAATTTTTCTTATATACTTCTAGGGTTAAAATAAATCAATGAATTCAATTTATTATTTATTTGACCCCTACAGAACCCCATACTGAATAATAATAATAATATTATTTCTCAACATGTTTTTAACTAGAAAATTAAATTTAATATTAATTAATAAAATAATATTCGATATTTATTATTTATCACCAGAACATTAAACCAGGTATATCATTCCTCCAAAATATTTATCATTCCTTGAATAATGACTATTTATTTATTAATTAAATATCACTTAATTATTATCCAATAAATAAATTAACATTATATTAAATAAATTAAAAATTAATATTTATTAAATATTCTACTCATATTATATTCTCTCAAATATCTAGTGATGGAATATATGCAATCAATTAAACATGAATAATTATTAAACCACATGAGGGAATAATATTATTTAATTGAGATTTTGGATACACTTAATGTGTGGCCCTCTATGCCTCTTTCTCAGAGGCATTAAGTAAAGAAACCTAAAGTCAAAGGGCGGTTTCTAGCAACACACTAAGGAACCCATAATGAAAGATGTTAATGAAATAATGATATAATACATCATACAGACACTTACAGTGTAATATAATCCCTTTATTGTGATATCTATAATAAAGAAGGTTTCTTTCTTGTACCCTTAACCTATGTGATCGATGTATCTTTCTTCTACTTTTCAGAAATTGAAATTGCCTATAGAACACTATGGCCATGGATTTATTTAGGATATATCATTTACATCAAAGGGACTAAGATATCAAATTTCATTAAATAATAGGAGAGATAAACCCTTTATTACATTACTCATTAATACAATATTACTTGTGATGCACCAAACATATCCTACCTCACCGTGAACATATGTGATCTTGGTTTTCATTAATACATCAAAGTACATGGATCATAATACTCATTATTAATAATCATAAATTATAAGGACCAATACATAGATCCGTAGATAGAAACATATAATAACGCATATAAATGTGGATTTCATACCAGTTGGTCTCATTCTCATAGCATCATACTAGTTATTACCAAGGGCGCACACCATGAGAATGTGCCTCAAAGTCCTATGAGTCTCCACCCATGATATCCTGTATCATTTGTGTCCTCAAAATGATATCATCCAACTATAGAAGATATATTTAAGAATAGTGTTGTAGCACTTCTGGGTTCTCATCATAACTTGGATCTTCTATGAACTTTTAGTGTGACCTCTACTTTTAGTAAATTATCACATAATATGTTACGTAGAAGAACAATCATGATGTGATAAAGAGTTTATTAATACTTAAAAATATGAATATAAGTTATCATAAAGTACAAATAATTTGGTTTTAGGAAAAAAATACAACACTTTTATGTGTTGAATAATGAACAATATTTTCTAAATTGGAAAGGGATGTGGTTAAAGAAAATGAAATATCCATCCTTGTGAAAAAAGAAATAAGGTTGAGGAAGATGACATAACATTAATATATTAATTGGATGTAGTAATATTTATATTGAGTATTTGAGAAGTATTTACAAATTTTAAGTTAATTTTATTGGATTTATGTTAAAAAAAATACTTTATAGGATGGCGTAGATAGTTTATAGGGGATTCTTGAACACACATAGAGTGTAGGGAACATGAATAGGCACACAAAGGATTAGTAGTGGTCCAACATCGAGGGGCGCAACCCATGACCCCAATGTGTGAGGAGTGAAAGGAATCCTAGAGTGGTCCTGAAGTATCACAAATGTATGAATTAGAGAATGATTTTTTATCTAAACAATTGACACACAGGATAACAAACTGATGTTGGATTTAGCTAATTATGGTACCATTACCAAGTAAAATTTTCACCATACATCAGAAAATGTTAGATCATAAAAGATATGATGATACTTCTAATACCATGTTGTTTTCTTATTATATTCAGTAAAAAATCTTTTACAAGGGTTCATTTATGTGAAATGATCCTAAAAATCATTCAAGAATCGAACCACCATGATCGAACCATGATTCCATGGATCTGCTATGAGGGATGAACAAAATGAATCTTCCTTAAAAAAGAGTATAAAAAACATATCTTTAGTTAATATTCCATGAATTATGATTGCAATAAACCACTTGATTCAAGTTTTATTGACCATATAGAAGAAATTTCTGAAATATGAGATGACATTATTCTGTGTGAACGTGAATATTTGGCATGAAAAATGCACAATACTTCTATGCGTGAGGATATTTAATGCGAGAATCGACCATGATAACATGTACATTTCATAAGAGTGTTGATATTCCAAGTGTTTATGGTTATTCAATGAGAAAATCCACACACCCACCATGAGTATATGATTTTGCATGAAGAGAACACCGATCTTACATGTGTATAAATAGGGGTTTCATGGATCTTTCGTATGATGAAGTTTTTCCGTGAAGTTCTATATATATCGACCGTGTTACCTTAAATATACCGAGAGATATATAAAGATACTATATGACAAAAAAAGTATTAAAACATGCAAGGATACTTTAATGAAGATGTATTCCCTTGAGATAAGTAACATATGATCATCATGAGTCATTGGATTTACTATTAGTGAAGAAGAAAAAGATTCCACATGATATACTAAGATCACATTTTTATATATATGAAGAATATGAATTAAAAAGTGTCCAAATAATGATATTATATATGGAATTAATTAAATACCATGATTATAGTCTTGTTATAAGCTTCTTGAAAATGAGAAGGTGAGCTCAAAATGAACATTCATACGTGACATTTCATACACATGATTCTTAACCAATGTAATTCTTGCTGGAAGCTCAAAATGTTAAGAATTGGATCAAAGGGAATTTGTTATATATATGAACAAGGGAAGAATATGTTCTCAAATTATACATCTAGGTGTATACTGATCTTTTTATCTACCACTAAATACTTCATTTGAGATGAATATAATTTTTATGATCATATTCTATATTGGCATGCATAATTTCAAGTGATCGATCCTTGGTAACTTTTCATGGATAAATTCACAAATAACACATATTAATGTAGAAGAAGTTGATAAATGGGATAAAAATGAGTTTAAATGAATTCATCCATGAGTTATTTTCAAATTATATAATCTTGTACTAAAGCGTAGAAAGATGAGTTGATGAGGGAATTTGATTCTAATATTATTGAGAATACTATTCTTCAATAAAGATATCATTGAAAGAAGTTGAAAAATCCATGGTCGAGATTCCATTATTACATATTCAAATATGTATATTCGTGCATAGTTAATGAGAATCTATACCATGTTAACATGTATGGTTAGAATGAATGAATTAATTAATTATTTACAGGCAGATATAAATGATCAATTAATTTTCAGAAATGATGGATTATTTATAAGTTATTACTTCATCCAGGATTCTTGGAGTGTTTATATTCAATTATTAAAGGAGTCAAAACATATTTTTCTAATACATTATAACATTTAGACACAAAGAAGTAAAAAAAGTGCATATTTGAAAGAAATAAATGAGAGATAAGGTCTCAATAATATTTGATTTATGTGAGGAATTAAATGTTATGATTACAGGTTTATTTTATACGAATAAATCAAATGATTTAAATTAATTAGATGGATGAGTATTTAGAAGGATCATATAATGAGAAAATGATAATTTAATACCAAGTTTAAATGAGATTAAATATCTAAGACTATATTTTTTAACCATCCATATTTAATGGGAATCAAAATATGTGAATTAATGAGAATTATATTGATGAATGTTTTCTGAAAAAATATTCACATGATGGTGATGAAGAAAAATATGAACAATTTTAATCTAAAAAGATAAATTATTATATAAAGATATGATCATGACACAATGATTCAATAATACATGATCCATTTATCAATGTTGAGAAGAACTAGTTCTTCATTCTAAGAATATTTCTTGTGCACCAAAGAAGATGAAAATAAATATAAAAATGAGAGTGGAATAATATAATTGATTTATTAACATATTAGATACTGAATATCTATCCTATAATACACACATATATTGTATAAGTTTTAAGTGCATCATGTAATCCCATCTATTTACTGAAATATAAGGAATAATATTCGATCATTGGGTCAAAATAATACTAGATATTTATTTAGTAATCATAATTAACAATGAGTAGGATTAATATTTTAATTCTTTAGATAGAAAGAAGTTTGGTTGGTTCCAATAACTCTTCTTAGTTGGTGCTAGGATATGAGTTCAAGGCTATACCCTTGATCATAATTCTTTTGAGGATAAAATGAAAGTTATGTGCTCATGGGATAAAAACCACCATACACTGAGGACGTCGTCATCCTTAGGGAGGTGAACCTTATAAACAAATCCAAATGTTTGTTTTATTTTTTATTCCACTTCATAATTTATACTAAAAAAAGATAAGTTAAATAAAAATAAATATAAACCCAATCACAGAATAAGTGAAGAGGGAAAAAATGAAAGATGTTTTTAATATATTAATTTTTATCCAACATTGATTCACCCCTTAGTGTGGTCACATCCTCATGTGACCCTTTTTCACCTTTCACTATTTTTTTCATTTACATCTCAGTGTTAGTGATTTTATAAGATTTAACTTTATCCATTTACCATGGAGGTTGATGAATTCATTTTTCCCCATTAACCCTTGGGTTTCTTCATTTATCTTCATAGTCCCGAAATTCTTTAAATTTAAACCATTGAACAGTTGGAGTTAAATTAGGTAGGACTTTCATATCTTCCATTGTGTTGGTCTCCCTCTTCATATATCTTTGAAATTAGTGTGTGCGATTGCATTATTCCATCCTCTTAAATAATATTCTAATTTTTTATATAAAATTCCCCCATGCATCTTCAAAAAGTTTCAACATATATAATGTTTAATCTTATTTTTTATATATGTGTTTACAAGAAATTACATTTGACTTTTCCCCCTAAAACCTTGAGTATAAGAGTCATTGATTTATATTTTAACCATGATACCAAATTAAAAAATTATCTTATAGCTACTAAAGTCCATCATATCTAATTTTTTTAGAGACTTCGTTTTAAACCCCTAATGAGATGATCAACCTTTCCTTTAGGGTCATTGATAATACTAATGGTATATTTTTCAAGTATTATAATTGTTAGTTCATAGGTACCAAAGGATTTATCCTAAAATACTATTAGATATAGAAAATATTTATATATTTTAATATGCAGTCTCTAAGGAAAATATTAATTTAAAAATACAATCTTAAAATCCCATCATTCCATGGAGTTAATTATTTATTTTTTTATTTATCTTCTTAATAAGATTCCACCATTTATCAACCTCACCATCCAAACGATAAAAAATGAAAACAACATTTTTATTCTGGAATAATTAAAAAATAAAAAATATTTTTTCCTTTTGTTTTGATTTTTTTATATAAAATTATTGAATCAGAGGACCCAATAATGGATGGTAGACAATGTTTCATAAATGAATCCCTAGAGAGTTGTTCCTTCCATGGATAATTTTGGAATTTTACATGGTCCAGGTTACATTTAAAAACATGAGAGATTTGGGTTAAAATAACTTCGAGAATTTCTATTATAACAACCACAATATTTGGATTCTCATTTGGAAAATCATTTAATTGTTAATCACACTTATTTTTAATTATTTCCATCCTAATTCCATTCATTTTATAAAACCAAATAGTTTATTGTGAGTATTATACAACAATATTGGTTATAAAATAAATCTTATTTTAATTAAAGTTAATCCTAACTTTTCTTAGATTATGACATCTTTATTTTAACCTATAAAAAATTAGGTTCATCTAATGACACTCTTGGTTAATCGTATAATAGTTTTGCTACAACTTAAGTTTCTTTAGTTTTTATTCACTTATTTTTATAACCTATTACCCGATAATAACTATACCATACCTTAATACAGTCTAACAAAAACCTAACCATAAGATGAATATATAATAATTATTTTACATGAATAAAAATTACATTTAAAAATAAATCGGACCCTAAATCTTATAGGTTAATAATATTTTTTGGATATTAGATACATGAACTTTATATTTTATAATAGGTATATCACATCTTCTAAAAACCTCTCCACACATGGCATCCTTCTATATATATATAAAAAAATACGTCTCATCATTAACTGAGGAATGTAATTTTAAAAAAGAGTGATATTAGATGTTCAGTAAGGGGAATGTCATAAAAAATGTAAATTGTGTCGGCATTAGAAATCATAAATATGACCATAAGGGAGTATGGATAAAAAGAACATATAGGAATATGTATGTAATAATAAAGTCATACCCAAAGGATAAAGATCATATCATTAATATTAAATATTTGGAAAAATATTGGAGTGAGGAATCATGATACAAAAATTGTGAGATATGGATATATAACTTCACAATGTGGCACAAACAAAAGCATAGAAAAATATAACTAATTTCAAGGTTAACTAATAATAAATTCATATCATAGTGGACTAATTTGACCACCCATGGCATATAACATAATGGATTGAGCTAACCAACCATGTCCCATAAAATAACCTATCATCAGATATAAAGACTTACCTAAGGTATTAGAGGGTTATACAATTTCCTTCGTACCTGTCACATAATAAAAAACCATACATATGTTTTCCACATGAACATGATCACTTTCATAAATAAATTATATCATAAATAACACATGAGAAATAAACATGTTTAATTGAAATTTATATAAGCATAAATAAATAATCTAGAGAAATTATGTTATTCATTTCATTAAAACATATCCCTAGAGAAACATAATAAAAATTAAACAATATTTATATATATGAAGATAAATATAGATTAAGATTAGAAAAATGTTATAATAAATTAAATGTTTCCTTTAATTTTTTTTACAATTATAATTTTAAAAAGGAATAATCTATAAATTAATGGTTATATAAAAAATAAAAACTAAAGGGAAATTAGTTTAAAAAACCATAAAATATTGGAAATGAATATTTCTAATTTAAAGCTATGAAAATTTTGGGGGAAAAATAAACTTATAGAAAATGTTAAAGAAGAGAGTTATAAAATTATTTTCAAACATTTGTGATATAAATTTAAATTCAATATAAAATTAACTTAAGAAATAAATTAAGTGAAGATAAGTATAGATAATACATCAACGATACATAATAGAGAACATAGTTATGTGAGAAAAAGATTCCAATTAAAAATATTAGATAAAGATAATTACACTTAAATGTATCATTTTAGTTGAATTATGGATAAATTAGATGGGAAATTATAAGAAGATATTTGAAATACAAAAAAACCTCATTTGGAGAAAAATTAATTTATTTTATATTTTAAAAAAATAAATATTCCTCTAATGAAAATTTTTACATTAAAAATCTCGATTTTAATGTGATAATAGAAAAGAAAACTGCACCATTACTCCCCACCCCTATGAAAGAAAATTATCCTCCCAAATAATAAAAATAACAATATTAATCACTTATTTAAGAACCTTATTAATATTTAATTAATTTTATATTATTCATTTCTAATAATTTATTACACATATATTTGTTAGTTATTGTTTTTTTCATATCCAGATGATATCAATTTTGATTATTCTGTGTGAGTTACATAATGGAACATAAAATATTACTTATTTTATATTAGGTTCATAACTAAAATATTATTTAAGAATTTTTATTCATTATATTTCAATGACTTATTCAATCTTGAGTTAATTTTATATAGGTTATTGTTATGGTTTTCAAAAATGGAATTCACGAAGATCATGTTCCTCGTGATTAACTTATAATAATGAGTTACTTTGTAATGAAATTTTATTTCTATTTAACCATTAAAGACAAATATTATTAACATAAATTATACTTTAATTTGATATATTACTGGTAATAATGTCTTTTTACTTATTCACATAGGAAACTATGAAAATATTATAGTTTCCTTCATATATTTGGTCGAACTAACCCCAATAAGAACATGTTATAATAATAAGTAAGTGTATTGAGTTATATTATAGTAAATTCATTTTTAGTAAAATAAAATGATATTAATAAAACAACATTGGAGTGTTTAATCATATTTATAATTAATTTATATGAGAATATAATGAAAAAATATGATGAATAACTTGATACTTACATTGATGAATTCACTCCTTCAAGAAATGGATTCCTTCAGGATGGAGGATTTAGGGCTCCTTCATGGGAAAAAAGATACCAAAAGTGTAATAATACATTAGGAGATGGATTTTATGAATTTAATGGGATTTAATAAAAGGAAAATTTAAATTGGATGTGGAAAGAGGAGGGTTCCTTTTATAAATGAGTTTGAGTGGCATTTCATTAAATACTCATACATTAGTTTTTAAGAAATGAATTTTTATATGAAAAGTGGAACCAAATTTGAAAATTAATTAAGATGGGTCCGGAGTCCCATTATCCATATAATTTATAGATATTTTTAGAGATATTTTAGGGATTTACCCCTTAATTTAACCCCAATTAATCTCATTTTACTAGTACCATGGTAACTTATTATTTACCTCAGTAACTTATTTTAGTTAAAAATTTAATGTTAATCCTATAACACAGTTTAAATTAAAATATTTAAAAAATGTTATCCCTTTTTTTAAACATATATTTTTAATTTTATTAAAACTAATGTTAATTCAAACATGAAAAGAAAATAAAAATAATTTTTGAAAAAAATATTTTAAGAGTAAAAGTTACTATATTATTATTCCTCGAGAATTTATAAACATTAGATGCATGTGATTTTATTTCTGAAAGTATAAAATATACCTTAAATTGAAATTTATGCTCTAAATATGAGAAATTTATCTGTTAAATTAAATTTATAACATATAATGAAAACAACATTTTTAAATAAAACATTTTATTTTGACAAAAAATCATTTAATTATTATTCCTTATAACTCTTTAATTATTTATTGGATATTATGTAGTTAATTTACAAGCCCTTACTTGAAATGTTTCAATATATTATTTATTAAAATGATTATTTAAAAGTTATAAATTTATGTCAAATATTTTTTTTAAAATATTATTCACTTCTAAATATAAAACACTCAATCTTCCAATTTGATACATGTATAAATAATTTAGGCATTTTATACGACCATATACCCAATGAGAATATATCTAATGACCATATTGCATTCTTATATATGACTTTACATGCTTCACTAAAATTCATTTATCATCATCATCATATTATTTTATTAATATCAAGCAAAAATAATTAATCAAACCCAAAATAAGCAAGAAAGACCCATCCCCTCCCCCAATTATCACCAATATTCTCTAAGGAGTCCGAAAATAATGTAGACCGAGTGCATACCCCTTAATATATTTGATCCCCTCTGCCTTGATACTGGATACATTGTGAAGGAACACCTCCATCGTGCTGGAAAAATACACCGAAGCCAAGTAGTTTGCAACCTTGTTCCCCTTCCTCCAGGTATCAAGCACCCGAGCATTACTATTAAGTAACTTTCTGCATTTTCTAAAAATGTAAAAAATCTACCAAGGAATGTCTCTGTATCCTTTCAAGGAATTATGTACAATCATAGAGTCTATCTCCACTTCATATAGTTCTAACCCTTTTTTCCTACATAACTCAAGACCAACATGCATCGCCACTACCTCCGCATAAAGAGAGGTCCCAAGACCTAATCTGGCAGAGAACGCCAAGTAGACTGATCCACCGCTATCTCGCACCACCCCGCCTCCTCACGCATACCTCAACAAGTAAGAAACATCTATATTCATCTTTAATCCTGTAGTAGGTACCCACCATCAGACCCATTCATCCCTCCTATTAATGGACGTAGAGACCTCTCTACCACCTTCCTAAAATCTATTCATAAAAGGCGCAATATTCTAGGCTCAAAAATCCTTATTAAAATCAATTAATAAATTCCTAGACCATGTGATGATATTCTTGGTTGTCACTAGAACTCCCTCATGCCTCGACCTATTTCGTGCCATCCAAAGACAACAGCACCCAGCATGCATCAACACCGATCGTGCCACCCGCTAATGACCCCCATCCCCTATACCTTGGAACCATCTACCAAAAAAGGGACGACTATCCCCAGTAGAGGTGAGGAATGCCGTGAATTCCCAATGAACTTTCCATACCTCACTGGCCCATTCACTTCCAAAAAATAGATGTGGAATGGATTTCTCACTGTGAACAGTATAGCACACACACCTGGATGCCAGATGAATACCACACCTACAGATATTGTCATCAGTCAGGAGTGCGCTGTTCCTTATCCTCCATGTGAGGAAGTTATACTTGGTGGGAATATTTTTCACCCAAATGATCTCATCCCACTCCCCATTCTGCACCTAGTCTTGTATAATGTGACAAAAATATTTGGACGAGAAAAAGCCTGATGAAGAAGCAGGGAGGGAGCATTGGTCCTCCACTTCATTAACCTCGATGAGACAAAAAATCTTCTACTACTCCTTATCAAATACTGTGTTAATAAACATGGGGAACCAACTCACTTCCCTGAAGGTGATCTAGAGTACCGGACACCCTGGGAATTCGAGCATTGATCCACACCAGCTTTGGTTCCAGAAATAGAATTCGCCTTCCCCCACAATCCATTGGGAAAATGGATGGAGAACAGAAATAATGGGGCCAACCATCGACCGTACCGGGGAGCGATATCCTTACTCAGGATCCTAAATTAAAGATACATACCTGTTCATGGTAATCCCCCAAAGCATATGACGTTCCAGCACACTTCAAGACAGCCTCTCGTGCATGTAGTATAGGGTATCTTCCATGTTCTACACATTAATGGCTCCCTTAAACACAAGCTTCTCCATTTTACCCCAAGAAACCCAGTGCCTCCTGCCCTCCGCACCTGGATCACATATAAAGTTTTCCATCATCCTATCAATAGATATAATAAATCCTTTCGAAACCCTGATGGATGAAATACCGTGAATAGGAGAGGCCACCAGGATGCTGTTAACGAGGGTGATCCTTCCACCAAAATACAAAACTTTTCTCTTTGAGTTCACCACCGTATTAGTGATCCTGGAGAGAAGGTCGTCAAAGTCTCTAATCCTAAGCCGCTTGTACGATATAGGTGCGCCAATATACGACAATTGAAATTCACCCCTCTGCATACCCGAAAGCCTATTGATAGTCTCCACCATCACATAGGAAAAATTGTTAGAAATGAAGAATTCACTCTTACAATTATTAATAATCTGGCCGCTCCATCAAGAATACTCACCCAGAACTCTTTCTAAACTGTTTATTGATCTACTTCTTGTATTAAGGAATAGAATGGAGTCATCGGCAAACATGAGGTGAGAGATGGCCGAAGCCTTCATTCGAATATGGTGCTGATGAATCCCCCCTTCATTAATGATCCTCTGAATTAGCCTACTCAAAAAATCCTGCATAAGAATGAACAGAGAAGGCGATATGGGATCCCCTTGTCGTAGGCCTATAGTGGCCTTGAAGAAACCATAAGATCTTCCCATGAACGTGATAGACAACCATGAGGAGATGAAGCAAAAAAATATGATATCTATGTTCTAGGGATAAAACCCCATACCTGACAAGACTCTAATATAGAATCTCTATTCGATCCTATCATATGCCATGTTCATATTGTGCTTAATTACCAAGTTTGACCCATGATTTTTGAAGCCGATATCGCTGATCATCTCCTGAGCCAGGGCGATTGCTTCCTGTATCGAACGAAACATAATAAATCTGTGTTGTTCCAAGGAGACCCACCTGGGGATATGCATCGCAAGCCTGGAGTTAATGATACCAACCAAGACTTTGTATGGGATGTTACACATGCTCGTTGGGAGGTAATTCGAGATTGAATGCAGGTTCTTGGTCTTAGGAATAAGAACCATGGTGGTGGTAGAAGAAACCCAAGGTAAGCTTCCACCCCAAAATAATTCTTGGATTGATGCTGTTAGTTATTCCTTCAATATATCCTAGAAGTTCCTATAAAAGGAGGCAGGGAATCCATCAGGCCCTGCGCTGCTATCTGGGTTCAACTTCATGAGGTTCTACTTAATCTCAAGTTCATTGGGCACAGTTCCCAGGAAAGTATTAATAAATTGTATGAACTTTATAGAAAACCAAAAGGATGGAGATATCATGTTCATGGTATTTTTATTTAATTATTTTTTTATTCCTCTAGTAATTTTCATAATAACATTTCATATTTCATTCTCATAATTAACAATGTTTATATTTTATTTTAATATTTTATCATAAAAAAATATATCATTTGTTAATTCCAATTCAAATTTTAATGTAGGATAATCTATGCAATATATCTAATGAATGCTAATGTTGAGTGTTATAGAAGAATATATCTTGGAATCAAACCACACTCTAAACACTATAGGATCATGATGTATAGAATAAATAAAACAAAATAATCATATGATTGAGTTGAAAAATTTAACAAGTCATTAGTATTGGAATATTTAAATTATAATTACTTACTCCATAAAACTGATCAATGCTTTATGGATCACAAACTCAATGAATGTCTATTATGGTATTCATCACTAATAATATTATTAATTCATTACATCATATTAAATAATCGATCTTAAGGAGTTAGAAATTTCTTACATGAGAATATGAATCCCATTAAAATCTTCTTAGGAAATGACTTTATCAAAATTTTCCTCATAATAAACTTGTAAAAATCGTTGCTCAAATGGTTTTTAAAGAAAAATATTTCCTTAAGAGATATAAATGAAAAAAGGAATACATTTTTATGTTTTACTTGAGAAAATGAACGCAATCTTACTATTACAATTTTCCTAACTCGATCCATCCCCATATTCGACTTGCAAATATTTAAAATCCCAAAAATATAGTTAAAATGGAAATTAAAGGATATAATAACCTTAATATTAGGATTTCTATGAAAAAATGAGAAACATATAAAATAAGTATTCCTAAAATGGAAAATTTATAAAAATTCCCAAATTCTCCCAAAATTTATACAGAAAGGAATCCCCTATGGACACCATAATTTTGAAAGAATTGGAACATTATATTTGATCCAGATGGAAGGGGGAGGTGATAGAAATATGATAGATATGAGAACAACTTGTATGCCATATATCTCAGATGGGTTCCCACTAAATCAATCCATTATGTCAGGCACGCCCAACAAAATGGAATGGATACCTTTTAATTAGGATATAACAAAAGAAGGATTTTATCACCCCTATTTAGGGACTACCCTATCCTAGGAACATTATAATAGATCAAAATATTTTCCAGACTCCTGCTTCTATGAATAAATAGACTTATAATTCTATTGTGAGTACCATGGGTATATCTCCCCTTCCTCAACAACTAGGTCAACAATGATACCTATAATCCCTGAATTCTATAAAAAACATAAAAATTATGTCCTCCATTCACCTCAATAACCTAACCATATCACCATTCTTCTTATGATAACACACTCTTCAACACTCAATCACCACTGACACTAGTGGTTTTACACCCATAATTCTCAAATATTCCATTCTTGGAAATCAATATTTCTATCTTGCATACAAATTTGTAACTCTTAAATTATTTTATTGATATTTTTATGATATCATATGGTATCAACACAACATTAATGGGTATACCTATTTATCCTAATTAATTTTATTCTAAGGTTTATGTGTTTGATTTTTGTTGTGTTGAGGCAGAGAGGCCATAACCATTAGTGCATAGGTGGTTGTCATTTCCAGATAGTGGATAAAAAAATAAAATAAAAATAATTACTAGAAATAGATATAGAGTGGATCCTTTCCCTTATTTATGTTTTGAAAAATCATTTCATCCATTAATATTCTATTTACTATGTGTTTATATTTGTTTTTTGTTTATTTTTTTGTATTTGTTTATGAATATTTATTAATTTATGTATTATTTAAAGTATTTTCCACTTTTATTACATCTAATATTTCTTTTTTGTTATCTTGATATTTCATATTTATATTTTTCATAACATTTTTTAAATTTTTGAGATACCCAAATGACCGAAATACCACTGATAGGGGAGGGGTGTTTGAGTGGTCACATAAAACATTTATGATTTTCTTTCTATTTAAATTAAAACGCCAAGATTTATTCAGTCTTGATCCACTCCTTTTTATGCCACACAATGTTAATCATATAAGCACTAAATAACGGCATAAGAACCCAACGATTTTTAATGGTTTGGTATTAATACCCACTCCTTTCATTGATTGGTTATGTTCCCCAATCAAGTATTCTGCACTGTAATCATTATCATTCAATTACAAGTATCAGATGATTCAAAAACCAAAACTAGATCAAAGTCACAATAATATTCTATCAACCAGATAATCACTAGCCACATACTTATATCTCATAGGAATTCACATTCTAGTGTCCCACTAAACGTATTTAACAACTTCACACTGTATTCATCGAGTCACATGGTGGTCTTATTGGATACCCTGAACTGCACAGGTTTTATGGTATAACACCACATATACATAAGATTTTCCTTAAAGATCCTCCAAATAAGTCTATATAAGATCAAAAAATGATATCTACATATCCACCAAATAGATATCCTTAAACTCATAATAAGTTTACTAAAATTTTATAAATTATATAAGAAAACTTTGCAACTCAAACATTATATATATCTTAGTTTTACATAACTTATTAGTAAATATTATTACCTATATGCCTCATTAAACAATAACCTATGATCTTCAAACTCAGAGTATCCTCATTTCTTCATGCTCGACACCAATAAGTGTGAGAATACACAACAATCCATATTCACTCTTTTATTCTTACCTAACTTTTTTAACAACAGATATTGCTGGATATCCTTAATATCAATACTTCTAAATACATGAGTTTGATCTCATAATGATATACATATTATTCAACTTATCCTTCACTATAGAATACAGAGGATACTTCACTACAACAACCGCAGCCCTTAGCGGCGGTTTAAACCGCCGCTAAATGGGTTGGCAGCGGTTTACAAAAACCGTCTCTAAACTTGGCGTCGACAATCTTTTAGCGGCGGTTTTTTCTATTTCGCGGCGGTTTAAAAAATGTGTCGTAGATGCCTTATTTCCCGGCGGTTTCTCTCTATTTAGCGGCGGTTTTATGGGTCTGCCACATTTTTTTATTCACGGCGGTTTTAACCGCCGCAAAATTATGCCGTTTGATGCGCCTATTTTGCGGCGGTAAAAACCGCCGCTAAATATAAACGTAATATATTTAGCGGCGGTTAAAACCGCCGCTAAATGCTGCCCTGCAAGGCATTTAGCAGCGGTTAAAACCGCCACGAGATGCTACCAAGTATGGCATTAGCGGCGGTTAAAACCGCCGCTAAATGCTGAACTGGAAAAAAAATAATTTTGGTTCTACTGCACCACTGCCCTGAAAAATAAATCAAACCAGAATATAGAGATCACATAGGTTTCATGGGGATCTCTACCCCCTTCTTGGTAGTGTAGGATAGCGGTATAATAAATAGAGAAACAACATACAATAATTAAATCAACAATAAATGAAAGACAAAGTATTGGATGAATAATATAAACTAAATATAAAAGGCCAATGACAATTTACAACCATGAATTCATGTCCAGATGAAGATAAAAAACTAAAAAATAGTATACATATAGAAGGTAGCATGATACACATATCACAACCTGAACCACAATTCCTTCCTCTATGAAATCCCGTGTTTACCACAAGCACATTCACATAAGCCCATACCTGACTTTCAATGAAATTTCTTAGTCATTCCATCACCTAACCATTTAATACATTGTTCCCCAGTATGAACAAGGGTGGAACCTAGATCCATACCACTATAATCATTACCCTTTAAACATCACCTTTGAGTCCGACGATAAGTTTGGGATAAAATAAGATCATTAAGTTAGAGTCCAAGTAACTATCCCTAGGTAGTCCATACTCCATGTTTACAAGTGAGATATTGGTAAAAGACCAAAACATCCACATAAGATCATTGACTGAGCCTAGAATGACATTCATCTAGTGATCAAGTCAAAGGAAACAGTTGGTGTCCAAAAGTCTGTCCAAGGCATTCCTACACAGGAACTCAGGTATCACACAAGAACTAACCATGCCTCAATAAAAACCATGCATCCCGCATGAAACATTGATAAAACCTATTTATCACCTCTAAGACACTTCCATAACTTCTACTACCTAGAAGGACATTTTTACTATATCTGACACGATGTTCCCCAAATTAGGAGTGTCCAAGTCATGAAAAGAAGAGATAGACCAACTGCTCATAAGATAACTAGGTTAGATTCACCTTAATCACACATGTGACACTTATCTGATTCACACTCACAAACTCCATAACATTTGTCATAAAAGATGAAACCAACCCAACCAGCGTGTCAGAACACCCAATCCATTTATGAATCGAGATTACACAATGGGGCTACCCGAATGCTGCTATATAGTAGAAATGGTATTAATATAGGTTACATATATGGAAATGTTTGGTGGCAACTATGTGCCATAAATGTTACATATACAAACCAACCGTTATCATACTTGTTCAACACATCAACAATACTACTACTCATCATCTGATGCTGCATCGTCACCCTCTCCACCTTCATCTCCACCACCTGCTGCCACCTGTAAGAACATTATATTGAAAATTAAATATTGTTTCATATTTATAATAAAAATTAAAACCAATAAAAGTTTTAAAACTAAATGATTTTGATTTTTTTGTGATTTACCTGCTCACCACTACCCGATGCACTACCACCGGGGGAATATCTGCTCATATACTGACGTATTTCAAGAAACTCTTTCTGCAAACCAGATATCTGATCCCCCTGCTGGTGAACTGTTTTTTGTAGAGAAGACATCTCCCTCTGAGCATCTTCAGGTATGAAATGACTATAAGCAGGAGTAGATGTAGCCGAAATCCCTGATGGCATGTGAAAGACCTCAGATGGTACAGGTCCCAAACCCATTCCGCGCACTCTACCAGGATGCTCCTTCCAAAGGACTTTACCAAACGGGTCATCCTGGGAGACTGAGTAGGATTGCCCAGGATTGGCATCCCATATTTCTTTAATTTTTACCTATAAATAAAATATCAATATATATTAACATAGTAAAAACTGATAATAAGTTATTATAATAAATAATTGACTTCATACCCCAACTTCTCTGACAGGTTCATTAACAAAACTTCCATCTGTTTTTTATGAACATCCAGCCACAGTTCTGTTCGGGATGCGTCATGCCCTAAACTCTGTGACTGCATTAAACAAAGATAAATCAACAATTAAATATGTTAAATAGATAATATTAACTTATAAATATTTAAACTAATTAAAAGATTACCAATGACATTCGGCTTCTTGAAAATCTTTTTGAACCCGCAGTGTGCGGGATGACCTGCTTTGCCCGGTTTGAAGCATTTTGTCTTGAGAGATCCTGAAATAAATAAAATTCAATTTAACAGTATTGTATTCAATGTCTATCTCCTCTTCATGTACATGTATAAATGTAAAATGAGGATAATATAATAATATATATTTCAATACCATCCGCTTCTCATCACGATGTCTATCGACAAAAACCTTCCACTGTTCTTTCGGTACCCCACTGGGTAGCTTCTAATACATCTGCTACAAGGTCAACGAAGTATCGTTGACATCACACCACAACCTCCATTTGAAATCTTTCCATTTTTTCCCAAGATTTTTCAATGTCCACTTCCGTGCTATCACATCATCAACGGTAAAGTGGAAGAACATCTGTATACAGAAATTCATTGTGAATATATTAGTAACATGACATTCAATTAAACCATAAAGTAAAAAAATTACCTTTATCTGAGAATCATAAACTTCATTTTTCTAGTTTGGAGGAATATGCCTCCAATCATCATATGAAATAGGTAGGGAAATGGGCTCCGCTGCCAGCTGACCTATAATCTGACCAAGTAAACCTGTGGCGTCATCCGTCGGGACCCCATAAGAATCAAATGGCACCACTATCTTCTCGCCATGCATGTTCCAAACATCAGAACTTTTTATGTGTTTTTCAACGGTTGCATTGTTTTCATCTGCAATGAGAAAACAATTACTATAAACAAAATGCAATAAATGTATTTAATTAAAATTTGTACCTATGACTGTGACCCTCCAGAATGTCCGTGATGAACTGGAAGGGGCGTGTCGCTACCCCACTGTTGAGGATCCTGTAGGGGGAGGCGATGACTCATCCTCTAATGAGGCATCCACTGATGGTGTCAGAGATGGTGCAGGGGGAGATGATGCAGGGATGTAGGCAGCTGCTGCCTCAGATGTCGTGGGGACAGACGGATCGTCATCTGTCGCAGAAGTAGAAGGAATGGTGTACCGCTTCTTCCTTGGCATTCCTGTCATTTAATCAAATAAAATTAAGTTCAGAATATATATTTCAAAAAATTTATGCAGAAAAAAAAATTAAAAATGATAATAGATGCCCAGTACTAACAAACAAAATATATATAACAATGATAATGAATGACTACAGAAATGAAACAAGTGGTTGCTGAATGAATAAATAATTGTACATACAATCATTTTCCCCTTCAATCATGTCGGTTTCCTGCTCCATTGCTTCATCCACTTCATTCATCCTTGCTAGACTAATATTTTCAATATCATGATGGACAAATAATTCTGCTTCCTGTTGTTGATGAAATTCAATTGCAGAGGTCAGATCTTCCACTTCATCACCCATATCATACAAATCTCTTTGTATTACGTGAGTAACTACACTCCACCCTTCATCCACAACATCATTCACATAATATACCATTTTTGCCTGCGATGCTAAGATATATGGATCATGCAGTTCACGATCACCAACATCCATCAAGCGAGAGAAGTTTACAGAAGTAAATTGCAAGGAATCTCTTTTAACACCTCTGATAATATCGACCCATTTGCATTTGAATAAAACAACAGAAAAATTCCCGTGGTAGTTCAATTCAATAATATCATGCAGCTTTCCATAGTATTCCACTTCAGCAAATGTAAATATACCACTATTCTGTGTTTTCAAACCCACTTCTCGATCGACTGTACGAAATCTAAAACCATTCACATTATAAGCGCCGAACATTCTAACTTGTTTTATAGGACCTCTAGAAAGAAACTTCAAATCTTCTGACAAGTCTGCTCGAGTATCAGTATTCATGATCTGAAAAAAAAATTAATAGATTTGCAAATTGTATGTGTCAAACTAATATTCGTATTTATTGCAATATTTATAAACTTACACGTCGTGCAAACCATTCTACCAGCTCTTTATTCACAGATTTTATTATATCTTTTTCATTTCGTGTTCGGCCTCTCATTCGTCTCTTTGTTTGTATCCTCAACTCTTCAATAAATGGATCTGCAATTTCACTATTCAGCAGCACATATCTATGTGCCTGTAATAATTCCAATTCTGTTAGTGTCGCGTATGAGGTCCTCCCAACTGATCGACCAATAGCAGGAAATATTTTTGATTTCTGATGCATTTGAGAATGAGTTGATGTGTCTTCAACACGTCCAACTCGATTAAATCTTGTCTCAATATCATCCAAATATCTGGAACAAAAGGTGAGACACTCCTCGGCCAAATAGCCTTCAGCAATAGAGCCTTCTGGTTGAGATTTATTTCTCACGTATGCTTTCAAATGCCCAAGATATGTGTGAAAAAAATAATAATATTATGCATTTATTTAAATGCCAAAAATTGTTTACTTAACTGGAAACATATAAATAAAATACCTCTCAATTGGATACATCCATCGATAATGAACGGGGCCTCCTAATTTAGCTTCGTCAACCAAATGCACAGTTAAATGCATCATGACAGAAAAAAACGATGGAGGAAAGATCATCTCCATTGCACAAAGGGTCAATACAAACCTCTCTTGTAGGTTGTCAAGCTGAAATGGATGTAGAGCTTTCTCACATAATTGCCTGAAAAATGTGCATAATTGGAGTACAACAGCAGTAACTTTTTCGGGTAATAATGTACGCAATGCCACTGGTAGTAACTGTTGTAACAAAATATGTGAATCGTGACTTTTCAATCCATATAACTTACGATTCTTCAAGTCAACACACCTCAAGATGTTACTCGAATACCCATCAGATACCTTCACATTCTTTAAAATTTTAAGGAACGTATCTTTATCCCTATTTTTCATTGAAAAAATGGCCGAATCATACTTTTCATTCTCATCTGGCCAGAGATCACATTTTATGTTCATTACTTGTAAGTCTTTGCGAGCATTGAGACGATCCTTCGACTTTCCATGCTCATTAAGTAATGTGAAAATCAAATTATCACATACATTCTTCTCAATATGCATCACATCAAGATTGTGGCGCAAAGAATTAAATTCCCAATACGGAGGTTTGAAGAATATACTTTTTTTTCTTCCATTGTTGCGTTCTGATTTCACTTGACGATGCACTTCGCACTCGTTTTCCGCTATCATTCAAATGATGAACCTTCCCAAATTCTATTTTAACATTTTCAAGCTGTGTCAATATTTCAGAACCGGTTAACAACTTTGGAGGTGGTCTACGATCAATGGAACCATTAAATTTTGATTTGTTTAGCCGAAATCTATGAGATGCATCAAGAAATCTTCGATGGCACAAGAAGCACCATTTTCTACTGTGAGTTAGCCGTTTGGGCTCAAAATCAAAGTTACAAACGGGACAAGCCAAACCCGTATAAGTGTTCCTACCAGATAAATTCCCAAGCCCAGGGAAGTCACTAATGGTCCACATTAAAGCAGCATGCATTTTGAACATTGTTTTAGAAGAAACATCAAATGTCTCAACACCGTTGCTCCATAACTCCTGCAATTATTCAATCAAAGGCTGCATGTATACATAAATATCATTTCCAGGCATTTGTTTTCCAGGAATAATCATCGAAATGATAAAAGATGTTTGTTGCATACACATCCACGGAGGCAGATTATAAGGGATCAAAACAACTGGCCAAATGCTATAACTCGTACTCAAAGTCCCAAATGGGTTGAATCCATTGGCAGCCAATCCCAATCGAACATTCCTAGAATCAGCTGATAAATCTGGATGTAATGAATCAAATGTCTTCCACGATTGGGAATCTCATGGATGTCTCATTAACCCATCATTGTTATTATCTACAGCATGCCACTTCATGTGTTCGGCGGTTTTTGATGACATGAATAATCTTTGCAATCGAGGCTTCAAAGGAAAGTAACACAAAACTTTTGCAGGTGTGTTCCTTTTCTTCTTCTCCATGAAATTATGTTCAGTCATACTTCCAACATTACCCTTTGACTGCCATCTAGAAGAAGAAAATTCCTTACAATTCTGTCTACTTGAATCCTCTCCCCAGTAAAGCATACAATCATTGGGACATGCATGTATTTTTGTATAATTCAGACCAAGCTTGTTTACAACTTTTTTCATCTCATAAAACGATTCTGGGATTTTTGCTTCAGGAAATGCATCACGAATCAATTCCAATAACATAGACATTGCCTTATTTGTAATTCCACAAAGACATTTGATATGGTACAACTTCAGCAGAAATGAAAGCTTTGAATATTTCAAACACCCACTATACAACTCTTGATTTCCATCATCAACTAAATCATGAAACACATTTTCCTCACTGAAGTTTTCCCTTACATTTGGCTCCACAGAATCAAGAGGAGGATCCAATGATATGTTACAATCTTGATCTTCTTGTGTTACAGTCTAAAAAACATCACTTGTCACGTTGAAATTTGTAGCATCATCTTCTGGTTGTTCTGATATGTTTTGATGCTCATAGTGGTGTCTTGCAGTGCCGAATGCATCATTTATGAGGTTTTTCATTTCATTTTCTATTGGCGACAAACTTGGGACCTCATTCTGTGGATTAACATCAGTCCTCAATCTTTCTGTATTGTTTGATTCTCCATGCCAAATCCAACACAAATATTGATCAGGGAATTGCTTCAGTATTAAATGTTCATAAACTTCATCCCTTTTCAACCATGTTCTAAATTTACATTTAGGACATGGACATCTTATTCTCCGTTCAACGGATCGATTAGAAATTGAAAAATCTAAAAAGTCATTAAAACCCTTAACATATTGAGGTGTGTTCCTCGGTAATGTGATCCAGCTTTTATCCATGTATATCACAATGTGCCTACACAAAAATATATGATAGTGTAAGATTACAGAAACATAATATAATAAAGATGAACCATTGATCATAAAGTATGAATAATATAATAAAGATGATTCATTGATCATATTTACCACTTCAGACCAACAGAACAAGTCTGGTCCATAGGGGACAGCATCAACACCTCATTGAGGAGCAATAAGAATATCGGGCTACACACTTATCATAACACTATCGATCACACATTTATGTTGCCTCAAACAACACCCCATTGATGTGTGATCGAAACTGATCATAATTCATTTTAAACCTGAGACATTATGTGATTGTTTAGGCTTGACCTTAGATGTCCTCCAAGAGGAATGATGTTTCTCAATGGTTTCATACACAACCAACTATAAAGAGGGCCACTATGTTAACTTTATTCATCGAAGTGTAACCTCTCTAGGTTTGAGTATTACAAGTCAGACATTTATAATCATGTCTTCAACCATCGACATATAAAGAACCAGTTTTTTATTCAAGGGTTGTCTTAGACATTGAAACATTATTAAAACCAATAACGTGGAACCTGAAACCAGTCTAAAGCTTGACATTCATTCCTCAAATACAAATAATAACTCTCATTCCAGTAGATTAAACCTTCTAGGAATGTTTCTCGTCATCCTTTTTACAATAATTGAATCACTGAAATTGTCTAAACATTCTACAATATTAGTGGAAATTTCATTGACTCTTGAAAAGTAGTCATCTATGTTTTCTTCTCCATCCATATTTATTTCCTTAAATTTTCTTCAATAAATTTTCAATTCGACATCGTTGAATTTCACATTAGCTTCATAACTATATTCCAATATTCCCCAATTTACAAGTCATTATATTGCCCTATATCCTTTTGTGTAAAATTTTTCTAAAAGAGACATCAAACTTAAATTCTGAGCTTTGTCGTCAAATCCCATATTACATTTTTTAACAAATGTCATCATATCAGCTTCAACAATAGGTGGGGATCCTACTATTTATAAATCATTAACTTCATGGATAAGTGATTAGACACATGGATATCCTATTCTTACAAATTTTATAGTTCTATTCATTAGACATAAGAACACCAATAGTATTTAAAAAATTCCTATATCCTTATTCATTACTTCTTGGTGCTTAACTGAGGGATCAAACACTTTGATTCCAATTGAAGAGCCTGAGGAGATGTTTCACCATAGAGAAGGGGGTTTAATCACTAGTAACTTTTTATATCTTATATTTCTTTTAAAAATAACCACTTTTGACCTATTATAATCTAATCAACTATTATAACTACTTTTCCTTACCCAAATATAGTAAAAATGAATAGCACATGGACAAAATATATTTACTATGTTTAATACTAATGTCAGCCTAATACTTGTTTTTATTGTTTTGATTCTCGAAACATATATTATACAATATGATTAGAGGTGATCCCACCAAAGAATCATTAATAAAATAAATTCACACTATTCTTTCCAAAGTTACACTGGAACAATGACTTAAAAATTCTCGATACAAAATGGATTAAAATAAAATAATAATGATAACACTTGAATATTGGGTTCCCTTTCAAATTTTGATAAATATATTTCTCCTTGAGCCTTAAAGATAAGATAAATATTATAAGTTATCTTCTTATAAAACATTAACATTGATAATCACAATCAAAACTACTAATATTTCTCACTTTTAATCTTCTAAATATTATTCATTATGAAAATTATTACCATAGCTTCTCAAATTTGATTCATGGTACTAAAACAAAAATAATATATTAAATTTGTTTTATTGATCTATAAAATTCATGCTATTATAATATACTACACTTTTCTAAACACCTCAATCACATACTACAATCTTTCGTACATGTACTTTTCATAGAAATTAATTCACATAACCCCTACATGTAGTATACACTTTTCATATAAAAACATATTTAAATTAATTTTCATAGGAACAATGCTTTATGGAGTAATCAAGTTTCTCAATCATGATGCTTTTCATAGTATTTAACATACATATTTAGACTCAATGAGTGAAATGATGGGGGTTTCTTTTAATGATATCAATAATCTCTTATCGATAATTCGTAATAATGCTTAACAGATGAATCATAGTGTATTTATAGGCTATATTACTTGTGATTAACACATGTTAGTCCAAAAAATTTGGTTTAACCAATAATATAAGGCATCACTAAAAAATATGTTTCCATTGATTCATGTACTATATGATGGAAAAATCTAACTGTATAAAAAAAATTTCTTGGAAACAATATTATAAAAAATATTAATTGAAATGGATTTTTAATATGCTACCTTTAAATAAAATTATGGAAACCAATAATAACATGGAATTTTCATTCAGAAAATGTAACCTCATTATCATAATAACTTCTCATTGAATCTTGACAAAGATTCACGTTAAACTATAATTAATGGTATGTGTTGCTCTTTACTAAACCATTTCTTCATTGGGGGACCTCATCATTACCTCACATAGGTTTTTTACATTAAAATATTATGTCTGTGTAGAAATGATGTCACTTTCCTTCAAATGATGTGAAGTATATTCATGTTCTATTAATAATATCCATTCCCAAATCTTCCCCACATACCAACTTTGTATCTTAACAAAATACTATTCATTGTATTTGAAACTATATACATACCAGATTTTAAAGGCTTCAATTTTATTCTGATGATATTTCATGGGGTTTGAATATGAATACAGTCTACAAAATGAAAACCCTATGTTGAAGGTTGAGGATAATAGGAATTTATATTCAGTGTTGTTGATAAAATAAATCATATAGAGTATTCTATTTTCATAACATTTTAAGTGGAGGAACAATTCCCCACATGAAATTTGACCCAAATCATTTTTTATCATTGGAGGTTTTTTTATAATAAGAATGTTCGTTCCTTATACCCTCCAACCATAACACTGGGGTTGTCTCCTAAACATAGTTACAAACTCTATCACCTATTTGTTCAACCCCGCATATATTCTAATCCTTACACGCCACATGGGTGCACCATATACTAGTTATGTTTCTCTAAATTTGGAAATTATCCATGAAATTTCCATTGAGTTGGCATGCTAACTTTACGATATATTAGGCTATCTTGGGCTGTTGGCATTGCGTTGGAAAAAATGTTTTAGAAAAACTCTATAAAAAAACATAGTAAAACTTCATTATTATATTATTCTAAACCCTCAAATAAGTCAATTAAAATAATCTCAAAATAATCCTTCTTCAATTATCAAAATAATTATTAATCAAAACATCACCCACATTTATATTCAACACTTTTCTATTGACAATGTGCTCTTAATAAAGCTCATGAAATGATCCTTAAGATCAGTTCAAAAGGCATCATAATACTTGTCAGAAATTCAATGTTATTAAAAAAATTAAAACAGTTAGTTGAAATTAAGGACAACATCATCAAAAAATCCAATGGTTATTTACCTCACAAATCAGGTGCGGGGGGTCGCCGAAGGCCGCGGGGGGCGTGGGGAGTCGCCGGCAGTGCGAGGGGGTGGGGAGTCGCCGGCCGCGAGGGCGCGGGGGGAGTGGGGAGTCGCCGGCCGCGGGTGGCGTGGGGAGTCACCGGCAGCGCGAGGGCGTGGGGAGTCGCCGGCAGCGCGAGGGCGCGGGGGGCGTGGGGAGTCGCCGGCCGCAGGCAGCGCGGGGGGTGGGGAGTCGCCGGCAACGCGAGGGTTAGGGATAGCGAAGGGGAAGGGGGAAAGGGTCGGAGACTGTGTAAAATAAATCGGGTTTCGCGGCGGTTTATTAAAAACTGCCGCGAAACCTTCACCGAAAAAGGTTTAGCGGAGATTTTGTGAACCGCCTCCACAAAACCGCCACTAAACCATGTTTTTTTAGTGCTTCTTCATCTTCTTCAGTTGATGATATTAATATCTCACATAATAGCATTTCTCTTAGATTCTATGTTTTTCCACACACACCAACGACACTTTATTTTGTATTTTTATATTTTATTTCCCTTGAACTTCACATTTACTCAAGTGAATGAGAATCCCATTAAGTTATCCCATTCTTTTCTAAATACCATAAATTTTATGTTTAGGGGATATAGAGGCTAGTTAAAAAAGGCACCATTATAGAATAACCATTAGAAGTTTCCCTGTATTACTATGCATACCTTTTTCTTCTTAGGTAGTATTCCACAAGTATAGCTAAGTGAATGCTCTTTATTTTGAAACATAGCTGAAAATATCCTCACAAATTATATGTAACATGTATAAATTCCTCTTCCTCAACATATCTATAATCAAATACACATTTTTTTATTTTTTACCAACTTTATAAAATATAAAACACTTCAAATGTGGTGGGAAACTTATTTTTAATCTAGTTACTTTCCATATAAAATGCTACAATCTATTAACTCAGACCTATAAATAGTATTATCTCAATTTTTTTCTAATTTTCTCTAGTCCTGGGAAAATTACTAGACTTATGTCTTTGTTAATTAAAAACAAACCAAAATAATTAATTCAAAATGATACAGGATTTGATAAATAGAATATTGAGGTTTAATGGTTCTTCATTTTAATTATTATTATAAACTCATGAAACTCATTATCATCATTAAGAACATATACAGTGATTCTCTTCATTTAAATATTCTTATAAAAATTTTATATCATAGATTCTTTATGAATCACAATGTTTTAAACTTAAATTCATAGAAAACACATAATTTGATTTATATTTCTTCATAATGAACAAATTTTAGAAACATCATTTTTATAAATCTTTGATATTCCATTTTAAAAAATAAAGATATACCTCTATTATTCTGATTCCTTGATTATAACAATTATATATATATATTTTTTGGGTTATACCATGATTGAAAAACTCTTGAATCATCCCAAATAGTTAAACTTCATCAGATTTAAAATATAGAATGTCAAATTTTTATCCAGTAGTAAATTTAAATTTTTTCTAAGTATTAAAGTCTTACACTTTGGACTTCAAATACTTATGTTTTTTAAGTATTATGTGGAATAAAATCATTCTATTTTAGTTACTTCATTTTTATCCCACAACTTCTGAAAATTTCTCTAAGTGGGGTAGCTTTACACTCTATTAAAGATTTATATTGTGAACTTCGATTTTTTATATTTTTGGAGTCTAATGATAGAGACTTATGCTCATTATTAAAAAGATCAAATATTTATTAATTCAAAGGTAGAAAGTTTTAAAAAATCATCCTATATGTTTAAATAATTATGTTGAAGTTATATGATTTGGAATTATGCTGTGAATGGAGATGCATGATCATGTACTTTTCAGTCTTTAGTAGAATTATATCCTTACATTAAATTCCTGAGGTCTTACATTTATATTGAAGAATTATAATAATTAAGATAATCCTTATTCTTATTACTTTACTATTTTTCCATGAACTACAAAAACAATATGTCTATAGTTGATTAAAAAAAACTTTATTACCTCTAGGGATAATCTCAAATTTTAAAATCATATTGAAACTTTTTTAAATAAATTTTGGAATTATTTTAATAATTCAAAACTCCAGAAAATATTCTTTTAGGGTTTTCTAAATATAGAATACTCAAAATAGAGTTTTTAGTGAATAAATCTGCCAAATCTGGTGCGAATCCTCTTCAATAAATCCCAATACATCTATAATCACTTCAACATTTAACCTAGAGTTTATAAACACTATATATACACAAGCTAACATGATTTATACTCCTCAAATGGGTTCTACTCTATCAGTTAATCCAATACCTAGATGTTATCTAAATAGATCTCCATAGGTAGTAATTCTTTCCAATCATCTTGTTAAATACAATTATTATTCATCTTCATCACTTCTCATATTCTTAAAGATCAAATCTTTCAATCATATATTATAATAGGTGTTTCCCACTTGAATTTTTTTCATACAGGTATTCAATGGAAACTAACTCTTCATTATCCTTTACCCATAGTGTATGGGGAGATTCACTTCTTTATTAATTGGTGGATTCTCCAATACATCTCCCATATCATTACCATTTCATAATGACATTGGGAATGAAAAAAAATAATAAGTGACAATAAATACAACAATAAAATCAGTGGTAATTTAATCCCCCACATTGGATATGTTTCCAATTTTATATTTACTCTTATAGTCATTTTCATTCACCTCCACATAATTAAATGTAAAAAAGGGTGAGGGGAGAAACTTTCTCCCCCTTAACATGTAGGTAAACATTCCTGTCCCCCTAATTATAATGGAGAGTATTACAAGAGTACTTCCTCATATTTCAACTTATTTTCCCTATCAATGTTTTATATTTTTAGAGATATGATACCACATGAAATATGATACCATTTGAGGTTAAAATTGATAACAATTGAAACAAATAGAAGGTCTCTTCTTCAAGGTTATCTCCCTTTAAAAATTCCACAAAGAGGTTTTAACAACATCATATCTGCTTATGGACCCTAGCCAATTCTTATTGAAAAAAGGGTGAATGTTTTTGACACCAATTTAAATTTAAAAATCCTAATACCAATTGAGGCTTATAAGAATACTACTATTTTTGATTAACAAATTATGAAATCCCATTTCCCAATTCCCGAAATCTCTATAAATTCTATATGATAAGGAATTCATATTGAATCACTTCTTACTAGTTGAAAGTAATATAAGAAATTAATATCAACACAACATCATCTAAATTGATTGTGTCATCACATTTTCCTTAGTAATCCTCCATATAAATATCAACTATAATTATACATGTGATAAACCTTTATATAAAACCAGAATGAAAATTTTATATAATAAGGATATCCATATTTTCACAAGTGAGACTAGGTTTGTATTTTTCATGTTTTAGAGGAAACACATTCTGCTGGTCAAGAAAATCCAGAATCCTCAATCTTTAATTTTATTAAAATCAATTTTTAATTACATATTAAATATAATTTACTATATTGGTAGAATATTGGATTCATTCACTCTTTCCCCCATAGGAATACTTCCCACACATCATCATCATTAATTACCTAATATCCAGGTACCTTCAGATTGATTAGGGAATATGGTGGATCTCGCAAAATCTCATTAACTTGAGCAGGAGTGTAGAGGTAGATTTCTCAACCCATGAAAATATTCACCAAAATTATTATTTCTTCCACCCCTTTATTTCTAGGTTTTTTTACCTTCTAGCATCTTGAAATTCTTCTCTTTGGCAGTAGACTTCTTCATTTAAACAATTGTTTTTGAACATATGGTCAAACTTTATTTCAGTTTGTTCTTTAAGGATTTTTATTATTAAGTCATCCATACCATACACTAACTAGAAACTAATTTTTTTTTAGGAAAAAATCAATTTTAGGGGTTGAGTAAGAATCCTAACATAGGAAAACCAAATAAAGGGAGTTATTATCCACAAGACATCACCTCATTGTTCCAAATGAATTTAAACAAATTAGTATATTTCACCCTATCCATGATATATTCAAAAGGATGCTCTTTCATATTAGGTTCGTCTTTAATAATTTACTATAAATACATAACCATTTTCCCCAATAATTATTGTACTCAAAATTTCCTTTCTTGAAGGCATGAATTAGGATTTAGTATTAGGAAACATTAAATCATTCACTTGAATAAACCACTACTTTTACACCTCATGTAAATAGAGTTATCCAAGTTTACTTGTTCCATATTCATGGAATATCCCCATGATAGGAGAAGAGGGAAAATAGATATATTCAGGTTATGTTTACATAATAGAAGCCACACCTCATTTCTAGAACTTGATTGTTGAGAAGTAGGACCACCACTTTGGTCTAATAGATATTAAATAATTTCTACACTTGGACCCAAAAAAGGATTTTCATATTGAGAATGAAAATATCCCTTTACGTTGGGGTATAATGTTGTCCTGGATAAATCCACAATTCTAATTTCTACCCCATCTTCCCCAATTGAGGAGGACATGTGATCTTCCCTTCTCCAAGATCAACCAAGCCATCCATCAAGGATAATAAATAGTTGTTGTTAATTTTTCCTTCCTCATTTGGTATATTATAAAACCATCTTCATTAATCCCTAGTTGAGAGATATGGAGATCCATAGTAGCTAAAACCATCACCAATGAAACTAGTGAGGTGAAAGTAGAACCAACCCACATCCTTGACCCATTCTCTACAAACATAATTCAACCCTTATCATGGGGAATATAAAAACAATTTTATTACCTTAGTATAGTGTAGTAGGATAAAATTAGGTTTTCTATGAGCAAGAAGTGCACAAAAAAAATATATTTTTCACTTTTGAGTTTTTTAAGATGTTTTTTTATTTGGGTTGTGAATTTTAGAATTTGAGAATGTAGATTAAGTGATTGATTTTAAGCTGTTGATGAGAGGTATTGATTGGGCCAGTTTTGGATAAAACTTATTGAAATGATATCATGGTTTTCTAATTTTTACCTAATATTTTTGTACTAAACTAATAAGGGAGATATTTGTCAACTAATTCCTCTCTATTTTTGATATGTGGTGATGGTGAGAATATACCTAACAGAGACCTTAGGTTGCTCTAACTTCTTCCTATGTGTGAGGGAGTTACATTGGTTCCTCTCGATTAATTAAAGAAATCCCTAATTTGGTATTATTATTACCTAAAATCTAATAGTTCCCACCATAATTCCTCAACTTGCCAGTGATTTTTAAGAACTCACCACATAACCCTATCATATTCCAATGTATACAGATCAGAATTGGGTGGATGAAGATTTTGGTTCATTAACCAAAGTAATTAAAATTATAATACTCAGAACATAATGCAACCATGTTTGGTATTTAAAACTAAAAATTACAAATTGAATCTGTATAAAAAACGAAATAAATTTTTCAATAAAATTAAGCATTAAAAATTGATATAACCTTACCTTTTCCAATCACTTAAAAAACTACCCCTCCATGGATGGGGTAATCAAGATGATGTGGGAGATATAAGGAATCAAATGAATGAATGAAAAGAAAGAAAAGAAAAAATGAAATAAAATTAGAATAGTACATATTTCATAGCTTCCCCTCAATAATAAAAATATTTTACAATCCACCAAGTCTTTTATTTATAGGAAAAAGTAACACCACCGGGGAATCATAATTTCCCAATAAATTTTTAAAAAAATCTTGGGATGTCAAGGGGTTATAAAAGGGGCCCTGGGTTTTAAATTCATCAATATTAGGTGTTTTAAGTCCTTGATACACTTTTACTATGTAAAAGGTGATTTTATAACATAAAATCATGAATGAAACTCTTAGGAATAGGTTTTTTTGGCTTGATTTTACATCCTGGAGGATTAAAGGGAGCATCAAGATGTGACATACATGTTTTATTATTTGACCTATGGTCTTCTACTATAATGAACCTAACTTTTATTAATATTTGTTTTAAATTTTATTGTTATTTATTTTATGCTCAACAAAACTATATTCTTTAATTGAAGAAGTGAGTATAATTAAATGAGACTATTGGGTTTCGACTGTTATATGACCATTGGCCAATATGACTAACTAAACTCTTAACATTATTATTATTATTTATAAATACAGGTGATCTTGGTTAATTAATACAGAAATAAGATTCGATGTCCACATCTAGTAGACTCGGGCTGTTCGAAGACAATCTAATGGAACTTTTGAAGGAGGTAGCACCACTGGGCTTTTCTTTGTACCAAGCCCAAGCCGAACTTCATCATGCGAAGCTTGAATGGAATTGCCTATGGGAGAAGTTAAAGCTGATAGAGGTCACCACTAAGGCAATGTTGCCTAAGCCACCCAAGATTCTATCACCATAGCACACCTTACACGTAGGTCCTATGCTGGTGTTATAAGGGGATATGTGATGATACCTTAGCTACTTTGTGTAATCTATTGAGATAAATAAAATTGTTATTTCTTATTATGGTAAATTTTGTGAATTTCACGTTTCTGGATAAACATAGGATGTATACTATTGATAAATTTTGAAAAAAAAAGATATTTAAAAATATTTATTTAATCCTTAAATAATTAATAATGTGTAATGTTTTCCAAAAAATGGTCTTCTACAGTTGTGTTCAGTAAGAAATTTAGAGTATAATAAGATCAACTTAATTTTTGGTGAATACAAAATTATGAATTCTAATTTTATGCTTATGAATAGTAATGTGACCAAATATAATAGTAAACTCACATAATAGATTATTAATATAATTTAGGTACCTTGATTAGGTAATGTGAATCAATAAAATAAGTAAATACCTCTTTCAGAAATTATTAGTTAATTATTTGTTTTTTTTCGGGTGAATAATGTTTTTATTTAAGAATTAAATTAAAAATATTTAGAAAATTATTTTTCATAAAATGGAGTTCATTTTTGAATTCATATAATAGATATTAGGTTAAGGTGAATTTTTGGGATTTTTTCGAAATAGTTGAAATTTTGGTGAATAGTAAAAATACAGTTTTGAATTTCGGGTGTTTAATGAAATCATTAAGGATGTAATAATTATATAATCATTCTGGTTGACTTATTAATAGTAGTATATGCTATGAGGTGTCCCAAGTGGCCAATACCATGAGAAAATACCATGGAAAAGCCCATGGTTTTGCCAATACCACCGATGAGGTGTCCCTTGGAAATTAATAATTTATTCCCTCACTTCTCCTATATATTTCAAGACATTTCCTCCTACATTTCATTCCAAAATCCTCCTCAACTATGTTATGGTCTCTTTACCTTCCAAGGAGTCCCCCCAAGGTGTATTCAAGCCTCCCAAGGTCCCGACCTTCATGCTTTTGATGTTACTCTTCAAGGTAAGGAAAAATTTCACCCTCCTCTTTTAAGTCATGACTTCCTTTATGTTATGTATTTTAGTTTCCATTTAATTATATGGGGGTATGTTCTTATATATCCTTACTACTTTACATTTCATTTCTAAATTAAGATAGATCATTTCCGCTCTCACCAATTGATTTTATGAATTTTTAAGTGACATCGTTAGGCTGGAAAATTTTTCTTAAAAGAAATCACATATTCTCTTTTCTTTCATGTCCTTTTCATGTGATATGTCATTAAAATATCCACAATATTATCTTATTTATTTTTATTATGTACCTCTACAATAAAATTATTCATTTATGTATGGAATACACTTTTCCCCTCTCTTTTTATTAATTTTTAAAACCCTGATATATAGCTATTATGCTGTAGAAAATTTGCCTCAAAATTTCTCTTTCTTTCTCTCAAGAAATTCACAAGTTTTATATATGTGAGTAACCAGACCTATTTAGTTTATATGGGTGATCAAAAATATAAAAAATGATATATTTTATTCTTTAATTGACATACAATTAATCCTCACTCTTTTTTAATGGGTTATAAAAGACATAATGATCTTATTTTTAAGAACTTTTAAAACGTCACGATTTCGAAATAAAACCCAATTATTTTATTCTCTATGGGTTATTTATGAAATATTTTATTATGATCTATGTGGATCACATGAAATTAAAGACATATTATGGTTGTGCCTTGATATCTCTCAAATGCATTGGGTAAATAATTAGTCTCTGGAGATGATAAGTTTCACGATTCCTTAGTGAATAACCTTGGTAATTTTTATGACACCTTAGAGATGAACCATGGTGATATGTTCATGAATTTGTAGATGAAATAATGTATCCACATATTAATTTTATGATTCAAGTTATTTTTATCATGATATTCCTATTCTTCCTATGCTCTTGTATTTATGATTTTTATCATATTCTTGTTAATAATCCTCAAGATCACATGTCAACTGTTTCACTTGTTTCTTTACCGAGCCTTATACTCATCCTTTACTTTGATGTATGTCTCTAGGTTATGAGATGCAATAATTTTTACTTAGTATGAACTTATGATGAAGCCTTAAAATAATATTAGAAGAATATTTTATATTGTTTCCATGTTTTATGTTCCTGATTTCCAACACACTAGACTTTGAAGGATCCTCTATTTCTAAAATGTAATGAAAAGTTATGTATTAAATAAGCGGGATTCCATAGTTTGTATCAAAGGAGAGTTTAGTTATTTATGGAAATTAGGATATGAAAACATTAGGAATAATCCTATAGAAAATTTTAAATTTATGAAAACTTTCTGGTATTTTGGTTAGTATTGAGTAAGTGGTTTATCAAGCAAATACATCCATGTATGGATACAAGCAGGTAAAGACGGCTCTGGCATAGATGTACCTAAGAGTAAAAACTCTAACAAGGAGTTTCGAGCTTGACTCAGGGTATCCTGGTACACAACAACGGGGCTTGCTGTACTCTTGATTATGACACTCCCAGGGGATATGTTAGGTTAATCATAAGCCTTTTATGAATCATTATGAAGGAATTATAGAGAAATGTAATTGTTTAAGAATGAAGTTTCAAGACATAAAATCATTTATTGTTACAAGATTCATAAATGAAATAATCTTATCACTAAGGTTTTATTCTTTTTGAAAATGGTGGGTAATTTTAGGAACCTTTAAAATGGTGACTACAATGGACCATGCGCTGACAGCCCTCCGATGGAAGCCAGAATGGAAACATTCATGCGAATGATGAACCAACTGACTCAAGTTATGGGAAATACATTTAATATAGATGAGAGACTAATATCCACATGAAGGGAACAACATTCTGTTGAATCATTTATGCGTCAATGACCACCAAACATCATTGGATCGACCGAACCATTGGTTGCTGAACAGTGGATAAGCTCTATAGAGAAGATCATTTCTGTGCTCCATTGTTCAGAGCAAGAGAAGGTCACTCTGGCTGTCTATCGCTTAGAAGGAGAATTTGATCAGTGGTGGGAACTTATTAAAAACACGAGGAAAATATTTGAGGTTGAAGCTATGGAGTGGGAAGAGTTTAGAGGGATCTTATTCAGTAAGTATTTCCCTCGTTCCATGAGAACAAGAATGGAGAAGGAGTTTCTTGAGCTGAAGTAGAAGGAGAATGAATCTGTGGGAATCTACGAGATGAACTTCACCAGGATTTTTCATTTTAACTCATGCTTTGTCATGGATCCTAGTGGTAAGTTTGATAGATTCTTCGGTGGACTAGGACCTCATCTGCGAAAGAATCTAGCCAACTGAGACTTTGATAGCTATGGGGAGATTGTGTGGAGTGCGATGAAAGTTGAACTAGAGTTTGATGAGATACAGTGGTCTCAAAAATCAAATTACAAGAAGTGATCAATGGATCCCAGCTTAGGGAGGACCTTTGATCAGGGAAGAGGATGCAAGAAAGTGAAACATCCCATGTGTAATAAATGTGGGAAGAATCATTTGGGGAACTACCTGCTCGGGAGCGGAAAATGCTATAAATGTGTAAGAGATGGACATATTGTGATGAATTGTCGTAGTGAGGTGAAACCTCAACTCACAAACACAAACGAAAATGGGAAGATGGTACAGGACCTACCAGATGTCCAATTCTTTAACTGCAGAGAACTTGGGCACTTTTCCAATCACTGACCAAATCCGAGGGCAGTAGAGGGGAATGACCATCAACCTTAGAAATGACAAAGGGAACAAGGTCATAATTTTCTAATCACTACAGATAAGGTTGAAGTGCCAAATTATGTGGTGGCATGTACTCTTGTTATTATCTCATAGCTGGCAAGTAATTGTTTGATTCCAGTTCTATGAATTCATTTATTTCCTCCATGTTTGCAAAGAATTTTGAATCAACCCCAGATTTTCTAAAAGTAGAGTTATCAGTCAAGACTCCTGGTGGGATTATCCAATAATCATCAGTGTTTATAAAATCTAGTATTTACTTTAGTGAGGACAATCTTATTTAAAATCTAGTAGTCATTCCCATGCTGGATTTCGATGTTATACTAGGGTTGGACTGACTCTAAAAGTATAATGCTACGATCAAATGCAGAAGCAAGGAAATCTCAGTAGTCTTGAATGGAAAACTTACAGTTATCTTCCAAGGAGAGATATCTCAACCTGATATTTGTCTATAAGAACCTCCTATATCCTTCTTCATGGAGTTGATCAGTGAAGAAGAAAAAGGAGATGAGAGTTTAAGGATAGAAAATGTTTCCATCATCCAAGAATACGTGGACGTATTTCCTGAGGAGTTTCCCAGACCTCCCTCATAAAGGGAGGTAGATTTATCCATTAAACTCATACCTGGAACTCATCCGATATCAAAGACCCCCTATAGGATGGAAAATGTGGAGCTTGAGGAATTAAAAAAACAACTCCAAGATCTTTTTGAGAAAGGGTTTATCCGACCGAGTGTGTATCCTTGGAGGATCACCAGTTCTTTTTGGGAAGAAGAAGGATGGATCAATGCAGCAATGCATTGATTATATAGAACTGAATGGAATCATAGTGAAGAACAAATACTCTCTTATAAGAATTGATGACTTATTTAACCAACTTCATGAGGCTCAATTCTTCTCTAAGATTGATCTTCGATATGGTTATCATCATTCGAGGGTGAAGAAAGATGATATTATGAAAACTGCCTTCCAATCAAGATATGGGCATTATGAATTTGTTGTTATGCACTTAAGACTGACTAATGAAACTTCTATTTTTATGGATTTTATGAATAGTGTATTTAAAGACTACCTAGATAACTTTGTGGTAATTTTTATTAATGATATTCTAATATATTCTAAAAGTAACGAGGATCATGAAGATCATCTAAGGGTTATTTTCAAAACACTGTGGAAGGAGAAGCTTTTTGTAAAGATTAGTAAATGTGAATTTTGGTTACAACAAGTCACTTTCTTGGGGAACATTGTATCCAATGAAGGAATCATAGTTGACCCTGCAAAGACAAAAGTTGTAGAGGAGTGGCCTCAGCCTACAACAATAACTGAGATTTGAAGTTTCCTTGGATTAGCGGGATATTTTAGGGGGTTTGTGAAAAAATTTCATGACTTTCTAATTCACTAACCAAGTTAACTCGAAATGGGGTCATGCTTATTTGGGAAAAGGAGTGTGAGGAATGTTTCGAAGAGCTGAAGAAGAGATTGATTACTGTAGCAATTTTAACTTTTCCCTCAAGTGGATAAGAATTCGTTATTTTTAGCGATGCATCTCTCAAAGGGATTGGGTGAGTCCTTATGAAAAATGACAAAGTCATTGCTTATGAATATCGACAGTTAAAGACTCATGAGAAGAATTATCCTACGCATGATTTAGAGCTGGCTGCTATCGTTTTTTCTCTGAAGATATGGAGAAGGTATCTTTATGGGGAGAAATGTGATATATACACAGACCATCAAAGATTGAAGTATATTTTCACACAAAATGAATTGAACATGAGATAAAGGATATGGTTGGAACTTCTTAAATACTATGATTGTTCAATTCATTGTCATCCTGGAAGAGCAAAGAATGTTGCTGATTCATTAAGAAGGAATGACCCAGTTGTCCTTTCCATGATGATAATTCAAAGAGATCCTTTGATCAATTACCTAGTAAAGCTGGACTTAGGAATTATAAGGGAAGGTAAATCATCAACCCTAACCCAAATTATTTCTCAATCGTCATTACTAGAGAAGATCAAGAAATCTCCGAAAGAAGATCCTTTGTTACAGAATAATCTTAAGGCCGTGAAGGATGAGAAATTAACTGAGCTCAATATTGATCAAGAAGGTGTATTGAAATTTCATATAAGACAATGTGTTCCATCTATTCTGGGAATAAAGATGGAGTTGATGGATGATGCACCTGGCTCTACTTTATCTATACATCCTGGAAGAACAAAAATGTATAGGGACCTTCAGGATCATTATTGGTTGGATAATTTGAAAAGTGAGATTACTGACTACACTTCAAGGTTCCTGGTATGTCAGCAAGTGAAGGAAGAGCGACAACTTACCAAAGGGGTATTGTAACCACTACCCATACCAGCATAGAAGTGGGAAAATATCACCTTGGACTTAGTCACTAGTCTTCTCAGAATTTCCAAAGGAAACAATGTGATATGGGTTATTGTGGACCGTCTCCCCAAGACTTACCATTTTATCTATATTCGGGAAGATTTATCTCTTGATCAACTTGCCATGATTTACATAAAGGAAGTGGTTAGGCTGCATGGAGTTCCAATTTCTATCATATCTGATCATGATCCAAGGTTCGCATCAAAATTCTAGAGAAGTATTCAACAGGCTCTGAGATATGAATTGAATTTCAGTATAACCTATCACCCCCAAACTGATGGACAATCTGAAAGGACTATTCAAACACTCGAGGACATTGTAAGAACATGCTCAATGGAATTTAATGTTGGATGGGATCAACATCTTATGTTAGTTGAGTTATCATAAAACAATAGCTTCCACAAGAGCATTCAAATGGCTCCCTATGAAACTCTATATGGGAAGCGATGTAGAAATCCTACTTTTTGGGATGAAGCTAGTGAGAGAAGGCTTCTTGGGATTGATCTTGTGCAAGAGATGACAAAAAAATTCCATTCCATTCATCAACACATTAAGGATGCTTAGAGTCATTGAAAGAGCTATGCCAACAACCGTTGAAGGGACATAAAGTTTGATGTTAGTGACGAGGTCTTTCTTCGAATTTCACCTTGGAAGAAATTCATGAGATTTGGTAAGAATGGTAAGCTCAGCCCTAGGTACATTGGCACCTATGAAATCCTTGATCGTGTAGGAGCAGTGGCCTATCGGCTTGAATTTACACCAAATATATCACAAGTTCATGATGTCTTCCATGTATCCCTCCTGAAGAAGTACATACCGGACCCTTCACATGTACTAAACCCAAAGGTGGTATAACTGGAACATGACCTCTCTTATAAGGAGAAGCCAGTGGAGATCTTGCATCGTAGAGACAAGGTTCTATGCAACAAGACTACCCACCTTGTCAAGGTGTTTTGGAGGAACCACAAATGCAAAGAATCGACGTGGGAACCAAAGGAGTCTATGAGGCAGAAGTACCCACAAGTTTTCTTTTCTAAGGGTACAAGTTAAAATTTTGAGGATGAAATTTCTTAAGGGGGGAAGAATGTAACAACCCAAACTTTTATTAATATTTGTTTCCAATTTGTGGGTTATTTATTTTATGCACAAAAAAACTATATTCCTTAATTAACGAAGTGAGTATAATTAAATGAAACTATTGGGTTTCGCCTGTTATATGACTGTTGGTCAATATGACCATTTGGAACTAAACTCTTAACTTTACAATTATTGTTTATAAATACAAGTGATCTTGGTAAATTAATTCAAAAAAAGATTTGATGGCCTCATCCAGTAGACTCGGGCTGTTCGAAGCCCATCTTATGGAACTTGGGAAGTAGGTATCACCACTTGGCTTTTCTCTGGACCAAGCCTAACTCAACATCTATCATGTAAAGCTTGAACAGAATCACCTATGAGAGAATTATAAGCTGATAGAGGTCACCACCCGAGCAATGTTAGACGAGCCACCCCAAGATTCTATCACCTTAGAACACCTTACACTTAGGTCCTATGTTGGTGTTATAAGGGGCTATGTAACGAGACGTCATCTACTTTCCCTAATCCATTGAGATAAATAAAATTGTTCTTTCTTATTATGGTAATGTTTATGAATTTTAAATTTCTGGATAAATATAGGATGTATATTATTGATGAATTTGAAAAAAAAGATATTTTAAAATATTTATTTGAACCATAAATAATTTATAATGTGTAATGTTTTTCAAAAAATGGTCTTCTATAGTTTTGTTCAATAAGAAATTTGGAGTATAAAAAGATCAACTTAATTTTTAGTGAATAGTAAATTATGAATAGTAATTTTACTCCTATGAATTGTAATGTGACCAAATGGAATAGTAAACTCACTTAATAAAGTGTTAATATAATTTAGGCACCTAATTAGGTAATGTGATTTAATAAAATAATAAATAAGTGTTTCAGAAATTATTAGTTAAGTATTAGTTTTTTTCCATATGAATAGTGTTTTATTTAAAAATTAAATTAAAAATATTTAGAAAAATATTTTGATAAAATGCAATTCATTTTTGAATTTAGAGAATCGATATTAGGTTAAGGTGAATTTTTGGGATTTTTCCAAAATAGTTGAATTTTCGATGAATAGTAAAAATACAATTTTTTGTTTCAGGTGTTTAATGACATAATTAAGGATGTAATAATTATGTAATCATTCTGGTAGACTTAGGAATAGTTATATATTCTATAAGGCGTCCCAAGTGGCCAATACCATGGGAAAATACAATGGGAAAGCCCATGGTTTTTCCAATACTATCGATGAGGTGTCCCTTGGAAATTAATAATTTATTCCCTCACTTATCCAATAAATACCAAGACATTTCCTCATCCATTTCATTAAAAAATCCTCCTAAACAAATTTATGATCTCTTTACCTCACAAGTATTCCTCCCAAGGTGCCCTCAATCCTCCCAAGGTCCCGAACATCAAGATTTCTAAGTTACTCTTCAAGGTAAGGGAAACTTTCACCTTCCTCTTTTAAGTCTTGACTTCCCTTATGTAATGTCTTCTAGTTTCCATTTAATTATATGGGGTAATGTTCTTATATATCCTTTCTAATTTCCATTTCATGTCTAACCTATGAGAGACCATTTCCACTCTCATCAATTGATTTTTTCAATTTTTAAGTGACGTCGTTAGGCTGCTGATTTTGTTAGAAAAGAAATCACATCTTCTATTTTGTTTCATGTTCCTTTTCATGAGATATGTCATTAAAATGTCCACACCATGATATTATTTATTTATATTCTGTACCTATACTATAAAATTACTCATTTATGGATGTTAGACCCTTGTACCCTCTCTTTTTATTAATTTTTAAAACCCTAATATATAGCCATTATGCTGTAGAAATTTCACCTCAAAATTTCTCTCTTTCTCTCATAAAATTCGCTTGTTTCATATATGTGAATACCCAAACCTATTTAGTTTCAATGGTTGTTCATAAATATAAAAATATGATATATTTTATTCTGGAATTGAAATACATGTAACCATCACTCCTTTTCCATGGGTTATAAATGACATAATGATCTTATTTTTAAGCACTTTTAAAACGTCGCGATTTCGAAATGAAACCCATTTCTTTTATTCTATATGGGTTATTTATGAAAATTTTTATTATGATATATGTAGATCACATGAAAGTAAATACATATTAAGGGTGTTCCCTAATATCTCTGCAATGAATTGTGTAAAGAATTAATCTCTGGAGATGGAAAGTTTCACGATACCTTGGTGAAGAACATTGATAATTTTTATGACACATTGGGGATAAACCTTGGTGATATTTTCATGAATGTCTATATGAAATTTTGTAGACACATATTCAAGTTATGTTTCAAGTTGTTTTTATAATTATATTCCTATTCTTCCATTTCTCATGTCTTTATGATTTTCATCATGTTCTTATTAATATTTCTCAAGATCACATGTCAACTGTTCACTTGTTTTCCTTACTAAGACTTCTGCTCACCCTTTCCTTGGATGCATGTCTCCAAGTTATGAGATGCAGTAATTTTTAAATAGGATGAACTTATGATAAAGACTTATAAGAGGATTATAATAATTTTTTATGTTGGTTTCATGCATTATGTTTTTGATTTCCCAAACACTAGACTTTAAAAGATCCTCTGTTTGTAAAATGTAATGAAAAGTTTTGTATTAAAAAGGTGGGATTCCATATCTACTCATAGGTGGATTTTTTCTTTATTATTTTTCTTTCATATTTAATTAATTAAATCATACATCAAAAATTAACTATTTATTATATAATTCTGTATTGTTTCTATTGTTTTTATGTTTTTGTCAGATTATTCATTTTGTGTCCTTAGATTTGGTCATTTCCTATAAGACATCATGATACATTTATTTCATTGTGAATAAATCATCTTTTAGATCGTTTTCAAAAAATATTTATATCTTTCCACAAAATAAGTATAAATAAAATCAGATTTTGGAAGTTTTAATCAATTAATTTATCCAAATGATGCATTTTATATCTTAATATACTTGAATAAAATGGTTCTTTCTATTCCCCCACACTTAGAACATTATTTTCCTAAAGCTTGTAATATCAATATAAAATAAATAGGAACACCATGTTATCAAAGTTTAATGTCCAAATAAATTAAACCAAATGGTTATCAATATAGGATTAACCATTCATGTTTTACACAAAACATCAATTCAATTGCACACTCTTTAAATAGACTAATCAAAAAAATTATTTTACTTTTTCGAATTTATAATAGTGGATATTTTATTTTAATTCATTAATATATCATAATTCATCATTATCAACCACTACAATTCTTGATTTACCTAAAAATATATATTTATATTTGATCACTCATTATTGGGACCAAGTTGGATGGAGAAGGTTTTTGAATGTAAGAAAAAGTATTTTTTACAAGTCTGTTGTCTTTTATTGTCAAAGAAGAGAAATCAATTCAGTTATTAAAATTTAACATTCAGAATCAGATATCATATTCAAAAAATTAGACTCACAATGATGAAGAAATTCGATCATAATGTGAATATGTTTTCCAAAAGGAACGTCTTATTGGGCTCACCTTAGGTCTGGAATGAGGTTGTGATTATAATAAGGAATAGAATAATATTTATCATAGATTCGATATAAATATAGTGATTCATTGTTATTTTGTAAATTCTTATAAATCATATGTTTTGTGGAATAATTGTGGAGCTAGCTTGATGAAGGAAATTGGGATTTTTTCCAATAATATTCAGGACAATCATATTCAGGTAGAGATTGGAGAGAAATAAGTTTTTGGGATGTATGGGTGATTAAAAAATAATCCATTATAAGTTAGATAATGATAAATATGATCTTAAACATAATAAATTTCATGTAGGAGGTCATGATTACAAGATAAAGTTTTTGAAATAAGGAAGTTGCGGATTTTTTTCAGTACCAGATCATTGGATTCAGATTTTTTTTAAGGTTTTGAAGGTTTGGTAGATCATAATGAGAGAAACTGAAGGTTCTATTTTTCAATTAGATCTAAATAACAAGGATTTAAATCTTATGGGAGATAAGTTGACGAGTTTTGAAATTATATAATAGAAGTAACTAAATTGGTATCATATTCAAAGAAGTTTTTGAAGACAAAGATATTGAAATTAGTTAATTGGACTCAGAGTTCCACCAATCAATTGAAGGTAGGATTGTTTGTATTGTTAATTTTAGGACTAATGAAATGGAAAGAAATTATTTGAAATTTTTATGAATAATGAAAAGTAAATAAAGAAAATAAAATTTTTAGGACCAATGAAAAAGAAAAGAAAAGAAATGAAGTTATTGAGACTAATAAAAAATTGAATTATAGATCAATCATCAATGTAGTCAACCATTTTCCATCAAGATGAATTTTGGTTTCTTTTTTAGTGGATAAATAGAAAGAATAATTTATTTAACAAGTGGTTCAAGAATGAAAATAAGAACTCTTATTTTATTTTCAAGAGTTTTTATTTACATGTGGGTCAAGATCCATAATATTGAAGAATATTCTATCTTCAACTTAAGAAGGAAATCAGAATGAAAAAATTGGGTTTTCAATTAGTACAAAACAACGTAATGGGATGTCTTCAGATGTGATTTATTTTCAATTGGGTTAAGAAAATTATTGTGACGAAATTCCCTCATCATAATGAGGAAATCGTAATGGAAAATTGGAATTATAATTGAACAAATAATTTCTAAAAATGTTGACGCTTTCTATTTATATATATATTAATGTGGTACAGAATGTCTTAATGAATAAATCATATTGGGAAATCAGAATGGTGAATCGGATTGGGACATGAGATTTCTTAGTAATTTGAATGAATTGAAGAAGTAAAATAGAGATATGAAATTTAAGGGAAATTAAAATCAATGAACAAGTCAAAGAATGATCTAATATTTAATGAAGGTTGAAGATTCTAAAAATTTGGAAAAGTGGGAATCAAATTTCATAATCCCTCTTAAACAATTTTTTCATGTCAATAAAAGGATTAGAAAACTTTGTGTATTCTAATAATTGAATCACTCAGGAAAAAGGATAGAGAAGATCCACAATTTTATCAAGAAGAATTTTATGGATTGTGTTTTATAGAAGAAGGTAGCCTAACAAAATGATTAGAAGGAATAAGATCATATTCAAAGTTTGTGAACTAGTATGAGAAATCAAACTGGGATTTCTTGAAAGAATAATAAGATGTCAAGAATTGATCAAGTGGTATTCTGATAGGGTTATATTAACATATTGAGCAACCGAACTTCAAAATTAGAATGTGAAATTAGACTGAGTATCATTACAAAGTCCATGAAGTTCTTATGATCTTCTGGGTAAGAAAGTGAATAATTGTTTTGAAATATCATATTTTTGAATGTTGGTTAAGAAGAACTGTAACATGTTTGTTACACAACTTTTATTTCATAATTTTATGCTAGTTTAGGAAATGAAATATTTTATTGGACATAGTTTTACATGAGTGTAATGAAATATACTACTCATTGTATTCCACATAAAAGGATTGGTTTCTAGTGTATAGTGTGGTATTATATTGTTTCTAAAAAATACCATGGACATAGATACTCCTACTGAGAAATGAAACTTGTAAATTATTGTATTCTATAGTTGTGTGTTTGATTTGTTTGGACAAAATAAAGATATATTTAATAAAAGAATTTTTTTTTTCAAAATTAAGGAAACCTAAAAGAAAAATATATCACTGATTCACCTCCTCCCCCTCTCAGTGATACAACAATACTGACAGGGAAATTACAAGTGGTATCAGTGGAAAGTTTCTATTCATTTACTATTTATGAAGTTTTGAGTAGAAGTTGTAATAGGTAATCTGAATTTTATTAATCTTAAGGGGATTCCAATATTATATGTAAAGAATTATCATATCTAGAAAGATATAATGGTTCCTTATCTTATTTCTCTTGGGTATGATGTTCTTGATGCTACAATATGTGGATTTCCTCCTTTTGATGAAAAGTTTAGTCTTACACCTATTGATAAGAATAATCTTGAGAATAACGGAAGTGATAAAAATACATTAATCTCATCACTTTCTAAAAGTGAGTTTTAAGGGTGAATGATGTTTCCACTAGAGAAGGTTTATGGAAGAAGTTGAATTTTTTTGAAGGAAATAAAAAATTCAATAAGGAAAAACTAAAAATCTGGAGGACGAAGTATAAATATCTGAAAATGTGTGAGTATAAATATTTTGGGGACTTCTTTACCAGGGTGAATGAAATTTTAAGCACCATGAGATGCCAAGGTGAATAGTTGTGTGATTCTACAGTTGTTGAAAATATCTTGAAAAATCTTCCCAACAATTTTGATGCCAAATTATCATCATTATAAAATAGATATATAGAAACATTATCTATGGATGATCTTCATATTAATCTACATACTCATGGAATGAGAAGGGAGAATTTTATTAAGGTAAAAACAAAATCTAATAGAGAAGTTTATTTTAAATACACCAATAAGGATATTTTTTAAAAGGTTAATGAGGAAGATGATTTTTTTGACTATGAATCTGAAAACAAGGTATGTAAAAATACTGATGAAATTTTATCCTTGTTTTCTAAAAATGTGAGAATAATTACAAGTAAATAAGATGGGAAACTTCATTTGAATTATTTTAATGAGTATTTTTTGGAAAAAATGTGAATAAATTTCCATTAATAATGAAATAATAAGATAGTGATGAAGATGAAACAAGACTAAGAATGTTGTGGAAGGAAAATGGTGATAAGGAAAAGAAATTCTAAAGGGAAAGAAAAAAAATACAAATAAAAAACTAGAAGTTTCTTATATAAGGATGATGAAGAAGAAGATAATAAAGAATAATTGGAAACATATATTGAGCATGTTGGGGAAATAATTTTATTACAATAGTGAATAAAGAATAATTCAGAACTGGGAGTTTTGATGAATAAGAAACCCAATTAGAATTTCATCTTAAAGTTGAATTGAAAGAATGTGTGAGGAACACTACTGGAAAATTACCTAATACCCATAGTTTGGAACCATTGGTATAGCCCGTAAACCGTGGGTATAAGCTATACCTACAATTCAGAGAACCATCAAAGCTTAATCCGTTGGTATAAATCTAATCTATAACCACTAATTGAAAATTTTATACCCATGATTATGAACTATGGGAATAAGTGTATGGGAAATAGTCCACCATTTCAATAATATTATACCCATAGTTCTAAAATCGTGGTAATAGGATTTAAAAAACTTTTTTCTACTAGATTCAAACCCTGGATCACCTCTATTCCATCCATGTACCCTACCACTACACCACATATGGTTTTTGATATATAAATATATATTTACTTATATATATTTTAAAAAATCTGGCTATTGGTTGAAAACTGTGGCAATAGGTTTTCCCATTGATTTTTTCCCATGCTTATGTGGGGAAGCTACACCCACAGTTTACCAAAAACATATCTATAGGGATGAACTATAACCATAGTTTTTGGATAATTGTTGGTATACTTTTTGGACCAAACCCTATACACATAGTTTTGGGAAAACCATGGGTATAGGTTTGACCTATACCCATGTTTTTCTGGAACAATGTGGGTATAAGTCTTCAACAAAACCCTATACTCAGGGTTTTGGAAAACGTATGGGTATATGTTTGAAATTACCACCTATAGACACAATTTAACAAAATTGTGACAATAAGTTCCAAACCAATACCTACACCCACAGTTTTTGGAAAACCTAGGGTATATCTTAGTTTTTCAGTAGTGGAATATTGAGAGGATTGAAAAAGAAATCAGGAAGCTCAATAATGAAAATTTCTCATCAAACAATCAAGAATGTTTTCCTAATGAAAAATTCAAGTGGATGGAATAGATTGTTGATTCGAAGAAATATCTTGTGAAAGAAAATAATCACAATGAACATTTGGATGTTATGTTAAAGGAAAAAAAGATGAGTTAGAACATGTCCAAAAAAAACTTTATAAGGCTGAATGTAGATATACAAGTTTCAAAAAATCTATTTATGAATTTGGTGAAAATTATCATAAGTGTTAACTGGAGGAAGATATAAAATGAAACCTTCAAAGGTTTAGAAGATAGTTGGAAATGTTTATGAAGAGATGAAATATGGAAATGTTATATATGTGGCCAAGACCATCAAAGTTGTGATGTTTGAAGTTTCTAAAAATTAAGAGTATTAAAAGTTTCTACTAATTCTAGTTTTGATAATTTTTAATAGAAAATCGATCTGAAAAAAAAAGAATATAGTTATTGATAGAAAAGTATGTGGTAAAAAATTAAAATATAAGAAGGTTGATGAGAAACATGTTCACAACTCTGATCTGTATGGATGTTTTAAATGAAAATATTCTTTCTATGGATACTAATAATATTGTGGTGGATTCAGGAACATTAAAAATATGTTTGGGATCAACCAAAAACATTACAAATATTCCATAAATTTGTTAAGACAATGTTTGAGGGGGATTCAATCCCCTCAATGGAAGAAGTCTGAGAAGGATGTTTGGAAGAAACCCGGTAAGGTTTCCATGAAAGTTGAAAATATATTCCAACCTCTAGAAACTATTTTTAAACAATTTTAATAATCTAGAAACCTTGAAAAAGGATGTATTATTTTGTTACCAGAACAAAAAAAGTTTCTTACCAATTCTCAGAAGGCATAGGTAATGAAAGATAAAGTAAAATAAGAGGCTGTTGCTGTAAAAACAGCACTTAAAGCTATAAAATGATAATGAAATTGGATCTTAGATAGTAATTTTTCTTCTTATATTATAGTATATTTGATGTTTTTGAAGAATGAGAAATATTTTAAATAAGGTATAATGACATTTTGTAATTATGAATTTCTGATAATTAAAGGTGTTAGATCAACCATCATTGGGAAAGAAAAGTTGACCTCCAAGAAATATTTATATGTTGATGGAATGAAACAAAATTTTCTAAGTGTTTCACAACTATGTGATGAAGGAAATAAATTAATATTATGAAAATATGGGTTTTTATGAATAGTTAATAAGATATAAAGATAGTTACAAGAGGACAACATACAAAGTGTACTTATTTCATGTTGGTGAAATAAAAAACTCTTAATACTTAGGTATGGTGGTAGAAAATCATTTGTGGCATAAAAGGACGGGACACACATGTCAAAGAAAGATGATCAAGTTATCAAAGTGATATAGTGTAATATATATTCTTGATATCTCAAGAAGAATATATTGGTGTTGAAAAATTTGGTAGAAAGGAAAAATTAAAAAATTAGTGCATAAGAAAGTTTATATTTATTCAAAAAAACCCTTGGAACTTATCCATTCTAATATTTTTGGGAGAATCAGAAAACAATCGACTAACAGAGATAAGTACTTCATCACTTTAATCTATGACTTTAATCAAATTATTTTTTTATGTATATGAAATATTAGTTAAATATTCTAAAAATGTTTAAATGTTTTATGAGGAAATATAAGAAGGAATGTGAGTATTCAGTGATGAAGTTGAGAATTGATAATGGTGGTGAGTACGAAAATGAATAATTTGAATATTATCTGGGGAGTCTAGCATTTTTTCTTGTGTTTATGTCACCATATACTCATAAAAAATGGTATTTATGAAAGACATAATATAATACAGTGGAAATGAGAAGAACCATGTACTTGAACATTTTTTTTCTCATTACTTTTGGAGACAATACAAGAGAACTTCTATGTATATTCAAAACCTATGTTTCTATAGACCAAGTTAATATATGACTCCATAAGAAATTTTTTATCATAAAAATATAAGTTTGAATGACTTAATATTTTGTTTGGAGTCTATAAATCATAAACAAGAATGGATGAAACCATGGAACATTTGATTATAGAGTTAAAGATAATTTTTTCTTAGTTATTCTCTGGAAGGAAGAGTATATAGGTGTTTGAATAAATAAATATGAAGAATAAACGATTATGTGGATTTGAAGTTTATCGAATTTTTTTTGGAAGATAAACATACTCAAAATGATAAGAAATTAGCGTAGGATAACAATTTTTTTAAAAAAATTATAATAAGGATACTGATAGTGGTAATCCTACTCCAGAATAAGAGTCAGACTCAACTGTTTCTAGTTTTGAGGATGAATCTAAAAAATATCATCCTAGTCTGAGGAAGAAAGTGGAAGTTCAAAACATTATTGGTGATTAACATCAAAGGGTTCAAACAAGAAGAATAGTTTCACACACTTTTTATATTCAAAAGTTGAGCCAAAATATGTGAATGAGTATTTTTGAGCATTCAGAATGGGATCATGCTATGAATGAGGAGCTGGATTAGATAAAAAAGAATGATACTTGGGAACTCATACCCAAGCTGGATAAAAAAAATGTTATTAGTAAAAAATGTTTTATCCAAAACCAAATAAATGGAGATGGTGAAGTGATTAGAAACAAACCATGATTAGTGTGAAAAGGTTACTCACAGATAGAATGCATTGAATTTTATTAAAATTTTTCTCTAGTTATAATGTTGGAAAAATCATAATCTTTATTTCAATTATTTCTCAAAAATGTTACAGATTTTTTCAAATGGACGAAAATTCTTCATTTCTAAAAGGGGATATTAATGAGGATATTTATATTGGACAAAATTGTTGGTTTATTATTATGAATGATGAAGGTTATGTTTGTAAGTTGAAGAAATTATTGTATGGTTTAAAACAAGATCCAAGGCATGGTACACCAAATTAGATACTTTCTTAAGGAATATGAGTTTTAAAGTAGAAAGATTTGTTAAAAATATTTACATCAAATAAATTCATTAGTTTTCCTTAAACATAATTTTTTTGTTAATGAATTTATCTTTGCTAGGAATGATGAAAGAAATTGTGAAAAATTTTCCGAGGATATGAAAAAGTTTTTCGATATTTCCATGCTTGGAGAAATGAAATAATTTCTTGGGTTAAAAATATTACAAAATAAGAAACACATTTTTCTATCCTAAGAAAAATATGATAAGGAACTTCTTAATAATTTTGACATGGAATATTTAAAACAATTTCCACACTGATTTTAGTGTGAAAAAAGTTTTCTAAAGATGGACAATGCAGTTAAGTCGATCAAAAATAGTTTCAAAATCTAATTAGAAGTTTTTTATATTTGAATGCGCCACGACCGAAATTTTTTTAAACTATTACCTTATGTGTAATATTTCAGAGTGATCCTAAAAAATCGAATTTACTTATTGGAAAAATAATTCTCAAATATATCAATGGCCTAAAAAAATTAAAAATCATGTATGATTGCTTAGAAATTATTGACTTGTTTGGGTATTCATATGATGATTGTGAAGGAAATGTTAATGATACAACATCCAAATATGATAGAGTTTTATTTCTGGGGAAAATTTGTGTTAGTTTTTAAGAAAAGAAACAAAATTCACTAATTCTTAGTATGGTTGAAGCTGAGTATATTGCTTCCACTCAAGCCGCTACACAAATTATGTGGATGAAGTCCCTTTTGGAAGACTTAATTTTTGAAGTGAAGTTACCATTTATCTTGGGTTGTGATAATAAAATTGAATTCAACATTATAAAGAATATGGTAAAACATTATCATTAAAAAAATATTGATATAAAATATAATTTTATCTAAGAGCATGTAGATAAGAATGAGTTGAAGCCAGAGTATGTTCCTACATCGAAACAAGTTGAGGAAATTTTCACAAAACCTTTACAAAAATATTTTTTTAAACTATTGTTGAACATGGATGTCCAACCTATTTCTCACCATAGTTGAGGTATGTGTATTTTTACCCTCTCTTATCTTATCTTTGGATAGTGTTTTGAAGTGGGGGGGGGGGATTGTTTCATAAATATTTCCTTAAGAACGAATACCTAAAGGGGGAGTTGTTGGTAAGCTGGGAATTTGTCATGTAAGAGTGTGAGGTATTCTAACCATTTTTTGGAGTTGTTATAGGAAAAGAAATGTTTTAATACCATAAAAGTTAAAAAGTGAAGAATATGAATAGAAAATATTTCTTATTGGAATATTTAGAGAAGTGATGAAAGTTGTGAAGGAAAGCTGAGGATGTCTCATGATCAATATTTTTGGACATTCTGGTTTTTACTATAAACAAATCTTATTTCCTACAAATATTTTGCTCACATAGAATTATAATTGATGATATATAATCCATAGATTGGGTTTACAAAGTTTAGTGATTTAGGAATCATGATTGATAAGAAAATAGAAAGGGGATATTTTTGGGACAAAGTTGGCTAGATAAGGTTTTTGGATGTAAGAAGAAGTTTTTTTTACAAGTTTTTTGTATTTTGTTGTTAAGGAAGATAAATCTATTAAGTTATTAAAATTTGAAAATTGGACCCACAAATTGTATTCATAAAATTAGAATCACAATTCTTAAGAAACTACATCATAATGTGAAGATTTTTTCTAAAAGGAAAGGCTCATCAAACTCAAATTATGTCTAGAATGAGATTCAGATAAAAATGGGTAATAAAATTAGATTCATCATGGGTTTGATATAAAAATTATGATGATTTTATATTTTGTAAATTCTTAAAAATCTGAAGTTTTATAGAAAACATGTGCTGCTATCTTTATGAAATAAAGGGGGTTGTTTGTAATCAAATTTAAGACAATCATATTCAGGTTCATATTGGAGAGAAAGAAGTTTCTAGAAAGAATGAGTTGTTAAAAAAATTACATTATAAGTCAGGTGATGGTAAATATGATCTTAAATGTAATCAAATTCATAAAGGATTTCATTCTTACCAGCTAAAGTTTCTAAAATAAGGATGTTTATGAAGCTTTAAATTCTCAGATCATAAAATGTAGTTTTTTTAAGGATATGATGGTTTGCTTGATCATGATGAAAGAAACCAATGGTTATGATTTTTATTCAGACTATAATCCAAAATATTTAAATATTCAGAGAAATAATCTGATGAGTTTCATAATTATAAAATAAAAGTATTTTAATTGGTATCATATTTAGAGAAGTTTCAAAAGATGGAGATGTTGAAACCACTCCATTAGGATCAGTGTTCCACCGATCAATCAAAGGGGGGATTGTTTATATTGGTAATTATTAGGACCAATGAAACATAAAGAAAATAAATGAATCATTTAGGACCAATTAAAGGGAAAGTAAAGAAATTAATTTTTTTGGGACAATTAAAAGGAAAGAAAAGAATTGAAGTGGTTGAGTCCAATGAAAAATAAGTTCAGAGATCAATCAACAATTTAGTAAATCATTTTCCATCAAGATGAATTGTTGGTTGGTTATTGAGTGGGTAAAGAGAAAGAGTAGATTCCTTAATAAGTGGCTAAATAATTAAAATAACAACTCTTATTTTTATTTTAAGAGTTTTTGTTTACATATGGGTCACGATTCATAGTATTTAAGAATCTTCTTTCTTCCTTGTAATGAAGAAATTAAAATGATCAGATTGGTTTTCCAGTTAGTACAGAGTTATGTAATGGGATATATTTAGTTATGATTTACTTTAAATTGGGTCAAGAAAATCCGAGTGATCAAATTACATCATTGTAATGAAGAAATAATAATAAAAAATCAGAATTGAAATGAGACTGATGTTTTCTAAGAACATTTAGGATTTAAATTAATTCACATATGTAAGTGGTATATAGTATTGTAGTGAAGAAATCATTTTAGAAAATTTGAACGGAGAATCAGATTCAGACTAGAGAGTTTTTAGTAAGTCTAAATAATTGAAAAAGTATATGAGAGATATAAAATTAAAAAGAAATTAAAGTAACTAAACAAGTCAATGAAATATATGAGATTTATGGAAGATTAGAGATTTAGAAAATTTTGAAAACTGGTATAACCTTTTTTGAATCATACATAAACAATTTTGGTAAGTCTATAAAAGGAGTAGAATATTTTTTGTATTTTGGTACTTCCATCGCTCATGAAAAATGAGAGAAAATATATTTAATTTTAGAAAAAAGATGTTTTGGATTGACTTTTCTAGAAGAAGTTATCTGGACATAAGAAGAAGATGGAAGAATATCATATTTAGAGTTTCTGACCAGGACTGAGAAATTAGACTAGGATTTCTAGACAGAATAATTAGAATTGAATAATTGTTCAATTAGTATTCTGGTAGAGTTATATTTCCATATTGAATAATTATACTTAGTAATCAGAATTGAAAATAAGATTGAGTATCATTACAAAGTACAAGAAGTTAATACCACCTTATGTGTAAGAAAGTGAATGATTTTTTGAAACATCATTTTTGTGAAAGTTGATCAGGAAGAACTGTAACATTTTTTTTAACAAAAATTGTATTTAATAATTTTTTGATATTTAAATAATATACACTATTTTATGGAACATAGTGAAACATGAGTGTAAGGGAATGTACTACTAATTTCATTCCATAAAAAGGCTTGTTTTTATTGGATTCTGTGGTATTGGATTGTTTCTAAACCATACCAAGGATGTAGATACTCTTACAAAGTAGTAAACCATATTAATTATTGTTTTCCTGTGGATGCGTGTTTGACTTTTTTTCAGAAGATAATGAAAAATTTAACAGGAGGAGAAATTTGTTTCAAAATTAATTAAAAATGAAAGAAAGAGATAACATTGATTCACCCCTCCCTCTCTCAGTGATACAATAATAATGACAGAGAAATTTAACTAATTATATAAATTCAAGTATATTTATTCTCAAACCATGATTTCATTCTCCTTTTTCATAGGCTATGAAATGATCTACATTATCCACTCTATAAATACAAAATTCACATAAAATCATGAGGGATTTAAAAATAAGGTACTTATGAATTATTGGCTTAAGGATGATATGGATTGATGTTTAAAATACTAAATATAAAAAATGGTATTTATCTCTAAATAATAATGCACGATATCAAAATAAATGTGTATTGAAAATATCACCTCAAAAATGAAAACTACAAATTCTTAAAACCTAATGTTATGTTGTGATAAATTAAAGTATAATGAAATAATTACACCTTCTTGAATATTTATCTATTCCATTTTTTAATATTTTGAAATTTTTCTTTTACAAACCTCATATCCACCACGTAAAACCATATAATAAAATCGCCAGTTTTGTAATGGGGATTTTCGATTTTACAAAACACAACCAATTCTACTTTTCATTTTTTTATTTTTATTTCAATAATGAAAAATAATATAATTATGATTAATCTAATATGATCATTTCCAAATGAACAAAATATAACCCCCAAAATTTTTCTTACAATGTAATAAATTACTTCTGTGAATAATTAAGCACACCATACTTCAATTTTTGAATATCCTGAAATATAAATAGATTAGGGTAGGAATGTATATAAATGGACTGTAATATGGATCATTCCTAGCAAGATAATTCATGTATTATATAGTCTTAATAAGGTTTGTTGTAAAATTAAGGATCAAGGATAAGGTCTTAATAGTAAAAATTACCCCAGTCACATTAAATGTGATTTTTCATAGTCATAGCTTTGAAAAGTTCAAATGCATATTCTAACAGGTGGAATTCCATATATCACTAAATACATATTATCAAGATAATGTAGAAAGTATTTGGTCTAGAAATACTCATAGGAATGAACCATATGAATTTGTGAAAATCACTCATGTAATGAAATAATAATAAAAAATAAATCCATTTAAAATTCTGAAATTCAATGTATGAAAATAGTATAGAATGTTCCTTTACTGGATTCAACTAATACCATTAAATCAAACTTCATAAAAATAAACATCCTATGATTCCCTTTAATTAGTAAAATCCACATTTTACTCGTTGAATCTCATTAACTTAGAAATATTAAACAAAGAATCATGGTATTAATAAGAAATTATTATCTCCTAAACAGTGGGAGAATTGCGGGAATGTAATTTTTCATTTAAAGCTAAATTATTTTTTAAAACTCTTGGGATATAATAAAATAAATAATTTAAATTCATAATCCCCTTCACATTGATGATTTAGTCACGTTTCACAAGTTCTACTTTCTCATAGTCATATTCCATTGTTTTCATGACATAAATTCTACTTTTGTGACATAAATTCTATCTAGATAGTTTAAACTACTTTTATATGACATGAATTCTGTATAACTTCTTTATGTTTCCTTTTTCAATTACTATGGACTTGAAAAAAAGAAAAAAATGAGTGATAGTGCATGCCTGTTCAATCGTGCTCAAATAGAACTCATGGTGAGAGTGGACTAAGAAAAAAACATGGGTTTCCTCCGATAAGTTCTATTGCATAATGTTATTAGATATACTAAAAAATTGATTTTTAAAGAAATTATGGAGTACAATATTCCCTCCAACACACTTAATTGATGAAATATCCTCAATGAATTTAAATTAGTTATTTATGTAAGTAGATTTAAAATTGAATTACCATATTCAATAAAATTTAATGGAAAGGTACAACCTGGTGGGTCTTCAATGATAATTAGGGTAAGGGAGTTTAATCTCCTCAACTAGTTCTTGAGTTATGTTCCCATGAAACTTCTTTATCCTATACCGATTTATAGTGATTGTATTTTCCTCCTTCATTTTCTATACGCACACCAACAAATGTGTATACATGAATAACAGTAAAAGGACCATCTAATCTATAACGAAGTTTACCTAGAATTAGTTTAAGTATTGATTTTTATAATAGAACTTGATCTCCAAGGTTAAATGTTATTGGTTGAAATATCTTATCATTGGCTATCCTTGTTCTCTCTTTTTATATTTTTGATTTTTTAAAATCTTCCATCCTGGTTTCCTCTATCTCTTATAGCAACAATATCATATATTTACCAATATTTTGAAGGTCTAGATTCATCTCTCACACCACTCATTAGGCTTTTGGTTCCAATTCCACAAGGAGGTGGTATCTCATCCCATAAATCAATCTATAAGGGCTCATCCCTATAGAAATTTTAAATATTATCCTATAATCCCACAAGGTATCTTCTAAAATATAGTTAATGTTTTTCATATTGGGTCTTACAATCTTTTATATAATTTCTTTGATTTATTTTTTAGAAAAGTATGCTTTAACATTTGTTTTTTGATGGTATGAGGTTGATATTTTTCATTCATCCTACACTTTTTTAGTAATTATTCTATTTTTATATTGTAGATGTGCATCCCTTGTTCATTGATGGTATCTTATAGTACTCTAAACATATATAATAAGTTTTCCATGATAAAATCATGGGAAAATTCATCATCATCAATCCTGGTGGATCTTTCTTCCACCCATTTTGAAACATAATCTAGAGATCTAAAAATGTATGAATTAACAACGGAAATTGGGAATGCACCCAGGAAGTATATGACTCATAATTCTAAATTTTTACAAAGGTAATTGGTTTTTGATTCATTTATCTTCTTTTTGAGATATTTCTAGAAAACCGGAAATTTTCACTTTTTTTACAAAATTCATAAGAATATTTAAATAAAGTGGAATAATAAATTCTATATTATAAAACATTTACGGATATTATATAAGGTATAAAGTGTCCACCACTAGATAATGTATGATATAATTAAAAAATGATTCAATTTGACTTGTTGTTAATCATCATCTTATGATTTGGTCATTACAAATTTTCCATAGGAATAGAGTTTTCTCAAATATAAAATCTACAGTCAGATTTTATTTTATTTTTTTTGATGATAATTAAGATAGGATGGTATCAGATATGTGACTAAGTAAATGAGAATTTCAGCATACCAGGGTACTTAACCTTCCACAATATAGAGTTGTTATTCGAGTAACAAATCATTCAATGGGTTATGATAAAAAATTTATATTTAATCTTTGTGGGATAGTTTTATAATATAATTAACCTATTGATTTTTAATTCCTTTTGTGTATTTAATTTCCATGTAATACTCCTATAAATACAACATCCATCTCAACAACCAAGACTTAACATCATCCTTCTTCATTAGATACCTAAGAGATACATTATAAAAAAACAACTTGAATTCTAAGCAGATAGGATCTGAATTTATCTAGTGAAAAAAACTACAAGGAACTCATTTTATATAGTTTTTTATTTTATCACTCTAACATATAATGTCCTAGAAGAATAGAAAATTTCTGATGATTTTTCATAAATTATTTTCTTGAGGGATGATCCTATATCTTGGTTGACACATCATAGAGTATCTTAAAAAGATATTCCCAACTGAGTGGTTGCATTATTGGCTGTGTGATCAAATTTTGATTTACCTCATTGAATTCTTATCTACAATCTCCAATAAAAACAATTTCATATTATTTTTAAAGTAATCATCATAGAGGGAGAGTAATCTTACTAAAATCATTAATAAATCTCAAATATAAACTCTTAAGGCCTAAAAATTGTCTAACATGTTTCAAAAAAGTTAGATATGGAAACGAATTTATAAATCCAACCATTGAATTATCTTCCCCAATTACATTATATGAAATTATATGCCCCAAAACTATTCCTTTTTTGACCATGAAATAAAAAAATTCAATGTTTAAAACAAAAAATTTCATCAATGGATGTTTTCAAAAATTTTTCCAAATCCCATAAAAAATAGTCAGGAAAATTACTAAGAAGAGTAAATTCATCAAGAAATACATCCATATATTCTTAAAATTGATATGAGAAAATACTCACCATGACCCATTTAAATTCACCTAGGGTATTTTATACCTCAAAAGGAATTCTCTTATATGTTAAAGTGAAAAAGGTTCTAGTGAAAGTCATATTATCATAATATTTTAGTGCAATTGTTACGTAGAAGTATCCTGAAAAAAATCTTAAAAGTAATAATGAGTTTTCCTTGATAACCTATTTATTTTTTGATTAATGAATGGGATGGGAAAGTAGTATTTTTAGGTAAATTGATTTATATTCATGTAATATATACATACCCGCCTACTATTTTTCACTCTTAGGGGTATTAGTTCATTTTAATCATTATTTAAAATGGTGGTTATGTGATAAACCAAGGATGGGTGTTTAGGAGATAAACCAAATACGGATTGTTCCTTGACAAACCAAGGATGGGTGGTTATTTTATAACCTACAATGCATTGGGTATGGAAGTGGGCCATAAGTCTATTCCATTTAGTGAAATGTGTGGCAGTCGACCATATGGTTATTCCATTTAAGTATGGTTATATACCAATTTAAATTTATATGTTATATGTTGCTTTCTGTGGGATTTATGGTAATCGACTTGTTTTGAAAAGGGAAATCAGTGAGGTTATATTCAATGATGTGTATTTACTACTTCTCAAAGGTGAAAATTAATAGTTTATGATATTGTATTCATGGTTTACATGTTTTTCAAGACTAACCATTTTCCTTCTTTTTGTCTCCCTTATTAAGATTTATATGCTCATCCCATGTTTGGAATTTTTTTTCACAGGACTTAAAGAAGAATAGAGTAAATAATGGAATCAAGGAAAAGTTATTCTGTTTAAAAATGAAATGAAACCATGTTTCATTTTAAAAGTTTTTTGTTTTATGAAAAAACAGACAGTGAGTAGAAGTGCCTATTTGTAATATTTAAGTTGTTATGTATGAGTTATGACCTCATTCTCTAAATAAATAAACCTGAAAAGACCCTCAATGTGAATTAAAGTAAAATTATTAACTTATCTAATGATTTAGTAATGTTTAAGGCTAGGGAATTATGGTTGGTATCAGATTTCAATTTAGATAAATTTAGAGGTTAGGGTGTTATTTAATCATAAGTTGCAAGTTGTATATAACCACAATGGTTAGCATATTAGAAATATTCATAGTTATATTAGGTAAATTGAATGAGTTTGAAATAACATGAATAAGTGTATCTTATTGTTTATCCTACTCATATGATAGTATATGATGATTTTATTTATATAATCACACTAAAACATTGTGGTTTTAGTAAATGGCTAGATCTAGTAGGGACCAAAGTAACAATGGATGTAAAGGAAAATGTGGTGGTTCTTTGATTAAGAAATTGAGTGAAATGAGAGATGCAATGAAAAATCTCATGGTTATTCTAAACCAAATATCCAGAGTAATTATTAAACACTTGAAACATAGTGATTTTTTGATGCATCATATAAGAGAAAAACAAATACCTTTTTGGAATTTCAGGTAATACTGATCATAAAGGTATCTATATTAAACGACATATGTTTTCAGGATGTGGAAGGAAACATCTAGAAAAATGTTATAGATGTTATAAGATTTTTTTTTCAAAATATTAATATTGTTTATAAGTGGGAAATAAAAATTTACTTTTGTATAATTTTATTATTTTTTCTAATATAACTCATATTTTGATGAATAGTGAAAAATACTGCATTTTAATTCAAAACTACATTTTCATCAACATTATTTATATAATTAGATCATATTTTTAATTAGTTTTAAAGTGTAAATTGGTTAATTTTTTATCATTTAATAAAATTTGGTTCATTATAATTAATTTCTCATTTAAAGTTTATATAAATAGGGATCAATCTTTTGATGGTTTTTACCTTTAAAATCCCCATTTTCTCATTTTGACAATGAGATTTAATTTGAAATAAATTATAGAAACTTCTATGATTTGAATTTAAAAACAATTAGTCAATATTTGGAAATATAAGTTCCAAATTATTTAAATAGTTATCTTTTATTTTTGGACATGATGAATAGTAACATTAGTAATTATTTTTATTTTCCATGGTTAAAGGGTAAATGAGGTAAATAATGGTTAAAATAATATTAAAATAATTAAAAACTACCCTAACACTTATACTAATCCTTTTGGATGAGATATGTATGACCAAGACAACTCTTGGGATAAATCTTTGGCCTTTGGAATCCACTAGAGTGTCATTATGACACTTATAACTTTTAATTTAAAGTAAAGGAAAATATGTTACAAACATGTATCTTCTTACTAAAATGATTTCAATATGGGTTTATATAAGTGATATATTCAAATATAAATAGTTATTAGAAAGATAAAAATAGTTCCTACATAATTATATTTAGTTTATAAATTTTATACATTAAATAATTAAATTTAATTATGACACAATGATGATGCAACAATTACTTTATTAATGGAGGAATCAAGTAAATGATATAATAAATATTAGAATAGATATTATTTGTCATAGTGTTTTCCATAAATTAATTTTATAGTTTAACATGAAATTTTAGAATACTGTTAAATGGTTTTGTTTGAGAGTATCTTTCTTTTTAGATTTTATATAAATTTAATAAAGTGAATTGGGCCAAAATTGAAACAATTGATATTTTATAAAAATAATAATTTATTAAATTATTTAAAAATTATAAAAATCTTCTAAAACCACAAAGTTACTATGATAATGTCTAAAAGCTCATTAAAGGGTAAAATTATGGGGAATTGACCCCATATAAGTAAAATTAATAGCCTCTTAATAATTCAAATTTTGTTACCAAAATTAAAATTAAAAGAAAATAATTAAGGGTAAAATGAAAAGACAAGGTTTAAAATAAAATCAATACATGTCTAAAAATTATTGTATGAGAGGATTTATAACTATACTGATATTATATTAGACATATATCATGGGGGATCCATTTTAATTAAAAAATTAATTTATATTAATTTAATAATTTAAGAGTTTCCAAGGGTTCTCCTTCCAACACATATAAAAAAGTACCCTCTATTCTCTAATACTACCACTTCAAGAACCCTTTGGATAGGCCAAGACCTGAGAAAATAAATTCCTAGAATCCCTAAAATAATCATATAACCATCCAATAGGTCATAAATCCTCCCAAGGATGTCTTTTGGTATAAACCAAAAGAAGTTACCCGATTAAGTGGTAACACCTTCTCTCATGCTTTCTTAGTTTTATTTACATTGTCCACTCCCTATACTCTTCCTATTGTATGATTACATAAAAAATAGTATCATGAATATAGTAGGATTTTTTATGAAATTGTTTCAATCTATACTTACACACACCTACATTTAATGGGTAACGAACATACTGTTTCTGCGTACGACGAACTACTGCATCACGAAACGATAATTGTTCAATTTTTCCCTACCATTTCTCATGGTGGATAATATAATGGAGAATATTTTTACATATTATATATATTATATTTATATTGTTTCTATTCTTCTGTAATTTTTTTAGAACATACCTTTAGGCTTTCCATGTTGTGTAAATACGATAATTTCATTTCAGGAAGTGTGGACTATAGCCCCCTCAAAGAAATATGACTCGTTCCCACCATACATGGACCATATAAATGATGGTTTAATTAAACCTATGAGAAATATATTAAATTAATATAATTATGGTAATATAATAAACATTTATATCATTTTTCTTTTAATATTTCAAATAAATGAAAGTAGTGTTCATGTGTATGTACAACCTACCATCTTCATGAATGGTGCATTTCATTTCTTCTCTAAAAATATTATGTATTATTATAAATAAATATATATTGGATATCTATTATATTTAAATCATGAATAATATTCTGGATATTATGTACTTTTTTACAACATGGAAAATTTATAACAAATCAAGATCATTTTTTTACTCAAGTACCGAATATCGACAAAATGTCCGACACAAACTTAAATAGTTGTGTAATTTTGATAACATATTAATAAGTGATATAAAATGATGAAAAAACTTGAAAAATGTTATTAAAAAATTATAAATTAACCTAATTTTATTATTTAGGAATATAAATAACATATGAGACAGGTTAGATTCAAGATAAGGGAGTTCATATTAATCTTCATTCATTGAGGCATATTTTGATGTTATAAAAAAATTATTTTATATTGTGTATAGTTAACCCATTTTAATTTAAATTTAATTTAAAGGATTTAAAAATTAATCCTTTTATATGAATATATTTACTTCATTTACAAAATTACAAAAGGAATTTGTTGAACGTATGCGGTGATGACTTCTCCGACACCGTACTAATTATTTGATATTTAGCTTCCTCTATAATCCATAATGTTTTTAAAAGGAAAAGAAATAAAATATTCCTTTTTTGGGTGTTTTGGTATTGAAAATTGTTTTGAATGTGGATTTACTATTTCAATTTCTTGAAATTATTTCTTGTGATTTCAAATTAAATTTAATGAGTGAATTGTTGATAATTATATTCATTTATGTGTTAAGATTATGGTACTTGGATATTTGACGAGTGGTTAAGTGATAAAACAATGACGAGTGGTTACATGATAAACCAAATATGGTCAGTTTTGTGATAAAAAAAGGATGGGTGGTTACATTATAACCTCCAATGCATTGGTTATGGAATTCGTCCAAATGACTATTCCATTTAGTGAAATGTGTGGAAGTTGGCTGTATGGTTATTCCATTTAAGTATTGTTGTGTCCCAAGTTACCTTTATATGTTATATGTTTATTTATATGAGATTTATGCTAATACATTGGTTACAAAAAGGCTATTAAATGATCATATATTAAGTGAAGTGTATTTACTACTTCTTAAAGGTGAAAAGTATTAATTTATGATAAAGTATTCATGGATTACATGTTCTTACAAGACTAACAGTTTTTCCTTATTTGTCTATCTGTTAATGAGATTTTTATTATCATCCCATGTTTTGAAGAGTTTTTCATAGGACATAAAGAAGTATATAATCAAGGGTGGAATCAATGAAATGTTATGCTATTTAAACATGAAACGAAACAATTTTTCATTTTAAAATTTTTTAATGAAAAAAATTGATTGTGAGCGGAAGTGTATACTTGTAATATATAAGTTTTTATGTACGAGTTATGATCTAATTCTCTAAATATTTAAACCTAAAAATATCCTTGATGTGAATTAATGAGAAATTATTGACTTATCTCAAGATTACATAATGTTTAAGGCAAAGGCCTTATAGTTTAAGAGAACATATGAATAAAAGATGACCTATATATTTCATGCAATGATATTCAAATTTTAATTTTTTGAATTTAATAAGTAAATTGGATAATGATATTTTATATATTATTCAAAGTATTTTTAAGAGGTATTCAATACTCTTTTCATGGGGAATAATACAGAGTAAGGATGACCATTTTTTATAAAATGTTGAATTAATTATGTTAAAAATTATATTATTTAATTATTTGAATTATTCTAACGATTATTGACAACCTTCTATGAGATTAAATACTACATCTACATGAATATTATTGTTTAATACTGTGGAAATAGAGATTAAGATGTAATTATAAATTGGAATATATTCTACAAGAGGTTAATATATAAACCCAAGTCTTTTACACATATTAATACATAATTTTCAACATAAACATTCAACAAATACAACATGAAGACAATGAGGCATAGTGTATTTAAAAGAGTAGGTTCATAATACATAAAAAAGAAACTAAAGCACAAAATATTTGTTTTATTATCCTTAATGATATCTTAAATACATTTGATATCCTAAAACTACATAGGATAACTTTGGGAAGACATAAAATAAATGAGTGAGTTAAAAATACTATTAAGGGAATAAACCTGATAAGGAAGCATAACACATGAGTCAAAATTATAACATGATATAATAAAATAGAATGCTCATGAGTAATCAAATTGAATAATAACATAAAAAACATGGAAGTATAAGAATCATGGAAACATAACAAATGTGTCAAAAATAGAAAACATGACATAATCATATGTCATGGAAAACTTCCAAGACAACATCACATGGTGGACAGAGTCCCATAGTGGATTATGTTTACTCCCTAAAAAAATAAATAAGGTGTTATAAGAAATACATTTAAATAATTAATTGGATAAATATATAGGTTAAACCATTATAAAATATTCATTATTATGTGTTCTAAGAAAGTAAATCAATCACAAGGAATAATCATAATTATTAACCATGAAAATAAATGGGTCTCATAATCCTGCCTCATATTGTTATCAAAGGAAATTTCATAAAGAAGGCATTTGATAAATGAACACAAGGTATGAATTACCTAATTAAATAAATATATAATAATATATGTATATATATGAAATAAATATATACATAAATTATAAGAATTTAAATTAAATAGTGAGAGAAGATGAGTTAGGGGAAAAAAGTTCATAACCAAAAGAAAAAGGGCGGTTCAGAGTGATCCCTTACATTGAGTCTGACTCACCATGTAAATAATTTATCATCCTAAATATTACACTCATGGATGTAATTTACTTTATTAATAACCATTTTTAATTTTATTCTTCCATTTATTTTATTTATTTCCTTATTATATACAATTACTTAAGTTCTCACCAGATGTTTTGACGATATTCGACTCATGTATCCAAAATGACATCAGTAGGTTAAATATGGTTAATAATATAATTAATCTATAATATTTAGTATAATAATAATTAAATAATTATTATTTATTACACATAAATTATAGTTTAAAAACCACTCATAAAAATGGTTATGAAAATCATATTACATTAATATCATAAAGATGGTAGGTCATTTATACATATGAGTAACATTTTTCATTTTTCAAGAATTCTTATGGAATGAAGGTAATTATTATTTTATCTTATAATAATGATAATTATACCATATATACCATATTATTTTATTAAATATACTTATATATATTATTTATGTGACGTGGTTATGAAAAATGATTCACATCGCTCGTGGAAGTGGTAATCCATACGTACGAACGAACGTCATTATCATTTTTCAGTGAATGGAAAGATAAGAAATTAGATAATATATTATATATGAATAATGAATAATATTTAATGAATAATATATATATATTAAATGTTTTATTACAACAATCCAAGTGCAGTGGTGATGGAAAATGAATTACATTGGTTCACGAGGTGATAATCCACTATACACATGAATAATAGTTTCGTATCCAATTTGATGGAAGAGGATATGAATATTGGTTATAAAATTAACATAATAAAATCATAGTATATTTAAGACATTGATTTTATTATCTCATCATGGTTGGATAATATTATATGGAGGTAGAATAAGAAATAAAAATAAAACATTCGGCTAATAGTTATACCTCTTCTTTGGACAACAACCCTTTATATTCTCCTTAAGCACTCTAAGGATGATATCATGTCCAAAATAATAATTATAGAATGTAAAGAGAGATGTTATTAAGGTATTTTTTAGGTATTGGATAAAATTAAAGGATTTTTTAGTGTAAAGAAAATAAGAGTGGATTTTCCCTTTTATAAGTGACAGAAGGGTACATTTAGAATCACTGAAAATACTAAATTAATATTAAATAGTTATCATGAGAAAAAAAACAAAAAATGATATAATTATAATATAGGATGATTATGGTCTGAAATAATATCACATAAAAAAAATATACAAGTTGATATTTTGTTTTTATCCTTATCTCTTTGTTTTAACCTGAGTTAACTATTTTTAAAAATTAACACGATTACATAGTTTTTACTCTATAGGGTTTAATATATTTACTATAAAAGGAAAATTCTCCCATAAATGAACCGTAGATTATAGTTTTAAACATATAAAAATTAATTTACCAATGATAATATTTCTATAAATTTTAAAATATTTAATAAATTATTATTTATTATAAAATAACATTGAAGTCATTTTTGGAACTATTCATTTAATTTGATTTGGAAAAAACATGAAAATAATGAAATTAGAACATAATAAATTAAAAAATCTCTAATATTTTATTTTTATCTATAATTTTTTTGGGACATAATAAATCCTTCAAACTATATTACATTTGAAATAATTAATTTTATTATTTTTATTATTCTATTAATTGAATAAATACTGTGTCAGTGTTGCATAACAATTTACTGTAATTATTTCACTCATAAAAAATAAAAATAAAATACAATGATAAGAATAATTTATGTCTCAAATAATTATTTAAAATTAAACATAATTTATCTCTATCCCTGCCACAAAATATTAATGAAATTTAAATCAAGAAATTGATCGTTTTGATATTATGTTTTACTTAAAATCTATAAAGGTAAAAATATGGAATAAAAGGGAAATAGGTCATATTTTTAAAATATGGATGTAAATTGATTAACTAAAATAATCCAATAGGATAAATTCAAATGTTAGGGCCATTCTCTAGTTCTTACCATAATTTTTTAACCTTAATTACCAAGTTTTCCTTTATTATGGTGATAATTTTTCACTGTAGTTACAATTAACAATGGAAACAATAAATGGAAAATATCTAACAAATTTTTTCCTCTTGATTCCAAATATGGAATATATTTTTCAAGATTAAATTTATAAAATTTTAATAAATTAATTTAATATTTAAATAGAAAGTACAGTGAAAAACAATTTTTCATAAAAATTCATTTTAAGTAGAAAATGATTTTATACTAAATTAAACCATAAAATTGATTCAAATAAACTTAATTGTATGTATTATAATATATTATAAATAATTTTACTTTTATTTTTTAAATAAAATATAACATTCTAAATTCATGAATCAAAAATATATTTTTCAATAAAAATATATATTGGTCACTATTTACTGGAAAATGATTTTTTAAAAAAAATACAAAACCTATCACTCGGTGATAATTTTTAGAATATTATTACTAAAATTATTTAATTTTTATTAAATAAAATTTCTAGAATTTTACTTATAATTTTTTTTCACAAAAATTAGTAATAACAATTATTGAAGAAAACATATTTTTGAAGTAGAAAATGACTTAAAAATGAGTGATTATTTATATAAATATATCAATAAATTTATATTTATTAGAAACTTAATATATATTTAATAAAAGTATTAATAATATTCATAACCACCAATTTAATGACTTGATTATAATGATCATATTTAATTAATAACATTTCATAGTTTATTTAGGATCAGTGTTGCATGTCTTATACAATATCCAACATAGTCCCTTTTTTAAAATATAAGGGAGTTAAATTATCCCCCCTTTAATAAATAAAATCCTCATAATTTCTTATTAAATATTTAGGTGAAAATAGGTGAGGGTACTTCTACTTCATGGATTCCATCAGTTCTCGTATTGCCTCTTTATATTTATGCTTCCACCATTGTACTTTGACTATGTGAGTTTTATTATTACCTAGAACATTATCTCTATAGTCTAAGAGCATCAATGGATACTCTAAATAAGAGAGATCATATTCTACCAATACCACCTCTAAATTTATTACATGTGAGGGATTTGATAAGTAGTTCCTTAAGATGTATAGGTGAGATTTGAATTGTACTTGATAAAGGGTTGATGGAAGTTATAAATGATAAGCCAAAACTCTAATGATACTAATATTATCAAAGGGTATGATGTACCTATGAATTAAAATTACCCTTCTTCTAAAATATCATGACTCACACACATGAATATATGTGGAGAAGCACTATATCTGAGACATCAAAATCTAGTTCCCATCAATGTTTGTTATTATAGATCTTTTGTCAAATCTGAGAAGCCCTAATGTGATGCTGATTGGTCTTGAAATTTTCTTCCATTTTGTAAACAATTTCAAGTCCCAAAATCTTGTTTTTACCAACTCCATCCTAAAATTTTGGCATTCTACATCTCTTCCCATAAAGATCTTCATAAGGGTCCATTTGGATACTTGAGTGAAATCTGTCATTATACAAGAATTAAACTAGAGGAAAATATTAATATCATCTTTCTTTAAAGTCCATTGAGCGTGATCTCAATATATATTCTAGTTTATTAACAATATTATTATATTGTCCCTTAGTTTTGTCATGATTAGCCATAATAAATTTCAACTCAGTATTTATAGCATTTGGAGGCCATTCAAGAACATGAAGGTAAATCTAGGATCTTAGGAAGATACAATTGATGATGGTGTTCCATGTAGCCTCACAAATTCTTTGATGTATTCATAGAAATATAATTGAGTGATAATTCATCACAAATTTTAATGAAGTGATCATTCTTCATAAAGCAATATATTACAACCTATATAGAATTATTTCCTCTTTATGTCTTTGGAAGAACAATGATAAATTCCATGGTTTTGTTTTCTCTTTTTCATGTAGGTAAGGGTAATACTTTCATCATTCCATTAGACCTTTTCCATTAAACCATCACTTTCTAACATACTATACACTTTGATGTATATTCTACGTTCTTCTTATTCACATTTTCCCATCGATAGTGCTCTTGGAGATCATTATACATATTCAATCTCCCTGGGTGGATGGATAAGGATGATATATGTGAATCATTCAATATATCCTTCTGAATCTCTATATTTGATGGTACACATATTCATGAACCAAATCTTAAAACTTCTTCCTCATCAACTTGTAACTATTAGGATTTCCATTATCTTATAGCTTCCACATTCTTTTGAATTTCGATATCATTTCTTTGAACAACCATTATCTTCTCTTGAAGGGATGGTTGATCAAACATATAATAGAGGAATAAATATGGTCTTTATTTTATAATTCCCATGTCCATACTTTTCAAGCCTAAGAATATTGGATCCTTTTCAATTATTATCAGTGATAAAGTTATCAGATCTTTTTTACTTAGATAATCTACCACTTTGTTTTGCTTTCCTATAATGGTAATGGATTGATCCGTCATAGTACTTGTTTATCTATAACCATATTCATTGGATCATGTTAAGAAATTTATGTGTGAATATATATTTGAGGATTTTATAATCTACACATATTTTTCACTATCCCCATAGATAAAGTTTCACATGATTTTCAAAGAAAATATCACCGTAGCCAAATCCAGGTCATGTGTTGGATATTTCGACTATGAAATTCCAACTTCCTTGAGGAATAGTAAATAAATTTTTAATTTTTTATTAGTAAAAAAATCAAACTATTCTTTTATGTATCACTATATACCATGAATGGTTCCCACTTGAAGGTAGTGTAATGAATGGTGCAGTAATTAACCTCTTTTTCAATTACTTAAAGACCTCTTCACATTAACTGGTTTGAAAAAAACTTCAATCCCTTCTAAGTTAGATTGGTTTGGGGGTTTTAAAAGAATTATAAGCTTCACATAAATAGTCAGTAAAACTATGATAGTCCATAGAAACTATAGATCTCTGTTATAGATACTGTTCTAGGACAGTCCTCAATTTTATTTATTTTAAAAGGGTCTTCAAATATCCCTTTTTGAGTGATAATATTATCCAATAATGACACTTAATTCATTAATAAATTACATTTACTATAATTTTTATATAGCTTCTCTTTCAAAAAATTATTTAGGATAACATTGAAATTATTCTCATTCTTCTCATTTCTTTTGGAGTATATCAGAATATCAATTATAAATACTACCACAAATTTGTTGAGGTAATTCCTAAAGGATTTATTCATTAAATCTAAAAATATTACTGGAGAATTAATGATTCCAAAGGGAATTACTATGAACCCATTATACTCATACCTTATTAGAAATGAATTTTTGGGAACATATTCATTCTTAAAATTTAATTCTTGATATACTAATTGAAGGCCCTCCTTAGAAAAATATTGGGCCCCATGTGCATGATCAAATAATTTGTCCATCTAGGGTCTTGGATAATTGTAATTTATCACTATTTTGTTGGGTTCATTATAATCAATACTTTGGTGCATTGAACCACCCTTATTCTTGAAATAGAGGGATGGAACACCCCACAATGAAGTACTCAGAAAAATAAAACAATTTTCCATATTCTATTATAACTAATTTTTCAGTTATTCAAATTCAATAGTGGACATTCTATACAGAGTCTTGGATATGGAAAGATATCATGGTATAATGTCAATTGTAAACTCAACATCCCATCTAGTAGGAAGACCAGAAAACTATTCGGGGAACACATATTTATAATCCCTCGAAATGGGCATGTATTCATGTTTGATTCAATACTCTGTATCAATCATTTGATCTAGATATACTTTATCACAATGAAATAATATCAACACTTGAGATGAAGATTCCAAATGAGATTTATATATGTACTTAAACATAAACAAAAATAGAGGGTGACTTGGGATGTGAATAGTGATCTCCCTCTCCAAATAGTTGATGTCGAATTTATATAAGGACAAACAATCCATTCCCAATATAGAATCAAACCCTACTAAAGTAATTTAGATTATATTTTTTAGTAGATTCAGTCTACAAACACTGACTGGGGAGGAGTAATATACTTGTGATGTAAAAATTTCTCTACATTTTGTTCTCAAAGATAGCTCAAACCCTTTGTTTTGTGTTGGTTTTTGAATAGTTCTACTAAGCTTGAATGATATAAATGAAAGCGTAGAACATGAATATAAAAGTATGTTTATTATTATTAAATTAATAATAATATTTCCTGTCACAAAATCATTTTTGGGATCCAACTTAGCAGTAGTTATAGTAAATGATCTTCCTTGTTTTGTAGGCCTTAAATGTTATTATCATTTATCGACTATGATAACTCTTAGTTTAGGGGATTTTATTACATCATTCCCATGTTCATTTTAGTTGAAACACTATTAAAAAAAATTAGTCTTTATTTAAACCATATTTTACTCTATCACATTAGTGGGATTCTTTATATCCTATAATAATTGATTTTCATGATTCCCCTCTTTTACACATTTGGATTGATTCCCTTAAGATAATTTACATGATTCTTCTTCAAATATTTTTGACACATGGGATTTTGGGTTTTCTCTCCTTCATGGTATTGATCTTTATATCCTCCAAAAGAAAATTCTATTTCAAGATTTTTATCTCTAGACCTATGATTATAATGAGAGTATCCAATATGCATATCATCCTTAAGGTCACACTGAATAATTTCTTCATATCCTTCAAAGTATCCAATCACCAAATATTTTAATATAATTGGATTTAATCCACTAATGAATTGGTCCACCATAATTTCCACATTGACGACGAATCTAAATAAATAATGTAAAATACTTCTTTATGTTTTCCATATACTCCATGATAGACTCACATTCATTTTTCTTCAGCTCGAGGAATTAACTCTCAAGTTTACTAAGGTGAGTTTAGGGAAAATATTTTTTGAAAAATATATACTTGAATTATTCATATTCCATCAAGTCAATATCCTCTTCGGAATTTTTATTGATCTGTATTCACCACTGGCCAGATTCCCATCTATGTGATAAATGGAAATCCCAACTTTTTATTGTTTTGAGCATTGAAGGAAAGAGAATATATTTTTAATATATTTAATCCATTGTTTCATGATGAGAGGATTATAAGATCCACTAACTATTAAAGGTATTTTTTACATAAAATACCAGACTTCAACTTTCTATTCCTTAAGAGTAGGTCCTTCTATGCGATTGAAATTACTATTCAATGTATGGGTTAGCTGAGCCATTAATTCCATGAAGTTCCCAGCTCACACTCTCACACTATTACAAAACTTGGATTATCCAGTGCTAGGGATTTATCAGTGCTAGCTAAAAGTGATTTTAAAGGGAACCTTTATCAACACTTGTAAAAAACACTGATAAATCCCCCTTATTAGAGCTACTAAAAAAGTTATGATATATTCACATACACAAAAAAAACTTATTTTATATATGTATTTAAATAAATATACATAAAGATATATATTAACATATATATAAATATATAGATTAAAATTTGTAACAAAATATTTAGAAATATATAGATATATCTTAAAATAAAAGAAACTACAACATAAGGGAGTGTAAAAGGTGTTGGGATATAAGGAGGTCTATGGTTAAAAGATAGATGGAGGAGGGGGAATGCGCAGGAGGGTGGAATTATCTAAAGCACTGATGAAGGGGTGGGAAAAGATGATAAAGGGGGTGGAAGCATTCATAATATGTGGGGAGGGAAGAGGTTCAAATAAATAAAATTATCCCCATTTATTAGTGGAGCCCATATCACCACTTTTTTCAAGTGCTGTTAAATCCAAACCCATAACATCACTCACATTATCAGCTCTTATAAAGTGTTGATAAATACCTTTTAATAGTTCTATTAAAGGAAATATTTTTAGTACTTTTATAAGTTCTTCCATATCATTATATGATTCATCAAATCACCTATAATGATGGTTGTTGGAACAATTTCTCCTATTCGTCACCATTAACTAAAAAGATTAAAAAATAAGGTGTGAATACTTTAACTAATATAAATTCAAAATGATAACTTATAAAAATTGAATGAATTACTTATAAATGATAAGTATATCCTAACTTAAGAGTCATTGAGTTTCAATATATGTTATCCATGGTAATTTACCTATTAAGTTCTCTATCCTAACAAATTGTTAAAGTCATTCATAATTATTTATAAAGAGTTTGAAAATTTTTGAAGCATATAACCTAAAAGTATCAAACTTGGTATATATAAATGCCTCTTTTTCAAGCTTGAGGTGATGATGAAGTCGAGTTACAATGAACCTGTTTTAGGGTTATTATCCCTAGTGAAAACTATTCTAAATCCATGTCTACTTGTAGTATCCAGCTAAATATGTAATTTCTTCATATCCACTTATTGTATACTTCACCAAAATTCTAGGATATTTTTCTATACATATAATTATCCCTAGGTTTATTGATAAATTTTTATTTTCCCAATCTAAAAATATAATTATAGCATGATATAATTCCAACTATAGAGATACAAGTCTTTTACAAAGATGATTACATGTTTTTTAATAGTAACATACAATAATCACAACCCAAAGATCCTGATTCCTAGTGCATTTGGAAGAATATATTCATAATACATAAAAAAGAAACTGAAACAAAAAATATTTTTTTTATTATACTTAATGATCACATAAATCAACTTTTTCTCCTAAAATTACATAGGATTACCTAGGGAATACATAACAGAAAGGACTAAGCTAAAAATCCCAGTAAGGGAATAAATATGAAAATAAATTATGAAGTGTGAGTCAATGTATAATATGATAGAATAAAATTAAAATGGATCATGAGTAATCACATGGTAAAATAACATAAAGAACATTGTATCATAAGAATCATGGAATCATAGTAAATTTTATAGAAATAAAAAACCTGAGATAAACATAATTAAAGGCTAACTGCCAAGCCAACATGCTATGGTGGAAAAGTCCCATAGTGGATTTGGTTTACTCACTAATTCTGTAAGTAATATATCACGAGATAAAAATTTTATGAAATGAATTATTGTGATATATGGGTTCATAGAAAATAATATGAAAATGATTATGTTTTCCATAAAATTAAATTAATCATAAGGAACAATCATAAGAATTACCCATGGAAAGAAATGAGTTTCATAATCATGCCTCATATCATAATCAAAGGAAATTTCATAGAGAATAAATTTGATAAATGAAAAAAAATCATGAATTAACCCATAAAATAAAGGGATAATAAGGTATTTATATATGTGAGAGACATATATAAATAATTTATAAGCATTAACATTAAAGATAGAGAAGGAGAGTTAGAGTGAAAAAGTACATAACCCAAAGAAAAAGGGTAGTTTAGAGAGATCCCTTACCTTGAGTCTAAATTGACAGATACATTATTTATCTTCCAGAATAAAAAAAATTATGTTAATTATATAATTTATCAAGAAACGTATTATTAATTAGTATTTCTTTTATTTTATTTATTACCATTTTATATACAATTACTTAAGACCTTATTGGATGATTTGATGATATTCGACCCATATGTACAAAATGACATTGATAGGTTGACTATGGTTAATGAGATCAATAATAAATAATATAAATAATAATAATGATGTTATAATTATAATTTGTATACATCAATTATAATATTAAAACTATCCATTAAATATAATTATGAAAACAGAACTTCGTTACAATCATGGAGACGATAGACCATACATACCCATGAGTAAAGTTTCCATTTTCAACGATCATTATGAAAAAGTGGTAAGAATTATTTTATATTACAAAAAATATAATTATATCATAAATAAATTATAATTTCTTTAAATACATTTATATATAGTAGTCATGTGATGTGGTTATGAAAACAAAACACATCACTTCATAGAGGTGGTACTCCACTTGTCCACACAAAAAACATTATCATTTCTCAATGAATGGAAAGGTAATAAATTAGATGAAATATTGTCTTCAAATAATGATAAATATGTCATTAATATCATACATATATAGTAAATACATCATTATAACTAGTTGTGGGTGGTGGGGATGGAAAATTAATTACATTGGTTCGCGAGGTGATAGTCCAGCGTGCACACAAATGATAGTTGATATTTTTACCCTTATTAATTTTTTAATCAGCGTTAACCCATTTTGACAATTATCAAGATAACAAAGTTTTTACTCTTTAGGGGTCAGTATAGTTACTATTAAAAGAAAAATTGACCCGTAAATGAACCGTAGTTGATATTTTTAAAAATATAAAAATCAATTGGATGAATATAGGTTTTTAGGAATTTTATATCATTTAATAAAATATTATTTATTATAAAAAACATTAATATCATTTTTTGGGACTATTCAATTAATTTTAATTTGAAAACAACATTAAAAAAATTAAATTAAAATATAATCTTTTAATAAATTTGTATAACCCCAACTATGACACACAAATATGCAAGAAAAATTGAAATAAACTATTGGTATAGGGACATGATCACGTGACCACGCCACAAAACCCCAACCCACCGTCACCCCCAACTAAACGCCGGGGGAAACATATAATCCATTAAAATCTATATAATAAGTAATTTTTATCTAAAAAATTCCGGGGACATAATAATTCACTCAAATTATGTTACTTCTAAAATTTTCTAATCATTTATTTTATTTTTTTATTTATAGAAAAACTACTGTTTCAGTGTCGCGTAAACAATTAAGGTAATTATTACATCACTAAAAATTATAATAAAATCATCATGAAAAAAATTTATATTTTATATTATTTTTTTAAATTTGATATAATTATTCATTTTTCTTTATCACAAAATATTATATAATTAGAAGTAAGAAAGTGAAAATTTTGACTTTATCTTTTACTTAAATATTATAAAGGTAAAAATAATGGTTAAATGGAAATAGGTAATATTTTCAAAACATGGATAGAAGTTTCCAAACCCAAATCATCCAATATTATAGAGTTAATTATTAGTGTCATTTTATAGTCCCTTTCATATTTTTTAACCTCAATTACATGATATACCCTTACAACGTTAACAATAATCTAATACTGTTACTATTCATTATGACAAAAAATAAAAGGGTACTATATACCAAATTTCAACCTCATGATTACAAATATGGAAACCATTTTAAATATTAAAATTCATGAAATCAATTTATGATTAAAATTAAAAACACAATGAAAAATAGTTTTTCAGAAAAATTCCTTTTACATATAAAAATGATTTTATACCAAATTCAACCATATCATTTATTCCAATTAACTTAATTATATTATTAATAATATAATATGACGAATTTTTATTTGAATTTTTATTATAGAAAATAAACTTTGTAAATCCTTGAATCAAGAATACAGTTTTCAATAAACATCACAATTTTCACTATTCAGAAAAATACCCCAAAATAAATCCAAAATAATTTTTACACAATGATTCCAAAAATGATATAATTTTTAGAAAATAAAATTTTTAAATTTTTAAAAAATTAAACATAATTATTTATCATGAAAATAAATAAAAAAACTTTTAAAGAAACATATTTTGAAAAAATTAAATGATGTTACCAAAAACTGAGTGATTATTTACTAATAAATTATCAATACATTTATATTTAGTATAAAATTAATATATATTTAATAATGTAGTTAATCATATTCCTGACCTCTAATTATAAGTCTTGAATATAACATTCATATTTTATTAATAATAATTTGTCATTCGTTTAGGTTTGGTGTTGCATGACGTATTTGCTATCGAGCATGGTCATATTTTTAAAATATCAGGGTGTTATGGTTAAATATACAATTTTTTTGAAATATGATCAATAAGGTGAACAAAGAATTTGATATATATCTATATATCTCACATCATTTTAGATTAATTTTCCATATATCTCATAATAATACACTCACAAGCACAGTAAAAGTTTAGTGTCTTTGGAGACAAGATATATAATCAACTTATTTTTTAGTTGGGGTGGTAGACGAGTAGTTAACATACCCAATAATATTGCATGAAACCCATGATCAAATCCTAGGGGAGTAGTATTTATATGTTACTATAATATTACTATAGAGATATTGTAGTAGTGAAACTATTCATTCAATTTGGGCCTTCAGACTATCGGTTTGGGCGTATGAGACATAGGGACTTTGGGAAACCATAGGCATTCAGAACATAGGGACTCTGAGCAACCATATAGTATTATATGAAACATGGTGACCAAAAAATCAGTACAACCAATCAAGATGGTAGTGTGTCTTGGTTCCACAAAACATTACTGGGTGGGAAGCTCGAAAGAGAGATAGGTGTGTTGGTAGCTTTCAACTGGCCCTCTAACCGCATGGGATTGAGGTGTTATATTCCATGAAATTTTAGAGGTAATGATAAAATTATGTTCCTTGATAGAGGAGGTAAGAAATCATGTAAATGGTGATGGCCATATAGGAGAAGTGATGCATCTTTGATGGCAGCGTGGCCTGGAGATATGTTGCCATTGCTGGGTGTGTAGCTTGAAAGAGTGATGGGAGTGATGGAGCTTATCATCTGGACTTGTACCTAAACACGGGTTAAAATAAGTGTTATATTACATGAATTCTTGGTGGGGAAATAAAATATAATGAATGATGGTGTGTGTGTTGGGGTTTTACAACAGGATGACTGATATCATGATGTGAAATTTGGCTGCTTTCATTCTTCAGATTTCAATCCATAGGGCCTTTAGACCATAAAATAGTAGCACAACTTTGAGATAATAGGCATATAAGTCATGTTAGTGTTACCTATAAACATTTATAAGAAGTTATATTTCTTTCCTTAATAATATGGGCATTTCCCCTATATGTTAAAAAACATTATCAACTTATTTCATAAAATATATTCAACATCTCTCACATATTTCTTCAAAAATAGTCCAATTCTTAATCATAACCTACTTAAAATAATTATTCATTACCCTTGTATTGAAAAAAGATGAAAGGGTGAGAATATTATTCCAATAATGTAAACAATTATAGAAATCATTCAATGATCATAAGTGAACATAAGATAAGAATACATTCATGATAACATGATCGTAAATTATGAAAGTAATACTAAATCAGTCAAAGATATTTAATAATGAGGCATGGAATAATGTTTTTTCAATAAAGATAAATAATATATATGAGTATGGACTCATTAATAATCAATCACGATCCATGGGAATATATTATAAGCATAATAAATAAGTTTTTATCATATATTTAAGCATTGGAAATTATTTCCTTAGTCTAGGATCACTACTAAAAAATTATAATGGATTTGTTTCACACATAATCCTATAATTTCTATAGTAAAGGTTTACATATAAGACTATAATAGGGGAAAATGTTTCTTATTGAATTGGGTTCAATCCCTACTCCAGTAATTATTATCTCTTGAGATGTCATTGTTTACCCAATGCATTAGAGGGATATTAATTCCAAGAATACCAGTCACATAATGAAAACCGTATATATTAATGACACAAGATCAAAAAACATTAATCATATCATAATATCATAACCTATGTAAAGGAGATGGGTTTCATAAATATTTCATCATTGCAACATAGAATAACCCATAGAAAATAAAAAAATTTCTTAAAAATTTCGTCATAACTTAATTAACCCATGGGAAAGAAACATGTTTCATATAATCATCCTTAAATCATCATCATCATAGGACATATGGAGAAATAAATTGTTTGGTATCAAAATATCATATCCCAAGTGATGAATATAAATCCTTAAATAATACTGTCATAAATTACATTTACCTTTAAAAAGGAACTTGAAAAATTCATTGAAAATAGAAAAATATAATTTCCTTTCGATATATTTAAAAAATAAAAATTCCCAAAGAATTATATGAATTATTTTATTTTAAAATTACTCTTGAATCTTTTAATGGAAACATTAAATAAATGAATAGTTATGATGGCGGGAAAATACACTTGTTCGGTGAAGGCTAAAATAAATATTCCTTTCATTATTTTTTTTGGAAAAAGATATAAATAACCAATTCTGAAAACATAGAAAATATAACTTTCAATTTTTTTTAAAATAAATTAAAATTTATTTTAATGTGACTCTAAAAAATAATTATATCATAGAAAATAACATTATTTAAATTATATTAAAGAATATAGACATGGAATAAAAAAATTGCCAAAAGGGGAAATAAGAATAGGTTTTCGTAAAAATATTTTCTCGATAATTTTAAGTAATGTGAAAACATTGTACTGTTACTTGAAAATTACAACAATAAAAAATGAAAATAAAATATTTGAGTTTAAAGGATAAGATATAAATAATTTCCCAGAAAATTAATTTATCATTTACGGCCCCAAAAGGAAATGAGATTGTAACAGAAATTCCTTACCGCTTTGCTAAATTTTGAATCATAATCTCATTGATGAAATAACATGAATTTTAACTATAAATATAAATATTTATGAATTATTCATGACATATAATTTCCAATGGGTAGTATAGATAATAAATAAAAGATATAATTTTTAAAATATTATTTTATATTTATTCCTAACTTCTTTTAATCCATTTGAAAACATTTTAGGTAAATTAAAACCATAAAAGTGACATTTTTTATTTATCTTTTCCTTAAAACAATATAAATCATATAATAAAAGGAATGTGGTAATAATTTTCCATATTTTCATAACTAGGATTTATGTGGTTTATAAAACTAATACAATAGGATACATAAAAGTGTTAGGTATATTTTTAGGAATGTTATCATAGTTTAACCCTATTTTACCCATTTTACCCTTACCAAGGTGAAAAATATTTACCATATTAGTATTCACAATTCCCAAAAATAATAGGGATATATTTGACAAATTTAAACCCCCTAATTTGAAATATTAAATCCATTTTTGAATATTAAATTTCTAAAAGTGGTAGAAATCAATTTTAATTTAAATGCATAAAAAATAGTGAATTGTTTTTTAGACTAATTTGTTTTTATGCCTGAAAAAGAGTTTCTAAAAAAATTAAATATTATGATAATTATTTTTTAATTAATTATATATTTTATAATTATAGAATAATTACATTAATTTACAATAAAATCTAAACCATAATGAATCTTTTTCGAATACTTGATTAAAAAAAGAAAATATAATTTTGTAAAACTCAGAAATTTTTACTATTCATAAAAAACAACCATTTCAAAAAATCCAAAAAATTAACCCTAAGATAATATTTTTATATTTATTTAAATAATTAAAATAATTTCCATTTTTTTCTGAAAATGGTATAAATTAATTATATTTTCTGCATATAAAATACAATAAAAACAGTTTTTGATGATTGTATATTCTTGATGCACTAAATTAATTTACAAAAAATTGAGTACTTATTTATTATGAATTAAATAATAAATTTGAATTATTTAAAAACTTTATACATATTTTTCTTAATGTTTTTATTCTTATTCATACCTGTAAATTTAATAACTGTGTTATAATAGTCAGTTTTAAATAATAATATTTTTATAGAATATCATAATTCGGTTAAAGATGGGTGTTGTATGTTAAGAAAGATATCAAGAATAGTTTTATTTTAAACTAAAATTTCAAGGTAATAAAATCTAATACCCTTAAAATTAGTTATTCCCTCACAATTTTTATCTCTGTAATAAATGGTTAAATATTTTAAAATACCTTTGTGGAAAGCCTACATCGTATAATGGTATAATAAAACTTCCTTCGAAAATGGGAACTGGGAAACATAAAGGTTACCTGAAATAAAAAAACAAGGTTCTTAAATAAGTATAACATTTTTGGGAAGTGAAAATATTGACATTGATGAGAAAAATAACATCATAGGAATAATATAGATTGATATAAAACATGATCATGAGAACATTAATGACCACAAAACCATAAATCATTAAGGGATAATGAAGACTGTAAATTCATCAGAAATGAAGATAAAAAAGATGTCATTTTTATTTCAAGATCATTTTCTCACAGATGATGGATTATTTTACTATACAAATAAAGAATATGAGAAAATACATTTACTTGATTTATTTCTATTTTTTAAGAAAATGTTTATCCTTTGGAAGGGCTTTGATCAATTTCAATTTCCATGTTTTCTATTACTATAAGAAATGAATATCTAAGATGAATTTTTAATTCCAAAGGAACTAAAATTAATATTTAACATATCATAAGATCTATAAAATAATGATAATTCATTCCTTACATCTATATATATTTACCAATACCAAAATGGTTAGAAAACATTATCCAATATGGAAGAATATTATTATATGAAATATTAATTTAAACTCTAAAAGCCAAAAAATAATACTCAATGTTCATGTTAAACCTTTCCATAAATTTTTAAACATAAGTCACCTCCAAAATATGGGTGACCAAAAAAAAGTTAAAATATTTGATCACATATTTTTTCCAATAAAAATTATATCATTTATCCCAAAAAAACATAAAGTAAATCTTAATGTCATATACTAAACACATGAATAAAATTATCATATTTTCTCTTAAAACATGACAATCTATTCCCAAAATATACCTAATCACATGAAAATATTCATGAAAATATAAATGTTTCCAAAAAACAACTCTATAAAACTATCCAATATATTTCATAAATTCAAAATTGTAATAAATTTTAACAAAAATCACTTTTTCATCAAATTACTAGCCAATTTCAAGGTCACAAATACTATTTAATTTACTTTATCAATATAAATCCAATATTTATCCCAAATAAACGTTATTATCTCAACATACATCACATATTAAGGGTTATCCATCCCTCAATCAAGTGTTTTCTAAAAATACCGTCCTACTATTAAATCACTTCTCTAGGTTATCAGTATTATTAAACATATGCTTCAAAATCCATAAAAGAAACCAAAAATAGAAAAATATTTAGATTTTTAATGATTCTTATAATAATAATATCATTAATATAAAATTTATATAAAATAATTGTAAAATACCAATACATAAACACATCAATTATTCCACTTCCTCCTAAATCCATTAACCAATACTTGTTATCTTATTCCTTAATACTTAATTCCTTTCACTGCAATTCATAGTATCTTCCTAATAAATAGTAAAACCTCTAAATGAAAAATCTTAATGATCCTAATTTTGATATCCCCCCAAAGTAAATTTATTTTCATAATGCCCATACTTTCCATATTTAAAACATTAAACCATAGATGACACCTTATAGAAATTATTATTCCAATCCACTTAATTAACAAATATTTTCATTTTTCATCAACAATTTACTACTTTATAACATTATTTTACAAACATAAAACATTTTATTATTCATTATGGAAATTCCCTTGAGTTTTTCTTTACAAATTTAATACATGAATTAAATTGACTCTTATGTCCTTTATAGTCTTCATGAAACTCTATTTTTCTCTTATTTGGGTTATTTAAAATGCATCTATGTTTAATTTATTAATAATATATCGATATAAATTGTTATTAACAATCAAAATATTTCACATTTTATATCAAATTTTATTTGGATTATCATAAGGATAATTGTCGCATCATCTATCACATTCAACATTAAGATGATTACTTCTTGTTTTAGCCATTGAAAAAAACCAAAAAGTATACTGTGATAATTAATAATTATAGTGATAACTCACATAATCATGAAAAATAAATAATATGATTCTTAATAATAAAAACAAGAATTATCCCAATCATATACCCTAGGATTGTCATGCCAAGTGTGTAGTCTTAGGCCCACTCACCATGCACCATTGAAGACCAAGTCAACACCCAATCCATGCAATATAAAGTCACTATAACAAGGTTAATATGAACCACAACCACATCCAATTTAATGTATCTAGATAGAAAGGTAATTTCTAAAAAAACCACACAATCTCTAGTTCTATAAAACTTTAGGATGTTATCGTATACTTATACTTATACCCATGGTGTTAAGCAAGGATCTCTAATCATATTATCTAAATATAGTTAAACCCTTGTCTTTTACCAACTAAAGGGACCTAATAATTCTCAAAATATTTATTTCATTATTTTAGATAAATATTCTATACATCTCATAACAATAAATGTCTGAGAGCTGTAAAGAATTATTTCATTTTAAAAAAATATACATAATAAACTTATTTCATAAAATATCTTGAACATACCCCATATTGTTTTGTCATATATTACAATTATTAGACATACCATACTAAAAAAATCTTTCTTCCTAACCTAGGTAAAGGAAATATAAAAAATGGGGTTCTAAAATACTCACTAAGGGTAAATATAATAGATATCAATCAAAGATAACAAGGAACTATCGAATACAAATAAGGTTATAATAACATGATCATAACTTACAAAAGTCATACCAAATGAGTCAAATATATTTAATAATGAATCATGAAATTATCTTTGTTATCAATCAATTGACATAAGAAAAAGGAGATTTTAATAATAAATAATTAAACATAATCCACGAGAAAATATCAAAAGCATAATAAATATGTTTGTGGAATATACATAAGAAAAATAAATAATTTCTTTAGCCAGAGATCAATACCAATAATATCATTGTGGATGTCCATTCCCCATTTTATCATTTTCGTAGTCTATTTTAACTCCTAATAATATCATAGTGGATATATTTCCTTACAAAATTATTTTTGCTCCCCATTTGAGTCTTTATTATCCCATGAAACATCATTATTTACCCAATGCATTAGAGTGATATATAATTATAGTCCCACCTTTCACATAAGGAAAACCATAAATATACTTCCATAAGATCATAAAAAATTCATAATATCATCATAGAAAAACCTATGTAATGGGAATATATTTCATAAGTATTTTATCATTTCATCATAGCATAACCTATGGAAAATAAATGAGTTTCATAAGGATTTCATTATAACATAATTAACCTATGAGAAAGAAATGAGTTTCATAGAATCACAATTAAATAATAATCATCATAATATATCTAAATAAATAACATGTATGGGATCATAATATCATATCCCTAGTAAATAATGACAATACATAAAGTTTTTTTATATGTAGAAAAAGTAAATTTAAAAGATAATTTGAACAATTATTTAAAAATTGGGAAAAAATTATTTTCATTCATTATATTTTAAAAATAAAACTTTATAAAATATTTAGAAAAATATTTCTTATGAAAAATACCATGTAAACATGAAAAAAAATCTTCAAATAAAATTATATTCTTAAATATAGAAAAACCATTAGTGTGGTAAATGTTAAAATAATCATTCCATTCACACTTTTTTGTAAAAATCCATAAATAAACAATTCATAAAAAATTTAGAAGTTCATATTTAATACATGTAAAATAAATTAAAATATAGTTCTAAATAACAATTATGGGATCATAGAAAATAATATTTTTGAAAATAGTTTCAAGGACATGGATATGGATGAAAAATGTTCATTGTCTAAAGAGGAAATATGGTTGGTTTTTCTAAAAAAAAATTCTCAATCATTTTAAGAACCAAAGAGGAAAAAATAGTACTATTACAAGAAAATTACAAGAATAAATATAAGAGAATAAAATATTTTTTAATGGACGAGATCAATATGATTTCATCCAATGGAAATTTATCATATATAATCCCAAAAGAAATGAGATTATAACATAAACCCCATACCACTTTGGAAATTTTTGAATCATGAATAATGTATTAAATAACTTGAATTATAATTTAAAATATCATTATGTAATAATTATTCATGATTTAACATTTCAAAGGGTTTTTATACAAACCTTATAAAATAAGATAAGTGCATAACATAACATGTGTCCCGAAGAAGATAATTTGAGGTGATAAACCCTTACCTCAAGTCTCTTATTTATTCATACGCATTAAAATATTTTATAAGGTAAAAATTGAATTATTATAAATTTATTAAACAATAATATTAATACATTACATGAAATTATTCATTCATTTATAATTTATAATTATCCTTTTATAAAAAATTCATCATGAAAATGAACATTCGGGTGAAAAATGGTCTGTTCTCCTTGCATGTTTCAATTTAAAGGTTTAGTAATTGAAAATATTTCATAGTTTAATTATATATAAAATATTATTTTTTATTTAGTTATCCTAATTATTAATTATTTAATATTTTTTAATCATTCAAATAAAGAGTTGATAAAAAATGAATTACATTTGTGGAGACGGTAGTTTCCACGCACACATGAGTATTGTTTCCACTTCTCAATGGATGAAATGTAAGAAAGGTAAATAATAATTTAAATTTAACTAATCATTATTATATCATAAATATCACATATATTCATTATATATATCCTCATTACCATCCATGTAATGAATACATGAAAAAATAATCACATCACTTTGTGAAGGTGGTAGTCCACAAGTATGTATGAGAGATGTTATCATTTACAAAAAAAATGGAATGGTAAGAGTTAGATTATATCATAAAATTATAAAAGCATAATTAATTAAAAAATATAATATATAAACACTAAATCCATCATTATATCTAACCATGAAGGATGGTGATTGAAAATGAATCACACTGTTACGTGGCAGCTGTAGTCCACACATACGCAAGAGAAATACTTTCATTTCCAATTTGATGGAATGTAGGTGGAAAATGGGCCCCCAATAATCATAATAACATCTAAATATATTTATGATTCTGGATTAATGATGTTAGTATAGATAAAATATATTTATAGGATGTATAATATGAGATAAACTTTGAAAGAGCTGGGTAAGATGATTACCTCTTCTTTTACATACCTCCTTTGGATTACAACTTAAGACTTTTTAGGATGGTGTTTAGGTATGGAAAAAGATATATAACTAATTTATTTCAATGAGGAAGGTATTATGGTAGGTCTTGGTTGATCTAGAGTGCTCAAACATTCTGAATAAAGGATAATAGGAGATGACCTTTTATAATTGAGGGAAATGAAACACATGGAATTATCTAAAATATTTAAATAAACAATATATCATATTCATTTAAATTAGCTAAAAATGGATATTATTTCTAATTTATGGCATGATAATGTCAAAATAACTTCAAACAATAAAATTTTGACAAGTTTATGTTTCATTTTAATCATTATTTTTGGGTTTAATCCAATTATTTAACGCTTTGGAACCTTAGTTATGGATTTTTTTATTCCTTAAGGGTTATAAATTTACTTTTAAGGTCCAAATTATCTAAAAAATGGTATATGGTTGAAATGTTTGACTAGTTCCCATAAAAGAATTTCCTCCTTAAAAATTTAATCATTTTTTAAATCATTTGATTAAATAGTAGTTGATATAAAATTTCATTAAAGTCATTTAAATATTATTCATTTAATTTTACTTAAAATAAATAAATTCAATAAATGAATTTGATCCTAAAAAAATAAATAAAAAATATTATTTTTATTATTTTTAAAATCATTTACCGTGTTTTTTCAATTGATTTCACAAACATTCTATCAGTATTGCGTAACCGTTGAAGGTAATTATATCATCACTAAAATGTAAAAATTAATTAATATCATAAAAATAAAATATTTATATTTAAAATAAACTTATAGATTAGTTAATAACTTATTTTTCTTCCCAATATCCATATATAAGAGAAATTAAAATCATGAAGGTGACATTTTGTATTTATCCTTTATTTAAAATAATATAAATGTTATAATAAAATAAAAGTAGGAATAAATTTTTATATTTTCCTATATATGATGTATTTGGTCAAATAAAACTCATAAAGTAGGATAAAGTCAATTTATAAGGAGATACTTATGAATTATGATATATTTTTAGCCCCATTTGACATGTTTTACCCTTACTGAGGATATAATTATTTGAAAATATTTCTATTCATAATGACAAAAAATAAAAGGGAGATATTTAGAAATTTTGAAAAGTATGATTCTAAATATGGATCAAAATTTCAATATTAAATTCATTGAACTATATAAAACCAATTTTAATTTGAATTCATTAAATTCAATGAAAAATAGTTTGAAGAAGAATGTTTTTTATGCCTACAAATGAGATTATATAACAATTAAATATTTTTCGAATAATTTTTTATCTAATTATATTATTTATAATCAAAGGAGGATTAATTTAATTATATAAAAAATCAAAAATGTAATGGTAATTTAAATTATTTTATTTAAAGAAAAGAAATGACAGTTTTTCAAAAAGGCACTTTTCACTATTCAATAAAAATCATCATTTTCAGAAAATTCCTAAATTTCACCCTAACTTAATGTTGAAATAATTATTTATAAAATAGTAATTATTTCCTCAAATAAAATTTCTAAAAATATTATAATTTACTTACAATTTCTTTGCACAAAATTCAATAAAAAATAATTTTAATGAAAACATACTTTTATAGGATAAAATGACTTTACTGAAAATTGAGTACCTATTTATTACACATGAATTAATACAAATTTATTATGTAAAAAATTTATAAATATTTTTCATAATGTGATTTTTTTCCATTCACACCTACCAATTAAACATCTTGTTTGTAATGATAAAATGTATATAATAAGTTTTTATAGTACATCAAAATTCTCATAAAACTCAATGTTTCATGTTAATAAAACTACCAAGAATTTAACTCTTTTAACATAAATTTTAAAGGTGTTATAAAGAAGATTGATATATATATATATATATATATTCATAATGTGATGAAATATATCAAAACCTCATTTTTCTTTATTTTGTTTGTATTTTAAAGTTTTTTTGAGTTGTAATCACTAAACTCACACATGGTTAAACCTAAATTAAAATTAAATATCGATATTGATAACCTATACAAAAAGTAGGATCATTGGTTGTGTCTTTGGTTTAGTAAAATCCAATGGGATTTTGGATGTGCCTTGGGAAAACATAAGAAAATTTGGTTCTTACTCCACCTAAAATGGATGGTTTTGGATTTTAACTTATAAGTATGAAAATGGTAGTGTTTTTGATTTTTTTCCTCCAAGGTAGGAAAATGGATATTGTAAAGGGTTATGAATCCCATTCAAAATACAAGTTTATTTATAGTGGGTATTATATATCCCATGTATACAGTTGTCTAAAGAGTAAATTTATACTCATTTTGATCCTAACTACTGTAAAAATATCTATTGATTTTTTTATCTTTTATACTTATAGTCTTCACACCAAACCATATTAATATATTATGATTAAATTGTTTATTTCATATATACATATAATTCCACTTTATATTTTAATGTACTTGGATTTTTTTATGATTTTCAATTAAACTCAAAATTGACACTTTTCAATCACTCCATTTAGGTCATAAAATATGAATTTAAGGTAATCCCTTTTAAGTGTTGAGATAATATTATTTTATTCTATTACCTTAATAATAGATATCCAAGGATTGTATCTTATTGATATAACTTTTTTCCATTAAATGATTTTATAAATTTTTTTGCTAACCATATCCTAGATTTAATTGTTTAAGGGGAATATTTGTTCGGAGATGGGTTGCTTAAAGAATGAATACGGGTTAAATACTACACTTCCACTACACTTAAATGATAATAGTTATTCTTAATGTAATATTTATAAAGAATCATATCTCAAGAGTACAGAGATTTTAAACTTCAATATTGAGGTAAATCCTTATGCTTTCCACGAATCTAATATAGTTAATTTTAATGGGTTAGATACTATTAGATATGAGTATAATTACAAGTGTTATGAATATTAATTATCGATTATTGTTTTATTTTTTTGATCAGATATATATTTTATTTACTGCCCATGATATTTAGAGGCATCTTGAGACAACTAGTTTTAGGGAATCAATCAACAAAAGTAAAGGGAATTTTGGGAATATAAGAGAATCTTTTATAAATTATATATATAATTTGTTTAATTATTATGGATGTAGTAATAAAATAAACATAAAATATTACTACTTAAGACAAATAATCCATGAAAATAAAAAATTCATGAATAATGGGAACAATGCTATGTTTGGATAGAGTATTAGTGATGATGCAGATTAAAAATCTAAATATACATGTGAAAAAATTAATAATCTATTTTTCATGGATAAATATAATAAAATATCATTTTTATCTTTGAACACATGTTATTCAATTGAATTTGATTAATCTAGAAATAGAACATGAATTATTTTTTTGTTATGTATAATTGATGAAGTGAGTAATTAAGTTCATTATTATAATTCTAATTATAACCATATTTCTGTTTGGAATGAGACCACTATTAAAGAATTAGAGAATATAGTCTATGAGTTGGAGGATAATATAATTACTATTGGGTATGACTACATGAAACCAAATAAAGACCCGAAAGGTTTGGTAAATAATAAAAATAATGTTGATTCTGATGTTTTGAAACATAGAAAAAAAAACTGAGAATTTTATTAAAGAGAATAGAAAGTTTAATAACACTTATTAAAGTTCAATGAAATAGTTTTTATATCTTATAGGATGATTTAAAATAAAATTATAAGATAAATGATAAAATAGAAAGAAAAATGGATGTTTTTTTACTTTTGTTCAAGGAAGTTAGAGTTATGAAATGTTGATGTCAATGAATAGTAAGAACAAGAAAAATAATGGTCTTGGTTATAATGGTTAATTTCCAATGATGTTCAATAATTAACATAGGAAAGGTAAAAATGAAGGATTTTATTATATTTAATAGTTTTATGTGTGGTACTTTTGGTCATTATATATTTTATTTTTCATTAATTTTTTGTCAATATCGTGGTAATAAAGAATATATATTTTATCTAAATATGTTTTCTATGTTAAAATATATAACCATTCTATAATTTAGGATTCAAAAGGTTCATATTCGAACTTTATTGGACCAAAATTGGTCAACATGCCCAGGTAAAAATATATCACATTTCCAGCATGTTATGACCTGACCCAATTGGGATACCCTGCATAGATGTTAGTAAATAAGATTGAAACCTTCGAGTCCTACATCCAATATAACCTATGTTGGTGACTAGTACCGAGGGTATAAAACAAGAAAATCGGTGGATTTACACTTATAAATCCCTATAACCTAAAAATGAGCCACTAATAAATACCATAATATAAAATAAATATAATATCCCATAACAAACCATAATTCAAGGAAATTTCACACTACACATGTCACCAAGATAAAATACCAAGATAATATCCAAAGTAATAATTATAAAATCGACCCAAGATTCGATCTTCAAATGTCTTTCTTGGTCATCTATTTACTATTGGGAACCTATAAAATAGTTCCTTTATGTAGAGGGGAGAATACATGTATATTTAGTCGTATCATGTTCAAGTACTCCTATAAAAATCTGTAAGAAGCATTTGAATAATTTTATGAAAAAATAATAGAACCAAGAAGCACCTACATATGGTAAGCTACTACCCATCCTATCTAAGACATAGTCACCAAGTATCTCCACCAAGTATAATAATATAATATAATATGGATATTTCAAAAAGGAATCATATGAACTCTTTTATACTATTTTATTATGCTCACACCCCAATGAAAAATGTCTTATGTTTCCAAAATAATCACATTTTTCAATCATATAACAAGTATATATACATATCTAGTCTCAACTAATATGGTTCAGACCGTATCACTACATATTCTTATATCCCATAGGGTCTAACATCTCATGTCGAAATGATTCGACAATAATAACTCTATATAAATATCCATATCCATATCAATGTCCATATCTATATATATCACAATAGGGTATAATGAACATTAAGGACATGGAGCTCATGCCCTACACCTCTAATACATAACCCCCACCATGTACCAATACCAAAACACACTATGACTGAAAGGGTGAGTGGGGAAGAGTGGGTAGTCATGAATATATTACATCACCAACCTAGTTTTTGAAGAAAATATACAAAACTTAAAACATTTGGGAGATGGTGAGGTTATCTAACTTGGGTTGGCTTCATATAGAAAACATAAATAAAACACATCATATATATAGATACACATAAGACTAAACCAAAGAAGTTACACAAAAAAAACGCCACACCATCAAAACCACCATGCCATCACTCCCATATGATTCAATCACTACTAATGTCACGACCTGTCCTAGGGGCCCGTGCCGTGACTACCCCAAGCCCGCCTTCCATAGGCCAGGGGCTGGCGACCAGCACCAAAGGCGTAAATCCCAACAAAAAGGGGAAGGCATAGACTTTAGAAAGTAACCAACACCACAGAGTAAGCCAACAGAAGTAAACAATAAGTAAACTGAGTACAAGTAAGTGCGAAAAAGTAAGTGGGCCAGAATAAAAACCCAAACTGAAAGTAAAGTACAACTGGAAAGGAATTATAACAACTGAAAAAGTAAAGCAGCATCGCCGAGCTGTCCACTGGAAATCCCACCTAAAGGGTGGGTACAGATAGCCTCCTCTGCTCCTCGGGTCCTGCTGTCCGCCCCGCATGCGTCCTGTCCAGTGGTCCAACTACAGGTACCGACTCGTCATGATATCCACCTCTGGGCACCGACTCGCCGTGGGTTCCTCCTCCAGGAACCGTCCAGCTCTACAAGCCTCAATCTTGATCAGTGATGTACGTCGTCTGCAACCAACACAATGTAGTGCAGGAGAATCCCGTGCAGGGGTGAGTATACGATACTCAGTAGGGACCCCGAGACCCCCGAAAGTCTCCCTGAATCCACAAAGGATAACCCAAAAAGAAAAGATACAATCACGAAGTAACATCCAACACTACTTAGGTATATTCCCATACATATACCCAAGTTATCAATTGCAGTTCGGATCCAACACCCGAGACCAAGTTCGATCACGTCCACACAAGATAGCACAACCAATCCACACAGGATAACCCAACACAAACCACAGAGGAAAGCAAGGCAATCATATCGAAGATAATGATTGAAAGTCAAGACTCTGCTCAAACCAGGATTTAATCATGATGTCGAAACCATAGCTGCTGGGGAACTCCTCCTCTATCGAGTACAATGGGCCTGCCGCTACAACCAAGCAGTTCCCATTAACCTTGGACTGCTGTATTACTCCACCTGTCGAGTACTGTGGGCCCACTGCTACAGCCAAACGCTTCCCATCACGGGTCTACCGCTACAACCAAGCACTCCCCCTCATAGCCTCAAGAGGTACTCTTTCTGTTGAGTACCGCGGGTTTGCCGCTACAACCAAGTGCTCCTCCGCCGTGGGTCTGCCGCTACAATCAAGCGCTCCTCTGTCGTGGGTCTGCCGCTACAACCAAGCGCTCCCCCTCATAGCCTCCAGAGGTACTCCTTCTGTGGATTATCGCGGGTCTGTCGCTACAACCAAGTGCTCCTCCGTCGTGGGTTTGCTGCTACAACCAATTGCTCCCCCTCATAACCTCCAGAGGTACTCCTTCTGTTGAGTACCGCGGGTCTGCCTCTACAACCAAGCGCTCCTCCACCGTGGGTCTGCTGCTATAACCAAGCGCTCCCCCTCATAGCCTCCAGAGGTACTCCTTCTGTTGAGTACCATGGGTCTGCCGCTACAACCAAGCGCTCCTCCGCCGTGGGCCTGCCGCTACAACCAAGTGCTCCCCATGGGGAAATCGGAAACACACCGAGTCGATCAATCAGCAGTCCTCAAGTCTCAACCAACTCTAGGGTTTCATAATGATTGAAAGTACCATAGTCGTCACCACCGAACCCACGAAGGATTCCCGTAAGGTTGTCGCCGTCATCGCAGACGCAGCCAGCTCTAGGGTTTCCACACACAGCACACTCGTTCCGGGAGGGTCCACTCCACAAGCCAATAGGTCGATACATAAAATGGCACGTAGTCCAGAGTTGATGTATCCCAACATTCCGTCTCATCAAAAGGAACACAACGCGACAGACGGCGCGTCAATCGGACGCCCGATCCAAGAGTTATTGGCCTTTTCGTCTCAGGGGCCCGGTTGGTTTTTAAGCCACAACCAACCCGACCACACTCCAGCTGCATCCAAACCTTGATCGGAGTAAGCCAAAAGGTCCGTCTCACTAAGAGGAATCCAATAAAGTCGACGGCAAGTCAATCGGACGTCCGGAGCTCAAGTTATACGCATTTCCGCTCAGAGGGCCCGGTTCGTTTCGTGTTCGAACCGACCTGGACATATCCCAAGTTCTCTGAAACCTTGAGTGTAATATACCGAAACGACCTTCTCGTTCGATGGATCGCGTTGCAACTGACGATGCGTAAATCGGGGGTCCGTAGCCCAAGTTACGGGCATTTGAACGAACCTGTCCTAGAAGGGGGTTTTGGGCCCGGATCGACCTTGCCCGAGACCCCCTGTGTCGGTCCGAACTAGGTTCGGACCATTTGGGCGCGACCCAACCCGGCCTACGCGCCCCAGCCTGGGCGGCCCAGCTGCCCTGGCACTGGTGTGGCACCCGCGTGACCAAGCGGCTCGGCCGAAACGGCCGAACGGAAGGCGGGGGGGGGGGGGGGGGCTGCCCCCCGCATTGACAACCCACGCCCCCCACGTGGGGGCCACTCTTCTTCTAGCCGGGGGTTACGAACCCCCGATCTCCCCTTGAAACGACAGGCCCGGTCCGGCTGACCAGTTGCTGCCACTGCGGTCCCGCCCTCCAGCTCCCACGACCGGCGGTTCCGGCCGCCGCTCCCCGCACCACCGTGGACATAGGCCGCGGCCTTGTCCGATCGGTGCGGCGCGATGGCACCGCGGCCTCTTCGAGGTTCTCCGATGCGGCGCAACAGCACCGCGACTTTGTTCGACTTCAACGGCACAGCGCGACAGCTCCACGCTTCTTCCCCCATCCTTTATTGTTTCCACGCGGTGCAACGGCACCACGCTGCCCTTGCTCATGCCACAACAAGTTCAAACAATCAAGGGGGGAGAAGGGTCGGCCATGTTCGTGCGGTCCGACCTCCTCCCGTTATTGTGATAACAGGAGGCCCAATTTGAAAATGATGAACGAAGACGAAAGTATTCACGAACACAAAAAAATTAACCCCTACCTCACGGTGTCGTCGAACGAAGGTTCTTTTCGGAAAAAGGGACGTCGCAGACGAGGATCGTCAGCGTCGCGGTACATGGTGTCGCGAGGAAGAGGATCTTCGGAGTCGCGGTACATGGAGTCACGTCATCGATTTCCAAGAAAGATGATGACATCGCTCACTACACGCTTCCACTTCTGAGTTCGTGCGTCGGTGCGTTGACGACGAGGAGGGAGGAAGGAGGGTCGTCAGAGAAGCACCACGTTAGAAAGGGGGGCTCCGAGGAAGAAGGCTAAAGAAGGTCGGGGAAGAAGCGTCGCCGACATTCCTCATTGGAGAAAGAAGTTCTCTCAAGCTCTCCACCAAAAGGCGCAAGAACGTGCCCAAAATAATAGAATATAATCTATTATTCTTGGTGGTGGAAATTAACTAATTGGGCCCCACTTAATTAAGTTCACGATGGTTGGCACAATTAAAAATTTCAAAAGTGGAGAGGCTCTGCCAAATTAATTGCCCGAGTGGATGACATAATTAATTTGGGGAGTTTTGAGGGGGTTTAGGGGCCCGGGTGGTCCCCACCTAATTAATAAGGAGAGGGTCAAGGTGTTTCCTCCCATTAAATTGGGGGGGGGGGGGTTTGAGGAGGTTTTATTCTCCTCTATTAAAAGGGGATTTAGAGTCCAAGAAGCTCTCCCTCATTAATGGGGGAGTATTGAACGATTCATCCCCTCCCATTAAATGGGGGGGTTAAGCCCCGTGTGGACCCCATGTCATAACCTCTTGTGGGAGGTTATGCTGCTCGGGTGGTCCCCACCCTAATTATCCTCCCATGGGAGGTTAGGGTGTGGCGTTCTGACCACCAACTCCCATGTGGAGCTTTTAACCAACACTATCCACACGGCGATGGTTAAACATAGATAAAATAAGTTGTCACTTATTTTATTTTATTAATCCACGTGAAACCCAAAAACCAACTATCAAACCAGATCATCTACCATCGAGGTGAAAGTCTTCTTAAGCAAAAACCGGCGCTGCGATTCCATCAGTGCCCTCAGAATTTGATTCCGAGCACCGGTCCAAAAGTTAGGAAAACCCGCTCGTTCGTTCACTAAACGTACCCGAGCTACACTATGGAAAATTGTTCTGGGCACACCCGGCCTCGGAATCAGGTGCCGTCAGAAACCACGTTCTTGCAAAATCGCAAAGAAAATTAAGAAAAAAATTTCCCTTGGATTTTACGGGTCTTTACATTACTCCCACCTCAGATCGTTACGTCCCCGTAAAGATACATCATAAACATGGGAATCAAAAGTGGTACAGAGCACACAACTGAGCCTCACGCTCCCATGTGCTCTCCTGGAGCTTCCGGTGCTTCCAGTGAATGCACACCAGAGGAATCGACCATCCATGTAGGACCTCCTCCAGTCGATCCACGTTCCCCACTAGAACATCTGTGAAGGTCACCACGTCATTGACGTCCGACCCCCCGTGTTCGATGATGTGCGAAGGATCATGCACGTATCTCCTCAGCTAAGGTACGTGGATGATATCATGAACCCAGTTCAACTGAGGTGGAAAGGTCAAGTGGTAAACCACCTCTCCTACCCTGTCGAGGACCTAGAAGGGTCCGATGAAGCGCGAAGACAACTTGCCGCCCCGACACAAACTTCATAATCCACATCGTGGTGAGACCCATAGGAAAATGTGGTCACCATCCTCGAACTCAAGTGTTATCCATCTCCTGTCAGCACAAGACTTTAGTTGGATCTGAGTTGTCCTCATCCTCTCTTGGATGACCTGGACCTTCTCTGTCCTACAAGAGCTGCTAAGATTTCTTCCTTGTCGATAATAGAAATCCGGTCTCATCCCCTGGATGAACCACGTTCTTTTCCTAATACAGTAAATCCTGACATGGATGATACTAATCCATACCAAGGATGACGTCGTAAGGCCTCGACGCTACGACCAAGAGATCCAACCGTTACTCTCACCTTCAAGGGTTGAGTCACACTGTCGACATCAGTGTGTGGTCACTGGGTCTCCTCCAGTAGGAATCTCAAAGTGAGGGTCAAGTCAATAGTTTTTAAACCAGAACCTATTAATAACAACATAAAGAGAGGACAGGAAAGTAAATGCCACAAGAAAGGTGTCTTTTATTACTGTAGCTCAAAGTAAAAAGACACAAAGCATCCACAATCAAACATCAACAAAGCTAGAAGCAACATGAACAAAAAGTCTCCATGTCTGGAGCTAGTCCCGCTCCTGTCCGTCTGATCCTAGAGCTCCATGATCATAGGCTTCAGCTGCCTGAAGCTGAGCTCTCCCCTGTCGGTCGGGGTGGTCTCGCTGGTGGTGGTGGTGGTAGGGCAACAAAGCGTCGTCCACCACCCACCGCTAGACCGGCTCCTCTGCCTCGCTCGTCATGGTTGAACCTCTACCTCTGCCTGAGAGGTCCTTCGTTTATCTTCTGATCATCTGTATGGCGGGTCGGACAGTCACGAGCCATGTAACCAACCCCGTTGCAGGAGTAACATTGTCCGCTCATGGTAAGTCGTTCTCCACCCCGGGTGCCTCGCACAAACGATCATGTGTCATGAGGTTGACCACCTGTAGGTCTAGTCCTCTTGGACCTCTACATCATCTATCTACTGCCTACTGCAGAAGACTCTTCCGCATGTCGGCTAGTGGTGGGTCCTCCTGCTGGATACTACTCAGCAAGGAAACTCTCTACTAAGAGGGCTCGCTCCAACACCCCTGTCTACATCGGGATGATGTGAGAAACAACTGAAGCTCTGATCTCTAGCCTGAGCCCCTGATCGAAGGTTCAGGCCCTGAAGAATGGGTCACATACCATGTCCGTGGAATAGCGCGAGAGATCGGTAAACCTCACCGAGTACTGGGCTACCGTCATGCTGCCCTGCCGCAGCTGTAGTAGCTCCTAGATGCGCACCACACAGAGGGTGTCTGGGATGAACTCTGAGCAGAAGAGGCTCTCAAAGTCCATCTAAAGAAGAGATGCCTCGTCGTACACCTGGAGCATCAAGCTCCACCAGCTTCCTACTACCGCATGCAGGAGGCTCGCTGCAAGGATTTCGATGAGGTCAGCTGGTGTCCCCAATAACCTGAAAACTCACACAACCGCCTCCAGCCAATCCTCAGTTGGATGAGGGTATGTCTTCCTGTGGAACCTGGGTGGTCTCTGATGCTGAAACTCATGCAGTGAAATAAGGCGACGTGCACCCTCAGCGGCTGGGGATGGTAACATCGGTGGCTCAGCGGGTAGTGGTACCGCCGGTGCCTCTGCTGAAAAAGGGCCCTGCACCGAGGCCTCGTCGCTCGGTGGGATGTCGTCTCGCACAAAGTTCGGAACCCTAGATGGATTCCGTCGTGGGGCCATCCTGAAAAGGAACAGGTCTGACACTGTCAAAACAGTACCTGGTGAGCTGACAAAAAGTAATCACAAAGAAAACTTTTGAAACACACATGCCACCAATGTTTTCGTGTATTGAGTCGGAAATCAGAAGTCAGGGTCCTGGTGTACGGATACGTCAGCCACCGCACCAACACTGGACTCCCTGGACTGATAACCACACTCCATACCCTTAACACTATTGCTTCACATAGAAGAAAGATCAGAGTCCTGAGTTCCGCGGTAGAACCGAACTCCTCTGATACCAATTTTTCACGACCCGTCTTCGGGGCGCGTGCTGTGACTACCCCAAGCCCACCTTCCATAGGCCAGGGGCTGGCGACCAACACCAAAGGCATAAATCCCGACAAAAAGGGGAAGGCATTGCCTTTAGAAAGTAAACAGCTCCACAGAGTAAGCCATTAGAAGTAACCACTAAGTAAACTGAGTACAAGTAAGTGCGGAAAAGTAAGTGGGCCAGAATACAAACTCAAACTGAAAGTAAAGTACAACTGGAAAGGAAGTACAACAACTGAAAAACTAAAGAAGCAATGTCAAGCCGTCCACTGGAAATCCCACCTGAAGGGTGGGTAAATATAGCCTCCTCATCTCCTTGGGTCCTTCCGTCTTCCCCGCATGTGTCCCGTCTAGTGGTCCACCTATAGGTACCCACTCGTCGTGATATCCACCTCCAGGCCCCGACTCGTCATGGGTTCTTCCTCTGGGAATCGTCCAGCTCTACAAGCCTCAACCTCGATCAGTGATATCCGTCGTCTGCAACCAACACAACGTAGTGCAGGCGAAGCCCATGCAGGGGTGAGTATATGATACTCAGTAGGGACCCCGAGACCCCCGAAGGTCTCCCTGAATCAACAAAGGATAAACTACAATGAAAAGATACAATCACGATGTAACATCCAACACTACATAGGTATATGCTCAGACATTTACCCAAGTCATCAATTACAGTTTGGCTCCAACACCCGAGCCCATGTTCGTTCACGTCCACACAGGATAGCACAACCAATCCACACAGGATAACATAACCCAAACCACATAGGAAAGCAAGTCAGTCATATTGAAGATAATGATTGAAAGTCAAGACTCAGCTCAAACTACGATTTAATCATGATGTCAAAACCATAACTACTGGGGAACTCCTCCTTTATCGAGTACAGTGGGCCTCCCGCTACAACCAAGAGCTTCCCATTAACCTTGGACTGCTGTAGTACTCCACCTGTCGAGTACTGTGGGCCTGCTGCTACAACCAAGCGCTTCCCACCATGGGTCTGCCGCTACAACCAAGCGCTCCCCCTCATAGCCTCCAGAGGTACTCCTTCTGTTCAGTACCGCGAGTCTACCGCTACAACGAAGAGCTCCTCTTCCGTGGGTCTGCTGCTACAACCAAGCACTCCTCCGTCGTGGGTCCGCCGCTACAACCAAGAGCTCCCCCTTATATCCATCAGAGGTACTCCTTCTGTTGAGTACCGCGGGTCTGCCACTACAACCAAGTGCTCCTCCGCCGTGGGTCTGCCGCTACAACCAAGCGCTCCCCCTCATATCCTCCAGAGGTACTCCTTCTGTTGAGTACCGCGGGTCTGCCGCTACAACCAAGCGCTCCTCCGCCGTGGGTCTGCCGCCACAACCATGCGCTCCCCACTGGGCTATTCGAAACACACCGATTCGATCAATCAGAAATCGTCAAGACTCAGCCAGCTCTAGGGTTTCATAATGATTGAAAATACCATAGTCGTCACTACTGAATCCACAGAGGATTCTCGTACGGTTGTCACCGTCGTCGCAGACGCAGCCAACTCTAGGGTTTCCGCACACAGCACGCTCATTTCGGGAGGGTTCACTCCACGATCCAAGAGGCCGATACATCAACTAACCTGTAGTATGGAGTTGATGTATCTCAAAGTTCCATCTCATCAAAAGGATCACAACGCGATAGACGGCGTGTCAATCAGGCGCTTGGTCCGAGAGTTCTTGGTCTTTTCATCCCAGGGGTTCGGTTGGTTTTTAAGTCAAAACCAACCCTACTGCACTCCATCTATGTCCAAACCTCTAGCGGAGTAATCTAAAAGGTCCATCTCACTAAGATGAATCCAAAAAAGTCTACGACACGTCAATCGGACGTCCAGAGCTCAAGTTATATGCGTTTCCGCATTGAGGGCCTGGTTGGTTTCGTGTTCGAATCAACCCGGCCGTACCCCAAGTTCTCCAAAAACCTGAGTTTAATATACCAAAACGACCTTCTTGTTCCAAGGATCGCATCTCAATTGACAGTACATCAATCGGAGGTCCGTTGCCCATGTTACGGGCGTTTGAACGAACCTGTCCGAGAAAGGGGGTTTTGGGCCCGGACCGACCCGGCCCGAGACCCCCTGGGTCGGCCTGAACAGGGTCGACCCAACCCGGGTCCGGGTTCGGCCCATTTGGGTGCGGGCCGGCCCGGCTGGTGCGGCCCGGCTCGCCTGGCAATGGTGTGGTGCCCGCATGACCAGGCGGCTCGGCCAAAACGGCCGAGCGGAAGGGGGGGGGGGGGGTGCTGCCTCCCTGATTGACAACCCGCGGCCCCCCACGTGGGGGCCTCTCTTCTTCCAGCAGGGGTTTACGAACCCCCAGTCTCCCCCTGAAACGGCCGGCCCGGTCCGGCCGACCGATTGCTGCCGCCGCGGTCCCGCCCTCCTGCTCCGGCGGCCGGTGGTTCCGGCCGCCGCTCCCTGCACCACCGTGGGCATAGGCCACAACCTTATCCGATCGGTGCGGCGTGATAGCGCCGCACCCCTCCGCCACGTCCCCGCTCCTGCCGCGACCTCTTCGATGTTATTCGGCGTCGCGCGACGGCGCCACGACTTTGTTTGACTTCAACGGCACGGCGCGACGACGCCGCGCTTCTTCGCCCATCCTTCATTATTTCCTGACGGTGCAACGGCACCGCACTGCCCTTGCTCATGCTGCAACAAGTTCAAACAATCAAGGTGGGAGGAGGGTCGGCCGTGTTCATGCAGTCCTACCTCCTCCCGTTATTGCGATAACAGGCGGTCCAATTTGAAAACGATTAACGATGATGAAAGTATTCACGAACACAAAACAATTAACCCCTACCTCAAGGTGTCGTCGAACGGAGGTTCGTCGCAGAAAAAGGGACATCGCGGAATAGGATCATCGGCGTCACGGTACACGACGTCGTGAGGAAGAGGATCTTCGGTGTCGCGGTACACGAAATCGCGTCGTCGATCTCCGAGGAAGATGATGACGTCGCTCACCGCACGCTTCCACTTCCGAGTTCGTGCGTCAGTGCGTTGACGACGAGGAGGGAGGAAGGAGGGTCATCGGAGAAGCACCACGTCAGAAAGGGGGGGCTCCGTGTAAAAAGGCCGAAGAAGGTCGGGGAAGAAGCGTCACCGACGTTCTTCAATTTCATCACTAGAGAAAGAAGTTCTCTCAAGCTCTCCACCAAAAGGCGCAAGAACATGCCCAAAATAATAGAATATTATCTATTATTCTTGGTGGCGGAAATTAATTAAGTGGGCCCCACTTAATTAAGTTCAAGATGGTTGGCACAATTCAAAATTTCAAAATTGGAGAGGCTCCACCAAATTAATTGCCCGAGTGGATGACATAATTAATTTGGGGAGTTTCGAGGGGTTTAGGGGCCCGGGTGGTCCCCACCTAATTAACAAGGAGAGGGTCAAGGAGTTTCATACCATTAAATGGGGGAGGGGGGTTGAGGAGGTTTTATTCTCCTCCATTAAGAGGGGAGTTAGAGTCCAAGAAGCTCTCCCTCACTAATGGGGGAGTATTGAGAGATTCCTCCCCTCCCATTAAATGGGGGGGGGGGGGGGGGGTTAAGCCCCGTGTGGACCCCATGTCATAACCTCTCGTGGGAGGTTATGCTGCTCGGGTGGTACCCACCCTAATTATCCTCCCATGGGAGGTTGGGGTGTGGTGGTCCCACCACCAACTCTCATGTGGAAATTTTAACCAACACTATCCACATGGTGTGGGTTCAACAAAGATAAAATAAGTTTTCACTTATTTTATTTTATTAATCCACGTGAAACCCAGAAACCAACTCTCAAACCCGATCATCTAGCGTCGAGGTGAAAGTCCTCTTAAGCGAAAACTGGCGCTGCGAATCCATCGGTGCCCTCAGAATTCGATTTTGAGCACTGGTCCAAAAGTTAGGAAAACCCGCTCGTTCGTTCACTGAACGTACCCGAGCTAAACTTGGGAAAATGATTTCGGGCACACCGGGCCTCAGAATTAGGTGCTGTCAGAAACTGCGTTCTTGTAAAATCTCAAAGAAAATTAAGAAAAAAATTTCCCTTGAATTTTACGAGTCTTTACAAATGATCCCTAAATCAATAAACCAATCTAACATTCTATATAAAACATCCACCACAATAATTCACAATTTTCAATCTAACCTCCTAATTTGAAAATTTCTAGATTTACTATTATTTTATCCATGATTCATTAATTAATCCAAGAAATTATATATTCAACAAAATACCATTATTATATTTAATCCATGATAATTACACATGTCACTCCATGTATTAATATTTTACTTACAACCCATTATTTATTTAATTCCATCCCATTCCCTCTATCAGATCCATTACCAACCATACATTTCACACCTCTAGTAAAGTATAAGAAATCCCAAATTAAAAAATAATAAAATAATCAATACATCAACCAAAATTACATCTCTATTACACATTACCATCCCACAACCATTTCCACATCAACTAGCTTATCACCCTATGCCAACAATGTCATGTACTATAAAAACCAGTGCCCAAACATTCCAAACATACATCAAAACCAACCATAATTATGAATAACCTAGCCCCCAAAAATAATGATATAAATATAAGTCAAGATATTATAAATCAAACCCAATCAGGTAACAAAACACATAAATGGATTTATTTTGACAAGATTTCACATTTATTTTACCTTTATTTCAGAAACAAACATGACTATATTACCAATTTCACACAACTTATTTATTATACTATTTAAATTATTATCCTTTTATGGATGGTGATTTTGTTAACTAAATTTCAACACAAAATAATCATATATCATAGTATTAATCACAATCTCTTATAGTTAGTAATCAGAAAATCAAGTAATAACATGAATCATTTAAAAAATATGGTAATCACTGCATAAAATTTTATTTAAGTTTCGTTCATTATATTTATTAAGAGAAATCTTAACATCCACCCAAACAAAACAATTCCTGATAATTACATATTATATAAAAAGTAAAGGATTTTTATAAAATCCCATAAGTTAAATTATTCTTTTACCACCGCTTCACATGCGAAAGGTGAGAAGGAGATGATAAAACGATCAAAATCACATAAGAGGATTCTAAACATCCTATAATTATAATATCTTTCATCCAAACCTTGACACAATAACCCAAAATCTTTCCAAAACACCACTAAATAATTTTAATTTAATAAGAAAAGGAAAACTAAGAATAATAGAGAAAAATATCACCTTAGATCACTAATCATAAATCTCCCAAATATGAGGACCAACACTAAGAAAAACAACACTAAATTATCTCACAAAATCACACTCTTATCACATATAGATCGAGATAAACAATGGAAAGAGTACAAGATCATAGAGGTACTCATATTTTATACAATATCTAGAAAACACTATATTTCAACATGAAAACCCATAGTAACACTACAATGGTATAATTTCACAGACCCCTAGAATAATACTGTAAATATCTCAATATATTTACCTCTAAAAATAAAGTCAATATTGAAAATTCAATATGACTAAATAAGGGTTTGTAAAGGTCTAGGTTACCATTAAATGACATCATTCAAAACATATAAATAGAAAATAAGCCCCAAGGACCTCACGCCATGATAGGGATGGGCGTTTCATGACCAACCGAATGATAGAAACTCTAAATTCAATAACTATATATCTATTCCCTGGAACATAATTCACATAAAAATACAATAACAATAGGTTTACCCATATACTATAAATATCCCATTAGTAATGACTCTTAGGGTTACCTGGAAACCAACCTATCTGATATGAAATTTTAGCTCTAATAGTACCTATCTTACTCAAAACTATTCCCGATACCTCCAATACGCAAATAATATAATGTTATATTTTAGGAACATATGATAATTTACATCATATCCCTCTAAAATTATTATCATCATTGAAAATCAAAATAAAAACCTAAAGGAATCCAATGGCCCCCATCTTATACAATCCCTTGGGGGATACCTTTCAAATGAAAAACAATATCACTAAAGAAGGAAAAAAACATAAGGGATCACTAAAAAAATTATCACAAAGTAAATTAGTTTAATCCACTAAATATCAACATAAACCTTTTATAATATTAAAAAAATAAATATCAAAATTGCTTGGGATACTGATCATGCATTTGCGACTCATATTCCTTGGTACATCCCATTAACCCATCAATAATATATAATACCCAAACCAAATGGATAAATCACTTTTATAATTACTTATCCTAATGATATTAGATCTCATACTCAGGAGATATTTTCCTACTATCTGTATAAAATTTTGATTGTCATACACCACTTTAATTCATTAAAAAACAATCTTCTCATTTTCAATTATTCTCTACACAACATTTAATCCAAGGATTATTTACTCTCTAACCTCATTCCAATAAAATAAATGTCTATAAGGGAACCCATAAATTACCTTTAACAGATCAAAGATGATGGATTATTGATAACATTTTTCACATGAAAAATCATCCAATGATAAGTTCTTGACCCATGATCCACCAAAACCCACAATATAATCCCAAAATATATCCTATAGTATCTATATAGTTCACTCAATATTCACATCCATCTGAGGATGGAATGTAATGTTAAATTGTATTTGATATCCAAAAAAACATTATATTTATCTATAGAATATTGAGGTAAAATGATATTCCCAATCATAAATGGTGTTATTTGGAACTTCATGTAGTCAAATAATCTCACAAACATATCACCTTTATAGAAACTCCATGACACTCGACTCTCTAATTACTAACAAGTGAGTTTACTTCATCAACTAGTCCATGATCACCCATATATAATCACATAAACCCAAGGTTTGTGGTATAATGATGATGAAATCCATCATGATTTACTACGAATTCCACCTAGGGACATCTAGTGGTTTCAAAAACCCTATAAGAACACAATTTTATCCCTTCTTCTATTAGTAATGTAAAAAACATTCCATGAACTTCACTACATGATGATTTTTTTGTGCCACAAAAAATCTATCCATAAGACACAGTACATCTTGGATGCGCCTAGATACACTACTAAGGGTGAGATGTTAAACTTATTGATAACCTATTTACGCATTATATATGAGATACAAAACATCCATTGAAACCAAATATGACATGTTTCATGTTATTACTACCCATTTTAATAATTAACATGAAAAAGATAGTCCTATTGTAACATCCTGAGATTTCACTATATATATTTTTCCTGTAAATAATACTGAGTTTAGTATCATTCTTCACACACACTTGAAAGAAGATTACGATACATTAGTAAATTAAATTAATCATATTTAAAAGACCATTATTATAATATATATATATATAAGCTATGAAATATTAAAAATCATTAAATAATTTTTCTTATGAAATTATATTAGAAACACAAATGTTTAAGGTCATTTTTAATCAAAAGTAGTTTACATTTTATATTTTGTTTTTTCTGTTAAAATTGAAATATTTAATTTTTATAAATATAATTAGATAAATTTAACTTTATTTTTTATTTTTTAATATAATATTTTTTTCTTATTATGTTTTTTGAACATTTTTTGAAAATATCGTTTTTAATAAAAAATGCAATTTTTTTGAAAAAGAAAAATATTAGGAATTTATCAATATATCAGAATGAACTAGAAGGTCATACAACCATTAAAGTGATGAAATATTAAACCAAGGAAAAAAATATTCTTTTTCAAAATATTATTCTATCTTAAAAACCGATGGACAATGTTTTTAGAAATAATGTAAAAGGTTACTTTAATAAAGAAAATCATTTTATGTTTTTACTTTTAATTAATTTTTTTGTTAAAATTATATTATGTCTTGATTTTAATGCCATATAACCATAATTTTATTTTTAATAAATTTATTAAATGCATAAAAATTATTCAAATAAATAATTTCAACCCACATAATTTTCATGCTTAGAAACATATATTTATCTTATAAACCACTTTTAAGCATTAAGACCATTTATTTTAAACTTATCTTTTCTTAATCATATTAATTTAAATTTATAAAATTAATGTCATATCTAGGATTTTTATAATAAAATTAAGTGGAAATATAAATATTAAGAAAATAACATTTTATATAATTAAAATGGGTGAATATATAAGTTACCTTGGAAAAAGTACACTAGGTTTAAGTGAAAAGTAAAAGTAAAAACCCATAAATAAATCAAATATGTCCCCAAAATGAGTTTATGGGTGGATATTAAACTTTTAAATTTTACATGATCTACATTTTGGAAATATTGGGGTCATTTAGCATGAAATAGTGTAAAAGAATAATTTAATAAGTGAAGGTAATTCCAAAACTACCCTCCCCTTCACTTATAATCGGGACCAATTACACCCATTCTTTACACACCCATTAATTTAAAGTACTTGGTTAAAATATTACATTTTTTAATAATATAACCCTATCATAGTAAACTAATACCTTTTCCTTATTTATTTAGCTTAAGTAATTATTTTCCAAGAATAATTCTAAGGAAAATCAAAGTTTTTAATGTGAGTATTACTATCATATCAGTATTTCATTTTAATTTTATCCTTCATAATTATATATGGAATTTTAAATATAATTAATTAATTATAATATATATAAATATAAATATAAATATTATTTTATTAATTCAACATCAATTATTCATTCATTCTATAGTGTTTGCAATGAAAAATAAACGCAACAATCATGCGTACATGCAGACAACAACTTTCTTAACATGATGTCATTAATTTTTTTCATCATAAAATATTTTGGGGTATAAAGTCTGAGTTTTATGAATAATTATTTTTGTATATCACTTAATAAATTATTAAATTATTAAATTTTACACTTAACTCCATTCCATCCACCCTTTTATAGCATGGGATTGTTAATCATGTGTATGTGTGGACTTCCACCTCTATGAACGACATGTATCATTTACCTTAACCACCTAACATGTATTGAACTAAAAGTGTAATAAATGAAATAATATTATTTTTATGACATTATTATAATTCTTAAATGATATATTTTCACATACCTTAAATCCTTCGGTTTATTGAGAAATGAGTTCATTAATCGCGCTTTTGTGGGGACTACCACCTCCATGAATGATGAATTTTATTTTTCAACACCACCAATGATTAATGGATATAATAATAGATTTTATGGAGATTATATATATATATATATTCTTTATAAAAGTCTTTTAATGTTATATTAACACTATGTAATAAAACTTTTGTAATCATTCGATAATTACGATACACTTTTGTTTTGGTCGATTTACATCATACTTGAGTGATGTTTTAATGTTTATATAGTGAATGATTAAGGAATGTAGTATAATTTTAATGAAATATAAAAATAATTTATTAATTATGTTTTAAATTTAATTTACTTATAATATTAAAATCTAAACATGTTAACAATATATCATCTATGTTCATTAAAAACTACCAAAACATGTTTGTATCCAGCTTCATCTTCAAGAGTCATAATTAAAACTATAATGGGATGAAAGTGGAATATTATAAATAATAATGGGATATATATTATAGTCCATATGTAATCCTATAATTATTAAATTCGTATCAAAGATCATAGATCAACATTAACATTAAAAATCATTTGCAGGATAATTAAAATGGTAAACACTAGATGTTAAAATTAAGCTATAAAGAATCATAAGTTCATAGTAAGTATTTATAAATAATGTATATAGAAATAATATATAGATTAATATATTTTTGAAATATATTAATAAGATATATATGGTAGTTTTAGAAGAATTTTAGAGCATGGTCAACTATGTGGGGAAATAAGGTTAAATTTTTTTTTCTTGAATTCCATTCATTGAAGAACATTTTACTTTATACACAAATTTCATTTTATATGGTGTATATGTTTCCCAATTGTTATTTAATAATGAGATATCTTATATTCATTGTATTTTAGGTTCATTTCCAATCTATTTATCCATAAATTATTTCTATTAATATGTTACTCAAGTCACAAATTTTTTCTCGTCTCAAGTTCTATTTCCAAATGTTGTTAATTCTCTTCTTGAATTTGATATTATAAATTTCCTTTATCATAAAAGTTTCTATTAATAATGTTTGATTTAATTTATATTTTATGAAATTAACCCCTTTCATTAAAATTTCCCTCTTAGGTGGTATCATACCCTCTTTCAAAATGCATCACTCAAAAAGAATGTTTACCAACCCAGACACACACATATTTTTCTTCAAAATATATGATTTACATGTTGAATTTGTTTTTTATAAATTTATGGTGACATAAATACTTATCTTCAAATATAATAAATTAAAATTTTTATAATAATTTTTATGATGTTGTTTTCAATAAATGGTTTTAGTGTACTATAAACATTTTCCACAAGAATAGTTTTCAAAAATATTTTCTTCAAAAGTATTATTTTAAAATGTTCCAAAATTCATTCTTTACTAAAAATGGACTTTTCAAAAACCTCGAATTTAATAATTTTTTGAAAAGGAAATATTTTAAATGTTTCCATATGGGTAACTTTTAACTAAAAGGAATCTATTTTACATGTTTCCATATGAACGTATATTTCCACCACCTTTGTTATTTTCTAAAAGACATCCTCCATTTTCTTTAATGTTTTAAATAAAGGAAATTGTAACTATTGTGGTTTAATAAAATATTACTCTTTAACTATTTTAAAAATAAAATATAATTTATGGGTTTCACATAAATATTCCCAATTATTTTAAGAGTGTTCTTCATTTATTTCATATTCTTGATCACATGAATTACTCTAATGATACCATCCATCTTATTTATCTCGAAGGATTATGAAAATCTCTTTTTTAACTATGGGATGATCCATCACTAATTTTATATTTCAGAATCATACACTTTTATAGGAATGATTTTCTTCTAATTACTTTGCTATATTAATGACCTATGTTTTGTTACTCTGATTAGAGGGTTTTAACCAAGATACCCAATACATCAGTTAATTGGTTGAACTATTTTCTAAAAATTATATAATTTTTCAATATGTATTAAATACCATATCATACATATTGAGTGGTATTTAACTATAACTATTCTTAAAGACATATTATTCCCATTTATTTTCCCTAGGTTCATCATGTTAGGTTTATTGATGAATTTATGGATGATTCTTCATGGGAACCATAAAGTGATAATTTCGAAAACATTTTATTCCCTTGTGTTTTTAATGATATGTTGACTGAAACCATGTAGAGCACATATGTATGATTTTCATTATGTGATGGGAGTCTTCAAATTTATATATCCCTAAAATTCATTGGATAATAATTGAATCTAATGAGTTATTAGTGTGCCTGGGCAGTGAGGCTAGCTAACAATGGTGCATGGGTAGTTATCCTAGCCAAATATGTTAAGTTAATTAGGAATGGATACTTGAATTATGATTATGATTTAATTTTACATTGTTTACACATTCTGATGGAGCCACACTCTTATAACAAGAACATTCTTATTCTACGTTCTTATACTATCATTTACAGTGTCTTCATTCCACAATTTTTATGATATCATGATATGTATCCTAACATAAATAATTTGTCTCAATATTATGATTTACATGAACGACCCCAAAACACCATGAGAGGGAAGGGGGGAAATAGGGTGTCACATTTTTATTTTAAAGTGATTACTTTTTTTCCCACATTCGTAAGAAGTTGTTAAATCCATCTGTTGGTAATGTGAAATAATTTAAACATTCACACATAGAAGGACCAATATTTTTACTTGGTTCAACACTAAGGGATTGTCTATGGATAATAAACTGGCTTTTTTTAGGTAACAAAAATGTACACTAATCTTCACTAGTTCTGTATTACAAATGTTTAGCATAGTCACTCTGTGTCAGGCGCACTACCTATACATGCTTTTAGGGATAACGCACTACGTCCATCAGATCACTTCCATTAACCCCCCCTTTCTCTCTGTGTTGATAAGAACCTAAACTCATTTATCTACTTAAACGTCACTTCAATGGGTTGAAATTAAATCATACATCATCAATGATAGATAAATTCTCTACTAAAGTATTTTTTCCCCTATAGATGTAATCTAATTTTCTATGAACTATTTGTTCGTGATATTGTCCTCCATGAACTGGACTTATTCCTCTACATACCGTACTACACCATGTACTAAGAGTGGTTCCTAGACCACCTTCATGTACAACCTCTACATACTTCCTCAACATATTTCTTTTCCACACCACTTCTTCTCCATGGACCAACTCATCTTCCACTAATTACCTTCCACAAACTGTCTTCCGTGAACCACCCTATGTGTACCATTTTCTTTTGCAGGATTTAGTGCCCTACAAAAAACCCTTCCATGGACTGTCTCTATGGACCACTTCTCCTTTCTTGGAATCCTCCTTATGAACCTCTTCTCCATCATGAGGTTTGATGCCCACAAACCACATATGGTCTTCATCGAATTCCACCAGAATTTCTAATAAAAAATTATCTATTCAAGGAATGCATTTTTTCTTCTTATATAGGCAAATATATTCACAAAATCCCCTAATCTAAGATATACCAAAACTTTGATACAAATCCACCTTTACCGTGTACTATGAATCTCCCGTGAACTACTTTTACCTTTGTGGTCTACATACCTCATTTTCCTTCATAGATGCCACAATCATTGTCTTGTTTTTGGGAATGGAACGCAATCCCACGAACCATTTATCTTCCATGAACTGAAGGCCTTCCCGTAAACCACCTTCACTCTACAAACCATTACTCCTATGAAGTCTTCATACCATTTTACTATACGTGGAAATCCCATTCCACAGAAATCCCTTAGCAGTCAGTGAACTCTGTTTTGTGGTCCGTGAACCATGTTTTGAGGACTGATTTACATAAAACCTTCCTTTTACAAAATGATAAACTACCAATTTTTAGGCTAAAAAATTTGGAAAAACACTGGAAACTGCACCACCTTAAACACATGATTTGACCTATACTATAATAATCCTTGAATTTAATGCTCCTTGAACGAACCATTGTGGATTGACAAAAATCACAAACCAAGTCCATGTCCAGAGAAGAACACCCTTATTTCCAAAAATCTAACCCTTTGGGTTTGTTGGAAATCCGTAGATAAATTCAATGAAGCACCAGCCAAAACCTGATAAACAAGAAACAACTCAGCCAACTCTATAATTCTACGTGAGAAATACTTAGTGTAGAAAACAAGAGAGGAAACATGAATTAAGTTATCTTGATACCAAAAATCGAATTGTTTTCTCCATTCTCATTGACTCCAAACTTTTTTCCCCTTTCTTAACTCATCATTATGCCCTATTATAACAGTTTTTAACTCTTCTATTCTCCATCATCCTACCTCCAAATTTTTTTCTTCATATTTAATCCTATGAACTATAAAACATTGAATTTATCCATTATCCCCCATTGGAAATAAACCCAAAGAGTCACATTTTGACTTGTAGAGCTCAATGAACACTTCCCCTGGATCATATCTCACACATAAACCAACAAAACATTAGAAAACATATTAAAACAGTTATCAAAACTGGGGGGAGGGGAAAACTAGAACCTCCTCAGGCACTGGGAGGCGGTTGAACGGAAAGGTTCAACGAATGTTTATCAAACACATGGGATGAAAATGGATTAGTATATATTTCATCTACTTGATCATCAGTTATAACATTATCCATTTTAATCATTCCATGTTCCACATTTTCCTTGATGAAGTGATATCTAATTTCAATTTGTTTCATATGATAATAATGAACAAGATTCTTCGTAATATAAATTGGACTATTTTCATCATAGTGAATCACTATTGAATATTTCACTTAATCACCAATATTAGTCAGTTGTTTCTTTATCCAAAGTAGTTAAGTGCAAGCCTTTGTAACATTGATATACTCAGCTTCAGTAGTACCGAGAGATGTTCATTCCTATTTCTTACTCAACTAGGCTATAAATTTATTTCTAATGAATAATTCTCTTTCACTTGTGGATTTTATATCCACCACATCTCTAGCCTAGTCAGCATCAGAAAAAACTGACAGTTCATTATCTTTTCCTTCATTAATGTATAATCTATACTTGTGAGTACCTTGAATGTACCTCATGATTCATTTAACTACTACCATATGTTATTACTTTATAGTTCTGTAAAAGTGGGCCACTAAGAATGTTTCCAAGACAATATCTAGAAGTGTTGTAGTTAAGTAAAATAGAATTCCTATTATTCACTTGTATATTACGAGATCTACATAAGTCTCGTCCTCATGATTTTCATGTTTAGTTCCAACCATAATCAGAGTCGACATTGGTTTTGATTCATGTTTATTGAATTCTTCACAAACTCTCTTGCATAATTTTCTTGATAAATAAAAGTGTAGTATTTCCTATAAATCACTTGAAGCCCAAAGATGTATGTCTACTCAACAATCATAGAAATTTAAAAATTTTATTTCAAGTGATTGTGAAATTCATCAACTGATCCCTACCTACTTCCACCAAATATAATATCATCTACACACACTAGAAGCATGGAATAATCTTTATGATAATTATTCAAATAGAGATTATGATAAAATCCCCCTCTTTTAAATTCAGGCTTCTATAGATGAGAATCTAGCTGAGAGTACTATGCATGTGGTGCATGTTTCAGACTATATAGAGCCTTCTTTAATCTGTAAATCTCCATTTCATCATTACCAAGAAGAAAACCAACTGGGTTTTAAATATAAACTTATTATTTAAGAAAACCATTTAAGAAAGCTGTCTTGACATCCATTTGATACACTTTGTATCCACTTTGAATTTCCATGGTCAGAAAGAGTGTGATTGACTATAGTCTAGCCACCAAAGAAAATGTTTCTTCAGCAAAAATTCTTTCAATATATTAATAGAATTTATACACCTACCATGCCTTATTTATGATCACATTTCCATTCTCGTCAATTTTTTATATAAATCCACTTCGTAAAAATCACATTTTGGTTTTTTGGTCTCTTAAATTGATCCCATGTTTGGTTATTATCGATCTGATCCAACTCTTCATTCATGGATTTAACCCATAATTCATCCTTTGACGCTTCTTCAAATGGGGATGTTTCCACAGCTGATAAGAATGTAAACTATGAATTATTCATCATTCTTCTTATCTGTGTGGGTGCTTTCCAATCTCCAAAAATATTGGATTGGTCAATTTATACTATTTTAGTTCCCTTGTTAGTTTCATGAGATTTTTCTTAATCTATGGGTTCTTCTTTAGATTATTATTTTGAGTCAACATCATGCCGTGATTCATGAGTATTTTTTACTCTTAATCTGCATCAATATTTGGATATGTTCCATTTACACATTGTTCCTCATCCTATATCACATCAGTATATGAATTCCTTGAGTAATTTGTGGTTTTATCTTCATTTATCTTCACATCTATGCTTCCAAAAACTTTTCTAAGACATTTATTGAAGCATTTTTTGGGTTTTCTATTCATTTAATATCTAAGGAATATTACTTCATCCATAGAATCACCATACTTACATTGATTTTCTTCCTTGTTCTTGCTAAAACATTTACGTTTTAAAACAAGAAAATACTTCAAAGAGGGATTCCAACCATGGAACAACTCATATGGTGTCTTTGTTTCACCCATATAAATCCCTGTTCAATTTTGAATATACATTATGGCTTTAACAACCTCTTTCTGTTAATGTTGAGGGATATGAATCTCAATCATCATATTTCTAGAAATATTATTCACCTATCGATTCCTACACTCAATAACTCCATTTTCAATGGGGTTCTCACATCATCCCCCTCATGTTGTATTCCATGCTTCTCCAGGTAAATTTAAAACTCAATGGATATGTATTCCCCTCTATTTTCATACTGTAAAACATCGATTGTCTCACAAGTATCATTCAAAAAAATTCAGTGATAAGTTTTCATAAAATCAAGAAATTTTCTTTTCCTATGCATAACCATCACAAAATCCATTATACTATAATAATGAATGAAAAGTATGAAGCACCATTCTCCAAAAGTTCTAGAAACATTTATCGGACCACATATGTATGAATGAACGAGATCAAGAATATTCAATTCTTTTTTCATCTTTGTCCTATATAAACTACATACCAACTTCCATCAAATGCAAGTATCACTAGTATTTTCCCGTTCACAATTTATATTGGGTATATACCTGACTATATTCATCTTAGATATCTTTTCAATGTATTTTTGATTGTTGTGACCCATCTTCTGATTCCAAAAGTTTTCGTCTTCTTCAACATTCATGTAGAAAATGTTATATTCACTATCAACATGATATAGCTTGCTATCTATTCTATAACTTTTCATTAGATAATTCCTTATTATTCATTTTATGGTGCACCCATTTTGATTAAATTTCACTATAAGTCCTGATTCATAGAGTTTAATCACACTCAAAATATTTTAACACAACCCATCCATATAAAAAACTTTAGTCTTCTTTGTCTCACCATTGGTTGGTTCATTACATTCCCAACCTCTGATCTTTAAAGATCCATCATTACTAAATATCACTATTACATCGACCTTTTTCATGAATTTCATTAGTAGTTCTGCATTTCCTATCATATGAGATGAGCATCCACTATCAAGAATCAAAGTGTTGTTGTTCTAGGTAGCTTTGAGAGCTACTTCTACATCGTTGTATTGTTCAATTATCTTCTTTTCATTCCATGAATTATTAATTTGAGTGAAAGACAAAGATGGGTTTTCAAATATTTTTTATTTGATCATAGGATAATCATACTCACACATTTATTCTAGATGAGGGAACTCGTTTGTAAGAAAAACACCATCTGGTTGTCAACTATTAACTTCTCTCTGAGTTCTGTACGAATTGTTCCTACCATTCATCTACCTACAATCAACAGCTTTATAGAAAAGGTAAGAACATTGAAAACAATATCCATAGAAACTATTGATTTTATAATAATTATGATGTGAATTTTTTATCATTTATTGACTTCCAGGATCTTAAACATTCGAATAGATCCTTGGCTCTTCACAGTATGACATAATATGACCCAGATAGACACAAAATTGAAATTTCATAAGTGGAAATGTCTTTTCACTTATATTCCTCCTCATAAAATCTCCATTACATGAATAGTTTGACTCTCCATCATATTAATAAGCTCAAAGAGAGTTTTCAATACTCCTTTCAACCTCATATGAGACTTTATTTTTTTGGAATTCAGGTGTCTTTGTGATATGGCTGACTTTTAGATTGCCTTTATTTTAGTGCATTTTACTTCCAAAATTCGATCTTTTTTGCATCACAACCAATTCTTATGTTCCCCATGCATGAGGGGATTTGATCATTTATTGTTTTTTCAACTCTATCAGAACCACACATAGCTCTCTCTATCAACATATCATCTCAGAATCTTCTAAAATTGATTTTTCTTTGTTTTTTTGTACTTGATTCACTTTCAATTTTACTACTAAGATTAAAAACTAATTCTTAATATCCCTAAAATTTTTTGGACTTCTCATCCAATCTTGATGTAATGTCATTAATGAAATTTTACTATTCATCAATTCCGAGCTTTAGTTCAACTATATCTTCTGATCTTCCAAAAGTTGTTGAATGTTTCTTTACTATATCCTCAAGTTGAACAATTTCAGATTTCAGTATATCAACATATTCTAATGAATCTTCCTCAATTTCTATATACTTTTTTGATATATTTCATTGATTCATAAGCTTACCAAAAGCATCCTTAAGTTGAAACTGAGATCCACATCAGTGGTCAATTTATTATCTCTAACTTTATCTCTTGATGGTTCTAACTTTTCAACGATAGACATCATTAATGCATGAATTCTGAAGTTAAATTATGGTTCTTCTTCCTCAAATAATTCACTATAATAATCTCCTCATTCATAGAAAGAACTCTTTCTCAATAATTTCTTATTATACATAAAGTATCACTTTTTTAAAAACCTTTTCTAAGGTTTCTTTATGTCTCCAGTTTTGCTTTATTCATCATTGAAATTTCTTGTTCACCGAGATAAAATGTTCTGAACTCTTCCAAAATGAAAAAAATCCATAGTTAACTGTCCTTCAAATTTCCCTTTTCCCTTCTTGAAGTTCTTGGAAGAGAGAAATAAGTTCTTTTTTCTTATCATCTTCACTACTAATATATACGTAAATTTCATGTTTTTTCATGGATTTGAAAGACATTTCCATTACTACTCAAGTATTTTCATATTATGGCATGAATAAAATCTTAAATTCCACCTACCTGCTCAACATATCATACAGAGAATGTTTGGAAAGTACCCTTTCCTAAAGGGCTGACCCCTTTTCATTGTAAAGAGGTAGAGTTTTTATAAATACTTACATTACAATATCAATGTCTCTGATTTCTTCACAAAGTCCACATATTTCTCAAACAACTTCATTAATTTGATTGAAATAGGTATCCACATTTTCTTTGGGATGCATCTTTAGATCATCAAACCTATTGTGAAAAACGTTAGTTTCAAATCCTTCACTTTTTTGTCACCTTCATAAATATTATCTAGTTTTTTCCACATAAAATTTTCTGATTTAAAACTCATAAGAATTAGATATATATGATCATAAATAGTTGAAATGATGGAATTATATGATTTGGAATATGCATCAAGAATTTTCCTTCATGTATCTGTCATAGAAAACCTAGTTGGATCAGTGACTTATATTCCTTATGAAGTAGAACAAAATACATCCATTCCAAGAGATCCTAGATGAGATATCATCATATTCTTCGAGATCATAAATTTATTCCTTTAAAGAGGGAGAATCCCCTAAAATACACCATATTATACATGGTAGAAATGAATGGAATATTTAACACCAGAAACCTTTGAATTATGATACCACTTGAAGGACCCCAGAACACCCTGAGATGGGATCGGTGAATCAGGGTGTCAAATTTTATTTTAAAGTGGATGATCTTTTTTCTACATCAGTAGGAACTTGTTAAATATTTATATTCGTAATGTGTAGTAATCTAAACATTCACACACAGATGGACCACACAACAATTTTAATTGGTTCACCACTAAGGGATAATACACGGAGTATATGACAAAAGGTTTTTAGTAAAAAAAAGACTGTTAATCTTCAGTAGTTGTGGATTACAAAAGTTTAGCACAATCACTATGAGTTAGGCACACTGCCTTTATAAGGTTTTAGGGATAACACACTACGTCCCTCATATCACTTCTGTTAACTCTCCCTTTATAACATTGTTGAGAAGAATCTGAACTGAGTTTATTGACATGAAGGTCTCTTCAATGGGGTGGAATTAAATAATGTATCCTCAAGTATAGACATATGATCCTTTGAAGTCTTATTTTCCCCTATAGATGTAATCTACTTTTCTAAAAAATATTTGTTCATGAACGTTTCCTCCAAGAACATGACTTATTTCTCTATGTACCACACTACACCATGTACTACAAGTGATTCATGAACTACCTCAGTGTACAGCCTCCGGGTACTACCTTCATTTACTGCCTCCATGTACTGCCTCTGCTTAATACATCTACATACTTTCTCCATGTAACGATTCTTATCCACTGACCAACTCCTTTTCCTCAAACTGTCTTCCTCAAACCATCTTCCATAAACCACCATACATGAACTATTTTCCTTTGCAGGCTTTAGTTCCGTGCAAAAACCCCTTCTGTGGACTGTCTTCACAGAAAACTTTTCTTTTCATGGAATACTCCTCAAAAAACTTTTCTCAATTACGAGGTTTTATTCCCACAAACCACTTCTAGACTTCACTGAATTTCTCCCGAATTTGTAATAAAAAGTCCTCTCTTTAATGAAGGGATTAGTGCTCCTTATATAGGCAAAAAGATCTGCAAAATCCTCCAATATGATAATTACCAAACCTTTCACACTACACCACCTTTACCACGTACCAGTCATCTCTTGTGAAACATTTTTCCTTATGAGGTCCACGTACCACCTTTTCCTTCATGGATTCCAAAATTTCCAAATTGTTTTCGTGAACACCACACCATCCTACAAACTTCTTGCCTTCTACAAACCACAGACCTTCCCATGAACCTCATTCAATCCATGAACTGTTCCTCCTATATGACCCTCATACCATTTCCTCTACATGGAAATTCCATTCTATGTACATCCCTTAGTAGTTATAAAACTATTTTTCGTGGTCTATGAACCCTGCTTTTCAAAATTATTTTTTATAAAACATTCCTTTTCCAAAAATACAACCTTTTGATTTGAGGCCCAAAGATTTAGAAACCACTAGGAAACTGTGACACCTTAAATACCCGCATTAACCTATACTATAATAATTATTTTCTTGAAAACTCCTTGATCAAATCAATGTGGATTTATAATATTCAAAAAAAACTCCATTTAAAAAAATAACACCCTTGGTTCGAACATTACATTGACTAAGAATTTATTTTTTATTATTTTCACACACTTTTAGAGAGAATGAAAGAAACATCAAAGAAAAACAACAAAACCTAATAGACAAATACAAAAATCACGATTATTATTTACTTTGATTATACATTTATTGAACATTTGAGATCACCCCTTATTGTCTTTACATTTCTCCTAGTAATAAAATAAAGTATTATGTATTAAAAGTCTTGAAGACTATCTTTTATGGAGAATATAAAAGAGATGTTGAAGACTCATTATGGATTTATTAGCTTCTAATATAGTCTGAAAATTCACATTTTATGAGAAGACTTGAGATTTAGTAGTTTATGATTGCTCCCAAATTCCTAAAACTCTAAAATAAATGTTTCTTGGATTGTAAATATGATTAAAACATTATAATCATATATGAGTATCATATCCAGCATTGTATGTTATTTTTTTATCAATATTGGTTCTAGGAGAAAGGGTTATGGGGAACAACACTTGTATCACATATACCTTTGAGTCTCCCAATTGATACCCTCCACCCATCACAATAAGGATGAATAAATTGAAAAATGATATAGTCAACCTATACCACCAACCTCCTACAAATTGATATGAATAACTAAAATATAATTCACCACATTCCTTGTATCATTGTATTAATATAAAAAATCTCTTCATAAATACCCACTCAATATATCAACCATAACGTTTCTTTTGCAATGGATATAGGAGATATCAATGTCATAGTCCTAGAAAAACTCAATCCACCTCTATTTCTTCATATTATAATACCACTAAGTGAAAACTGACACCAATTTATTGTGACCCATGAAGATTACAAAGTACCCTCTAATGAGGAAATATAAGCACATATTTGTAGAAATAACCACCACCGCTAACTTGAGGTCATGGGTTTCAAAGTTACACTCATGAATACATAACTTCCTAGATATATAAGAGATAAATGATATTTATTGTATCAAGATATAATCCAAAACAAGAAGAGATGTTTCATCAAAAACATTAAGCATAAATCCCCCTCATGAATCTAATGAATGAGAGAAATACTCAATATCTCCTTTAGGTATTTAAAATCTTTCTGACACTAAATAGTCCAAAATAAATCTTGATCATTCTAGTCCATAGCTATCTATGGATCCACGAACAGAGGAAATTCTGATATGAATGTCCAGTAATAGCCAATGGGACCAAGGAAACTATAGATTTCTAGAATATATTTGGAAGTTTACAAAGAAACAACCACCTTAATATTTAGTAGATCTGTTGGAACTCCCTTCCAAGACACCACATGTCTAAGGATATTTACCTTCCATGTCCAAAAACTTACAGTCAGATTGATTACCATATATATGATGGTTTCATATTACTTCTTGAGTAATAATAAGGTACTTATCATGATCATCCTATAACCTCGATTATATGAGGATATAATTGATGAACATTACCATGAACTTATCTAGTAATGCATAGAACATAGTTTTCATTTTTCCCATGAAAATAGTTGTGTTATTTTTCACACAAAAGAGAATAACTAACTTGCTAAGTTCCCATACTGACATTTGAATGTGTTCTTTGGAATACTTTCCACCCTCATACTCATCTAGTGATACTGAGACTAAGGATTAGTATTTGTGAACCAACTAGATCACTTAAACTGATAAAGTAGTATATTTATCATCAAAAAAGGATAATATTTCTTGATCATTACCTGATTCAACCTTCTATAGTATATAAAAAAATCTAAAACTATATTTCAAATTCTTGGTGAATAATAGAAGAGTACCCCATATTAACACATTGGTTCAGATGAAACCCTTCAACATCAGATAATCATTTATAATATTAAAATATTACTACCCATAAGGTGTTATCTGATAAGGATCCATTTAAATTTTTGAGTCACCCAATTAAAACTCTTTCCCAATATCAATTTCATGTGGAGGGGGTGGAATAAAAATTTCATCAGGGAAAAAATGTAAATAATTCTAAAAATCTACAGATCTCGACCACCTATTCCTTTATAAGATCCAAATACAGTACTTCTAGCTGCGATAATAATGTCCCTATGCACCTAGAACCCATAAAATAATCCCATTAAAAAAACACACAATGGTTCTCATTATAACAAAATTAAATACTTGACAAAAATCGATTAATTGATTCACACATATAATAAAAATAGTTTATGCTAGGGATGACATCATATAACTGCATATGAATCAATAAAGAATCAACAAATGACTGGTGGTACCCAATAATCGGCTCACAACAATAGCATATATGTAAAAAATGTACTAACCTATAACTGGTGTAGACAAAACCTAGGTAACTAGAATCCTCTCAACTATTATACCCAAGGAATGAAACAAATTGTGTGAAATGGAGTCTGATTCTCCAAAATTAAATAAGAAAACAAAACCCGATGTAGTGGATAAATATATGGTACCTTAGATGATCAATAACATATATGGAACTAATGTATCCATATAATGAAAATGTCTATTTTCGAAGATGACCTCATCCATAAAATTTCTTGGTTCTATGTTCCTTAATGTGAGGAATATCATGGGGATAACATCTACCACCTCGACCTCCCATCGATAGTGAAGAAACCTATTTTCCTTAATATTGATATGGCCTTGATGGAAACTGTTGATGGGGATGATAAGGAAGAATATCCCCCATAATATACTTATGTCCTTAAATAGTCGATCATTGGAGATATTGGTGACATTAACTTCCATAAGAAAGTCTGAGTCACAAATACACTAGTAGATGCATGTGCACTAATATCCCAGGAAATGTTAGAGGAAAATAACTGATTCTGACTTCCCACCGATCGGAACCCTAGATTCCCTGTAATACTAGATCCTCCTTCCATAACCCCTCTTCTTGAAAAAAACTATGGCTCACCTATTGATGCCATAATTCATGTAAATACAAACACTTGATTAGATAATGCTTCATCTATACCTCCACATACATAGGTAATGTAAATAGAGTGACTATATAAAAAATATTTGGATGAAATTTTTCATTAAGTCATCATGGTAAGGACTCCTCATTGCGAAAAAGATATGGTAAAAGGTGTAGAATATCATGAAATTTGATCCTAATAACCCCCACACACAATATTCCTTATTGAAGTGAGAGAGGATCCCTCCAATTCACTAATTTCAAAATCGATGATAGATAATCAACACAAAACTCTCTCAAGAAATCATCCCATGAAACATTTTCCTCTTTCCACTATCAAAGTTAAAAAATATATTACTAGATCATTGTCGATCACATCATCCAAAAAACAAGTGGAACCAGATAATCCAATATGGATCAGATCACATTGAAGGAAATATCTAGCTCCTAAAACTAGTGATCTATCTCTAAATCAGATAGAATCCCATTTTGCATATTCATCCTATGATTCCAAAACTAACATGATTTGATCCTACATTCCTCATATTCATTATCTAGGACAACTATTCATAGGTTGAATATATCATCCTTATGAACTTCACCAATTTGAACCATGGATAGATTATGAAAAGTAGGAATCTATGTAAGAAGATTGATAACTCCTTACCCATATGTTATGGAATTTATTTAAAATCATTTTTATAATTAATTTTACAATCCCAAAATCACCCAATTTTAAAGACAAGTGAACAAAAGCAGGAATTATTCACCTCTCCTTGGACTCATACTTATAAGAATCAACATTTTACTTAGATATATAGTAAAATATATGTTTTTGAATCAAATTATGGGGTCCTAAAATTTTTATTCCTATCCTCTATCCATAATCTACACCACATAACAAGTTATAGTGGCACTATTTCTCTACCATCCCATAAAATCCTTACAAATTCCTAACTCTAATCTTCACACTAACCCTCAATTATAAGCTCTTATGCCACTTACTCACAATTATCCCCCAATAGGATCCCCTCCTAGACTATTAATACAGGTATATGTGATTCCAAGGCCTTTCTTTAATGAGAGCATGTATGGAGAATATAATTAACGTTATAAAAATTAAAATAGGACTGATTACCCTCATAATGATGAGAAAAATATTAATAATCCACCAATCGACAACATAATATAAAAAAAATAAAATATCTCAATATAAATTATAATTCATGGATATGTCATACAATATAAGTATCCGTGATAAAATACCATGATAAAATTCACAGAAACAACTCTAATATAGCCTTCATGCATCAAGCTAGTACTTTTAAGATCAGTTCCCAAACCCCTCCAGGATACCAATAAAATATTTTATATATATAGGGTTGATAATATATGTATACTTAGTAGGATCATACTCAATATCTACCATGAAAATTTGGAATAAGCTTACTCATTATTTAGTCAATAAATTCTAGAGCCTACAAGAACATACACATGGTCAACTACCACTCATAATCACCACGTCTTACTCACTAATTATCCCAACCAATTACAACATATAATACCATAGTAATAAAAAAAAGTTTCTTCACAACCACTTCCCTTAAAAAATTTCACTCTCATTCTGCAATGGAAAACATCACTTTCTTCCTTTATTTCAACATATTTCAAATGCATGGCTTGTGTGTGTGTGTATCAAGTATCAATTGATATGGGTTTAACCACCTCTCTACTTATCACAACCTCCCAAAGGGTCTAATATCAACTATTTTCATCTGTCCATAGAAAATTTTTTTATACAAATCCACATAGATATATATATATCCACATATATATATATATATCATAATAGGGTATCATGGGTATTAAGGACATTAACATCGTACCATCTTCTTCCATTGCATGACCCCCACTATATACTAATTCCATAGTGATATAATCCAATAATGGAGTGTAGGGAAGATGGAGTAGTCATCCATCCATTACCTTATCAACCTGTATATTGGAGAAAAATCAAAAAACCCAAAACAATTTAGTATCATCAAGGTTATCCAACTTCGGTATAGTGCAGATAGAAAACAAAATGAAACCACATAATGTACACACACACACACACAAAATACTAGAAATAAATCCTATCCTGGTCATTCAATTAATGTCATACCCTAAATCACAAAACCAAATAAGCCTACCTTACCTTGAGATAAATGTTACAGTTTTTATCTTTCATTATATTACATTATCTCTAGGTACACACTGATAATGATCTTAAGTTGAGTGATCAATAAAATTTATTGTATATAAGAACATCCAACGACACATGAAACATGTGGTGTTTCATTTTTTTGTCTATTATTCATGATCTACTCTACTAGAGATCATGATGTGAAAACTTGACAATAACAAGTATCAATGATTATGATATCACAATACCGAACATTCATACATAAAATATTTACAATCAGTATGATTTATCTAAACCATTGGACATATATTTATGATTATTTTTACATTATCACAAGATTCTCATTATAGTGGAAATCTTCTATAACTTGTTGATTCGAAAAATAATATATGGACATTACCATGTATTTAATGGGAAAAGAAGTATTACCACTATTATGGTAATATAACATCATGTATAAATCTTTCTATACATGATATGGTATCTTAAAAATATTGGGTCCATAGAACTAACTTCTACAACACTTCCAATTCCACTATATATAACACACTAAACATCAACCAATTAACACAAATATGATATAATCTTACTTTCATAGAGTAATGGATTAATCCATTTTTCCTTCCATGTATTCTTTTTCGGATACTTTTCTATATATACATTAACATCCATGAGTGAAATATCCCTCAAGTTTGTATATCATTGAGTGTATCACATTTTTATCCTTTTTAAATACATTGAAACCTTGGCTAGTATTGTTATTGTAATGTTATTATAAATTATATTATGATAATACTTAAATTTATGTGCATGATTCCATAAATGAGAAAAAATTATTTCATATTTAATACTACCTATTTAGATACATTAGAAGACTAGTTTTCATCCCCTTTGTAACCAATGATTTTCTCTCTCTATGTTCTAATTAAAAATACATTATACTTCCCCAAAAACTATTCGATGGTTCTTACAACTTTTTGTGATGTTCTCCCAGAGTTACCTAATATTTTACTACTCTAACAAATGTTTCTGGAAATTTCATACATAGTACATATCATGGTGTATATGATAGATCCACTATAGAAGTTTATGTAATTTTAATCACTATACAAATATCTAATTATGTCTCATACACGTCTCCTTAGAGAGATTCACTTCATGTTAAATTGGAAAAAATTACCAATTCAATTATTCTAAATTTTATTTTTCAATACCTTTTCAGTATGAGTTCTTTGACTTGGTTTATGAAACCCTTAGATCCATATTAGTAGATCATGTTTCTTAGATAATGGGTTACTACATTAAGTTAATTATTGGAGGGTTTCATGTCCAATATATTGTTAAATAAGTGTAATACTAAAGAATCATTTCCACATGTTTTTCCAACATATCTTTATTGGAAAAAAATGGTTCTCCCACTATCCTATTGTATACACCTGAAAATAATTTGTTTCAAATTAATGATCCGTGATCACAATTATAACTTTAATAAAAAACTAGATATTTTAAAATTGCATTCCTTATTGGATTTATTTGATGTCACCTAACCCTTCTAGTCATGATATATATAAATCATCCATAATATTTAATCCTAATGAACATGTTATTGATATCTAATTGTCCAATATAATGAGTATATGTTTTTTGAAAAATTGAATTCAAATGGATTTTTCTTTATGATCAGTGAGAAAGTATTTTAATAAAAAATTCATAAAAGAAATATTTTTTTTGAAAATAATCAATGACTTATTAGCCTAAACATGGAATTATGTGCTTAGTTTCTCATACAATCACAATTATGCATTTATATGAATTAGAGTATCTACCAAAATATAGAATTTATGTTAGTAAATAAACCCCATAATTGAATTCATATAAACTTTCCAATCAAATAATGTTTCCATACACTGCTTCCTTATGGAGAGGGAGTTCATCTTGTCGGCTATCGACTTCCTTGGCCTAGGGTTCGATGATCAAGGCACAGAACCTTCCCCCCTTGGTGGGGGAGGGTCTTCCGATTCCCACCGATGGAGGTCAACCATCGCACTTCGCCCCCTTCTCGAACCCAGATTGCATTGCTCATTTTTCTCTAATCGCTATTAGTCCGAAGGTTCTGGAGATATTCAATGGTTCCCCACAGTTATCGATTTCAAACCTGGAGTTCACTAACGCTTATTCTGTGCTTAATCTGATGCTTATTGAAGGATTCAAGTTGCTTCGACCATCGGTCTATGCGTTTGACCACTTCGACTTTAGATCCTAGGGACTACATGAGTGAGAAATAGTGGGGATTCTCAATTTAACACACATCATGATAAAGTTTTCCTATGTGGAAGATCTGATAAAAGCTTAGTCGTTTGTACCTCGTATCCACATCGGTTCTCAGTTTCTTATCTTCTGATGGAATTATGATTTTCATATGAAACACAATGCACCTACAATGGTGGTATGGGTAAGGTTACTTGAACTCCCTATTCCATTTCAAAACCTGTCAATTATTTATATGCTTGGAAATATCATTGGTTGATATCTTTGTTTAGATAGTAGGACTAGGGCTGTATGCCATCCAATTTCTCCTAGGATATGCATTGAAGTATATTTTTCAAAGCCCCCTGTGTAGTTATTTTGGGTTTCTGTAGGTGAAGAGTTTTGTTATAAGTAGCCAGTTATTTTTGAAACATGGTGTGGTTTCTGCACCATGTTCAAGAAATTGGGGCATATTATGGAGTTTTTAACGAATAGGAAGTGGTTGTGGAAGGAGTCAGACTTGCATGCTAAGCAGATGATCTTTTTTCGAGGAGAGGTTTCAGTTGATGGTGGTAGTCCTTTGGTGGTATACTATAGTGGAACAATTGCAGGTTGTGAGTTGGATGACTCTAATCGTCCTCACAAAAAATATGCTGAGATACAGGACTTAAAGGAGGAAGTTATGGGGGTTTCCAAGAATGGAAAGAACATAGCTAAGGATTTAAAAATTTCTAACATTTTAGTATGTTGAAAAATGATCTGAGGGTGGGGAGTCTTAAAGGTGTTGTGGTAATTCAAGGTGATGCAATAGCTTCCGGTGATGGCACTGTAGGTGAGGAATCAAGTGAGGTCATTGCTTAATCTTATTCTTCTAATGACTACGTTGAATTTCATTTGGATTTTGAGGGAGTTTACAGGACTTTGGATGATGGTTCACATTCGGAGAAAGTATGGTCAAGGGAAGGTCCCAATTTTGGATGATAGATTGATTCCTATAAAGATTTAATTATATTAGGACCTATAAAGGAAGTGTTTAATATGGAGCTTAGAAACCAATTTGATGGTTTTCCTAACTAGGATCCAGTGATAGAGGTTGAAACTAATAAAAAACATCCTATAGATGAGAATCAGGCACTAGAGAACATGAAAAGTGATGGGTATATGAGGGGCATCTGTACAGAGCACAAATATTACTCTTATTTTCCACCTCCCCTGGACAAACGTTCGATGAAGAAATTAAACCCCAAGAATAAGGTCAATTATGTTCTTGATCAACCCTTAGAATTACTTATGAGTTCGGATAAATAATTGGTAGACCATGTTTTTCTTCTTAATGCTACTAAAGAAGAATCTTCTAGAATGATGGATGGACCATTGAGGTTGGATCTCAATGAGAAGAAGTATAACTAGATAGATAGGAAAGACTTGATTTTATTACGGGGTTAAAAAAATGGAAGATCAGCCTTGAGGAGAAAATTCAGACTTGGGACAAAGTGACGTCTAGACTTGAGGATCTCTTTATGGATGGACCAGACACTCAGGTATGAAATATATCTTGGAAATTATTTGTGGAGATAAAATCTGGCCATCTTAATTTTTCTTTTTATGATTCAGTTATTTCCTTTTGTGTCTGAACCCATGGTTTCTCACTTTTTCCTAAAAAGTGTTTGAATAATGAAAAATTTAATTTTCGGTCAGAATTAGTGATCATAAAACCATATACCTTATTTTTTTCTTTCCTATGAATTTAATGAATTATGAATAATAATATTCCATGAACTATTGTGGAACTTGTTCCGGTACCCACTACTAGTCCATCTTGATCCTTGAAAAAGTCCAAGTTAAACTTTCAACCACTATCTCAAATAGATATGTCCACCCTTTTATATTAATATAGTATATCAAATGACTAAATATTTTTCTATAATAGGTATTTAGGTATATCCTGTATAATTTTTAAGATAATAACCATAGATACACTTTTTTTCTAGATGCAAGTTCATTTGTTGACTTTTCCAAAACAATCTCTTTCCATATAAACACATGGATAATAAAATAATGTATTTCATTCATATTTTCATTCATATGATATCGATTTATCTATTTCATTGGAATATGGTTATGGGTTTACACCGCTATTTGTAAGGAATCATCAAAAGGGATAACATAAGACTTTGAAAACTTTATAACATTCACAATTGATCCTCCCATTACTAACATAATAGATATAATGTGTATAAGGAAATTTGATTTTAATAGTTACTCCAATACACATTTTAATGATCAATGAATGTGTTTAATACTCATCATCAACCCCCTTTTGACTAACATTATATACTTGATGTGTAAAAGGAGATGTTATTTTCATAATAAATACACTATGTTTTTTAATGATTGATAAATGCTTATTTAATATATACTCTAACAATATTTACCAAAATTACTAATATCCTCTACCAATTCTATTAAACTCTTAAGTGATTATTTTTAAAATTTCTTAAGAGAATATCATGGATTTACCACTATCCAATACTTAAAATATTTCACACCTATCATATTGAACTATTGGTAGAAACATCGTGGCATAAATTTATTTTTAAAGGTTTATTTTTCTAAAACATGATAAGTGTGTTAATAATACCTAATTTTTTTATCCCCAAAGAGTCTAAATACCATAATATGTATATCCTTGATAACCACATTTAGTTTTACATGAAAAATATTTATCTTTCCTTAATTTAGTATTAATGAGTCTTACATTTCATATTAATAATTTATTTCAATTTATCATGTATTAATGAAAAAGTAATTATGTGTAAAACAACACAAATAACATTCATTCTATAAAGAAATAATTTATCATTGTGTCTAATAGAAACATGAGATAAATGTTTTGGTAATACTCAACACAAAAATATAGTTCATCTATAATTAGTCAAGTTAGAAAAATAAATGTCATTCTCTTCTATCGACTGAAATTGGAATCACCATTCATAAACCACATAGAGAATTAAAATTACATCTTGCAATGTTTTTGAATAGAATTATTTTATTTATTTGGATAAAATTGTGTGAAACATATATAACATCTAATATTCAATAATTAAAATAGATATGTCACATGTAATGATTAATATACATTTAGTCTAATCCTTAACTTAATTTGACTTCAACACTTTATAGTTTCTATTTCATGGACTAATCTTGGAACATGCAATGAAAATTGTTCATGTTCAATGCTCCAATATTTTATATTTTGTTTCTTAGAAGGAAATTCCAATGGTTTCTTTGGTGGTGTAATTTTCATTGGGCTTCTCACCTTGTATTGCATCTTTTTCACCATATGAACTAAATATTTAACTTTATTTATGTTATTATAACCAAAAAGAACTTGAACCAAAATATATTTAAGTGGTTTTTTCATACTGTTCATTTTGAAATTAATAACAAAAATAAAGAAATATGTTATTAATGATAAGATAATGAGATTTATGAAAATATCATGATTCAATAAGAATCTATCTTTAAATTCACACATGTTTAATGTATTCATAACCTCTTTCATTACATGCTCTACTTTATACTTTCCAAATTCTAAGAGAATAAACAACATGGTATAAGAATCCCTATCTAGATGTTTCTTTGAAAACTTTCTATACATTGATAATTGAAATATGATTTAGATATCAAATTAGTCATCCATGTTTTTCTTAGAAGATATATTTTCACCCTCACTTGTTAATTTGGATAAAAATGTATTAAGAATTTAACATGAACAATTTACTTTCATATAACAGTACTATAAACAAACACATGTAATAGTCATGGAAATTAGTGATGGTTAAAATGTTTTATTTATCCTAAATTTATCATAGTTAATTAGTGGTATCAATAATAATTTTCTAAAATTTAAAAGATAATAAAATTATTAATTTCATCGTAATTACTAGGTGTTAAAAAATATATATTTATTAGTCTTAAATGTCTATCAATATTTTATCAAATCAAAATATCCCTCAACTAATAGATTTGTAATACTCATTTTATTGTGTATTTTACTGGAAATGATCCTTAAAACGTTTCCTCATAGTCTAATTTATGTATATACCACAACTTAGAGAGTATAAAGGTTGTGTTTAGTTGGATGATCACATTAATATGTGACTCCTTGAACTTTTGAGTGGAGTTACTTCTCTTATAAATAATAACATTGTTTACTAAACTTGCTTCCTTTGAATTTGTACCAAGCTAGCTATAGAAATTTCTTTGATGCCAATTCTATTTAATCTTTCCCACAAAAATTTTTACAACTCCGAAATTAGAGGAGGAACCCTCAACTTGGACTGACGAGTACATCATACTATAGTTTTTCTCAAAGTCAAGTGATAGAATGAATTTCTTGCCTTAATATTTCCATTGAGGGTTTTTATAGTTTTATCAGTCAATGAAATATATTTCTATTTATCATGATTGGTATATGAGATCACACTCACAACTTATCCATCCTTAATTAGATAATTTTCACCATCCATGTTTATTTTATCCATGCATTCTTGTTTATTATTCTATGTTATTGCATGTAAACAATCTACATACAAAAATATTGAACCATGTATAAATAAAAATTAATGGCATGATTTTGAGCCAACTCTAATGGTTGATACATTGAGTGAATAGTATATAAACCTAGACCCTAGGGGTAAAAACATGAGTCATGTCCCATTTGAATCAATTTTCTGCACTCACCCCGTACAATGCTTGAAACTCCCATTTAATGAATCCCCATGTCTTGGCATGAGCCACATCAACTTTTATCCTCCTTTTTATACATCAATAAATCATTCATGCAGATGATGGGATCAAAGGAATGTTAAATATATATAAATTATTTTTTTCATGGATATATAGGCCCTCATACATATATTAAGGATAAGGATGATACAAAAATCATTATTTAATAAATAATTATTACAACTATTCACATTATGATAAATTAATTAAATAATTAATAAAAATTCATACAAATATTGGTCGATCGGGGACCATGATCAGCCAGTACACATTAAACTTGTGTAATACAATTAAATTTGTATCTAATTATACTTAAGGGAATTTAATATCAATTAAAATAAATTTATTTTATTTTAATTCATATAATACTTGATGCACAATCCCAAAAAAATATTATAAAATAAAATTTAGTTATTTTTTTTGGAAATTTTATTGAATTCCAAGTGTATCCTGGGTATTTAAAACATAAAGAGGGTTTTTGGGTATGATTCACATATACTATTCATGAGTACATTTAACATATACTATTCATATGGATGATATATATATATATATATTAAAATTATATGGCATAACACAGGGTTGATGCTTCCCCTTTTGAACATCATTTAGAAAATAGATAAATAATAACCACATATTACTGTTTATCTGAAATAAATTATGTGTTTAAATTAAATTTAATCTTGGAAATTATTTCTTAGATCTTTGGATATCCATAACTCAACCATATGACATCGATTCCAAGTTCCGACAATAAAATTAGGACCATATAAACACCCTCTACTAAAATATATTAAAATTTAATTCTTATTCCCCTTATGAAATCACAATATCCCTCCGATACAACTCTCCTATATCAAGTGTGTTGTAGAAGCTCAATATCATGAAAAATAAAACATTTTTATAGTGATAAATTTTTGAACATCATATTAGTAAATCCAAACTAGGTAATGAACTCAAGGATTTCAAGTGAGTATAAATAATCATGACAAATCAAAATTAAAATAATACCACATTTTATTCTGATCAAATACATGTTCACTCACTGCTAGAGATCATTTCTCAAAGGATATATTGCTAGAGCCCTCCAGATTGTGAAACAATGCTCTAAATTATTTACTGATCATATATATCCATACTCCTAGTTCTAGATTAGATACACAAAGTCCTTTTTCATAGTTTTGGTCATCTGAACAATGCCTCTTTGATCTGGGATGCAATTCATGGATTGGGGTGCCCTAAAAGACAACAACTTGAACTTGTACTTCCAGATTCGGTACTAAAAACATGATTTGTATTTTATATTTAAAAATTAATTAAAAAAATTATATTATACAATAAAGGATATTTTCTAATCTAGTTTCTATAGGATTAATAAATTACCTTACATAAAATTAGAGTCTACAAAAAAATAATAAAATAACTAATTGAATTAACATGATCTAACTCCTTAAATAATACCATCCATTTTGGAAATTATAAAATAACTATGAAAAATATTTTTAAAAAATTGGGTGAGCAAACCATTAACTATTAAGGGGTTTTATAAGCAGTGATAAATAATTTGAAAATAATTTGAAAATGTTTTATATCAAATAATAAATATTTGATTATATTTGTAACATTTTTACTTAATAATCTAGGGTTTTTATTGAAAACACTTTTTGAAACCCTTTTAAAAAATACTCATTATTTTAAAAATCCATTTAAACATAATCATTGAAAAATACTTGGATTTCCCCTTAATGTTTTTATGAAAAATAATAATATTTTATGGATTTATTTATTATTAAAAGTTAATTTGAAAACCTTGTGCCTAATTAGCAGTATGAATTTCTAGAAAATGTCCCGTTGCGGCCATGGGTCACTTAACATTCCTCATCAACAAATTTGATATGAAAGTGTTTAATTTGAAGGATTTTTTTATAAGATCATCTTTTCTCATTCATAACCCATTGAATACCTTCCAAAAATCTTACATATATTATTTTCATTGATGAAAATAATTTTATAACAATAATATTAGAAAAAACACTTTTCAAAAAACCCATAGGACAAATCCATATTTAAAAATTAACTTCTAATATTTAAAAGACATGAACATAAACACATTTAAACAATTTTTTTTAAAATGCCTGAAACATTAACAATTATGGATGATATCCATATCTAGTAATATTCATGACATTTACTACAATTAAAAACCACATTACACATAAAATGATTGATTATAAATTACATAATTTTTTTTTATAAAATCAAATTTCTTTGAAAATATAATGGTTTTAGAAAAAAACATTAACAAAATAATTTGTTGTTATTATTTTAATTTCTGAAATAAAACATTTAATTTGAAAAAAATTAAATCTTTGTTTTATAATAATTAATAACATCCCATATCTGAAAAATAAATAAATAAGTCTTCTACAAAATTTTAAACACAGTAAATAAAAAATAAGAGGAGAGTGTCTACATATATAGTTTTATACTTAAAGCTCCCAAACGAAGATTTCAGTTTATATAACTATTAAATATTTGAGAGTGCTCTCGATTTCTGAAAAATATGTAGTCTCATTCTATGGCCTGTTGAGAAAGAAAAAACATAGAGGCTATATTATTATATATTCATCACTGTAACTTGGATATCCCAAGGGAAAATGAAAAATAAAAGATCTACATTGAACTCTAATTAATATTAGATTTAATTATAACTTACATGTTAGATCATATATATTTATATTTATATAACACTATTAGATCTAGCTTCTTCAAGAAGTTTCAATGAAATGAGTTAAAGTCTACCAAAATCGTTGACAGAAGAGACTTTTTAGTTAATGTAATTATTGAATATGGACACTATGAAATGATACTGGTATAATATATCCATATACCCCTAAAAAAATGATAAAAAGGGCTTTCTGAGTCAATTGAATTAAAAAAACAAATTTGATTAAATACAATCATTGAAAATCGCCACCGTGCAAGATAGGGAAAACGAGATGAATGAAATCCAAACCAATGACCAAATAGGGATTTCCAATAACAAATAGGTATCTATGAAGATGAAAATGATTCAAGAAATTAGATCTTTGAGTAGATTCAGACACTTAAAATAAATTAATACACCTAAATCTGCAAAACTCTATGCCAGAGGCTAAAGACAATAGAATATCCTTCACGAATCCTCCATATTTAATTCCCCCCATCTGAGTTCAAAATCCTTTTAGAAAATATAAAATCTTTTGACAGTTGATCTCTCTCGATGTTCAGTCTCTAACTCAAACCCTCATTCAAATTATGATCTCTCTCTTCCATGCTTTATTTATGATCCACCACTTATATAGAGTTGAATCCCTTTCAACACTTCGACCTATCTGTTATTGGTTCATCTTGAACTCTCTGACTTGACTCTCCTAAAGTGAAAGTCTCGGTTCCCTCATTTCTGATTTGATCAAACCGATTTTACTTTATCTTCATTAAAAAAAACATAATATCCATCTTTTTGTAGAAAGGAAATATATTATTAATGTTAAAAAATTATAATTATTCATATTTTATATGTTTATTTAAAAAATAATAATAATACATATATATGAATAATTTTTATAATTTTTAATAAAATACATTGACTTTAATATTCATAATTACAAATATTCAGTTTTTATAATATTTTTTATTTTACTTATTCTTATCATTTTTAAGTGTTAAATAATAACTCCAATAATTTATTTATTTCCATTATAAAAATATATTATTTTAAAAAAATATTTTTTTTATAAATTTTATGTTAACAATTATCATTGAAAATCATTTTAATTTCAATTTTTTTCATTATATTAAAACATATTTATATTTTTTTGAATATAAAATGTAATTTAATATAATTAATTTAATAATTTTTACCTTTAAAAATTAATAATCTATTCATGTTTAATTATTAATATATATAATATTTGAACATTAAAAACACCTAGTTTTGAATTTTTTATGTATGAAATTAATTGATAAATTATTATTCATTATTTTTTTTATAATTAGATTATTTGAACATAATTTATATCAAAATTTATTTTGAATAACGAAAATCATCTCATAAAATGATCCTTACTTTAAAGCTAAGCCTAGTTTGTTGCAAGTATAAATCTATCAAATTAAAAAACATATTTATATAAAAAAATATACTTAAAATTTTTGGGTTTTTACATTCTCCTTCCATAAATGAATTTATCCCTTACAATTCAATCATTGTAGTTAAGGAAATTATGAATTTTCATATTCAGAATTAAGAATAACCATAATAGATGGAATTCTATATTCATAAGGGTACTTATTTACTTAAAAGTTCAAAAAAAAAATCCAATATCATATATTTTCCTAAAAATACAACCCCTAATCTCCAAATTTTTCAAAACCGTTCCTTTGATACCACCGTAATAGCGCAAACGTGCACTTCCATATTCGATACTACAAAAAAATGTTGTATATTTTTTTGTTTAAAATTTAATTGAAAATTACATAGTACATTATATATCCAAAGATATTTTTCTATCCATGTTTTAGAGGATTATGAAATCACCTTACATAAAATAAGAGTTTGTAAAAATGATTATAAAATAACTAATTTATTTTTTGTGCTCTAACTCCTTAAATGAATCTATCTATCTTAGAACTTCTAAAATACCTATGAAAAATATTTTAAAAATGTGGGGTGAGAATAAGAATTTCCAAGTAAGGGGTTTTAATATCATTGAAAAATAATTGGAAATTAATTTAAATTTTTTTATTTCAAATATAAAATATTTGATATTATTTATAATGTTTCAAAATAATAATCTAGGATTTTTATGTAAATCACTTTTAGAAAACCTTTAAAAAACACATACCATTTTAGAAATCTATTATAAAAAATAAAATTTGAAAATCACATGGAATTATCCTTTAAAAAATTTTTAGAAACAATAATTCCTTTATGGATTATTTTGATACTTGCAAGATCTTGTGAAAACCATGTGGCCCCTTAGTAGTATCACATGATGGAAAATGACCCGTTGAGGGTGTTGGTCAATTTCCATTCCTCATCATTTCATTTGATATGTAGTTATTGAATTTTAATATTTTTTAGAAGATCCTATTTTCTCATTAATAACCCATAAAAAAAATTTCAAAAATCTTACATATATTATTTTCATAGAATAAAATAATTTTATAACTTTAATATTAGAAAAACTACTTTTCAGAAAACCCATAGGAGAAATCCATATTTCAAAATTAATTACTTATATTTAAAATAAATAAACATATACAAATTTAAAAAAATTGTTTTATTAAAATGCGTGAAATACAAATAATTATATATGATGTTCATATCAACTAATTTACATAAAACTTAATGAAATTAAAACCCATGCTACACATAAAATGATATATTAGAAATTACATAGTGATTTTTTATAAAATAAAATTTCATTAAAAATAATATGGTTTTAAAATAAAATAATAACGAAGAAATGTTTTTTATTGTCTGAATTTCGAAAATAAAACATTTAATTAAAAAGGATTGTTTTAAAATAATTAATAACTTTCTTACCTCAAAATGAAATAAATTGGTCTTTTTCCAATGTTTGAACACACTAAATAAAATATAAGAGGATATTTTATAAGTGAACTATTTTTTTATTAATGATACTGAACAAAGGTTGATATTTATAGACTCAATGGAAGATTCGAGAGTTGACTCAATTTCTCAAAAATATATAGTCCCTATTTATCTCTTGTTGAGAAAGCTAAAATATAGATTTTATATTATTATATATTCATTGATTTAACTATGATATTCGAAGATAAATGAAAAATAAAGGATCTATATCGAACTGTATGTAATATTAGATTTAAATGTGATTGATACATTCGATCATATATATTTATATTTATATAACATGCTTGGAATGTTTTTATTTAGGAAGTTTCATTGAATTGAGATAAATTCAAACGAAATCATTGAATTGTTTTTTGATTTAATATGATCATTGAATATTCCCACTATGATCGGATAACATTATAATATATTCATATACCCTTAGAAATAATGATAAATATTTCTTCCTAAGTCGATCGAATTTGTTTACAAAAATGAATTCGATGAATAAAATTATTAAAAATCACAAATATTCCAAATAAAGATATCAAGATGAAGAAAATCTAAATCAATGTTGAAATAGGTACTACTGATGACAAATAGGTATTTATTATTCAAAAAATTATTTGAAAAATCAGATCTTTGAGAAAATTTGAACACCTAAAATAAATAAATACTCCTACCTCTAAAACAATTCTTCACCCAAGGTTGAATATTATAGAATCTCCATCGTGAATCATCTATCTTTGATTTCCCCAGTCCAAGTTCAAAATCCTTCTAGAAAATCAAGCATCCTTTGAAAACCAATCTCTCTTGGCGTTCCATCTCACACTTGAACCCTCATCCACATTTAGATATCCCTCTTCCATGCTCAATCTACATTAAACCTTTTATCCAAGGAAACCCCCTCTCAGTGCTTCGACTTATTTGTGCTTGGTTCCACTCGAACCCTCAGACTCGACTCTCACAAAATGAAGCTATCAGTTCCCCTATTTCTGATTCTATTCACATTATTTTCATTTATTTTCATTTTTAAAAACATAATATTCATATTTTTAAAAGAATAAAATATAATAAAAAAAATAAAAAAAATATAATTATTCATATGTTAGATATTTTTGGAAAAATAATAATAATACTTAGGTTTCCATTATTATCATAATTTTAAATAAAATATATGGACTTTAATATTCATAATTATGAATATTATTATTTTATAATAATTTATTTTCTAATTATTCTTATCATTTTTTAGTATTAAATTATGATTCCTATAATTTCAATATTTTAATTAAAATAACATACAATTTCATAAAAACTTTTTTTTTGTAAATTTATTCGTTTACACCAAAATTGAAAATCAATTTAGTTTCAATTTTTTTTTTAAATTAAAACATATTTCAATTATTTTTAATATATTATGTAATTTGATATAATTATTTTTATACGTTTTAACTTCCAAAAATAATCATTTATTCATGTATAATTATTAATACATATATGATTCAAACTATAAAAACAGACAGTTTTTTAATTTTATGTATTAAATTAATTTATCAATTATTATCCTATTTTTTATAATTGGATTATTTTAACAAACTTTATAGCGAAAATTTATTTTTCTTAAATAAAATCATCTCATGAAATATTATTTACATCAAAACTCGTCTTAGTTTGTTTTATGAATAAATCAACCCCTTACTTAAATATTTATATAAAAACTATGATTATAATTTCTAGGATTTTACATAAACACTTTATTCTCTCTCTAGAACTTGAGAGATAAGGAAGATAACAACTAAAATGTGAGGGAATTTAAAGTATCTTGAATTTTGGCATATTTTGGATATTATAGTTAGGGTTAATATTATTAAAATTTTAATTAATACTTTTAATAAATTCCCCCTTCTAAAAACACCCAAAATAAAACTCAGAATTTTTCAAATATGTCATAATGGGTCTAAGTATTGTATCACTTACCAAAAACATTAAAACTCTGTTTCATGATAAAACCTAATCCATTAACTTGAATAGTCTATCTAATAAAATATTGAACAAACCTTGAATAATAATAATCACTCATTATATATTTTTCCTATATTCAATTAACAACTTGTAAGTGTTGAAAGTAAATAAATTAAACACCCATTATTATAAACTCAAATAATATTAATGAATTTATTTATTTATTATAATTTATTACACTTATACATATCCCTCCCCCACCATGAATACCGTCATTTCCTAATATCTTATTCAATATTATAAGACAAGCTTCTGAATATGCTTTGTGTGTGACCCTATTAGCCTTTATCTCAATAGCAGTGAGTAATACTCATAGACCAAGAGAGTATTATAGAAAAACATAAAATCCCTTAAAGTAATAAGTTTTTTTCATAGAAATAAATTACTCTTATGAACACAAAATGTGTAATATAATCTCTTTATCTCATTATATCTTATAAAGTAGGATGACCGGTTCATGTGATCATCCTTTCTAACTTTATTGTTTAATAATATTACTATATATACTTACCTTATTCAATGATGACCATGTATTTAGTAAAGGTACTATAAACCTAGTAAATTGGACCTTAGATATCAGTTTATTTTAGAATTGACAAATACTTTCCTAGCCATTCACTCAATAACATATCACTAATGAAACACCAAATGCAAGATACCTCACCATGACATAAATGTAATGATTTTCATCTTGAATGAAAGAATGTAATGAAATTTTATAAATTGATAATGATCTCATATTGAGAGACCAAGGCATATGGTCAAAGATAAGAAAAACCAATGACACCTGAAACATGTGGTGTTACTATTGGTGGGTCAGTCCTCATGATGTCTTATATTTGTAATTACTAAGTGCGAACATTATACGAAGAAGCCTCAATGTTTATAAGGCCCCAAAAATTAATAGTTAGTCATAATCTGTATCTTGTTAGAATTATTTATCTATACTAGAAGACATATATTTAATATTATTTTCATAGTATCTCAAAGTTATCATTATAGCTGGGACTATAAGCTATTGATACACAATATAAATAGTGTATAAAAAAGTGTCAGCAAAATTATGAAAATATAACACCATTCATAACTATTTGAACACATGATATGTCAATTGAAAAGTACTATTCATGTTGGGTTTAGGGAAACCACTTTCACAGCATGTGGCTCCCTGCTTATTTTTTATATTGATGGAGTTCACTTGATGAGAATTCAAAATTAAATTATTTCAAAAAGGAAGAAGAAAATATATGTTTTGTGGGAAAATACTTGACGTTTTCCCAGGATACCTTATCAGGTTTTCAACCCAGCGAGCACCATGTCACTTTTGGTTCCCTATTTTAGGGACTTTCAAGCCAGACTATCATTGTACTTTATTTTATAGTCTTTTATCTTGGATCTTTTTAGTACTTATAATTTAGGGTATTCTATCTTATACCATTGATGTGTTTTAGTTTACGTTCTTCCATATTGGAACTTTTATGTACTTTAGTTTAAGGTCTTCTTGCTTGGAACTTTGATATGTTTTAGTTTAAGGTCTTTTATCTTAGAACTTTGATGAGTTGTAGTTTTTGGTATTTTAGCTTGGACCTTGAGATTCTATTTTCTTTAAAGTATTTATTCTATGACTTGATTGATTAATATGGAATAATTTAGGAATACCAGGGAAAACCCAAAACACCCTATGGTTCTGTGTTCCTTCATGGTGTTTCTAAGGATTGTGAGGATTGACGATAATTTCTTTCTAGGAGGATATACTTTTGGTCGGTAGTTCAAAGCCCTTATGAATTGATATAATGTCTAAAGAAAGGGGTATCCACTATTTTCCATTGTTCATGAAAGATTTATGGGGGTAATATTGGTTGATGGAGAACAAAATACTATGGGAGATAGGCCAAATTGGGTAATGTAAATCATATTCCTATGAGCTTGAATCAATGGGTAATGGAATGGTTTATACATACCAGGGATGAAACAAGATACCCTAAGGTTCTATGTCCCTCCATAGTGTCATCGGGGCTCATGAGGATTGGAGTTACTTTAACATAAAAAGATTATGCCTCTAACTGGTTGGTCAAATACCTTATGCATGAGTCTATATAGCTTACATTTAAGGCCTAGTAGTGTAGATCCTGACTCTTTTTCATGGTCCATGGAAGATTTAAGATGAATCAAGGGTATGAAAAATAAAATTGGTCATGGAAGAAATGCTATATGGGAAGAGATATGGAACCCTAGGTAAATTTATCCCTTAATGTGATGCTAAACCCCTTCACCCTGTGGCTTCTAATCATGAGGTGTTTAACTTCAAAAGGTTTGAGAATGGAATATTTTATTCTTTATTTGAGAAAGGGTACACCACATGATTTCATAATGTCGAGGAAGTCAAATCCACTAAGATAGTTTGGTATGAGGACTGTAGATCATTGTCTAAAGTACTTAGGCTATGAGGAAGGCATAAGAAAATCATATTGGGAATAAACCAGAACACCCTCAAGTTCTAGGTTCTCCCATGGTGACGTCAGACTCACAAGAATTAGAATTCCATATATATCCATCCAAGGTGTCTCTTGTTAGAGGATATAATCCCTTATTCAGCAATAACAAGGAAAATAAGAGATATATATTTTCATTTCCAAGGGACATGAAAGGTTTTATGTGACCCAAAGATCTAAAATAATGAAGTGTGATTTATGGAGAATATAATATCCAAGAAGAGTTCGAGAACCCTAAATGTTGTGTCACCACCTTGAAAACATATTCTCATATCTAGGATATTTAATACCATTAATATAACTTTTAATGGACTATAGGGTCCATTTAGCATATCATGGATTTTAATAGGGATAAAAAATTGTCACCATTATATTTATTCTTTATTCATTTCAACCCTAATTTTTTCCTAAACTCTGGAGATGATGAGTTTAGCAAGCAGAGACTTCAATTCATTTAGGTTTCCCTTTAGGGGTTTTTGACATATCAAGTTTTACGTATCTTTCAAAATAATATTAATTTTTTTGGAATTTTTAAAATTATAGTCTAGAATTTATGGTCATAAAAAGTTTAACAAAGAGAAGTTAGTTTATGTTTGTGATGCCCATAGACCTAACATGGGGGATGATAAACAAGAGGACAATTAGAACACCCAATGTTAAGGTAACTCCAACATCTTTCTGAGTGGGAGATGAAAATGTTGTAAATCATATAACAAGGTTCTTAGATTATGAGTAATGATATGGAAAAATGATACCAAGGATGGACTAGAACACCCTCAGGTACTAATTTCTCTCATGGTGATGTCCGACTCCTAAGAATTAGAAAGACCATAATATTTGGCCAAGATGTCACTTGTTGGTAGGTATAAGCCCTTATAAATTAATAGAAAGGAAAAGAAGAGAGATTTATTTTCTCTTCAAAGTTCCCTGAAAGGTCGAAGGAAACCCACGATTCTCAACACATGAAGTCTGGTTTATTGATCGAGGTTCTTAAAAGATGGAAAAAGCACCTTGTACAATGGTTTACTGGGGTAAGGACATTTTGGTCCTTTGAAAAGGAATTCTAATGGGTGTTGGACTTCACATTTTAATTTCATGCAGTGGAGACTTAATTTTCATGTAGTTATACATTCATGTGACCAAGACATTTTTCTTTTAGTTTAACATCATGCGGTAAGAAAATATTTATTGTGCAGTTTTAATGTCATGCGACCAGGAAGTTTTCCTTGAGGTGTAATTTCATGAGGTAAGGATTTTGGAAATGAAGTGATATATCATGAAAGATATAATACATGAACAAGAAGGCCACAAATAGATCTGAATCATATGTAGGAAAAATGTTCCTATATAGATTAGACTCTATGAAGTTGGGGTGTATATTTTTGCCATTAATTGTAGCTGGGACCATGATTGAAGATGGGGAATCACTACATATCTAATGATGACATAAATAAATCCACACAAAGTTGTTGAAGGGGAAAATCTCTACACATGGCTGAACCGTATGCATAAGTGGGAATTGTTTCCATTTAATTTTTTAGTTGGGATAAGGATTGGTGATTCTGGATATCACTCATATCCTGTGATGACAGGAATCTAGACAAAAATATTTCATGGTGACTTTGCAGTTTAGCACCACATGATAAGGAATTATGATTCCCGATGTGAAAATGGGTATCACAGATGGACCCAAATATAGAAATCTGAATGTCACTATATATCCCATAAAAATAGGAATCAATCCATATGTATTTTTGGAGGAATGTTCTTATTCTGTAAGTCTGAACATACAGAAAGAGGGAATATATTTATGGTTATTTGTTTTAATAGGACCCAAAGTCAATGACTCGGGTGTCACTATGAATCCTTTGATGTTAGAAATCAATTCACACATAGTTCTTGAATGGATGTGTGGTAGGAGACCCATCACCCACAATAGTGGTCCTCTCAGGTGAGGTCTATAGGGATACAAAATTTTATGTTGTGAAAGGTACATTAACTGTGCAGTTTAACATTATACAATGAGGACTCATGGTAATCTTATTATGGTTTTACATTTAGGAATATGATAACCCTATATCATACTAATATGCCTAGTTTTTACAGGTAATCCAAACTGAAATTCCTAATATCATGTGAGTTATGCTCGGTGTGATAAATTAGGAACAAAACATGGTTCCTCTTGATATTAAAAGGAAACTAAAGCATGGATAGAGGTTGTTTTGTATCAAGTGGAGGTTGGGACAAGATATATGATTGATGCATCACTATGCATCTCTTCAAAATGAGAATAAATCCATATGTAATTCTAGAAACCCATGCATTTTGATCTCATGCGACAATGACATCAACAAATAATTTTAACATCTTCTGGTATGGAAGTGGGTGACTCGGCATGGAAGAGGATGAATTTCATGGATCCACTGAGTTTTACGTCATGTGGCAGGGAAATGTTTTGTGCAATTCAACATCATGAGGTATGGATATATTCCTTGTAGTTTGTTATTATGCACTAAGGAATAGGATCAACTGATGTGGATGAAATGGAATATTGGGGTTGGATGCAATACTAGAGGCCTATAAGTCACTACGTATCCTATGATGGCAAGAATAAAGCTACACATAGTTCTTGATAGTAGAGACTACCTGTGTGGTGATAACTCTCACATTTAGATGGATGAATCTCAACCTTCTTTTTCATAGATATAGCTCACGTACGGTGATTCCTTGGTGATATGGTGCCTCTATATTAGTTAAACATCATGCGGTTAAGGAATCTTCCATATAGTTTTACATCATGTGGTAAGGACCTATTTTTTATAGTTTAATGTCATGTGTTTAGGATGTGAGTTTCTATGTAGTTTAATGTCTCGAAGCAAGGAATTGTGTCTCCTGATATGAATGAAGATGAACCATTAGAGGGTACATTTAGTTTAACATCACGTGGTATAAATTTTCTCCATATAGTTTTGCATCACGTGGTCAATATGGGAGACACTGTGTAGTTCATTTTTCTGCTTCTAGGACATGAGATGCCATGATTCTTAATGTCTTACTTCCAAGACATGTTCCATATATTTTAACATCCTGTGGTTGGGACATACTTAATATAGTTGAATTTCATGTGGTTAGGATAGGATTTTTTACCTTAATGTCATGTGTTCAAGATGAAATTTTTACAGTTTAATATCATGTGGTCACATTTCCATTCAAAGGTGTACAATATTTTGAGAACCTCTTTACATGAAAGTTTCTGGGAAGAGGAAGGATTTTACTACCCATGGATGATATTATCATGGGAAGTTTGACCATGAATGATGTTAGGAGTAGAGTCCCCACTATCCATATCCACACCACCATGAGGGGAACTATCGAGTTAATAATCTCCATCTACTTTAGTTGAAGAGTCGACAGACCCTTGGGGTGTTGAGAATGTTTCTTGAACAACCTCAAGGACACTTGGCATTGATAAGGTCAGGGGTATGATCCTCACTTTTCATCATGGGAAAATATTCCACATAACCTTTTGGGGTTGAGCAAATATATAATCCTACTCTATGATAACTATTGAAAACTGTATGGTGTTGTGGTAATATGATCCCGCTACTGAGAAGTTGCTAGTGTATTTCAATGGGTTTCTCTAATTGAAATTTGTGTCTATCTCGAGGTGTGTGCCTCTCTCACTTAGTGTTCCTTGTCCATAATATGGACATGATTTTGATCCTTGGACCTAGAAATGTGCTACTAGTTTTCTTTGGTAGAAGTATGAGTCCATTTTAATTAATGCTCTACTCTAATTAGGTGATCCCTAGTTGGAATGGGCATATGATCCTGTTACGAATATACATTCCCTGTTTGAATATGTCAACCGACCTCTAAAACAGGAGAATGGATATGAGCATCCACCTATAAGATATTGGGAAATTTTTGTAACTTTATTGCCGTGAATATGATCCTATCCCAAGGAATATTTCCTTATCACTTGGTGATACTTGACTAGAATGGGGATATGATCCCAATCCTGGGACTTCATATTATGCCATGGTATTTTTTCAACAGAGATATGAGTCTATCTTGAGGCATGCACTACTCCATCTTTGTGAGACTTGGAAAAAACCGGGACATGAGACCAATACCAAGCCTTTGGAACATGCCTTTGGTATTTTGTGACAAGAATATGAGCTTATCCTGAGGCATGTTCCACTCTCACATGGTGTGCCCCAGTTGGAATAGTGATATGATCCTGACCCTTATTCCACATCCCTTATTATAATATACTGATAATCTTCTTATATGGGAGAAAGGATATTTTTTGGCTCCAAAGTAGCCACTTATTCATACCGATCATAGTGTTGTGATGCTCTGGCTATTAGTATTGGAATATATCGATATCCATACAACTTCACTAGAATATATCAACATAGATCCTTTGTTTCTATCACAAAGAAATGAAACTTCAAAATGGTATGTATAGGAATATATTCCTATATTCTCTCACCTTTCATGATATGTTGGCTTGTGTATTTGATTGATTTTGGGATATAGACCCACTTTTATATCCCTTATACCATTGGAATATGCTGATGTAATTTTTATGCGAGGGTGTGGATTTATATGTACTCCATGCTTACCAACCCGATACGATAACATAACTTGTTTGAACTAGAAGGGGAATGAGAAATATTTCTTTGGTCCAATGCTTTTCGAATATGAAAAGCTATCCTTTATTCTCAAATCTGAATTTTTGGATAGGTGATCTATCATTGAATTCCCTCAAAACGTGTTTGAGAGGTATTGGAAATATTTTGATATAGATGGGATCAATATTGTACTGTATCAGTGGTGTTTCTAAAAACTAAAATTTCTACCTGAATCCGATGATATTCCCCAGAGATTAATAGGCCACACAATTTATCTTCCGGTAACCAGGATGTGTTCCGTGCATTTTATCTTCATGTGATAAAGATGTGAATATAGGTTTTTGGGACAAGATACAGGATCCAAGAATCTGTACATATCTCATTGAAATGATAATAAAGATGTACGTAGTTTGAGGAAAACCTATTCATTTTAATGTAATATATACTGGACATCAGCCATGCAGTTTAATATATTGTGGTAAGGATATGAATATATCTGAATGGGAAAACATATTGGATCTAGGAACCACTATGAATCTCTTTTAAATAAGAATAAATCCATATGTAGATCTAGATTCCCATGAAATTTAATATCATGCAGTAAGGAAATCAGTTGTTCAGTTTATTGTCTCGTGGTAATGATATGATCAATGATGATTGACATATTACGATAAGGATTATGGCCATACAGTTTAATTCCTTGTGGTAAGGGTTTAAACCATGCATTTAATTTCTTGTGGTAAGGATGTTGGCCATGCAGTTTAATGTCTTCTGTTAAGGATGATGGACATGCTGTTAATGTCTTGTGGTAAGGACTATGGTAATAACCTATTAGGAGGGTGTCTATTCTGATGGATCTTGCATAAATGTTATGAATATTATCTGATTTTTGTGTTCCTCCAACTCTATCAAGACTTTATTTAATTACATCTCTAAAAATTCCTTGAAGACAAATAATCTCTCTATTTTGTTCCTGAGATATTGATGATAGGGGTAATGGTTTTCATATCATATCAACCCTACCTCATTCTACTTCCTTATTGTTGGGAGTTCCATCAAACCATTTTACTTGGTGCAGTTAAAATACATAGAGACATTATTTGTTTTGAAAGAATAGGTTTTGTTAAATATATCATTGAAATATGGTTTTTTATCCCTAAAAGGTAGGTGGATCATGCTCTGTTACAAAACTATTTCATCCTATTCAAAGCGATTAGATGACAAGAGTGGGGATTCTAGTGTCAGTTGTTCCAATATCCTGATGTCCATATGTAACTGAATCTAGAGATTAAAAGAAACCCAACCCTCAATTGTGATCCTAAGGCATCCATTGTATGGGAAATTATTATCTTGAAATGTCATCCTTGCATCACCCAAGAATCTCATTACGAGAGCACTATAAAACCATTTTCCATGGAATAGTTGATATACCTTGGAACATTCTTAGCTTGGAGTGAATATAATTTTTACTATCCATCTTCAAGGGATGGGAGAGCATGCTATTTATCCCAATATTTATGTATACCACCATTGATCTGGGTTAATGACTTGTTTTCGATCTGAGGGTACATATTCCCAACATTTATTGGTCTGAGGGAAGGCACTAAATAATTGGGGGTCTTAGATGGCGTAGAATCTTCCCACTGATTAATTATCCCAACTTTCCTAGAGGTTTTGTGTCAACATCTTAGGGAATATGGTTTCAAAATATCCCCGATGTGGATGTAGAAAATATGGAAATGTCCCTATATCTATGGGATTAGGATAGGTGTAATAATCTATATATTTCACCTTATGAGGTGTGGAAGAATATGAAATCCCTCCCCCAACCCTATGGGTTGGGGAATTTCACTGCCTGGTGGGATTCCATAGGTGGAAATCGATTAACATTACAAGGAAGTGATCCTAGGAGTATTCCCATAATTATTTCCCAGATATCCTTATTCTCTCATTGGAGTTAGGTGATCCAATCTTCTACATAATTTTATTCACATTTTTTATGGGATAGCTGGAAGGATCCATGAAATAACTATTTTCTATGTCGTTGGTTGGGTAAGTGGACGATGATAGGAGTTCCGACATAGACCCCAGAGTCTTAATACAATGCTTCCAAAGGCCATATTCTCCATTATCATTACCCTCTGAAAAAACAAAAGGGTTGATAGCACCATATATAGATTCCAGAAAGATACCACTTATCCTTTCTTTTTTCCATACCAGTGGTAGAAGGTAGGCCAACCTACTATGAATTAGATAACTATAGTAGGGTATGATTGTACTCATCAAGAGTGTGTTTATTAGGATATGATGATGAGTCTTTATATATGATTGATATAATATTAACATAGATTCAAGAAGGCTTGTGATCCTCCTCAATGAAGTATATTGTTTGTTGGGTCGGTGCTTGATATTGAATTTGTGGGGTCAGTTCCAATAATACCATTGAAGGAGACAATGACCATGATACTGTTTAAGGGGTCGGTACACATGAAACTATTTAAGGGGTTGGTTCCCAAGATACTGTTTGAGGGGTCAATGCACTTTTTATAGAAAATACTAGGGTAACATATGACAAAAATGTCCCAACTCTGCAGGATGGGGTGCTCCATGGGATTCCATAGTCACCAAGGCTAGCTGTGATTACGTCAGAAGCTCCTAGATAGTAATGATATGGGATTTATTCTAGGACACTTTAAGGATAAAATGGTGGGACTTAGACATATTGGTGGTTACAAGGATATAATACTACTTTGGAGAATAATTTCTTGGATACACTTGGACGTATCTCCTACCGAAAGCCCCAACTTAGAAATTTTGTGCAGGAAAAACTTCCTCTGTATCTCTATATGGAATTAAGATAACATGTCGATGATGATTACTGGAACGGATAAGATCCATCCTTAGTATCTCCCAACCTATTGAGTTGACCTGATGATTTTCCTCATCCAATCCCCTAAGGTAGGGAAAGCATGCATTTTTGTGCTCTAGGGATTGGCTCACAAAGAGGTTAAATGTTTCAATAAGGACCACTTACACTCATTTGGCATGTCATAGGAAAGACGTCATGTGGGAAATCTTCCTTAGAAGGATTCCATGAGATGATCTGAAATTTGGGATAGAGCTATTTATATGGTAATACCAGCCCAAGTTTTCATAAACTGGTACTATAGGTGCTGTGTTTTTGATCACGTATATCAGGGCTTCGGGGCCAAAGCAGCTTGTTCATCGATTTCAGAATCTGTTGGTACATTTGATGAAGTCATTTAGATTGTAAGGAACATGGAATGTTCTAAGGAAGAAAGAAGAAACCTTATATGTGTATCATCATATATAAGAGTAAATGTTCAATCAATAACTTTTACAATTTAATGGATAAATTGGTGGTCCATCATTTTTATGCAAGGTTCAATGTAGTAAAAACAATTATTCTTGGTTAACCACATTGTTGTACATCGCGAATAGAAAAACTGGCTTGATGGGAACTGGAAAATATATCCTTTTTAACCCATGAAAGGGAAGGCATATTTAATGAATTTAACATCGTGTTCACCATTTTCTTTTATTAGGAAATACATGGATGGGACTCAACCAGAAAGTTTTATTGGTGATGTGTTTAAATATGTTGATCAATCACTCGCATTGGGTTTTACCATTTTCTTAGTCTTCCCTATAAACTCCCAACAGTTCCCACATACATAATTAGGTACAAACATACTTTGTAATGATAGGTGGTCCTTTGGGGTTTTAGACACAATGACTCTTAGGAACTCACATTGGTCAAGAGAATGGGCGGCCAGACTCATCCCACCCTTTGGGTGTCATTTTTCCTATTTTGAGATGCACTTATAGATTTAAGATATGTTCATGAAATCCATACCAAGCTTCAATACAAGGATATTTAACCCTATATCAATATATTTATTAAGAACATGTATTTATAGGAAAAACTTTGTGAATGTCACAAGTTCTCTATCACTCATTTATTTATTTACGATGATTTAGTTTATGAACATTTTGGGAACTCTAAAGTTTATTGTCATCCAGGGGAACGGTTTGTGACTTAGATATGTGATTGAACCTATAATAGGAATCTTATGTATCCAGTGAAAAGGGAAATCAAAACCCATGTAGTTCATTTTACATAGTTTAAGGTTTTGTGACTGGGCCAATCCATGCTGTCTAATGTCATGCAGTAAGGATGTAAATATCATGATCAAACCTCGATGAGGGGTCCAACATATCAAATTTGAGATAAGAATCAGAGTCTTAATAGTTATTATATGGGCATACGTGTTTTGATAAATACAAAAAACAGAGTCCTTAAATAAGACTTATGCATATAAGACCACCCCAGATTGTCTCTTCGAAAGTATTGCCTTTTGAGTGAAGATGAGATGTAGTTAGGATTATGTTCCAATGATGATCCCAAATTGGGGTATTCTAATCATACCATTTTAATAATCATCAATAATCTTTATGCCCATGAGAGTCATAACTAGTGTGAGAAACAATAGATAAATGGATATTAGACACATTTCATGAGAGGATATTTGGGTGGGGATTACACATCAAAGTTTACCTACGAGAGGTAAAATTACCCGTACCATGGAGTACATGGTGTGGATCTTGGGCATTTGTAAGTAGTCATACATATCATGTTTTATAAAAGGAATCATATTCATCATTGTTTAGTTGGTCACTAACCAACTAATGGGTTTTAGGTACGTAGTGTCCTGACCATGGTTTATAAATAAACTAGTGTCTGTGTATGAGACCACTTATTATCCACTGGTTGGATACAAAGGATGGTAGACTTATGGGTGATGGGGGGAAATTTCAAAGAAGTAGATTCCTGTTTGAGTTCGGGCCTTAGGAAGGCATCCTACGTATCCTTGTTATTACAGAATAAACATTCTCGTAGTTCATTTGGCTTCCCAGTACGATGATGGATGAGGTAGAATGATCATACCATGAGAATGATAGGATCTTGATGGTTGAAATATTAGAGTAATATGGATAATTACCCCTAAATGGTTTTCTATTTGAGCATGGGCCTTAGGAATGAATCCTACGAATCTTGTTTGGACAGGAATCAATGTTCTCTTAGTTCTATACCCCTTATCCAGTTAATGGAATAAGGTAAATGATAATTACCAAAGGGTTTTTTTATCCATAAGGTTTTGTTAATTCTTGGAGCTTACACTAGTATTGATGGACGTTGGAGATAAGGCCTTAGAGAGGAATCCTATGTTTCATCATTGGATAAGAAACAGAGTTCTTGTAGTACATTTGATTGTGGATTACACACTGAGGTTTACCTTTTTCATACTCATATAGAATCATCTAAATGATTAAAATAAGATGTTGATGACCATTAAAGGTCCATAAGATATTCATGGAATGACATGAAGGTCCCTCCTAATATCATTATACAAATAAGGTATCATAAGTGAGTAAACCTACCCCATTATGGACACTTCACTTATTAAGAGGGAATGTGGTCAAGGATTTGTGTATGTGGTCCTAATGGCATGGGTCTAGCTATATCTGCCAGACAAGGTTCATATTTCCTTGGGTATCATCGTGACATGTCTTGGCTTTCTATTGGACATGTCTTTATTTTTCCCCCGGCATGTTTGGGGCATCAATCTGACATGGAATACACATCCAAGGGCGTCATCCTGATCAATTGACTTGTCATTGTACATGGTCAATGAAGACATGACCCTACTCAATTGTATGATCGACCTGACTTATCATCAAACTATCACTTAAAAATTATGAAATGTCTATAGGAAATCACATGATCATAACGACAAGTCAAAGAATCCTTAACCTGATCAAAGTGTATTGTCTAGGATATCTTTACATAATCAAGGGAGACAATTATAAGGATATTCATATGATTGATATGAATTGTCCTTAGACTATCACATAATATTGATGACATGTAAATGGGAAATCACATGATCAACTATACTTGTCTAGAGCCTATATTTTTACAATGAAGACATGCCAAAGGGGTGTCTCATGATCAACATGGCTTGTCTTTGTACTACCACATAACAGTGATTACATTTCAATAATCCATTGAGAGACCAACCTGAATTGTCCATGGATTTTCATGTGACCAAAATGACTTTTAAAACGTCACATAAGGACATCATGAGATCAGTGTAGAATCCTATGATCATGTGACCTTAAACTATTCACTCAGTGGGGCATTGCAGACATGTTTAGGTTCACTATCATGAGAAAGGGAGAATGCCCGAGGGTTGAGGAAACCTTCACAAAGGTATTATGACCAATTTTTCATGGGATATGATGCATTCCTGAGGGTTCAGGTTAAGGGAGTACACCATAGGGCTTACTTGGTGAGATGATCTCTTGTCCATGAACTCATACTCATGTCCAAAAGCACTTGCATGATGACCCATTGTTCATATAATTTTCATGAACTTAGTTGGGACATATGAGAGAGTCTATGAACACAAACAGGCTGATGCCTCGGACATGTATCTTCTAGAAAAGGTTCATATTTCCATGGGTATCTTTACGACATGTATTGGCTTTCTATTGGATAATAAATGATAAAAAATATGGTCTTTTCTCACTGTCATTAACTTTACGTGATGATTTAAGTGTTTTAATATTCTTGATCACATGGCTAAAAGATTATCATGTGATGGCCTTATGCACTGGTGGATGTTTTTGTGACATTTCAGCGATTCTTGCAATTGGATTCATGTAATAGATCACATTCAATACGGTTGGAGGATGTTGATCATAGGGGTATCCATATTGTTATTCATAGGATCATTTGGATATCGACAAAGGACTAGATATGGAAGTGATGTGAAGAAGGTGTCAGGTGTGTCTTGCGATGTCGAACTAGGGTGTTGAGAGGTTGAAGATGAGGTTGTGTTCTACACAAGATAAGATGATTTATAATATTCATAGAATGAGATCAAGATATTTAAATGTTCCTCATAGGATTTAAATATATGACCATGATCTATTGATTAGGAAAATGGGATTAATACCATACAAATTAACCCAAATATCCCATCCCATATCAAAATTCCAAAATAGTATTACTGTAGTTTATTAACTAGGGAATGTGGATTGGGGTTCCGAATTCTAAACCCTCCAACTACTATGCCACCCTTTATGGTGGTTCTATCCTCACATTAGTGCTACCTCCATTTCGAAACAATATTCCTCTATTTTATGGGTGTATTACCATGCACTCTAAGCCACCTCTGTGCTAGCCATCCTGGCTAGCACCCAAAGCACGGTTGAGGTAACACCTGAAAGGGCCTCGGTGGGGCTGTCTAGGCCCATTGGCACTGGATGGACCCTATTTTTAGGAAATGGGGGTTCTCATAAATACATTTAAAACATTATATATAAAATAACTTATGGGAGAAAAATCTATCCCACATATATAGAAAATACAAGCCATATATTCATCCATATATTCCTTTGTACAAATCAAACCATTAAATTTTCATAGTCCTCAAACTTCTAAAATCACCAACTAAAAAGTGTAAGATTCAAAATTATGGGTTCTTAAAATCATCTTCTATTATTATTTGGGAATATGAAATTATATTATTTTTATTTAATAAATATATCAAATTGAACAAATATGATAATGAAATGAACCTCAGAAATTTCAATGTGTAATATAATGAATTGGGTATTCAAATGAGGTAAATTGAGTTTGATTTTTTTCCACACAATGTGTAACTAGGTATATTCGATGTATTGGTGGGGTATATGAAGGCTTGAGGGTTATTTTTGAAAAATTAGCTGTGGTTAAAGACATTTTTACTTCATGAATAATGGAATTGGGTAATATATGGCCTAGTACAGGGTAACGAGTGTGCATGTTTGAGGATTAGGTTAGCTTTAGAGGTCCACTGGGTGGCTGGTGACCTGATGGTAGGTACTTGATGGCTAGAATGAACATTGTAGTAGAGGAATGGGTACCTAGTTCCCTATATAATTGTTTTTTAAATTTTTTAAATTAATTAATTAGTTGTTCTTAAAATGAGTAAAACCTCATTTTTTGATCCATTAGACCATAGGGTCTCTTATATTCCCTTCATTTGTTCACTTTTCTCTCAAAGGTGGGTTCTCTCCCATTATTTATTTATTCTTAATGTGCTTGGTCACAATGAGTTATTATGGTCAAGGAGTAATGACATTTTCTGTTTATTTGTAGTTTTTCCATAGTTGTGAAATTTTTACACTAAAATATAGATTTTAGGAATTCATCCCTTTTTTATTAATAACATCTTCCTCAAGTTGAATAAGGCCATGTGATTCAATGTACATTCCTCATATAGTAAAATTTATGTGGTTCATAAATATTTCCTTAGTTATTTCTGTGTTTATGTGACATGTGATATATGGGTGTGGGTAGGGACATGAGAGTGAAAGAAAACCTAAACGAGCCATGGTTTGTAGATTATATGAGGGTTATCATCAATTAGTTTATGGAATTTGTATTTTGATAATGGATAAGCTATGTTTATGAAGTTTTTTGGGTGGGTTGTTGGATTAATGTTCTGAAAGTAAAGTTATACTCAATAGAATTTAGATATATTTGGATACATGCGATTGACAAGGTATTTGAATATTCATTGAATGTGATATGTTGGAATAATGTGGATTATTTTGATTGGAAACCCCTAAGACTTTATGATATATTTACTTTTAAATAAATTAATGCTCTTCGATAGCTTGCAATATATGTAACCCACAACCTTAATTATTGTAATTGAATATTATATTTTAAAAAAACTATAATAAAATTAAAATTTTATTATTATGTGGAACAAAAATTATAATTTTCTAGTATTAATATCAAATTTTGACTTGGTCAAAATAATCCTATACTGAATTTTTAAAATTTTCCTTTTGAAATAAAATTTTATGAATAACAAAAAATATATTATTTAACCACACTTAATTTTATTTATAATAATGTATTATAATATATTTAAATAAAAATTCAGCAACTATTAATTTAATATAAATAATGATATGAACCTTTGGAGGTAAAAAATAAATATTTTTATGAAAATTGTTTATTTTCCTGGAAACTATTTTTGTTTTAAAAGGCTTAATAGCTATAAATTTTAAATAATTAAAATAATATTTAATGTGGAATGATTTATATTAAATATATAGTTTTTATATATAAATATATGAATTTAAATCCATATAATGATGATTAATATCTATATAATTAATATAATATGATCTTATGCTTTCAAAATATATTTCTTGAAAAGCCATTTTTTTAAAAGAATGACAAGTTTATTTTAAATTAAATTTAGATAATCATGGGAGTTTAATGTAATAAAATGTATTAAATCTTTATAATCATAATAATTAAAATTATATAAAATTATTTTTTTTCCATAATGACTAGAAAAGGAATTAAAAATTAATTACACTGAATCGGGTTAAAACAAGGTTTTGTGTGTTACTTGAACTTGTGTTAAAATTAATTTTCCACACATATATAATTTTTATTTGATAAATTTGATTTAATATATTTAATTAATGGGTAAATATTATTTAATAATTATACTTTTATTTTATACTTAAAATATTAATTACCTAAGATAAAAACTAGTTACCATGGTGGAGACAAAAAATGTAAAAGTAAGTAACCTTAGAGGATAAGGGTTTAACATGCCGAAAATATGTTTATTTTTATATTTTAGAGGTTTTTATCGAACAAAAATTTCCTCCAATAAATTATTTTTTAATTTTTTTGTCACTTTGGGTGAGAGTGAGTTCCCAATGTTGAAAACTTTAGGGTATTTAAAAAAATGTCACTCCTGTTAAATTATAAAAGGGAACTCACTTCCCTTACATATTCAAACCTATAAACTCATTGGGATTAACAAAACCTCAAAAATATATCTACCAAAAATAATTATACACATTATATAGGTTATGGTATTCTAAAAATACCAACCCTAGGGTCCTTAAGAGGAGATCCAAAGAATGTTTCTCTAAGGGAAGGTAATGTTCTTATCAAACATCTTTATTTTTCTTTCTTATTTTACAAAATTTAATTGTATAATAACACTTAAAATATAATAAAACCATTATATCAAATATAATTATATTTTATTATGTTAATTTAATAACCTATATCCATATTCTATTCCATCAAATGGGAATGTAAATCATCGATCGTGTGTGTGGCGGACTACCACCTCACGAACCGACATAACTCATTTTCCATAAACACTTCTTACAATTGGATATAATGATGGATTTAATGAAAATATATTATTTTTATTATATAATTATTATTTGTTATCTATAATATAACATATAACTTCTTACTTTCTATTCTTTTTAAAATACAATAGCATCACTCGTGTCTGTGAGGGACTACCATCTCGTGAAGTGATGTGATTTTCTTTCACAAACTCTTTACATAGAAGGTAATAAAAGATATATTTAACAAATATATGTGATATTTAGAACCTGATTTTTATTCTTTAAAGTTAATATATCATCCACTTCATTACCCTTAAACCCATTAAGTGAATGATACCATTTCTTGTGCGTACGTATGACCTACCATATCCAAGAGGTGATGTAGTTCACTTTGCATGTAAAAAATTCAAGTACGATTATAAAGATGAATATAATGAGTAAATACGATATTTATAAAATTAATATAATTATGGAGTTGATGGATCTCTATCTTATGTACAATATCAAGAACATTCATAACAAAACATGCATGAAAAAACAAGCCAATTAACACCTAAAACATTCAAAATAATGAAATAATATTAACAAATGAGTGGTAAAATATAATAATATGATCATATATGATATTATAAATATGAATATGTTTCAATAATAAATTAATAACTTGATTAGAATCATTATACAATAGGTTAAATCACTTTACACCAAAGGTAAGTGCGAGTTAAGGGACTTCGCCTCAATTTCCCTTTATTAAGGCATATTTTATTATTGTGAACCTAATTTATTTTATATGTAACACATATTAACTCTTTCTCCTATAATATCATGAATATTCCATACATAATGTTATTTTATGTACATTATGAATTATTTTATCGAATAGGTTTTTACATGAAAATTACCAAGTGTAAGGGATTTCATATGAATTTCCACTCCATTGGGGATTATTTGAAATTATGAAACAATTGATTTTTATGTGGTGTTTATGATATGCCCTTGCGAAAGTTTTTCATTTGACATTAAATTATTATTAAATATACAAATTATTTATTTTTAGGGATATTATTATTTTTTAGACTATATAACATTTTCACATATAGAGTTTACTTTAATAGTTATTTGATTAAGTGGGGAAATATTGTTAAATTCATATTATTTACTATATGAGAATATTTTATGATAAATCATATTATTCATGAATTAAATATATTTTTTGATATATGATAAATGCCTTGTACATGCAGTTATGGGTGGGTATTAGAATTTTATATCCCCTCAATTCATTAACTAGTTTCATGAGAACAATTAGTTGGAAAAATTAAATGGGGTTTACATGTAGGTTTAAACTATCTTAGGAAAGGTTTTGATAGTAGAGGTATCAAGATTTTGTGTACCATGATGTCAAATAATTAAAAATTTCCATCATAAATAATTTACTTATTATTACTATCCATGAGAATTTCACATTTATATTACCTCTAGATGCATTACATTATCAGTTTATTGATTAAATGAAATGGGTTTTCAATTCTTTACAATTCCATATTAATTATTACTTATCTAATATTGATACTATAATTATTTTAATGGAATGTTTGTTAATTTATTTACCTTTAAATATTTATTATTCTTATTGATTCATGATATCTTACACTATATGTAAGCCTTACTAGGAATTTTATCTCACCCTTATTTTGTTTTTCACCAGTATTTGAAGAGGAATTCTTAGAATGAGATCAAAGATGAATTTTTTTTCCATTATTATGGATTGTATTTTATTTTACTATGTGAAATAGGTATATTTTATGTATTTAGTTCTCCAAAATAGATGAATTGATTGGTATTTAAGGATTTGACCCCATATATCCATGATAATGTAATATAGTAGAAATCAGCTTCAGGTTACGGGAGTTAGGGATGTTACATTTACCGCAAAGTATTTGGTGATGATGGAATGTTGTTTTTTATAGGATTATTGTTATATTTTATCACTATGGGGTTTAGTATGTTGGGAATACAAGATCACAGGATAAGGACCTGTATTTGGTGTTAAATACAAGCTATTTGGCATTGATATTTATAGACTGGAATATTAATTTTTATCACATTAATAATAGTTTCAGAGGTGGGGTACACTGTAGGGATGTCCATGTAATATTTGTGGTGATTGTGATCTCCATATGAGTTCGAGATCTCATAGTTCATGGTTTTCATTGGGTTATTGTGGTGGTCATTATAATTTAAAATTTTTGGCTATAAAACTTGTGGTATGGTATGTGGATGTGACCTCGTTGTGTTATTCCTAATGGTTTGGAATAGATATGTACATTACTAATGGGTGAATATCACAGTGTGGAATGGAATTTGTTGGAAGGCCAAGATTTCTTATGGTGTGATAGATCATTGGTATATCATCCCACTCAATCACTACCCAAAAAATGAAAAATTCCCACTTACGGATGGATGATAATAGAGTGGAGTAGGATATTGATTGTTTTTAATTCATTAATTTCACTTTCCATACAGTAATATATACATATATATATATATATCTGCGTGTGTAAAATATCTCGAGATACCATTGGTGGTGGACTATAAAGTGTATACTCACATCCTAAATGGGCCACATAGGATGTGTGAAGGCTTTATATTTTATGATACAAGTTAGGGAAATGGATAGAAATAGGAAGCACTATAGCTTTTGGTGTAGTGGATGCATGAGAAGATTAAGTTGGATTATATAGGTGGGCTGGGTAGATCTTCACTTCCTAGAAATATTGTCTTTTTTTAATTTTAGGCATGTTTATACCTGATCAACCTATTATAAATCTAGTTTTTTTTTGTGATTTTCATGGCATTGTGGATATTTAATTTTTTACCAGGTGATATATTAGTATCCTATTCCTATTTATTTGTTTGGTTTTTATCATTTTATTTAATTAATTTTTATATTTTAATATCTTTGGGTATTGTATCTTTACCATCACATCCTAAACTCTTTCTCTTAGTGATATGACCTTGGTGTGTTGGGGGGTTTCTTGATGTTAGTATCACTTTGACATGGATTCTATTTAGGAAATTTGGGGAAAGGACAATATGAAATGGTATTAGAGCGGGTTAGAAAGATTTTTATAGCATGTTACCAAGTGAATTTTTTTCTTATTTTATGAATGATAGATGATATTTTATGAATGTATTGGGATTGGAAAAGATTTTGTATTGTGTACCAAGATAGTACATTTTTTGGTGGATGTCTAAGTCACTAGGGGAACCAATATTGTTGTTATGGTTTTCATAGGTACAATTGAATTTTTTTATTTGAATAAAAATATTATTTTATTTTATTGGATTTCATTTTGAATCTTGGACTTGAGTAGAAATAGGTAGTACTCATGAATCATTTTGGCACATATGACTAACATGAAATGAACAAGCCTACATTTAATGGATATTCTTATACTAGAAATTTATTTCACTATTTAAAATTTTAAAAAACCCATATGTTGTTTTCCCATACAGATTTTTGATATAAATATACGCAACTAAATTATGTTAGGTACATTTGGTGTTTTTAGGCTTGTAGATATTTCTTGTTTGTGATATGTGTGGAACCTTACGAAGGAATGGGTTCATGGGGCCGTGAGTCCAGATGATATGAGACCTAGGTATAGGTAAGGAAGATTCTGTAACAGTGATATTTCCATCCTATTATAGATTTCCTTATTTAATATATATGGAATCTTATATGAATTAAGCCTAGTATTTGGTTAACAATGGTAATCCACCTAGAAGACCTATATTGTAGAATCATGATGGAAGAGATATGGTTTCATCAAGTAATGAGATGGTTGGGTCCCCGATTTAAAATATGATCATGAGCCCCATGTGATGGTTTTGAGGTATGTAGGTCATCAATGAAATCTTGATGAGTTGGGTTAGTGGTTTGATAATCAGATCATCGAGAGTTTGGTACATGTTATTTAGATAATTGGTCAAAGAGATCAAGGAATTGAGCCATCCAAGGAATATCTAAAAAAGAAGACCTATTCACACCATCATTCTCAATTCTAGGGAGAGGGTTCATCCCAAATAACTGAGTATTCAATCATGTTTTTCCATAATATTTATTATTATCTTAGGATACCACAATGGAGAAGAGTAAATATTATGGAGTTTATGATCAAGTTACTAGAAAATTACCAAAGGATGTGTAAATAAAAGATTATACACAAATGGGAATAAAATGTAAGGATTTTAATGTGGGTGGTTTTTCAAGATTTCAAATTTTGATATACGGATGGCGGTCTAATCCAAAGACATTATGTAATTTGAGTTGGAAGACCCATTGGCCATGGATTATGATCTTTGGATCAATGAGTGTTTATATTTTCATAGATATTTATGGGATATAACACCACCAAGCTGTGGAAATTAAAGGAAGTTCTTGGACAAAATTTTAAGGAATAGGTAAACATTTTCAGGTTGATATTGTTTTCTGAGGTCCCAAACTAAGTGTTGATAGCAGAGTAAAACATAAACGATATGAGTGCTCCAAGTCAAGAAGCAGTGTCTCTTTAAATTGGTAATATAGATTATGGTATCCAAAAGTTAGTATATGAGGAGTAATAGTAGGGAAAATCATCTAGGGGATTGTTGTCTGGACCAAAGAGTGGGTTATCAATGGGGATGTTACTAGTGTGGGTAGATAAGGCACGTTTGACACCGATGTGATCATCTAACAAAGTAGTTTTGGGCATGAAAAGATATGGGGATCCTTGAGATGTTTAACCATATAATTTTACAATTATTGGGAGGTTAAGGATGTGGTATTACTAAAGAATATGAGGTAGCACTTGGAATAGTTCTTATAATAAGTAACTAGGATTTATCTTCAGTCTCAAGTTTTTGTATCTGATTGGATAACCATGATTGGGAATAATGGTTGATATTGAGTGTAACTATATAGAGAGAACTAACATTAGGAATTTGGGATTTGGTTCAATTATATTCTATCATTACAAATTTCTTATATAATTATGGTATAGTGACCCAAACCTTTTACAAATATTTTTACATGATATTAAACATTAATATCCATTAAAAAGAAACCATGGAGTGTAAGGACTGGTGAATCTGGAAGACTCAGTACATAAAATTTCAATATGAAACTAAAATAAAATATCTTTATTTTAATCTCCATAATTATGTCCTAAATACCTTCAATAAAAAAACTATAGAGGATAATTTGGGTAATAAATAGATAAAATGGGTGAGTTAAAAATCCCAGTAAGGGAATAAACATGACAAGAAAGCATAAAATGTGAGTCAAACAACATAACATGATATCATAAAAGATAAGTTTCAAGAATAATCACATTGTAACATAACATGAAGTATATTGTATCATATGATCATTGCAACATTAGAATGTGGTAGCAATATAAAACATGACATAAGCATAATTCAAAGCCAACTACTAAGACCATATCACAAGGTAAATAGAGACCCATCATAAATTAGGTTCACTCTCTAATCCCATACTTGAAATATCATGGGGGAAAACTTTACCCAATTCATTAGAGAACTATATGGGTGGCCTCATAATTAAAATCACATGCTTATGTGTGAAAAAAAAGTAAACCAATCATAATTCATAAACATAATAATCACCCATGGAAAAAATGAGTTGTATATTCTCACCTCATATCATAATAAAAAAAGAATTAATAAATATTCAAAATAGAATAGGGAATTAAATATTATTAACTTTTATATTTTATCACACAAAAACAAGTATCAAAATATGATTTTCATTTCTGAAAAAATACTTTAAATGACCATTACATAAATGTATTAAGGTATATAAAAGTCTACCATAACCGGGTTTGATATTGAAGAAGGTATTTGAGAAACAATTTTAAGGAATACATTACCCCATAATAAAATGTTATGGATTTTATCATGTGGTGTATGCGGTTGACTAAAAATGACACATTTATATAACAATAAGAGAAATTTTATTGATATAATTCGAGGTCGTCAAAGATGGAGAGACATTAACAGTAATAGGTATGTTTGCAACATATGGATTATTGATTTTACTTGATTGGTACTAATATACATTGTGTGTTATGTGTAAATGGATTCATAAGGTGCTAGATGAGGAATGGAAATTGGGTATGATACATGAATATGTATGATGTCCTAAATTTGTGGAAATTGAGATGATATTAAGGTAGAATACCATCGACATACCAGGTAACTAGATTCTGATGTGACCAGGTGGGCGATTCCAGTGGTGGGGGTGCTCATAAATGGGATTTCTCTATTTGACATGGTTAGTTATGGTAATCATGAGTATTCGTATGAGTTTTAAATATACTTAGTGTTTCAAACGTGTAATTATTGATACACTCATGTTTCAGTCAGGATTGTTTAGTTTTATGGTCGTAAATTGATCAAGGATGAGTTATCATATGGTTGGGAGGTTGTTATGTCCTATGAAATTGGGTTTGGTTCATTGAAAATAGTTTTTTATAGATCATGTGTAATTAAACATGTTTGATTTAACAAAGGTGTTCTTGAATGCACGAGGTCTAGTTTTGGTATGTTAAGTGTGGAATGAGACATATATCCATGAACATAGATGGAATTGGGTACTCAGTGGACTAGTATCAAGTACCAGATGTTCTTAATTGTGGAGCAAGTATACCTTGGTCGGACATCAAGTGGACAATGAACTAGGGGTGGGTTCCCAATGTTAATAGGGTACCTAGTGGCAAGGGACTGAGTAACCGATTTCCTTTTTCTAAATATTATTTTTAAAATTATTTAATTAATTCACTACTTTTTTAAATGAGAAAACCCTATTTTTTATACTCCAGAATATAGGATATCTCATTGTCCTTCAATTCTATCTTCTCCCAAAAGTGAGATCTGAAAAATTATTCACTCATTCATAGAGAATTTGGTCACATGGATAATCTTCTAGTAAGTGGAAATGTCCTTTATTTTTTTAATTTATTTTTGTCACCATTCTAGAGAGTTCTAACTAAAAATAATCATTAGTGATTTTTCATGGGTTTAAGAATATATTTCTCCCTATCTAGAATCACATAACATGATTTGAAACACATGTATTTAATAGTTCCAAGTTGGTGATTCATGGTTATTTCCTTTTTTACACACGTGTTTATGAAATGTATGATTAATAGGCATTGGTAGGGTTGTGTTAACATCAATATAAATAACTTATTACAGTGGATGGGGGTACTTAAGAGTTGTTATAGAGTTATATATAATTTCTTTATGTGAATATGTGATAAACTATATCAATGGGGTTGTTTTGTGGTGGAAATTAAACTAATGTTTTGAATGGGAGGTCATCCTATTAACTATTTAGACATATTTGAATGATTTTAGATGAAATATTTTATTTATATAGATTCCATGGTATAAAAAAATATGACATGGGTGATGTTGATAAATAAGGATATGGAAACAATGCCTCGCTGATTTTTAACTATAGGTTATTGGTGATTGCCTTTCTTTATGGGGATGAGGCCACAAGGGTTATTTGAACACACGATAGGTCCAAAGAGGTGTTGTTGATCTCTAGTTTTTTATATATTTCCTCCATTAATGAGTAATTTTATATATATGATCTTTATAACTATTTTGGAGTAGGGGTATTTTTTAGGGGAATCCATGGGATATAATTAGAGATTTGGATCTCTAGATGTGATTGGGTGCTCACTGTGCACAAGATTTTATTGGGTTATTAAGATAGTTATTGGAATATGAATCAATTGAACATGGAATTTATTATAATCTATACTAAAATTCATTTGGGGTGTCATTGATAATGGATTGGAATAGTTTTTTGTGCTATAAATGGGTGTGTATCAATGTGTGTCATTGAATTGTTTGGATGGATAAGGGAACATCTAGGGTCATTGATCATTGGTACATTATTCCACTCCAACACTAGATTGAGTAGGTATAGTCTTGAGTAGAGCAGTTGTTGATTTTTTTTTCATTTATTTCACATAAGTTAATATACTATATGAATAAATGATATATAGGGACACTATTTATAACGGTACAAACGTCTCTAATCATTTTTGAAAAATCAGGTGATAGAGGTGTTTTGGGGAGGTTTTGAGGAAGTTGAGGGGTGGAAGGTGGAGTTTTAACTAATATTCCAGATGGAGAAGAATTTTACGATGGGGAGGTTTGTGCTATGACCAAAAGAGGGTCCCTATAGTGTGGAGAGATAAACTATGGTGTAGATCCTTAGAGTTAGAGATTTTATGGTTTTCCATTTTATATATAACTAAAGTGTGGAGAGATAGGATATTGAGTGGAGTATTTGTGGATGAATTCATGTTTTTATAACATTTTATAGATAAGAAATGTCATAAAGTTGTGCTGTGATGTTACCTTCTTCTTAAAAGTAGATATTTATGGTGTGGTGGTTTTAGTTGTGATATATTCTCATTCCCAGATTATTGGATCCTTAGGGTGGACCTCACCATTTTTTAAGACATGACTTTTACTAGACCCACTATGGCCTGGTCCCCTCCTTTATACCATAGTTTTGACCTATTTCTGCACCAATACACTATATTGAGGAGTGTTTAGCTATGTTATTCTATTTTCTAGTTTTCATAAAAATTACCAATCCCCTATAAACCCTGATTTTTTCTATTATTTCCTTTAAAACCTTGGTAAAACACTTGGTGTTTTTTAGTTTCCTTTAACCTTCTCCATATGGGATTTTACTCATTGTATAAAATGATCAAGAATCCATAATTCTAAGGTGATTCCACTAATATCCATCACTATTTATCCCAAATTCCTTATTCTAGAGAGGGTATTACTTTGTGAGATGGATTTTTTGGGTAGGGTTATTGAGGTAGATTTATGGGGTCTCTATATTATAGGTTGATCAAGGTGTTTCAATCATTTTGGTTCTTGGAGTCCATCTTCCTCTTGTTCCAACCTTTAACACCAAATTTGGCAGCTCTCGTTAAAATAGAGGATCCTTTGCTTCTATTATTTAGATGTAAATGTGTGGATACCATAATTTTTTTCCATTGTAGATATGGAATGAAATAAATTAATTAAGATAATTAATCATCATAATATAAATTGAATGGAAGGGAATTAATCTCACGATTTTTACTTGTCCATATGATTTTTTTCAAAAAATTGTTAGTCCTGGTTTCTACTTTTACATATTTGGGTTATATTAAAATTTATTAAGTTGTTGTGGCTATTGAATTGGTAAAACTTATTTTGATTGTTAATCTTAATCACCAAACATGGAAAAGGAAAATAACTTATATCAAAATAATAAACTAATTTTCCATAGAACATTGGTTTCTATGAGAAGTCGCTTGAAAATAAATAAGTAAATATGATAAAAGACATTTTTTAAACAGAAATATAATGTTTAGTGGATGTGATGTGTGGTGGTTGAGATATGTGAAGTTATACGGATGTGTGGAGTGGTTGTTATGAGACATGGTTGTGATATGTGGTGGTTGTGATGAAACTATTGTTGATGTAGAATGAATGGGATGTGTTATGTTGTGTTAATTTCCTGCTGGACACGAAATGAAATGTTGAATGAAAGAACCAAAATGGCATGAGTTTCAATGGATAATGAACTCTTGAACTAAAATGGTAAGTGTTGTTAAATTGGTAATTGTTAAATAATAAATAAATGGTCTGAATAAAGTGATATGATTAGTAATTGGAAAATCTAGAAATGGGAAAACATAAAAAGGAATGGTGGATTGTGGTTTATGTGTTATGGATTTCATATGTGGTATAATTTAGAGGTGGTTGTGAAAGTTAAAAAGGTTTATATCATTAATGTTCCCAATAACTCATTACCCTAGATATATGATTAATGTTATATGATGATGTACTTGCCTAGGTTTCCTCAGGAATAATGTAATGACTAGTTGTATGTGGGGTGGTTGGTATAATATAGTTGACTTGGTGTATTTGGGTAGGATTTAATGGAAGATATGAGAGCACCAAGGTGTAAATTTTTTTGTGTGTAAGAGTATAAAATAAGTTGGAAAGTTGTGTTGGATATATATTATATTAAATGATTCCTATATGTTAATATGATTCAATGCATTGTTCGGTGAGAAGGACTTAGTGATGATGGGATTGGTTAAATGACCTTCTTAGGAGCATTTTGGTTTTTCTATTTTTCCACTGGTTTATTAATAAGCTCTTTTCATATGTGAACATGTGAAATTAGGTATGATTCTATAGAGTATACTTGTTATTCGCAACCAATGTATATAAAAATCGTTTTTTAGGTATCCTGGGGGATTTCAAGGATTTAGATGGAAATTACCGGCGTAGACATTAGAGTTTTAACTGACTCATCACCTTATGATTTTTGGGTATTTATTTATAGGAATATTTTAGTTTTTTAATATATAAATGAATTTTGAGATAGTTTTGGTTTTTTTATTTCATTGTATTTGTTAGTGATCGGTATCATATTTTATGATCCAATATTATCTGTTGAGTTTAATTCTTTCCATATGTGATATTTTTATACCCTCAGTTCTAGTGTCAAACTCAAGGCCTGTTGAAGGCAAGAGTAAAGGGTTATTATCCCTCTTCCTTTATTTCTTACCCAGGAGGGGTGTCTTTATTGGGGGGGGGGGGTTGGGATAGAGTGATATAAAATGGACGTTTATAGGTATGATATAGTTTATAGTTAAGAACTATTTGGATTTCATGGGTTTGTAGATAAATATTTCCAGTAAATCTTGGTTCATAACATTGTCTAGGGATACATGTAAGGTCAGGTGATTTTAGGTCCCCCCGTGATCTGATTTAATGACTCAGAGTCTATCGAATAACAAATATATGTGGGGATGATTGTAGGGTAGAGAACTAGAATAGGTAAATGAATCATGTATACTTGAATTAATTTCTGAATTGGGTGGTATTGGGAAGTTAAAATGAATTAATTTAATGAAACCTAACAAAATTCCATGCTCTTGGGCTTAGAGAATATTTTTTTCCTTTTGGTTATAGATCTAAGACTTCATTCACATGTCATTTAGAAATATGAGGTTCAATAGGATAACCCAGTTGATCATTAGAGGTTTGATATAGATATAATTGTACAATTTCATCCTTTGAATTTATTACATGCATTCAATGCATTGAATTTTCAACTGCTTCTAGAAGAAGATCATGTTCTTGGTTTAGGGGGTAAATGTGCAGTTTTCATTGATGAATGATGTTTTCAGGTAGGAAATAGACATATGGAGTGAATTCCATATTTTATTATATTTTTTTTGCAAAATTAATGGGAGTTGGGATGTTAGAGGCTCCTAGAGTTTTAAGGATTTTTTACATTTCTTTCCAAGAATATTTTATTGCAACCCCGTCAATGTGATATTGATTTTGGGATATATTTATAAATACATGATTCTATAATTTCAATGGATCCTTATCGAATTAAACCCTGTATGTTATGAAAGTTGAGGATCTTGATATATTATATGATGTAGATGGTTTTCATCCAGCCTAGTGTGATACTGTGGGGTTCTCCAATGTTCTCCGATAATATTGAAAATTGTATTATGAGGTTTTATATTGAATATGAAATGATTAATTAGGCAAGGATCAATAATTCATACCCTATTCCATGTATTTAAAAAATCTTTTCAACTAGTTGATAGGATCAAGTTTGATTTCTATGATCGATTTTCAGTATGAATATCATTAGCTAAGATTGAAAGTGGAAGATATTCTGAGTTGGAGTAAGTGTCTTAAGACCAACTATTTGTACTTATATTACTTGTAAATTCAATATATACAATAATATTAATATATCATAATATATATTGTTCATTATTCTATATGAATCAAATGTGATAATGTCCTAGAGTATATGTCACATTGATAGGGTCATAAAAGTTCCCCTCTATGATGAGAACCATGAAGTACTACGATGATATTCCTTAATATAGTTATGTGGTTGGATAAAAAACTATGATGTGAATCATATTATATATACTATTAGGTGTGACTACTCATAAGTGAATGAGGCTTCATTTAATTAAGTCCACAATTGGTAATCTCTAGGACAAGAGATTTTTTAGAACAAACCTACCAGTAAGAATTCCACATGTGTTGGTATCATTGGATATTCCTCTCTTCGAGCATGTGTAATATCCCTTAGACATTGATATTATCATTAATTAATTTCATGACTCATACACTTATATTTACTGATGAAAATAGTGACACCATATGTTTACGGTAAGGTAGGTCACATTGGGTGCATCACAATTGGCATGTCATTAATGGATAAGTCAAGAAAGGATATTTTCCTTCCATATTTATATAAGTTGATATCATGGATCTTGATTGGAATAGATCCATAATATTAAATTCCATTTCCATGGTTAAATAAAGCATTTTTTTAATATATTCAAAGAATGAAATGTCAAGAAAATAGGTTGGGGACACATAGGTGTGACTTGCTTGACGAGACATTACGAAAAAGGATTAAATTGCATAGTGAAAATTTGGATGTGGTTTATATCATTATGAAATTAAGTTCTTTACCTTGGGTGCCTTGATCCTTTTCTAGATAGTAATCTTTCGCTTTAGTAAAAACCACCTAATGCTAATGGTAAATAATCGTAGAGGTTCATAAATTAAGTGTTTCAGATGATCGTGATTAAATTTAATTTTAATTTAATAAATTGAATATATATTATTCTAATAACAATTGGATAATTTTATTTAATTTTTTTCATTAAAAAATGTTTATTGATGTCACGAACCATCCCCGGGGGCCTGTTCTATAACTACCCCAAGCCCGCCTTCCATAGGCCAGGGGCTGACGACTAGCACCGAAAGGCATATTCCCTAAAACCGAGAAGACAATACCTTTATATCCTGTAAACACACTCAACCACGAAAAAAGTAAGATACAAACACAAGTAAACTATATAGTAAAAAGTGTGAGTGCAGTAAGAAAAAGGGGCGAGAATACAAGCCCAACTGAAAATTACAAGAGAACTGGAAAGTATAAGTAAACTGAACAGAACCTGTGAACACTTTCCAAGGATCCTACCTGAAGGGTAGGTACAACTCTCAAACGGTTGTCTATGCGGTACACCTCGTCTAAGGTCCACCTCTGAGCTACCTCTATTCCTAGTACCCTCCTCCTCAGTCAGTGTTGTCCGCTGTCTGCACCAAACACAACAAGGTGCGGGCGTAGCCCTTGCAGGGGTGAGTATAATGATACTTAGTAGGGACCCTGAGACCCTCAAAGGTCTCACAAAATCCAAAAAGGATAAACCACAAAGCATGAAAACAATTGACAACCCTACTTAGGTATAAGACCATACATATACCTATGTTATCAATTATACCCATCTCATTCATGAGGAAAATAAAGGCCCAAATCCTTAGAAAAAGTAAAACTATTCCACGAAGGAAAGAATGCCATGAAGGTAACACCACAAAGGTAAGTACCAAAAAGGTAACACCACACAGAAGAACAACAAAAGGTTATCACCAAGAAGGTAAGTACCATGAAGGTAAGTACCATGAAGGTAATGCCACAAAGGTAAGTACCACATAGGTAACACCACACAGATGAATACCACAAGGGTAAAGACTCAACTCACACCAGGTATAACATAGGTACGATAGTAAAGATTATTATATGTATCTACGGAATCACCTTAATCTGTTAAGAGGCAAACCCACGTAGGATCCTAAATCATCATACCCATAGAGGATCTTAATACGGGAGACCCACGTAGGATCCTAGTAAAGCAGACCAACATAGGATCATAGAGTAATACCATGTGGATTCCTAGAGGAGATCCAAGTGTAACTCTCAAACATAGACCCACGTAGTATCCCAAAGCAGAGACCCACATAGGATCCCTAGGCAGAGACCCACATAGGATCCTTTTCTCATGTTACAACTAGCTACAGGGTTCTCGCACTAAGCTCTCTTGATTCCAGGAGGGTCCGCTCATCCAACCATAGGTCGAATTCTCCAACTACCAAGAAGTCCCACTAAGAAGTATCCCAAAGGAAATCCATGTAAAAGGGGTCTCGAAGCAATATACAGTGCATCAATCGGATGGCTGATCTGTAAGTTATTGACCTTTTAGTCCTGATGTCCCGGTTGGATTTGTGCTCAATCCAACCCAGCCATTCCCCAAATTTATTCAAAACTCAAGTGGGGTATACCAAAAAGACCGTCTCGATCCAAGGTTTCGGGCACCAAACATAGTTTGTCAAATAGACACCTATAGCTCCAGATATGGCTGAAAGAACGAAAAGATGTCGAAGTTGGTACATGTACAATCCGACCCAGTCGAACCGACCCCACACAAACCATCCTAGGACGACCCAACCCGATTCTAGTCGACCCGGACCGACCCGGGTCCGGCCTTGGGTCCGACATGGCACGCTGGGTCTGGCCCGGCCCACCGGCGCAGCCTGGCCTACAGAGCGGCCCACTCGGCAGGCTGTGCTGGCGGGACTCTGGGCGGCCCGTGGGGCGGCGACCCATTGGGATCGCTGCTGGCCGGACGACCAGCCTCCTCAGCACGGCACGGTCGCACGTCGTGCCTTCACCGATAGCAGGCAGCGAGTCGGCCTCCCTCCCCTCGCTTCTGCGGCATAAGGCCACGACTTCTGCATGTCGGGCGGTGCAGATGTGTGCCGCCATCCCCTTCGTGTGACCGACCAGAGTGCCAGCTGCTGCCCTTTCTTTTCCCCGACCGATTGGCCATGGACCTTCTCCGGCAGCGCAGTCACACCGTCACCTTCATCGCGGCTGGCCGGAGTGCCGGCTGCCCCTCCCGAGTCCCACCAGTGACGTTCTACAGGTCCCTGGGCACGCCCCAGTGGCCCATTCTTCATTCAAAATATTTCCGCACTTTCCTTGGGATGTCTCAATCATTTCAAGCAATTCAAAAAAATCCACAAAGGTTGCGTAGAGGTCAGGCCGTGTTCATTTGGCCAGCTCTCTCTGCATTAGAACGATAGCTATCATCTTATTTTTTCTTGAATCACGAAGAACGTTAAGAACGGGTAAGGGGTAATCAAAAAAACAATCCCTACCTCAAAGGATCCTTAGGAGGAGACACGATGAAGAAGACGAAGTTGTTTAAGATTCGGTGTTTGTTTCTTTTATAAGGCACTTCCGATTCGGGCTTGGGGTCAGTTCCTCATTCTTTGATTCCAGAGTATGTTCTTCGTTGGAGAGGGAGTTCTTCATTTGAGAGGGAAATGTTTCTCTAATGTCCTCAAAGGCACTCTCACAATTATCCTTTGCCAATCAATCCTCCAAAAGATAAAGAGGATCCAATATAATAGAAATAATTCTATCAATTTAAATCCACATTGGCACAATTAAAGCTGTCACATTTAATTAATTGTAGTTGGATCAATTAATTAAATGGAGATTTGAAATGTTTTCCCCCATTAAGAGGGGTTTGGGTGGTCCCCAACACCAATATTCGAAATGGGGGTTTTCTAGCCTAGGTGGTCCCCACCTCCATAACTGTAAAAGAGTGTTTTCAAAAATAAAATAAAAGTTTGATCGATATTTAATTTTTATTTACATGAAAAACATGAAAATTAACTTTCCCCTTGTCCTACTACGGTCGATGTGAAAGTATACTTAAGTGAAAATCGACACTGCGAGTTCAACGGTGCCCTCAGATATCAATTACAAGCACCGATTCAAAAGTTACAAAAACTAGCTCGCATGTTTATTGAACGTACTTAAAAAAAGTCGATAAATTCATTCCAGGCACGCCAGACCTCGGAATCATGTGCCATCAATTTTCGCAAAATTGTATGATTCCCATATGATTAAAAAAATTACTTGGAAATTTATGGGTCTTAACATTCTCCCCACCTCAGGACTTCGCATCCCCGAAAGGCACATCACAAAAACTAGGAAAACAAGTGGGGGTACTGAGAACGAATCTATGCCTTCAACTCCCTTGTGCTCTCCTGTAGGTTCCCGCGCTGCGAATGTACACACACTAAAGGTATCGACCGTCCACGAAGGACCCACTCTTATCAATCCTCAATATCTACTGGAGCCTCCGTAAATGTTTCCCCATCGTCAATGTCCAGCTCTCCGTGGTCGATGATGTGAGATGGGTCATGCACGTATCACCTCAGCTGGGATACGTGGAAAACATCATGCACCCGGTGCAACTGAGGTGGAAGAACTAAGAAGTAAGCCACCTCACCAACTTTGATGAGGACCTGAAAGGGTCTGATGAACCTTAGAGATAACTTTCCACCCTGACCAAATCTCCACAAACCTCTTCGAGGTGAGACCGGTTGAAAGACGTGACCACTATCATAAAACTCTAGAGGTCTATGTCTCTTGTCAGAATAAGACTTCTACCTGCTCTGTGCTATCTTCATCTACTCCTGGATGATCTTCACCTTCTCCGTGGTAGCCCGTACCATCTCTGGTCTCATGAGTGCAGACTCCCCTAGGGCATTCCCACAAAAAGGCGATTTGCAAGTTTGGTCATACAATGCCTCAAAAGGTTCCATCCTAATGGTGGAGTTATATATATAGTTGTAAGAAAACTCCACCAAGGGAAAATTGATCATCCCATCTGCAACCAAAGTCATTGATGCAATCACGCATCATGTCCTTGAGGGTCTGAATGGTCTGCTCAGTCTGGCAATCTGTTTGAGGATAGAAGGAGGTGATCAACCGAAGGTGCATCCTGAAAGCCTCCTGCAACCCCTTCCATATCCTAAAAGTGAAACATTAATCAAGATCAAAGACAATCTTTGAGGGAAATTCTTGTAGCCACACTATCTCCTACAAATAGAGGCCCCTCATCCTCTCGAATTAACCCTTCTCTCTGATCGGTTGGAAGTGGGACGACTTGGCGAGTCGGTCAATGATCACCCAGATTGAATCATTACCCCTGGATGTATGTGGATTTCCTGTCATGATTTCCATGGATATTCCATCCCACTTCAACTCTGGGACCTCTAAAGGATGAACTAAGCCTGCTTGTACCTGATGCTTCGCCTTCACTTGCTGACAAGTGAGGCACCGAGAGACAAAATCTTCTACTACTTTCTTCATTCCTGGCCACCAATGTTGTCTTTGGAGGTCCTGGTACATCTTCACCACTCCTGGATGTACCGCTAGAGGGGATGTGTGGAACTACCTCAACACTTCCTCTTGAAGAGACACTGGTACCATGGTATGCCATCTGAAGAGGACGACGTGCTCCCCACCTTTAGAAAATTCATCATGTGCCTGCCCTGAGGATATCTGAACACGTCATGCCTCGCAGTTAGTGTCCCCATGCTGCGCCTCCTTGATTCGCTAAAGAAGTGTGAGAGTGACTGTAAGAGACTGAAGAAAAGCTGCTCCATTAGATCTATAAAGGTTATTGGAAAAGCGGATAGCTGCTCCATCGCCTCACCTAGCAGCTATATAACAGATCTCCTACTAAGTGCATCTGCTACAATGTTCCCCTTCCTAAGAGTACAGAGTATCTTGAAGTCATATTCCTGGAGGAACTAAAGACAATTTCACTGCCTCATATTTAGGTCCATCTAAAATAATATTTAAATGAGACTCTTGTGATCATAGTATGCTGTAAAACGTTCACCCATCAAGTAATGTTGCCACATATTCAAGGTGAAGACCACTGCTGCTATCTCCCGGTCATGGGTACTATAGTTCTTCTCATTCTGCCTCAGCTATCGAGAACCATATGCGATAACTTCTCTCTCCTGCATTAGGACACATCTAAGCTTGGTCCTTGATGCGTCGCAGTATACTACGTACCCAACGCCCTCCTCCAGAATCCTCAAGATGGGGTCACTAGTCAGCTTCGGTCTCAGCTTCTGAAAAATCCGTTGGAATCTCTCCGACCACACAAATGGTTTCCCCTGATTCATCAAAGATGATAAAGGTGATGAATCTATTGAGAAATCTAGAACAAATCTTCGGTAGTATCCGGCCAATCCTAGGAAACTTCGTACCTCTGTCACACTCCAAGGTGGCACCAAAGAAAGTACCGCCTCAATCATCGCTGGATCCACCACAACTCCAGCCTCTAAGATGACATGTCCCAGAAAGTTAACCTCTCGGATCTAGAACTGGAACTTCGAGAGCTCACCATAAAAATGTTTCTCTTGAAGCGTGTCTAGAAATATCTATAAATGATAGGCATGCTCCTCCTCAGTAGCTGAGTAGATTTGAATGTTGATGATGAAGACTATTACAAACCGATCAAGGTATGGCTGGAAGATCCAGTCCATGAGTCCCATGAACACTGATGGAGCATTGGTCAAGCCAAAAGACATGACCAAAGACACATAATGGTCGTACCATCATCGGAAAGCCATCTTATGCACATCCTCATCTCATACTCTCAGATGGTGATAGCCTGACCTGAGGTCTATCTTTGAGAACCACCGTGCTAACTTCAACTGATCAAAGTTGTCTTCAATCCTCAGAAGTGGCTACTTGTTCTTCACAGTCACCTGTTTTAGGCGCCGATAGTCAAAACAAAGTCTCAAGATCCCATATTCCTTCTTGGAGAATAGAATCGGGGTTTCCCAAGGAGAAACACTGGGCTGAATGAACCCCTTCCCCTGTAAGTCCTCTAGTTGTACTCGCAACTCACGAAGCTCCTTAGGAGCCATATAATAGATTGGTGTAGATATCGGTGCCGTCTCGGGGTACAAGTCAATGTAAAAGTCCACCTCCCTATGAGGAGGTAGACCTATAACATCATCAGGGAAGACATCCGTGTACTGTTCCACCACTAAAGAATAGCTCGGACACTCCACATCAACTGCACCGAGGGTTAGGCTAGCCAAATGAAAAGTGATATGCTGCAATATCCTCTGGGTAAGTCTATCCTATCCTGGAAAGGCTCTCTTCTCACCGGTGAAGGTAAACCTAGTCCCAACTGTGCAGAAACAGTTCACTTCTCACATAATACCGTAAATATGAGCTTGGTCTGTAGATAACCATTCCATACCCAAGATGACTTCGTAAGGCCTCGACGCCACTACTAGGAGATCCCAGCTGAAGGTCTCACATCCTAGAGTACGATCACACTGCCAGCACTAGTGTGTAATCATCGAATCCTCTCCCGTAGGAGTCTATATCCGTAAGGATCGAGAAATTGACTCCATCGAAATATCCAAGCATCGAATGGGGCAGTGGAAATAAAATAATGTATGGCACCTCTGTCTATAAGTACTACAAATATGGTGGAGTAGACACAGATCATACCTCATATAATCTCTGGAGAGCCATGGTCGTAGGCCCAGCTACCTGGAGCTAAGCTCTCCTCTATCCACCTCCTCCCTATAGTCAGGGTGGACCACCTGGTGGTGGTGGTGGTGGTAATGCCTCGAACTATAACCCACCGCAAGTTGTATGACCAGATCATCTGCCACGTCCGCCTACTCCCTATGGACCTCCTCGGTCGAATGTCTATCTCTGCGTGGGAAGTCCTTCGACCATCTTCTGATCCTCTGTACGGCAGGTTAGACAGTCACGAGCCATGTGACCCTACCCGCCGCATGGGTAACACTACCTTCTCCTTGCATGATTGGCTCTGTCTCCGGTGCCCTGCACAACCGACCCTGAATCCTGCGGTCATCCACCTATAGGTATGGTCCTCTTGGACCTTTTTGAAATATGTATGCTTCCAATGACATAAGACTCTGCTACGTGATTCCTGGTGGTGGGTCTCGCTGCTGGAGACTACTCAATAAGAAAAATCTCCAGTAAGAGGGATCACTCTAACACCCCCGCCTGTGTCTGGATGTTGAGAGAAATCATCGAAGGCCTAATATCCCTCTTGAGTCCCTGCTTGAAGGTTCAGGCCCTGAAAAATGGGTCCCACACCATATCAGTGGAGTAGTGTGAGAGGTCGTTGAACCTCACTCAGTACTGATCCACAGTCATGCTGCAGATGAAGAAGCTCCTGAATGCGCACTGCACGAAGGGTCACTGGGACAAATGCTTCCTGAAACAGGCTCCCAAAGTCTGCCCAGAGAAGTGTAACCTCATTGTGAGCCTAGAGCATCAAGATCCCCCATCTTCCTGCTGTTTCCTATAGAAGACTAGAGACAAGGATCTCCACGAGATCAGCTCGTGTCCCTGCCAGTTGAATGATTCTCACCACAACCTCCAGCCAATCCTCAGCCGCCTGTGGGTCCGTCTCTCCCCTGAACCTGGGTGGCCTTTGGCACTTGAACTCGTGCAACACGCTTAAGCGACGTGCACCCTCTTCTGCTAGGGATGGTGGCATTGGTGGCCCAACGACTAATGGTACCACTGGTGCCTCCACTGGTTCCCCTACTAAAAGAGGGCCTTGAACCAAGGCCTCATCACTTGGTGGGCTATCATCACATACTATACCAAGAACCCTAGCTGGCTATCAGCGTGGAGGAATCCTGAAAAGACACAGGTGCACCAAGGTCAATAGGTTATACCTGATGAGCTGACTTAAAATATCACAAAGAAAACATTTTGAAACACATATGCATTCAGTGTTTTTGTGCACTGAGTCAGAAATCTGAAGTCAGGGTCCTAGTGTATGGATACGTTGGCCGCCACACCAACATTGGATTCCCTAAATTGATAACCAAACTCATAACACTTAACACTATTGCCGTTAAAAGATCAGAGTCCAATGTTCTATGATTGAACTGACTCCCCTGATACCAATTTTTCATGAACCGTCCCCAGGGCCCGTGCCGTAACTACCCTAAGCCTACCTTCCAAAGGCCAGGGGCTGGCGACTAGCACCAAAAAACATATTCCATAAAATCGGAAAGCCATTGCCTTTATATCCTATAAAAACACCCAACCAAGAACACATAAAGATACGAATAAAAGTAAACTATATAGTAAAAAGAGTATGTACAATAAAAAAGGGGTCAGAATACAAGCCCAACTGGAATGTACAAGATAACTGGAAAGTACAATAAAACTGAACAAATCTTATGAACACCCAACAAGGATCCTACCTGAAGGGTAGGTACAGCTCTCGAACGGTCATATCTGTGGTACACCTCGTCTAAGGTCGACCTCCGAGATACCTGCAGTCCTGGTACCCTCGTCCTCAGTCAGCGTTGTCTGCCATCTGCACCAAACACATCAAGGTGCCGACATATCCTGTGTAGGGGTGAGTATAACGATACACAGTAGGGACCCCGAGACCCTCAAAGGTCTCACAAAATTCCGAAAGGATAAACCAAAAATCATGAAAACAAATAACAACCCTACTTAGGTATATGACCATACATGTACCTAAGATGACAAGTATACCCATATCATTCATGAGGAAACTCAAGGCCCAAATCCTTAGCCAAAGTACAACTTTTCCATGAAGGAATGAATGCCATGAAGGTAACACCACAAAGGTAAGTAACACAGAGGTTACACCACACAGAAGAATACCACAAGGTTATCACCATGAAGGTAAGTAACACGAAGGTAACGCCACAAAGGTAAGTACCACATAGGTAATGCCACACAGAAGAATACCATAAGGGTATCATCATGAAGGTAAGAACCACAAAGGTAACACCACAAAGTTAAATACCACATAGGAAACACCACACAGAAGAATACCACAAGGGTAAAGACTCATCTCACACCAGGTATAACATAGGTAGGTTAATAAAGATGATTAGATGTAACTTCTGAATCATCTTACTCTGTTAAGAGGAATGCCCATGTAGGATCCTAAATCATCATACCCATGTAGGATCCCAATATAGAAGACCCACGTAGGATCCTAGTAAAGCATACCCACGTATGATACTAGAGTAGTCCCATATGGATTCATAGAGCGGATCCAAGTGGAACTCTCGAAACCCCCCCCCCCATAGGATCCCAAAGCACAGACCCACATAGGATCCCAAGGCACAGACCCACATATGATCCTTTTATAATGTTATAGCCAGCTACAGGGTTCCCACACTAATATGGCTTGATTCCAGGAGGGTCCACACCTAAAGCCACAGATGGAATACTTCGACTACCACGGAGTCCCACGAAGAAGTTTCCCAAAGGACTGCCACATAAAAGGAGTCTCAATGCAACAGATGGTGCGCCAATCGGACATCCGGTCCATAAGCTATTTGGCCTTCAAGTCCAGAGGGCCCAGTTAGATTCATGATCAATCCAACCAGGTCATACCCCAACTTTATCCAAAACTCAATTATGGTATACCAAAAGGACCATCTCGATCCAACGTTTCTGGTGCCGTAGAAGGTTTGTCCAACGGACTCCCATAGCTCAAGATATGGCCAAAATAACAAAAAGGGGTCAAAGTTGGTCCGGGTCAGGTCTGACCAAGTCGGACCTACCCGGCCTGGGCCGATCCGGCCTGACCCAGGTTCGGCCCAAGGTCTGACCCGACCCGACCTGGGTCCGGCCCTGGGTTCGGCCTAGCCCGTTGGGTACGGCCCGACCCGCCAGCATGGCCCGACCTACAGAGTGGCCCATGGGGTGGCAGCCTGCTGGGCTCACAGCTGGACGAACAACCAACCTCCTCTACGTGGCGCGGTCGCACACCGCGCCATCATCGACGACCGACAGCAAGCCAGACGCCCTCCCCTTGCCACCGCGGCACAATGTCGCGACTCCTGCGCGCTGGGCGGTGCGAACACGCACTGGCATCCCATTCTCACGGCTGACCAGAGTGCCAGCCTATGCCTTTTCTCCACTACGGCTAATGAGCGGAAGCCCTTCTCTGGCAGTGCAGTCACACCGCCGCCTTCTTCGCGGCCATCCCGAGTGTCGGCCGCCACTCCCGAGTCCCACCAGTGATGTTTCTCGGGTCACTGGGCACACCCCGGTGGCCTTCTCTTCGTTCTGAAGATTCCCACCCTTGTCTCGGGACTTCGACATCATTTCAATCCCATCAAAAAATTCACAAAGGTTGTGGAGAGGTCAGGTCAAGTTTATATGGACCACTCTCTCCACGTTAGAATGATAGCAATCAGATTATTTGTTCTTGAATCATGAAGAATGTCAATAATGGGTAAGGGGTTATCAAAACAACAATCCCTACCTTGAAGGTTCCATAAGAGGAGGCATGAGGAAGAAGGCTAAGTCATTGAAGAGTCGGTGTTCATTTCTTCCACAAGGTACTTCTGATCTGAGCATGGGGACGGTTCCTCATTCTTGAATTCCAGAGTACATTCTTAATTGGAGAGGGAAATGATTCTCCAATGTCCTCCAAGGCTCTCTCCTAATTATCCTTTTCCAGCTAATCCTCCCAAAGGTAAAGAGGAGCCAATATAATAGAAATAAGTCTATAAATTTAATTCCACATTTGCACAATTAAAGTTGACACATTTAATTAATTGTAGTTTTCTCAATTAATTAAATGGAGTGTTGAAAGGTTTTACCCCATTAAGAGGGGTTTGGGTGGTCCCCACCACCATGATTCAAAATAGGGGTTTTCTATCCTGGGTGGTCCCCACCTCCATAACTCTAAAAGAGATGTTTCAAAAATAAAATAAAAGTTTGATCTTTATTTTACTTTTATTTACACAAAAAACATGAAAAGTAACTTTCACCCTCATCCTACTGCGGTCGAGGTGAAAGTCTTCTTAAGAGAAAATCGGCGCTGTGAGTACAACGGTCCCCTCAGATTTCAATTCCAACCACTGGTTCAAAAGTTAACAAAACCCGCTTTCACGTTTACAGAACATAATTAAAAAAAGTTCAGAAATTCATTACGGGCACACCGGGCCACAGAATCACGCACTTTAAATTTTTGTGGACTCGTAAAATTCCCATATAATTATAAAAAATTACATAAAAGTTTCCAGGACTTTACCATTGATTAATGAAATATTTATGTTAAATTAATTATGAGTTCAATAAATCCTAGATGATTTTTGAATAGACCAAGACCGTGTCCTGCGATAAATATTTATTAACAAACTAGTTAAATAAAATTTGTTATTGGCTATGTGTTAGGTACACTAGGCTAGATACCCAGAGAGGGGGTGGGTAGGGTGAATTAGGACATGACAGATTAAAACAACACCCCCTTTTGATCTTTCTTTGTTGTTATACAAAAATATATTCTCTCTCGTTCACATTGTAGAGTATGAAAAAATCTTAAAACATGCACATGATACAACTGTTTTACTTGGTTCACCCTCACTTTTCTATGTCCATGTAGCATACAAAAACAATGTTCCAATGTACCAAATATACTATAATCATACTTATATTTACAATTTCGAAGTGGAATCATTGTCCCTCATGGTTTAAATCCAATCCCAAATGAAAGCTCATTGCTCTTTCAACTAATGTGTGCTCACTGCTTTTTCAGCAGATCCAATCACAGTTTAAAGACTTGTTGGTCGTTTCATTATATCCAATGAATTAATCATTTACTCTATTTAGATTCTCTACTGAAGTCAAAATTTCATCCACTGATGAAAATCCCTTTACCACTGATCACTAGGAAACAACCTTTGGAAATAACTTCACATAACTCCCCACTTCGTGAATCACACAATTTCTGAAAGCTCAATCAAGACTTCATGAAGTCCCTACTTCTTCATAAAGCACACACCTTCGTAGTGCACACTACATCACAGAGCACACTACATCATAGAGTATGGTACTTTGCAGAGATCAATCCTTCACAGAGATCAATCCTACATAGAGATCATTAATTTGTAGAGCATATATCGTCATAGAGATCAAGCCATCACAAAGAAACATACTTTGTTAATTTCACTAAGCCAACACGGAACACATGTATTTCATTGATGTATATTAGCAACTCCAAATATCCTTCCTTTTGCAAAGCTCACAAACTCCATGAACTTACTTTGTGATTCTAGAGCTGAAAACTTTTCTCGAAAAACTCTCTACACTTCTCAAGGGGCTATAAGACTACTTATAGGTGATTCGACTGACTTGAGAACCTTTTGTTCAAAGTCAGCACCCCGCGAGATCACATCACAATGCCCCAAAATTTAGACTAAAATTATATCTATATCCCGAAGCACTATGCTAGTTTTCTGGTAGCAGAGCTCATTATAATCATGGAGCATTCCGTCAAATCCTTTGAGCCACCGCCACAATGTTCTCCACCTCTGCTGTCCATGATGGTCATCATAATCACAGAGCTCACCATCAATATTCTTCATGACATGGTTAAATACAATTCATTAAGACCATATTCAATAAATTAATTCTTTTTCCATATTTTATGAGATATTTAATGAAATCCACATTTTTCAATGCTCACCAAAATCCAAATTTTGGACCCCAAAAGTTTGGAAAATTCTCTAAAATGGAACCACATTGGATATGTTATTTGGAACAACCTCCAGATCTTTCATTTCTTTTTCTGGGTTCTCTTCCAATATGGATTGTCAACAAAATCTTTGGAACATTAAAATTCACCATGAAAAATTTCTTTGTCAAAAATCACAACCAACCCAAAAATAATAAAATGTTACCTTAAGGGAGTTTTACCAACAATCTACCCATTGGGTTTGTTGAAAACTCCTATCAAAACAATTCTCTTAAATTTGATACCTCGCTGAATCTCCTTCCATAATCTACCATCATTTTTCTCTTCCTATTCTGATAGTAACCAAAGATTCACTCACCAAATACTCTAAGACCACATGACAATCCTCGGTGTGAAAAACAAGAGTAGTATGAAAAGTTCGTCATTTAATAACTTCATTTATGACACCAATTGTTGATACCATTCCAAAAACTCTCTTTTGATTGCATCACTAACCTCTAAAATTATGATATCTAATCTTTGATCGATCACTTATAGCATCGTCATATTTAATACTCTCCCATTATATCATTGCTACCCCTATCTCGTTGCTCCACCTGTCAGCTTCTCCCCATGTATTTGACAAAGGAATTTTATCCCTTATTCAACCACAGTTTCTCCATACCTTTAGGAGTCACTCTTTCTACCCCTTTGTAAACGAACCCAATGGACACTATTTTGTGGTATGGAATAGAGTAGAGAACATATATCATCACATTAGGTAAAAACACACCATACCATGGGTGGTGGGGGGGGGGTCCCACATCCACACTTTTCTAAGTACGGGGAGTCGACTGGACTCATAGATCTAGTTGAGGTCTATCAAAAGCTTCCTTGGGTAAGCAATTTGTCAAAATGTCTATAACATATAGATATGTAGGCATATACACCAACTTTACTATCACTTTATCTAACTTCTCCTTGATAAAATTATATGTTATATCAATTTACTTTTTCCTTGAGTGATGGACTAGATTTTTTTCTAAGATTGATAGAACCTAAATTATCACACTGGATTCCAATCAGAGATTTCACATCAACTCCCATATCATTAAGCTGATGCTTCATCAATAATAACTATGTGCATTATTGAGTGGCCGCAATATACTCATCTCTACGGTGCTCAATGAAATTCAATCTTTCTTCTTGCTTATCGAAGAAATACAAAATCCACCGAGACAGAAATAACCTCCTGATGTTGATTTTATATCATCTGCTAAACTGGCACAATCTACATCTGTATATCCCAACAGCACTATCTAAGATTTTTCATTATACATCCAACCTAAATCCATAGTTCCTTTGATATACTGATGTATTCTTTTCACAGAAATCATTTCAATGTCCTTGGTATTTCTTTGGTATCTCGCTGCTTGGCAAGTGGTTAAAATAATATCTTGTCTTGTTGCTATGAGGTATTATAAACTTCAAATAATATTCCTGTATTCTGGGATATTAACTGCCTTCCCATAATTATATTTTTATAATTTCATCTAGGTAGCAACTGGAGTCTTTATATCCTTGGGATTTTCTATTCAAAATTGTCTCAGAACCTCCTTGACATAATTAGATTGAGAAATGAACGTGCCATTCCTTCCTTGTGTCACCTGTAAACCAAGGAAAAATGTCATCTCACTAATCATTAACATTTCAAAATCATTTTTCATGAATTTGGAAAATTGTCTGCACTAAGCTTCATCTGATCTTCCAAATATTATGTCATTGACATAAACCAGCACCATCATCCTTTGATTACTATCATTTTTGAAATAAATATTATAATAACTCCCCCACACTAAAATACAAGCTTCTTCAAATACTGATCAAGCCTCTAATACCATGCTCTTGGTGCTTGTTTCTTTCCATATAGCGCTTTCTTAAACTAAAAAAATTTGTTCTTGTATTCATGAATCAGAAAACCATCTGTCCGCTCAATACAAACTTCTTCCTCTAGAAACCCATTCAAAAATGCAGATTTGACATCCATCGGGAATAATTTTTATTTCAATTTCACTGTAATGGCTAGGAATAATCTGATTGTCTCTATCCTTGAAACTGGTGCAAATGTATCATCAACATCTATAACCTCTATATAGAAGTATCCTTTTCATACTAGTCGTGATTTTTTTTTTCGAATCATTTTTACATATTCATTCATCTTGTTATAAATTACCAATTTAGTCCTGATGACATTTTTATATGATGGCCTTGAAACAATCTCCCATATTTGATTCTTCTTAATCTAATTGAGCTATTCATTCATATCCTGAACCCAATTTCCATCTTCAGGAGCATCACCGATTCATTTAGGCTCTACCTGAGACAAGAAATATTTCTGATGTAGTGATTTCATAATTTTTTTTCTAAACATGCACTTTCTAATAACCAATGATATTTTTCTTTCAATTTCTGCCTGATTATTTGGCTTCTATGTAGATACAGACTTTAATTCCTCCTTCTCATAATCAGTATCTTCTTCTGAATAAGCATCTTCCATTTATACCCCCTGTGTTTCTTTCCTCCTCATCATTTTTATTAGTAAATTGTTCACCGTGCTGATAAATAACTATTTATTCTCCACTAATGTGACATAATTTTTATCAAATACTTTTCCTAGCCTCTTATTAAAACATTTTTATGATTTTATTTTTCCAGAGTAGCTATGTAATATCCCCTCAACTCTTTGTGACTTAAATTTCCTGTATTTTTCTTTATTGAGAATAAATCACTTACTTCCATAGATGAAAAAGTAATTCACTATTGGATTTTTTATGTACCACATCTCATATAGAGTCTTTCCCTCCATCAGGCTCAATAGAGACCTATTTTAAATGAAGACTAATGTCAAGACTACTTCCCCCCAAAATTTCCCGGGTAGGTCTTTTCCAATAAACATGGTTCAAACCATGTTGTTGATGAAGTGATTCCTCTTCTCAACTACTCTGTTCTTCTAGGGAGTTCTTACTATATAATCTTGATGCCTTATCTCGTGCTTATCATTATATTCATCAACTTGGATGTTCGTGAAATCCAGAAAATTATCAGTACAAAACATCAAAATTTTCTACCCAAGCATCCTATTAGATTCACTCTGATATTGTTCTATGAAGCTAACTACATCGGAATTGTTGTAAATGAAAAGTACCGATGTAATTATGCTGAAATAATATATGAAGATAACCTAATATATATTCCCATAAATGTAAATTTGTGAGATAGGTCCACAAACATCAGCATTCACCAATTCAAGCACTCTTGTTGAGTTCTTTTCCCTTTCTTTGTATGTCATTCTGATGATATTCACTTGTTGACAAGCATTGTACAAATGTGTGTATCTCAAGATTGATTCGGTAGGTCTCTACCTGCATCACATTTCACCAAATATTATGGGGATGGTTGGAATAGATGACCCAGTCATGTATTCCACAACTTCTTTTCTTCATCTTTATACAAAAATCACATATCTTCTTCTCTTCTTACAAGGTAGATATTTCCCTTTGTTATTTTTCCTTATAGAACCACTACACGGTCTTTTCCTTTGAAAATACACTTATTCTTAGTAAACCTTATATAATTTACTATGTCACATTGTTGGATGAGGATAAGAAAAGTCTGACAGAGACCTTCTACTACTAAGACATATGCACTTCTCATCTATTAACTCCCAAACCTGGCCTTTCCTGAGCCAATAATCTTCTGGCCTTCATCGTTTCAAAACTTCACTACTCATTCATTGTCATAATTTATGCCTGTGAAATGATCCTTATTACCAGTCATGTGAGATGAACAACCACTGTTAAGGATCCATACACCAGAATGATCTTATGATTTAAGAGAAATTTCTACCACCACTAACTTCTCATTCATTTCGCTTTTGACCCATGTTTCTAACCTCACACTCAGTGCCATTTGAAAATATTTGTCTTCCAGGGAGTGCAATGGCCCATCATCATCCTAAATATTTTCAAATCATTTTTTCATTTTCAACTCACCAGTTCATTTGTTGATTTTCTTCTTGAAAATACTTTGATTCTTACTTGGAACATTCCTTTACATGGTTTATGTACAATATTTATCCATGTGACCAATTTATCCACACCAAAAATAATTCCCCTCAAAGGATGTTCTATAATAGAGATCTCTGTTTAGATTCCACTGTTGTTCTTGTTCCCTTCGGTATCTCTTGGCTATGTAACTCATATACGGTGAATGACCCATATTTCTACAACAATAACACTTGATATAGGGTGCATTCATACATGTCATGTCTGCACTGCTAGTTTCCCCTTGGGATATTTGATTATTATGATTCTACATTATGTACAAATAAACATTAAATCTTGGAATGGGTTCTTGCAGCCTGACTTCAACTTTCAAAACCTTTTGTATTCGGTCAAGCCCCACATCAGTCATAGCATCCGAACACGATTGTTGCTTATTTTCTACTGGAATACTATTCTTGACTTCCAAATTTTCCATCTTTTGTGTGATTTGCTTTAGAGATGTCATATTGGGAGTCAATAATTTTTCCTTGATCCTTAACTTTTCATCACCGGCCAATTTATTCATCTTCAAGTTCTTTTATATGATTGATTTTATTTTACACTATTATTCAAGACATTGATATCCCTTTTCTATTATTCAACCTTGATCTTATGTCCATCAACCTTTTCTTGAGCATTCTGGTGAAGAAGATATAAGTTTTTAAATTTATTTTACCAGCTCTGACTTATCTTATTCCTACTATTGCATGCAGAGTTTTTCATCATGTACCACCATGTTTTATTTCTTAATTTTCTCTCTCTAAACTTATATCTCTTCAAGAGATACTTGAAATTCAGCTTCCATGTCAACTCTTCCTTCGACATCTTCTTCTTCATCTGTGTCAGTTTCTTCATTTTTCATAGAACTACCAACAACATCCACCATAGTTTTCTCTATAAGATCATTTTAGTTCTCTATCTCTTCAACCTTTTTATCATCTTAAACCTGAGACTCATTTGAAATTTCATATTTTAGTGAAATAAGATTCTTTTTCTAAATGAAATTTATGTTGAACTATTTATTTTATTTAACATATGTTTAATACTTATTCTTGGTAAATTTGGATTCATGCTCATCATCTTCTTGGAACTTCTTGGGGAACCATTCCTCAAGATGTCCAACATTTCCACATCTGAAACAAGCTAGTCGAAGTTTCCCCTTAAACTTTCTATTTCTTCTTTGCAGATTTGAAGAAATAAATAACATCACCTCATCTGTCTCTTCATCTTCATGAGAATCTTAAATGGAGATCTTATTAATGGCCTTCAATTCCACCTCCTTAGATTTTCCCTTTTCCACAACCTCATCATCATCATTCCTCATTTCATATAAAACCATGGTACAATTCAAATTGTCCAGTGTTATCTCTTTCAGATCTTAATCTTCCAGTATTGACACATTCGAATTGAACCAAGATGGAAGTTTCCTCAAGATGTGCTTCACAATCTTTATGTCTTCAATTAATAATACAAGACCTCTCCAATATTCCACAATAATATTTAATCTGTCAAAGAATGCATCAACAGACTCATTCAGGTTCATTTTTAGATCTTCATACTTAACAAAACATGAAACTTTTCCTCTTTGACCTTTGTATCTCATTTATATATATTCAATATCTTTTCCCACATATCATGTGATGTTTTTTCAAACACCACATTCGTATAGATATCATTGGATATGGCTCCCCATAAGGAACTGATTATTTTGGAGTGAACATCTGAATCCTGTCTTTCTGCTTCTGATGAAGCTCCATTGTTCACGTCAGCTGAGATACCACACATTGCTTCTATAGACACATCCATCAACAAAGATCTAAAGTAGTATTTCCTCCGACTATTAAATAGCTGGAAATTATTCCCGCTTAATATTGGAATACCTTTATGATTGGTTACCACCATTTGATAAAGAAACACTTATATCAACCTTTCCTTCTAAAACCAATTTTTATGTCCACTAGGTTAGATACTCTCGGGGGGGGGGGGGGGGGGGCTGAATCAGGGTATATTAGATTAAACCAACTACAACTTATGATCTTGTTTTGTTGTTAGAAAAAATTATCTTCTCTCTCGTTCCCATTGTAGTGTATAAAAAAATCATAAAGCTTTCACAACATAAATGTTTTTTACTTGGTTCACCCTCATTGGGCTACATCAAAGGAGAATACATCAGTGATGTTTTGATGTACCAAATCTACAATAATAACACTTTTGTTCACATGATTTAAGTAGACTCACAATACCTCCTAGTTTATAACCAATCAAAAATGAAAGCTCACTTCTCTCTCAACTAATGTCTGCTCACTGCTTCTTCAGTAGATCCAATCATAGTTGAATGACTTGTAGGTCCTTTCATTATCCCTAATGAATGAATCATTTAATATATGTAGATCCTCCTTTGATGTCAAAATTTCATCCACTGATGAAAACCACTTTTCCACTGATCACTGGGTAACAACCTTTGGAAATACTATTGAGAATATCCATAATTTGTGATGCTCCTAATTTTGCAATGTTCAAAAAATCCTTCATGAAGTCCCTGCTTCTTGAAAAAGCACACACCTTCACAAAGATCACTACTTCTCATAACACACCATTTCATAGATAAAACTACTTCACAGAGATGAAGAATTCATAGATCTTAAGCGTTCGCAGTGCTTAAGACATCACCGAGCTCAATCTGCGGCAAAGAGACTTCCTTCACAAAGCTCACTGAGCCAATTTGAAACACACTTCTTTTGTGGGGCTAGATTATCCACCACAAAGATCTTTACTTTTTCAAAGAACACTACCTATGTGAACCACCTTTTCGATTCTAGAGTTGAAAAGTTTTCTTGAAAAACTCTCTACACCTCTAAAGGGGGTCGAAGCCTATTTATCGGCGATTCCACCGACTCGAGAACCTTCCATGCAAAGTTTGTGCCACATCATCTCAATTCGCAAAGCTCCAAAATTTCCACCAAAATTCTATCTATATCCTAAATTATCATAGAAATTTTATCGATCGTAGAGAACATAAAAATCACGGAGCATTATGTCAATTCCTTTGAGCCACCATCGTAATGCTCCCTCGTAATGATCTTTACCTCTTCTATTCGTGAAGGACATCGCAATCATAGAGGTCACCATAAACATTCTTCATATATTTGAGAAATACAATTCATGAGGCCCATATTCAAAAAATTAATTTTTCCCATATTTTTGTAAGATATTCAAGTAAATAAACTTTTCTCAATTCCTAGGAACCTCCAAATTTTGGACCCCAAAAACTTTGAAAACACTGGAAAATGGCCCCACTTTGTATTTTTTCATTTTTACCACCTCCAGTTCTGCCATTACTTTTCATGGTTCATTGTCAAATGTATTTTCATCAGCATCTCTAGAAATCAAAAATTTACCATGAAAACTTGCTTTGTCAAAAAACACAACCAACCTTAAAATTTCACAATATAACCTTGAGATATTTTTTCCCAACAGAAAGTGAAGCATGAAAAAAATTATTATTATTTTATGACATGGGGTTTAATAAAGATGATAATATTATTTTTGGGTTTACATGCAATTAAATAATATTTTAACAAAAACACTATCTCTATAAATATATGATTAGGTATATTGTTTATTGAATAAAAAATTTGAAACATGTAAATCATTATGGATAATGAAACTCTCTCTCATCTCAGTCTTTCTTTATTACAGTCATGAAAAAGCAATGCAAGAGAGATCCCTTGAAGATCTAAGGATCAGGAATCGACATGAATAAATCACAACGATTAACTCTCTATGCTAGAATCTAGTGATTGATTGGCATTTCTTGGAGATAAAAAGAGCATGGGTTGAACATCACTAGATGGATTCTAGCCTTGGATCCTCATAGTGAAATGAATTTAACCAGAATGAATCTTCTAGATAATAGAAATCTACATAAATGAATTAATTATAAGATAGGGTATTCATTTCTTTAAATATTATGTAAATTATTTATAATTTTAGGTTTAATATCCTGACTCAGTGTTATGGGAAACTCAATATTAAAATAATTTTTAATATATCACCCACCACCGCATGAGTTCACTATAGTGAAAACTAATCAAGTGGTATCAGAGGGGTCATGTTTAAATTTATAATTATTTCTTTGATTGTTGATCCATATAAAATAATGGATGTATTTTCATTTCATATTATTTATTATTTAATAAATGTTGAATTAACATGTCATTGATAAATTAATCATGTTTGTTCAGTGTTTAATTATCTTAAAGTTATAAGAAAAAATTAAGAATGGATAGGGATGTCATCTGGAATTAAAAAATATTTAGACTATAAAATAGGGTTACATGACATGTAATCAAAGTACATGTTGTGAACCCTAGTACACTTTACCTAGACATGCATTGGGATGCATCACATGACACACAATTATTCCATGTGGTGTACTCCATGTGTTGACTAGCCGTCCTGGAACACGGTATTTCAGGTCACATTCCATGTATACATCGTACACGCCATGTTTTCAGCATGGGTTAGTGGCATAAATCACACAATTTTTGTGGTCAATATACATGGTAAAACCATGGGATACTGACAACCTAAATAATTAACATTATACATGACTTGTATATGGTGCAAACAACATATAGTTCATCATTTATCATGTTCGAATTTCACACCCATCCATTCAGTGAGAATAATGGACGCACAACATAAGAGATACAAGGCCTATAAATGGCTTGTACATGGAGTGTGATCTTACTGATATATATGATGCAGACCCAAGAAATTATCTTTGGAACATGGAAATAAGATAAAAAAACATGTAGCTTGCATGTACATTCAATGCAGTTTGGATGAGTCAACACACTAAAGCCTAATGCATGTAAAAAAGATACATGAAAACCATGGTACATGGCCTGTAGATGGATATCACACTCCATCTAGTCTACCAATTATTGAAATAATTAAATTAAATTAAATTTAAAATTTAATCATTAAATAATTATTTATTTTATTCTAACATTAAGTGTTGGAAAATTTAATAAGGGTTTAAAATAATTTTTAATTATCAATAAAAATATGGTAATAAAATCTGTAACTATTGGATTTTCCATTATATTTCGATGAAATCAGTTAAATATGGGTATCTCCAAAATTAATTCATATGTACATTAAGTGTAAATGGAATTAATTAATTAATTTATGTTAGCACATTTATCATAATAGTAAATAATGGATAAATAAATGAATTTTAGCTATTTAATGTTGCGTATACATTGAATTTATCACCAATCATGAGGTTGAACAATACTAGTGTATGTGTTGTTATTTATTTAATTAAATTTATTTATTGGGATTGAAATTTTTTATAATTAAATTAAATTTCATGACATGCGATTCATCCCTCCCTCCATTATTATGTAGGACCAGTGTTTCCATGAATATTTATGTAACCCCCCCATTAAACTAATCCTTTTGTGCACATCACCTATGTCTGAGTTACAAATACTTATAATTAATGAGGTTTCTTAAGTCACATGGAGTCAGAGTAAGATGTAACCATAATGATACCAACCAAGGTGTTATAGAGGTGGACAAGTGGAATGATGTAATTTAGGCCTAGACTGACAACAAGAGTTATTTACCCTAGGACACAGGTTGGTTTAATGTCTGCTCATTAAATCAACCATTATATAAAGATCATGGATGTGTCATTTAATTAATTAATAATTTATGCTATTTAATTATTTATTTTATATATTCCAGATTGTGACAACATAAATAGATGAATTATTTGGAAAATATGGAAATTAAATTAATTAATTATGTATAAATGTTTATCCAGTATGATTATTTAATTAAGTAACATCCACTTAATATTAAAAATACATGTAAAGGATAAGATAAAATATATTTTTTTCATAAAAATTAAAATCCATTATATATATATAAAGCCAGACTTGGCCTTCGATAACTTGATTAGAAATAAAAGCCTTGGAACTAAGTGTTTGATGAACCCTTTTGGGACATTTAATTTTAACATGGAGTTATTATTTAGTTTATGGGTTGAATTAACCATATTAAATGAGTATAAGTATACATTTCTAGAATTGATGTATCTTGGAAGAACTTTTTGGGGAAATACAAGTAAGGATTTTAGGATAGGGGAGTGCACTCAATGGATCAACGATATATAAGTTTGCAGTTTGAAAAGACCTACCTACCTTAATACATTCAAGTAGAATGAAAAACTCACATTGGGGTTATGTGAAGGGGAATATGTATCTTTAACAAAATAATTTCACAGAAACCATACATTCTATGTTTAATGGTGAGGGATATTGGGACTTGAAAAAATAGTGGGAGATTTAATAAATTATCAATTAATTTATTTTTTCTCACAAAACTTGTAATGAGGAATAATACTAATAATCTACTATTTTAATTGTAAAATGAAAGGGAATGTTCATAATCCACACTATACCATCAATATCTATTGGATAAAAACAATATAATTACTGGAATTAACATTACGGAATGGTTCAGATTCATTTGAGTTGTGCTACACCATGAACGAAAATCAAACATGCTAGAATCCTCAATGCCTGACCTGCCTACCTAAGAGGAATGTGATAAAGATTTAATGGTCCATGAAAAACATTTGAGTGATTAATTTGATGTTAATTGGTTAATTATTTCATATATTTCTAATGAACTCATTAATTATCATGAAAACATATATTGGTATAGAATGATTGAAAACCTTCATGGTCTTTACCAAGAGAGATAATGAAAAGAACAGTTTTAGATTTTGAAGGCTCTCCTTCAAATAAATAATGGAGATAGTACCCCAGTTGGGACCCATGCAAGAAAGATCATTGGATGCATTGAGCAACTAATGGTTCTATGGTTTATACTTCACGAGGAACTAGGAAATGATCTTATTCTAGCATCACTCCCTGATAAAATATTACAACCCATGTCTTTATTACACAAAAATTCAAGATTTATTATGTAGGAATACACATAATAAAACCCAAAAATTTTATAATCAAATTGTGTTATGGTAATTAGGTATATTACATAACAACATAAAAAAAGGTGGTACATCAACATTATTGAAAACATCATTAATGTGCTTATAAAATTCCATAATTCTTAAAACTGTATGGGATAACTTGGGGACATATATAAGAAAAGGGTGAGCTATAATGCTTAGTTTGTATATAAACAAAGAATAACATGAATAAAGTTTTACATTTTAGACAATAGAAATTTCAATGGGACATAAAAGGAGTGAGAATCATAATACTGAATAATTATTCATGAAATATCATGATTACATAAAGGCAAAATGGGAATGTGGAAAAAACATTAAACATGACGTCATAAGAATAATTCAAGGTTAAACCCCAAGAAATCATAACATAACTTTATTCTCATAACCTCACATTAAACAGACATGGAATCTCATGAGGCTAAAACATTACCCAATGCATTAGAGCACTATCTAGGCCCACCCATCATAATCATATCATGCATATGAATAAGTGTGCCACATAGATCATAAAACATAAGAACATATTTCATCACATTTAATCCAAATATTAAGGATTCTAGGTTATATATATTGAATTACACAAATAATGAAGTATAATAACTAATATGATAATACCATTGAGAGAAAATGGTTATGGGTATAAACCTCACAAATGATCCATATATAAAATCATATTAATATTTAAATAGTGTAATGACAATAAAAGAAGACTAACAAAATGATTCCATGATAGACAAATGAGTCTCTCATTACTTGTAAGTGAGAAGAAAAGTGTTAGGGATATGTAAGAACAAAGTAAAACATGTTTTTTGAGTTGATGGGAATAATACAAGGAGGTTTCTTTAAAAAATATTTGGCATGAAAAAATATTAGGCAAATTTCAACTACATTACAATGGTACATAATAAGTCATGGGAGGAATTAATGAGAGTTAAATGGTTAAATCACAACATATAAATGCTAAGGGAAGTAATTGTTATGTGTAATTGAATATCGCAAGGAGGTCCTTTACACTTGGCATGATGGGAATACAATTGTGGACTTTCAAGCTTCCAGAGCCATGCAAGGTGTGTCAATCACTTATTTTTCTACCTTGGGTCATTTTACACATGAGTTTATTGACTTAGTTTGACGGAATTAACTAAAAACTAACAATTTTTAGACCTTATTAGTCTTATTTATTTTCATTGTATGCATCTTTGGCTCTTATTTTGTCTATTATAATAAAATAAAAATATTCCTACTGTGTGTTGAATAAATAATAGAATGATATGATCCCTTACAAAATGTTATTACAGTAATGGATTAATTAAATTATATAATGAGAGTGGAAAAATTATATATCATTATTAATACATAAATATGAAATTATAGGTATCTTTTTAAATTCATTAAAACATAAACAATTCTTATTAAAAGAGGATAATTATAAAGAAGGTACTTGAATGAAATAGAAGAGAGAGAAATCCCTTACATTGAGAGGGTAATTCCAAAAGCTTTGTAGGGGATTCATGATAGATTGGGGTCACCTTGGGAGGAATATATAGAGTGTATAAAATATTAATTATTTTAACCAAGGTTTCTAATTGAAGAGGAAGGGTATATTTGGTGGATTTATTTAGGAAAAGTGGGGGGGGGAGAACTTTATTAATTCCCAAGCATAGGTTTTGAACTCTATATAATAAATTAATAATAACCAAAAACCATCCCACGGTTTTTCCCTTAGTTTCAACCAAACAAGAGTGATATTCCTTATTTTCAATTTCCAATATATTAACTCAAAAAAAATATTATTCTTTATTATGTGTAAGTGATTCAAGTTTATAATGAATTGATTTTAAAACCATGAAATATAATATTGGTTTTTTAGAATTTCCAAATGCTTTATAAAATTATTAAATTATCCTAAAAACCAAATTATTTTAAAGGGTAAACGTATATTTGGTCTTGGATACCCTTTAAATCATTTATTACAGCAATTTTGGGTTCTTATGATGTCAAAATACACACCATATATTTATACTGTATTTCATTTTTACCCAAACATTCAAATATCTCTGAAAATCAGGAAAAATAAATTGTTGGATAATTTCAACATGATGATTCTAAATATGATATTTATTTTATCAATATATTTTTTAAATATTTTATTTTTAACTTTTCAAACAAGAATCGATATTTATTGAGAAATGTTGGGTGTTAGAAGTATTAGTTTTTAAACCCTTAAAAAAATTAAGTTGACATCATCAAATTTATATTATCATTTTTATTTAGTAAATAATATTTAATTTTATTATTTTATTAATATATATATATTTTAAAATTCATGAATTCGTCAAAAAGGAATATCTTAATTGAAATTAAATATTACACAAAAAGACAATATGTTTTTTATCATATGGCCAGGTGGCTCGAAGGCCTTATTTTTATTTGATTTTTGGATAATCCCCATTTTAAGGGTTAAAGGGGAACTATTACATGACCTGTAGGCCTAAGGACCAAGTCTCATACATGACTCAATATATGACCTCAAAGGACCGAGACCTGACACACTTGAAACAGACCCTCCCCATCATCTTTATCTTGAAGGCGCATAGTTCCCCACCTCAAATGGTTGATCAAATAACATTTCCCCATGCAGAGCTATATGACACCTGATCCTGATGGCATTTTCCATACCAACTTGTTCTTACAATCTAGTTATTTCTTATCTAGTGGTGGATTTGTTTCTCTTAATCGTCATCTTAGACTGCTCTTATGTGGTCTGCGCTTATTTGGTCTTTTCTGTGGCCCAAAATCCTTGTTTCCATATGGCCATTGGTGGACTAAAGGCCATATATCCTGAAGGACTTGTTGCCCGAAGACCTTGTGGACTAAAGGCCATGTGTCTTGATGTCCATTGGTGGACCGAATTCCCTATAGAATCAATCGGATTTTCCATGGAACATACCCAATTCGGATGAATAACCATTTAGAGTTTTTTTCCTTTCAGCGTTTACTTGTGTAAATACAAGAAAACATGATGTATATTCGATGAAAGACTTATTTATATTGTCCAAAAAATATTTCTCTTAGAGTTCTAGATACATATTTCTACTCCTTGGATGGATGGTGAAGGTCGATCAATGTGAATTATTCAACAACTCTTTATTTAACTCAGGATTTGATGGTACAAATAGTCATGAACATAATTTTACAACTAATTCTTCATTAATTTTGAACTAGTATGTTTTAACTATTCTTATAGATTCCTCCATCTTCGAAATTTCCTCATTTTCTCTTTCAGAATCCATTATCTTCTCCATATGGGATGGTTGAGCAGTCATTTGTGAATGTATTGATGATTTTATTCCTTTTATAATTCAACTATACATCCTTTTAAACTCTGAGAATATTATAATCCTCTCAATATTCATCAATGATAGAATTTCTAGATCATTTATACTTATAAAAGATGCTACTTTAATTTCTTTCCTAGTGTGGTAGTGGATTTATTAGTCATAGTCCTCAATCAGATCTAACCATTTACACAAGTGCATATTTTGATATTTTTGTTTGAATATATACTTGTGGATATTATGATTCATATATATTTCAAAATTCTCCATAATGATATAATCCCAAAATATTTGCAATGAAAATATTACTCTATTGAACTCTAGATCATGCATTGGGTAGTTTTATTCATGAACACTAAATTACCATGAGGAATAAGCTATCACATTTTCATTCTACATTATTAGACAATCCAATAACTTCTTTGAAGCATCACTATATACCATGAAATGTTCCCAACTTATGGGTAGTGTAAGTACATGTGTAGTGATAAGACCCTTGTTTAACTCTTTGAATATCTGTTCACATTTATTATTAAAAAAAACAATGAATCATTTCTATTTTATCATGGATAGAGGTTTTTACAACTGTGATAAATTTCTCACAAATCGATGGTAGTTCCCAGCTAATCCAAGGAAACTACAGATTTCTATCATAGTGGTTATTCTTATACATAATTCAATTGCCTCTATTTTTGATGGGTCCATAGATATCCCTTTTCAGGTGATAAAGTTCCCCAATAATGAGACCTCCTTCAACTAGAACACACATTTCTTATAATTTTAATAAATATTATACTTTAATATGGTCTTTAGAACAATGATTATATGCTGCTCATCCTCCTCCTTGATTTTAGAGTATATTATAATATAATCTATAAATACATTTAATAAAATTTTAAAGGTAATATCTAAATAATATATTCATCAAGTTCAAGAAGATTGTTGGAGCTGTGGTGAGTCCAAATGGAATTACAATGATCTTAGAATGCCCATACCTTGTATGGAAAGTAATATTGTGTATATCCACCTTCTTCACCCTTAATTGAGAAGAACCAGACTGAAGATCCACATTAGAGAAGTATTAGGCTCCACATATTTGATATAACATTTCATCAATCCATTGAATGTGATACTTGTTTGTTATCATTATTTTTTGATAACATGATAATAAATGTAAATTCACATTGACCCATCCATCATCTTGATTAATATAATTGGTTCACCCCATGATGAATCACTTGTGTGTATAAACCCTTTATCCAAAATATTATGTATTTGCTTCTTTAGCTTCCCATGTTCCAAAATAGACATTCTATATGTAGTCTTGGATATTGGAAAATCCCTAGTTATAATCTCAATTGAAAATTAAACCTCTCAGCTATAATGAAGACTATATAATTATTCTGGGAACACATTAGCATATTCCATCACAGCAGGAATGTATTCTAGGACGTTTTTTTTACTTAAAATCAATAATTTAAGCTAAAAATTATTTCTTATAGTGAAATAATATATATGATTGAGATATTGTTACTAAAGAAGATTCATCTTTCCCCTTGAACTTGTATAAAATCAAAGTATTATTTTTGACTTATATAGTGATTTCCTTCTCGCAGAAATTTATTGTGGATATATGTAGGAAAAACCAATCCATTCCTAGAATTTCATAAAATTCCCCTAAAAGGGGTATCACAATATTCTCTCGAATTCTCATCCCATAATGTTTTATGGGGAGGAGTTATAGAATTGGGATGAAATAATTTCCCCATTTACAATTTTCACTGATAACTCTAATTAGTTGTGGTGGTGTTTAGGTAGTTTGACTAAACTTGTGTGATATGAAACAATGAATTGAACCAGAATAAAACAAATATGTTCTCTATTCATGAATGAATAACTATAATACTTTTCAACAATTAATTTTTGTTATCCACCTCATTGATTTTGATAAAATATTCCCACCCTTGCTGTCTTGTAGGTTATTGGTGTGGATTTTCTCTCACAACCCTTGACTTAGGGATGTGGTCCACATAGTGACCTTGTTCCTTATAGTTGAAATAATTGATAATAGGATGAGGGTTTATTAAAACATTCCTATCTCCCATTTCATTGGTGGGTTTCTTCTTTAAAAAATTTCTCTCTATGTTCCCTTTCTTTCAACACTTAAATACTTTCTTTATCCCCCTCTGTAAATTTCTTGGGTGCTTATTTTTTGACATTGGACAAGTTATATTTTTAAATTTCATACCAATATATTATTTATCCATTGCATCGCTATAATTCAACTTCACTTTTCAATTCTTAACACCATGATACAATTGAGATTCACTAATATACATTTCAACTTTGAGGCCAGGTTTGAAAATTTCTTCATAGTTTTCAAAGTCCCGAATATCTACGGATTTTTATAGATATAGTTTTATCCCACAAAAAGAGGGAAAAATCTCAATTACGGGCAATGAAAAATCATATGTCATATCATGTATGTCTTGTAAATTTTTTCTTATATGACCTTATGGATGCATCATCATTTTTCTTGGGGCCTAGGAATTACCTTCTTATTTTATGTTGGGTAAGGAAATGAAATAATTTATCAAATTTTTTTCCACACTTCCTTCCACCCCATATCTCTGTTCTCGTCCTTCAATTTCATATATTAATAATCAATATCCACCACCAATCATCTTATCCATCCATAAAATAAATATCATTTATAACATTCTATTTATTTTAACATTGAAGGATGGGTAATATCTCTTCAATAGAGTTGATCCATTTTTCCATGGTTAAGAGATCAGATGATCCATTGAAATTCAATTTCTATTGTCTCATAACGATATCAATTACAACTTGTTCAATCTTAGGGGTATTTAGGAATTTATCCTAATTCATGATTCTATTCAAAACCCGAGTATCCTAAGAGAGTATTAAAACAATGTTTTCGATCCCTTCTCTCATTGGGTTGGGAAAATTATTCGAGCAGTCATCACATTACCAATCACATTTGTTTTCTACTTAGTTCCTCCAATTTCTAACAAATTTCTAGAAAAAAGTTAAAATTAGGGATGGTTAATTTTATTATATTAAACAAATATACATTAATCGAATAAAATTAAAGGAATAATTTATAAATTACATGTATTTACTTAACTTATTAATTACTAGGATTCAATCTATCCTATCCATGTTCTATTTCATAACATAGACTCTTGTGGGAATTTTGGTTCCATTAATAATGGATCTTAATGAGATTGGGAATTTATCGAAGTATATCCCTCAAGGGTGTCAAACCATGGGGTCAATGAGGCCCATTATCATACACTAGGTGATGATCATGTCCAGTTCAATGCACCCTTTTTAGAATTTTTACCGATACGTTCCTCTGTATCAGATCCACATCCACTTGTATTATCCATACATGGATGTATTTTATTAGAAAATACTTACTATATACTTTACCAAAACATAGGGGTGGTTTCGTACACATAGTTTTATCCCTATTTCCATTTATAGAGATTTCTTTTCATAAACCTAAAAACTACTATACTTTCCTCTAACACCAACTATGACAACACTTTTATTTATTTGAAAATAATTAACAATTTATTACATAGGAATACACATAATATAGCCTAGAATATCTATAGGACTAGTGTATTTGGATAATTACGTACACTACATAACAAAATAAAAAATATGGTACATCAAGATTATGTAAAACATACTTAACATGATCATAAAGTTCCATCATTCTTAAAACGGTATGGGATAACATGGGGACATACATAGGAATGGGGGTGAGCTATACAGATCAGTAAGGGAATAAAAAAATCATAACATGAAGAAATTATCACATTTCAGACTATACTAATTTCAATTGTATATAAAAGGGGTGAGAATAAGAAAGAAGAACAATGAGGTATGATTCAGTATGATAACAATAAGGAAACATGGGAAAGTGGAAATAAATTTGAACATAAAATCACAAGAATAAGTCAAGGTTAAACACCATGAAATCATGACATAATGTTCTTATTATATCCTCACATTCCCCATTCATGGAATATTGTGATACTAAAACATTACTAAATGAAATGGATCATTACCTGGGCACACCCATCATAACTATATGATGTACATGCATAAGAATAACTCATTAATCATATAACATAAGAACACATTTCATCATATTTAATCCAAAAATTATGATTGGGGGTTACGTAAAAGGAATTACCCAATAAATGTAGTATAAGTAAAACTAGGTGAATACCATTGAGTAGAAATGGGTATGGGTTTACAACTTATAAATGTTCATCATAAAAAATCATATTGACATTTCTACAGTGAAATAGAAGTATATGAAGATTCATAAAATGTTTCAATGAGAGAGAAATATTTATCTAATAACTTGGAAATAAAAAAATATAGTATGAGGGATGGGTAAGAACACAATAAAACATGAAAATTTTGGGATTAATAGGAATAAGGCAAAGAGGGTTCTTAAATAAAAACTTTTCCTAGAAAAATCATAGGATAATTTCTGTAGTGAAATAGGGGTACATAATGAATCATGGGAGGAATTAATGATATTAAAATGGGACAATTATAACTTATAAATCATAAGGGATGTAATAGGTATGCGGAATATCATATCCAATTAATATAAATTGAATGAAAAGGGTCATTACATAAATAAATGGCTGAATAAAGGTGAGAAAGAGAGTATCCCTTACTAAATTTCGACATAGTGACGGCTTAGGTAAATGCTATAATTAGATAGGATAAATGATATATCACTATTATTTCATCGATATTATAATATATATATCTTTATAAAGTAATGAAAATAAAAAAATTGAGATTAAAAAGGTCAATTATAAAAAAGGTGCTGGAAATGAAAATAAGAGAGAGACATACTTTACTTTGAGAGGGTGATTTGAAAAGTTTGAGAGGAGATTCTTGAGATATTGGGGGAATGTTGGGGGGACTATAGATATGGTAGTTTATATTAAGGAAATTTAAAAATGTTTTTTATTGAAGTGTAAGGAGATCATTGGTTGGTTTATATTGGAAAAGAGGGGGAGTTCTTTAATATTTATCAAACATAGATTTTGGACACTATATAATAATGTAATCAAAACCAAAAACCATTCTATGGTTTTTGAAAATGGGTTAAAATAAATTGAATTAAATTCAGTTATTTTATAATTCAATGTTCTAAAATATCAATAATATTACACTTGGTGATGTGTAAATGATTCATTTTTATAAAGAAATTATTTTAAAACCATAAAATATAATACATGTTTTAGAGGATTTATAAAGGATTTATAAAATTTATGAAATAACCTCATAATAACATTATGTTAAAAGGTAAATAGATATTTGGTCGTGGATAAACTTTATATCATTTATTACATTACTTTTGGTACATTATTATGTCATAATACACACCATATATTTATACTCTATTAAAATTGTACCCAAAAATTTGACTGTATCATAAAATTATGAAAAAATTTATGATGGATAATTTGGACATTATGATTTTAAAATTTATATTTATTTTATAAAAATAATTTTACAATATGCTATTTTTCAATTTTATTACAAGAATATACAATTATTTATAAATTATCGGGTTTTTGACAATAACAATTTCCGTACATTTATGAAAATTACATTTGAATTCATCCAAACTATATTATCATTTATACATAAAAAATATTATTAAATTGTTTTATTTTATTAATATATAATTTATTTTTAAAATTCATGAATTCAAAACAAAGGAATATGTTAATTGAATGTCATATTACACAAAAATACAATTTGTGTTTTATCATATCAAAATAAAAATAATTTATCATATAACAACAATACATAGTTAATATATTAATTCCATTATAAAATATGAATATTGAAATTATTATGTTCTTGATATATAAAAAATTATTACACCAGTAAATTCCATGAGGGTAAGGTTCGGGATAGTGACATTTTCATGGGGTGGTTCAATTTACATGGTTTAGGTCGTGATCTTGATGATGTTGAAATTATCCAGTAAACAGTTTCACTCATTATTTAGTTGTTGGATCTCAACTATAGATTGGTCAAGGAAAAATCCCAGTGATTATATGTCCCTCAAAATCCCCAATAAATGGGCTCTATAGGGTATGATCATATAGGTTGAGGCCATTTCTTCTTTGTCCAGGTCAATTGGATTTATCATAACCCAATATTTATACTATTCATACGATCACTGTTCAGTGAATATTTTATCAATAGTTAGGATTATTAATTGTATTTTAAATAATATATGAAAAAAATCCAAATAAGTAAATATGATTTCTATAACCATAATAGGAAATTTAATTCAATCACAACTGAATTTTATTTACAAAATTTTAGATCATTATAGAGATTTTCCATATTTGTTGTAAAATTTAATCTGAAAAACATTAAGAAGTTTCCACTAGATCTTCCCACTCTTATTCTCCAAATGTATAAGGAAAATAATCATGATATGACTTCAGTCCTTATAGTGAACAAAATAAAGGGAAAGAGAATAGTTCTAATCACAAGGCCTCTTCACACCCTTTCAATAAGAGGAATATCTAGGAGAAAACAAGGGAATATCAAGATTTCTGTTTTCAATGTGGCATGAAGGGACACTTGAAGAAAAAAATTCATCATGACAACAAAGAAGTGGGAATATTAATGTGCTTTTTATCAAGTGAATTTTTTTTTATACAAATTTCATTTTAGATACAACATTTGTGGCTCACATTTTAATGAAAATACTAAAAAACAAGAAGATTTAGAATGGTCGATTGCGGGTAAGTAGATATATGAGTAGACAATAAATCAAAAATTTCCATTGTAGCTACGAGGGGATATAAACTCACATATTTGATTGCATTGATCATGGTTTTAAAGGGTTTCCATTATGTGCGTTCAGTTATCAAATTTTTTTTATATAACTGGACTTGATACAAGTGGTTTTATTTTCATGTTTGGAAATAAATTCTTCTTATTTTATAAAGGTATAAATTATTATTTCAATGAAAATTTAAATAATTATATGAACATGTTGGATTATATGAAACAAGTAAAGGAAATTGATAATGAATCTACTTCACATGACTCATACGATACCCAAATATGATATCACTCTCTAGGTCATGTAAATGAAAACCACATGAATAAATTATATTAAGATTGATATTTAGATTCTTTGAACTAAAATAACTTGGCATATGTCACAGGTTTTTACGAAATAAAATGATCAAAACTCTATTTAGTTGAAAAGGTGAAAGGGCCAAAGATATTATTGAATTAGGTCATACAGACTTGTGTAGACCATTTCCTATTACAGAAAGGGGTTGGTACTCATTCTTCATAATTTTTATTTTTTACATTATTAGATAGGGATATTTCAACATAATGAGGTACAAGTTAGATTATTCTAATAAATTCAAGGAATACAAGAATGAATTTGAGAACCAGCTTGGTAAGATGATTAAGAAACTTCGTTCAGAACATTGTGGAGAAAAACTTAATAAAAAACTCATGGATTGATCATATGAGTTTAAGATAAATCTCAACTCACTCATCCTTATACAACTCATTGGAATGGTTTTATTTAAAGGAGGATCCACACCTTTTTGGACATGGTGAGATCAATGATAACTCATGTGAGACTTCCATTATCTTTTTTGGGATACCTGTTACAAAAAGTAGCACAAATACTAAACCAAGTGCCAACTAATAAAGATGATGGTATACCATAACATTAATGGAATGGAAAGAAACTCTAATTGTCATACTAAAATGTATGGGTTTGAAAATAATTTTTTAGGGCCTCTTTAGGTAACAAATTTTCACCCAAAGTCATAATGTGTACCTTTATAGGACACCTCAAAGATAGAAGGGGATAGTACATATATGACCCCTCAACAAAAAAACTAATAATGGAATGGTAAACCATATTACTTGAGTGGGAGAACATCTATAAAAGAGATGGTGGGAGTGAGATATAATTTGATAAAGTTGAGGCTCAAGGTATACAATAGTTAGTACAAGAACAGATTCCATAAATCCCCATGGAAGAAGAAACCATTCCAAAGACACAATTACTAGATAAGAGTAAAATAAAGGTTAAAGAACTAGAATAGTATGGTTTTCTAGACATTGGGGACAATGAATCATTATTAGTCGCTAATAATGATCCTCTAACATATAAAGAAGAAACAAGTGGAACCTATGTTCTTAAGTGGCAAGAAGTCATGAATTATGAAATGGATTCCGTGTACCAAAAACAAGTTTGTATTCGTATAGATTGTCTAGTGGATGTAAAGAATATTGGTTTCACATGGGTATTGAAGAAGAAATTTGACATGGAAGGACAATTTAGTAAAAATAAGGAGTGACTAGTTGCAAAAGGGTTTAAACATTTTCAAGGAATTAACTATGATTAAAAATACACACTAGTTTCCATGTTGAAATCTGTTAGGTCCACTAGGATAGATACCTTGAGAGGGGGGGGGGGGGTAAATCAGGGTATGATAGATTAAAACAACTTCCCCTTTTGATCTTGTTTTGCTGTTATAAAAAAACCATCTTCTCTCTCCTTCCTGATGCAGAGTATGAATAAAACTTAAAGCATGCAGAGGACACAATGATTTTTACTTGGTTCACCCTCACTAGGCTACGTCCAAGGAGCATACACTGACAGTGTGTCGATGTACCAATTCCACTATAAGTGCACTAATTTCTACAAGTTAGAAGAGGAAACACTGTCCCTCCTGGTTTAAAACCACTCACAATTTGAGAACTCACTGCTCTCTCAACTGAAGTGAGCTCACTGCTTCTTCAGAATATCCACTCATAGTTTATAGACCTGTAGGTCTCTTCATTATCAATGATGAATGAATCCTCCACCATATGTAGATGCTCTAATGAATTCCAAATTTCATCTAATGATGAATACCGCTTTTCCACTGTCCAACGGGCCATTTCTTTGGAAAGTACCTTTGCAAAGCACCCTACTTCGCGAAGCTCCCAATTTCACGAAGCTCAAACAAGCCTTCACGAAGCTCCTTCATTTTCGCGAAGCTCAAGCCTTCACAATGCTTAGGCCTTCGCGAAGCTCCTGCCTCTTCGTGAAGAACACTCCTTAGAGAACGTGGCTTCATGAAGTGAACTTCCTTTCGCGGAGCTAGATTAGCCGCTGCGAAGCACCTCTCTTTCGCGAAGAATACTATCTTCACGAACCACATTCGTGAACTGAGAGAAAAATATTCTCTCTGAAACTTCTCTCCTTCTCTCGAGGGGGTTGACCTATATTTATAGGCAATTCCACCGACCCTCGACCCTTCTGGGTAAAGTCAGCGCCACATCATCTCCATTCGCGAAGCTCTAAAATTTCTGCCAGAATTCTCTCAAAATCGCGAAGCACCATGGAAATTTTCGAATCGCGGAGCTCATCGTAATCGCGGAGCGTTCTTTCAATTACATCGCGCCCCCGCCCCGAATCTCCCTCACATTTTCTTTCAACACTACCGTTTGTGAAGATTTTCATAATCACGAAGCTTCACCTCCTCCATTTTTCTGGTCTTCGTGAAATCCAATCCATGCATCCCATCTTCGTGAAACTCATGCCTTTGGCATATTAAAAAACGATCTTCACGGATATCCACTTTTTGAGATGCTCACCAACCTCCAAATTTTGGTACCCAAAAATTTGGAAAACAATGGGAAATGACGCCACCTTATACTACTCTTTTGTATCCCCTTCACATCGTCCATTAATTTTTCATCATTTTTTGTCAACATGTATTGTAAAAAACATCTATGGAACTCGAAAATTCTCCATGGAAACCTTCTTTGTCTATAAACAAAATCAACCAAAAAAATGATACAATGTTAACTTGAGTTATTTTTTCCCAACAATCTCCCCCTTCGGGTTTGTATACAACTCTTCACAACTCTTCTCAGAATGATTTTCTTCACTTTGATACCTCTCTGAAACTCCTTCCAGCCGCTACGACCATTCACCTCTAACCATTCTGATAGCGTTCAAGGATTCACATAACATGTACTCTATGCCCACATGAGCAATGCTCGGTGTGAGAAACAAGATTAGTATGAAAATTTATTCAATGAATCACTTGATGTCAAACACCAATTGTCGATTCCAACCTGATACCAATTCTTAAATTGATAACAAATGTTGAACCACACTGATCCCAATTGGTGATAGCTTTAAACCTTCTCTCACTATTCCAACACCACTGTTCTTCTTTTATCACGATCCTCACCTGTCGTGATATATATTATTTGATCGATCAGTTATAGCATCTTCAGATTATAAAATGCTCCCCCTATCTCATTTTTCACCCTATCTTGCTACTCCACTTGTCAGCTTCTCCTCATATCATTCATGATTTATCAAATTGCCACACTGTCTCCCCCTTGAACAATTACAATTTTCCCCCTTTGTCAACAAACCCAAAGGCCACTCTTTTGTAGTCCGTAATAGAGTAGAGAATGCATATCAACACCTTAGGGAAAAACACATCATACCTCAGGGAGGGGGGGGGGAATCCACAGCCACACCTTGTAAAGTGTAGGGAGTAGTCTGGACTCCCAAAGAAAATTGATGCCGCTCAAAAGCATCCTTGGGTAAGGCCTTCGTCATAATGTATGAAACTGGAAGTTCTATAGGCACATACTCCAACTTCACAATTCCTTGCTCAAGCTTCTCCTTGATGAAATGATAATTTATCTCAATGTTCTTTGTCCTTGAGTGATGGACGGGATTTTTTCTGAGATTTATAGCACTTGAGTTATCGCACTGGATTCCGATCAGAGACATCACTTTTATGCCCATATCATCAAGCTGCTACTTCATCCACAATAACTGTGTGCAAGCTTGAGTGGCTGCGATTTACTCAGCTTCTATGGTGCTTAATGAAATGAAATCTTGATTCTTTATTAGCCAAGAAATACACAATCCACCAAGATAGAATGCACCTCGTGATGTTGATTTTCTATCATCTGTTGATCCGGTCCAATCTGCATCAGTATATCCCAATAATCCTGACTGAGATTTTTCATTTTACATCAAGCCGAAGTCTACAATGCCTTTGATATACCATAGTATTCTTTTCACAGAAATCATGTGGATTTCCTTGGGATTACTCTGATATCTCACTTCTTGGCATGTGGCGAATACAATGTCAGGTCTTGTTGGAGTCAAGTATAGAAAACTTCCAATGATTTGCCCGTATTCTGTGATATTAACTACCTTGCCATCCTCATCTTTGGATAATTTCATCCGGGTAGCTACCGAAGTCTTCATCTCCTTGGAATTTTCCATTACAAATATTTTCAAAACCTCCATGGAATATTTGGATTGTGAAATGAATGTTCCATTCCTTCCTTGTGTCACCTGTAGACCAAGGAAAAATGTTATCTCTCCAATCATTTCCATTTCGAACTCACTTTTCATGAATTCAGAAAATTGTCTGCACTGAGCTTCATCTGATCCACAAAATATTATGTCATCGACATAAACCAAGACCATCATCCTCTGATTACTGTTGTTGTTGAAATAGAGATTGTAATCAACTCCCCCAAGATGGAAACCAAGCTTCTTAAAGTACTGATCAAGCATTGAGTACCATGATTTTGGTGCTTGTTTCAGTCCATACAATGCCTTCTTCAGTCTACAAACCTTGTTCTCATCCTCATGAATGAGAAAACCATCTGTCTGTTCAATATACACCTCTTCGTCCAGAACCCTATTCAAAAATGCAGATTTGACGTCCATCTGGAACACTTTGAACTTCCGTTGCGCTGTGATGGCTAGGAATAATCTGACTGTCTCCAGCCTTGCAACCGGTGAAAATGTCTCATCAACATCTATTCCCTCTATCTGGGAGTACCCCTTGAACACTAGTCGTTCTTTTTTCCGAATCAATGTGCCATCTTCATTCATCTTATTGCGATATACCCATTTATTCCAGATGATATTCTTATCTGTTGGCCTCGAAACAATCTCCCACGTCTGATTCTTCTCAATCTGATCTAGCTCTTCATTCATTGCCTGAATCCAGTATTCATCTTCAGCTGCATCAGCAAATCATTTTGTCTCAAACTGAGATAGGAAAGATGTATGCTGTAGTGACTTCATTCTTCTTGTCTGGACTGGAGCTGCCTGATCACCAATGATATTCTGCCCGTCAATTTCAGCTTGACTACTTGGATTTTATGCAGATGCAAATTTTACTTTCTCATGCTCATAATCAGTATCCTCCTCTGAATCTACACCATCCACTTCTGCTTCCCCTGCGTTGCTTTCTTCCACATCACTCTCATTAGTAAATTGTTCACTGTGTTGTTGAATGATCTCCTCATTCTCCACCACAGTGACATCATTTCTCTCAACTACTTTTCCCAGCCTTTTGTTAAATCATTTATATTCCTTTCTTTTTTCTGAGAATCCAAGGAATATCCCCTCATCTCCTCGTGATTCATATTTCATATGTTTCCTTGTTGCGAATAAAACACTTACTTCCAAATATTCGAAAGTATTTCACTGTTGGATTCTTTCCATACCACATCTCTTACGGAGTATTTCCTTCCTTTGGACACAACAGATCCCTGTTAGAAATGTAGACCGATGTCAAAACTGCTTCCTTCCAAAATTTCTCTGGCAGGTTATTTTCAATGAGCATCATTCTGCCCATGTTGTTGATGATCTGATTTCTCCTTTCAACCACTGCATTCTGTTGGGGAGTCCTTACTGAGGAAACATGATTCCTTATCCCATGTTTCTCGAGATAGTCTTCCACCTGACTGTTTGTGAATTCTGTACCATTGTCAGTACGAAAATTCATAATTTTATGTCCAAGCATCCTCTCACACTCCCTTCGGTAATGTTTTAAGCAACTGAACACATCAGAATTATGGGAAATAACAAATACCCATGCCATTCTGCTATAGTAATCAATTAAAAGAACATTGTACCTCTTTCCTTCAATTACTCTTGGTGTGATAGGCCCACAAACATCTGCATGCACCAATTCGAGAACTCTTGTTGACTTGTTTTATTTTCCCTTATATGTCTTTCTGATTAGCTTCCCTTATTGGCATTCATCACACGTGTGAGTACGATCACATGGTAGCTTGGGTAGGTCTCTTTTTCTGCATCACACTTTACCAGATCTTCTAGGGATGGCTGACATAGATGACCAAGTCGTTTATGCCACAAATTGTTTTCTTCTTCTCTAGATAGAAAGCACATAACTTCTTCTCCACTTACTAGGTAGAGATTTCCCTTTTTTCTCTTTCCCTGTAGAACCACTGCCCTATCTCTTCCTTTCACGATACATATCTTCTTAGTAAACCTTATAGAATTTCGTGAGTCACACAGTTGACTGACGCTGATCAAATTGTGACTGGGGCCTTCTACTTCTAATACATCAACACGTCTCATCTCTTTGCCCCCAAACTTGGCCTTTCCTAAGCCAATTATTTTATGGCCTTCATCATTTCCAAACTTGAAAACTATTTCTTTGTCATATTTTATGCCTGTAACGAGATCCTTATTACCTATCATGTAAGATGTGTAGCCACTGTCAAGGATCCATACACCAGAGCGATCTGATGCTTTAAGTGAAATTTCTGCCACCACAACCTTCTCATTCTTCTTCTTCTTGGTCCATATCTCTTCCTTCACACTCGACATGGATTGAGACTTATGTTATTTCACAGAGTATGATGGACCGGATTCATCTTGAAAAGGTGCAAATCTATTTTACATTTTCAACTCACCTGTTGGTTCATTGTTCTGCTACTTGCGGACATTTTGATTTACCTTTGGCACATTCCTCTGTATGGTAGAAGTGCAGTACCTATCCATGTTCCCAAATCCTCCACACCAAAAACAGTGTCCCTGAAAATATGTTCTGGAGAACCTTTCTCTATTTGGATTCCACCTCTATTCTTGTGCCCTTTGATATCTCTTGGCTATGGAAAAAATATACTATGAATTTCCCATCATTCCGCAACAATAACACCTAATATAAGATGCATTCCTTTGAGTGACTTCTACACTACGAGTTTCCCATTAGGATCTCTGAATACTCTGATTCTTCCTTGATCCCAAATCAACCTTCAATCTCGGAGTGGGTGCTTGCAGCCTAACCTCTATTTTCAAATAATTTTGTTTTCGATCAAGCCCTGAATCAGCCTTAACATCTGAGCTCAATTACTGCTTCTTTTCTGTTGTACTACTAGGATCCTCTTTCACCTTTTCAGTCTTATGAATGACCTGCTTTCCCAAGAATAAGTTGGGAATCAATTTATTTTCGTGGTCTTTAAATTTTCTCCACAGACCAACAACTTCCTCTTCAAGCTCTTCGATAAGCTTGACTTGATCTTTCCTTGTGTTTTTCAAGCCATCGATCTCCCTTTTCTGTTCTTCAATCTTGATTTTATACTCACTAACTGATACTGAATTCTTAGGTGTCTATGACTTGAGCTTCTCAATTTTATCCATCAACTCAGACTTTTCTTATTCCTGCTACTGCATATAGAGTTTTCCATCATGAACAAATTTGTTAGCTTTCTTTTTTTTGGCTCTCCATACATCTATCTCCTCAAGAGAATCTTCTAACTCAGCATGCAAATCAACTCTTCCTTCCACTTCTTGTTCTTAATCAATGTCGGTTTCTTCCTTCTTATGAGTACTACCAAAAACTGCCACCATATCATTTTCCCCACGATCTTTTCAGTTTTCAATATCCTTATCCTCTTCATCCTCAGACTCATCTGAACTTTTAAATTCTTGTGAAAGAATATTCTTCTTCATGAAGAAGTTTCCCTTGAATTGTTTCTTCACTTTCCCAAACGCTGAAGACTTATTCTTGGGAATTTCAACTTTGTCATCATCATTATTGTTATCTTGAAACTTCTTAGGGCACCTTGATGCAAGATAACCGGCCTTTCCACATCTAAATCATGCTAGTGGAAGTTTTCCTTTAAAATGTCATTTTCTTCTCTGAAGGTTTGAGGAGAGTAATGACATCACCTCATCTGTCTCTTCTTCCTCTTGAGAATCTTCAATGGTGAGCTTCTTCATGGCATTAAATGCCAACTCTTTGGATTTCCATTTTTTCACAGCCTCATTATCATCGTTCCTCATTTCATATGCAACCAAGGTACTGTGTAAATTGTCCAGTGTCAGCTCTTTTGGATCTTTACCTTCTAGTACTGAAACGTTCGGATTGAATCGAGGTAGAAGTTTCTTAAAGATGTGCTTTACGATCATTATGTCTTCAATGACTTCATGAGGAACTCGCATATTTTACACAATAATATTTACCCTGTCAAAGAATGCATCAACAGACTCATTCGGGTTCATCTTCAGATCTTCATACTTATTCCATAGTACTTGTAGCTTTGCCTCTATGACCTTTGAATCTTCTTCATATATATTCAAAAGTTTTTCCCACATGGCATGTGATGTTTTACGTGACATCACCTTTGTATAGATAGCATTGGATATGGATCCCCCTAAAGCAATTATTCCCTTGGCGTCAGAATCCAATTCTCTTCGCTCGACATCTGATAATGCCCCACTGTTGATGTCAGCTGTTATGCAATGAATTGCTGCTGTGAACACATCCCTTCCCAAATATCGGAAGTATTGTTGCATCCAATTCTTCCATAGATGAAAATTTTTCCCGTCGATGATCAGAATCCCTTTATGATTGGTAACTTCCATTTGGGAGAGAAACCCAGATACTAACATTTCCCTCTGATACAAATTGTTAGGTCCACTAGGCTAGATACCCGGAGAGGGGGGGGGGGGGGGGGGGTGAATCAGGGTATGAAATATTAAAACAACTGCCCCTTTATATCTTGTTTTGCTATTAGACAAAACCCTCTTCTCTCTCCTTCCCGATGCAGAGTATGAATAAAACATAAAGCATGCAGAAGACACATCGATTTTTACTTGGTTCACCCTCACTAGGCTACGTCCAAGGAGCATACACCGGTAGTATGCCGATGTACCAATTTCACTATAAGCGCACTGCTGTCTACAAGTTCGAAGTGGACTCACTGTCTCTCCTGGTTTACAACCACTCACAATTTGAGAACTCACTGCTCTCTCAACTGAAGTGAGCTCACTACTTCTTCATAAAATACACTCACAGTTTATAGACCTGTATGTCTCTTCATTATCACTGATGAATGCATCCTCCACTGTATGTAGATGCTCTAATGAAGTCAAAATTTCATCCACTGATGAATACCCCTTTGCCACTGACCAACAAGCAATTCCTTTGGAAAGTACCTTCGCAAATCACCCTACTTCGCTAAGCTCCCAATTTCGAAAAGCTCAAACAAGCCTTCGTGAAGGTCCTGCCTTTTCACGAAGCTCAAGCCTTCCTAATGCTTAGGCCGTTGTGAACCTCCTACCTCTTCGTGAAGCACACTCCTTAGCACACGCGGCTTCGCGAAGTGCACTTCCTTTCATGGAGCTAGATTAACCTCCGCGAAGCACCTCTCTTTCGCGAAGAATAATATATTCGCTAACCACCTTTGCGAACCGAGAGCAAACTATTCTCTTTGAAACATATCTCTTTCTCTCAAGGGGGTCGACCTGTATTTATAGGAAATTCCACCGACCCTCGACCCTTCCATGCAAAGTCAGCACCACGTCATCTCCATTCGCGAAGCTCCGATATTTCTGTCATAATTCTCTCAAAATCGTAAAGCACCACGACAATTATCGGATCGTGGAGCTCATTGTAATCATGGAGAGTTCTGTAAATTATTCGCGCCACCGTCAGGAAATTCCCTCGTGTTTCCTTTCAACATTGCCGTTCTCGAAGCTCTTCATAATCGTGAAGAATCACCGCCTCCATTTTTATCATCTTCACGAAATCCAATCCATGCATCCCATATTTGCGAAACTCAGGCCTTTTCCATATTAAAATAAGATCTTCATGGATATCCTCATTTCGTGATGCTCACCAACCTTCAAATTTTGGACCCCAAAAATTTGGCAAACACTGGGAAATGGTGCCACCTTGTACTGCTCTTTTGTACCACCTCCAGATCATCCATTCCTTTGTCATCATTTTTTGTCAACATGAATTTCCAACAACTTCTCTAGAACTTGATAATTCTCCATGGAAACATGCTTTTTCAACAAACACAATCAACCCCAAAAATGTTGCAATGTTACCTTGAAGGTTTTTTTCCCAAAAAAATCCATCAGAATATATCATTCCTTTATGACTTACTATTACTATTTGATTTAAAAAATTTATGTAAAATTAGTATTACTTAATGAGAACCTTCAAGAATATGTATATATGAAACAACCCAAAGAGTATGTGACTCCAAAGGATGTCAAAAAGATATGAAAATTTAAAAAATCAATTTATTGATTACAAAAACAATCTTGATCATGGAACATTCATTTTGATGATGCAATAATTGAATTTGGTTTCATAGAGAATGAGTACGAGCCTTGTGTCTACAAATAGTTTAGTGGTATTGTAGTCATTTTCTTAGTAGTATGTACCTATGACATATTACTTATTGGGATTGAAATACCAGTCCTATAGTCTTTTAAGGCATGATTGAATAAATGATTCCCTATAAAATAATTTGGAAAGGTATCATATATTCCCAGGATCAAGACCGATCATGATAGATCCAAGATACTTCCCATCCTAATTCAAATTACATACATTGAAACGAAATTGAATAGAATCATTATGGAACAATCCAGGAGGGGATTGTCTCATGCGTCACATGGCATTAATATTTCCAAAAAGATGTGTCCTAAAACACATGACAAATGAAATAAAAAGGAAAGTATCCCATACACATAAATGATTTGATCATTCATGTATTATATAGTATTTATTAGGCTATATGTGACCTATGTATTAATTGTGGTAGTAAGATACCATGTTTTCATGGGTGACATCCATTGGATAAAAATAAAGACTATCCTTAAGTATCTAAGGTGTACTAAGAATATGTTCCTTATTTTTTGAGAATATGAGGAACTAATCATCATAGGATACACATATTCTAGTTTCCAAAAAAATCAATATGAAATTGAGTCACTAATATGATATATATTCACTTTTATTGGAGGTGATGTGAGAAAAAAGATGTCAAAGAAGGCTATGTTCGTAGAATATATAGTAGAGTCAGAGTATATTACAGGTTCTGAGGTAGATAAAGAAGAATTATGGATTTGAAACTTCATAAAAGATCTTCACATATTACCCTGAAGTAAATATATTATCATATTATATTGTGATAGTACTACATCAGTGGATGAAGAACATACTTCATAATTTATCATCTCTTTAGGGATTCTTTGAAGAGGGGTGTGGCTAAAATGATAAGTATTTCCATGGAAGAAATCATGTTATACCCCTTGATTAAATCCTTGAATTATAATAAGCATGATTATAACGTGAGGTCTAGAGGACTTGAAGTCGTAGGTAGTTGGCTCTAGTCTAAGTTGGAGTTTGTTGGAGTTGGTGTCCAAAGACCAACTATTTGTCCTGTGATTACATGTATATTTGATATATTGAATATTAATAAAACATATTATTAGATATTTTTCATTACTATATATGACTCTAATGTAATAATGACTTAATGTATATTTCACATTGTTAATATCGTATATGTTCCCTACTATGATGAGAATGTAGAAGTTCTATGACGATATTCTTAAATATTGTTCAATGATTGAATAATGTACAATGATGGGAAACAACGTATATAAAATTTTAGGTGTGATTACTCATAAATAAATGAGTATTATTCTCATGATGTCTAGACTTGGTAATCTCCAAGATGATTGATTTTGAGAACATAAATTCCAGTTGGAATTCAACATGTTTTTCTATCATCAAAATATTCATATATGCGAGTATGTTTGATAGTAATCAGACTATAATATTGTCATTAATGAATTTCATAACTCTTGTACTTATATTTTATGATGAATACAATGATTCCATATGGTCATAGTGAGATAGGTCATGCTGGGTGAATCACAACTAACATGTAATTAATAGATAATTAAAGGGAAATATTTTTCCCTAGTGACATTATAGAAGTTGATATCATGTCCCTTTGATTGAAATATAACCATCACATTAAATTACATATACATGGTGAAATGATGCATTATTTTAGTTAGTTAAAGAAATACTTATCAAAAAAATATGTTAGTTATATAGATAGGGCACCTTCTTGATGAGATATTGAAAAAATGGATTATATTACACAGTGAGAATTCATTTGCAGTTTTCATGAATACAACATTAAGTTATTTATATTTTGTGACTTGAAACATTTCTAGATATTAATCTTAGACTTTAGGAAATCCTTCCTAATGCCAATGAGAATGAATCCTAGGGAGTCACCCACTAAGTGTTTTTGATGACCCTGATTAAATTATAATTGAAGTTAATTAATAGAATAAAAATTATTATCAGGATTAAGAGATAATTTTATTTATATCTTATCAACAATAATTTTTGCTGATTAATCAAATATTTAAATTAAATATTTTATTTAAATATTAATTAATTCTAGAGGAGTTCCAATAAACAAAGACCCTATGTTGTGACAAATATCATTTAATAAGCTGATAAAATAATATTTATTATTTTTCTATTTGGTGTGTGTCCAATAATAATAATAATAATATGTGGAAAGGGGTTTATTAAAGACTATGGTATTTTTTAACAGCCGACATACAATTATATAATATATTAACCAAAACCCTAGATCTATAAATAAACTGCTATGTATATTGTGTATTGCATTCAAAAATAAAAAATGACAATCTTTGTGCACAACGACACTCTCTCTCAAATCATCCTTTCTATTTTCTTGTTAAGAAATATAAACACAAGAGATATCTCTTCAAGATCAAAGGACAAGTGATCAACATGAATAATTCACAGTAATTTAATCAATATGATTACACTCATTGATTAATTGGAATTTATTATATATCAAAGGAGTACATGTGGATCACTGTTAGAGGGATTTTATCCTTGGATTCTCATAGAATAATGAAGGCAATCCAAAAGGGCCATTTTGGATTACATACATTTGAATCAAAGAAATAATTCTCAAATTAGGCATTAATTTCATCTAATATTAAATAAATTAATTTTTAATTTTAGGTTCATGATTATCACTTGGGGTTTCAGGTAACTAAGTATTAATTTATTAATATATTGACCACTACCATAAACTTATGTAGTGATTTTAACTAAACATTCCAAATAATTCCTTCTGGTTTATATATGAGAACTCCAATTTTATGATTATGTATTTCGGTGTCACAAATGTGCCAGAAGTGTTCATGGGGAACATGAAATCTTTGTTCTATGAGATCATAAACTAGTTTGTAGTCATGTTAATTGATGATATTTTAATCTACTCAATATTAAAGGGAGATCATTATAATCATCTCAAAACATTCTTATAGTTACTTAGAGGACACAAACTCTTTATAAAGTTGTCCATGTGTATTATTTAGGCATGGTAGGAGAAATTACTTGATCATGTGGTGTCCTAGAAGTGTGGGGACATGGACACATGAAATATTAAGCTAGTTATCCGTGGTAAACACCTACGAAAGAAGTGGAGGTTCATATTTTTCACGGTCTTATAGATTTTTACTGGATGTTCATGTCTTATTTATCACATATTATGGCCCCGAAGAAAACTCTAACTAGGAAATTTTAGGATTTTTTCTTTATTGATTAATGATAGGTAGAATTTGAATATCTAAAGTGGCATTTGAACAGTTCTCTGATGCTTTAGTTTTTAAAACAAGGGGTGATGTTTGATATTTTATGTGACACATCTCATCTGGGAATGGGATGAATATTGTAGTGGTATAAGGTATAGATCCCTTATATCCATATGATGTTAAGTCCCAGAATTATAACTATTCCACCAGTGATCTAGACATGGTCATAGTTGTGTGTGCACTAAATCTATGGAAACATTACCTCATCAAGGATAACTTTATGGACTCACACTTATCAAAATATATTGAGGTATATGTTTTATTATCATGTCCTAAATCCATGAAAATTGTAGCGGATTGAGTTTCACATGGACAAGGACTTTGAGACCTCCTAAACCTCAAGAAAAAATAAATGGCATGAATTAAACACTATGGAGGAAGTCATTGAAGGATTTTTAAGAGTCTAAAGATGTTGGAAGATAAAGGAGTTCATAAACCTACACTTTGATAAAAGGATGGTTTATGAAATAGGTTTTTATTTTAGATGATAGTGGAGTCTTCAATAATGTAGAAAATAGAGGAGTCTTATTGGGGATACTCAAAGATAAAGGTGATTGGTGACTTTTCTGGCCAAAGTGATTCCACGAAGGTATGATTACAGGATGTTTAGAAAATAGATGTTGTTCTATGGGAGGTTTTTCATCCTAATAGAAATGCATGATGGAATCCTTTCTGATTTTTATTATCAACCATTAGAAGTAAATTGAGTAGTATCAAATATATTCTAAGGTTTTGAGGTTTAGGTTTAGTGATCCAGTATGAAACGGGTAATGGTGGAGTTCGTGGAATAGTGTGTGGTATGAAAATAGGTAATGGTGTAAAATCATGTCCCTGATGGTGTATTGAAACCCCATGATGATCCCAAGTGTAAGTGGGATGCAGTTTATATGGATTTCATAATAGTATTACGTCAAGATTAGGGAAGATATGATGCCATCTAGGAAATCATGGATCATCTGTTGAATTTGACTCAATTCCTATAAATCAAGGAGTCGGGCATCATTGATGTTTTGGAAAATATTAATATCTATGAGGCAGTGTGGAAATAAGGATTTAAAAGATCCATTATCGCAGACTAGGATCCCATTTTTACCTCCAGAGTCCAGAGAGTATTATATGACACTATAGATACTCATTTAAACCTCAAAACATCTTTCCAACCTCACATAGATAGAAAACAGAGAGAACCATCTAGAAACTAGAGGATATTCTATGGGTGTTTATTTTTGTAATTCGGTGGATCTTAGTAAAATATGTTTTCTATGGTTGATTTCTCTTATAAAAACAACTAACAATCTTCCATTAACACGGCCCCATTTGAGGATTAATATGGGAAGTTATTTCATCCACCATTGTGATGGGTTATGGTTGGGAATTATTACGTTCTTGCTCTTAATGTGGTAAAAATATTGGGAGATAAGGTTCATGTAGTTCATGAGACGATAAATAAGGCATATAAGAAATACAAATATTTTTCTGGTCATAGGAGGAGATAGTTTGAGTTCATGGTTAGGGACCACAGGTTTTTAAAATTTTCTCCTTACTATGTGTAGAAGAGGTTTGTTAGGTGATTAATATTTCCCCCATGTTTGTGGGACCCTTCAAGGTGGTAGAGTGTGTTGGCGTCTTGGAACAACATTTAGAAACTCAAATATGGATGGACATGGTCCAAAATGTTTTCCATGTGTCCTAGATCTATCTATATCATCACAATGAATTCCATGTCAATGACTTGGGAGAGATGAATATTGTGAATGATGTGACATTTATGGAGTGACCAATGGAGATATCAGATCATTGGGGGAAGGTTATATGTGGATGAACCATCCCTTTGGTTGATGTTATATGGATGCATAGAATCTTGAGGAGAGTAATTGAGGGAATAATATGCAGATATATGACCAATACATAGAGTTGTTTTGAGTTCCCCTTGTTTTTATCTTTAATGACGTGAGGTCTTAATCTTTCTACATTATATAATGTTACCTTTTCTGTACAAATTGGTTGTGTTATGGATAACATCATATAAAGAAGATATAGCCTCTTTTTATTCATTACATGATATATTTATGACATGTTTAAAAATATAAGAGGAATCAATACAAACCAATGCAGATAATAACTTGATACTAAGGGTGGGTTTCCATGATTTATGTGTTTGGGTAAGTGTGGTGTAATAGTTGAGGTGGTTATTTTCATAGAATATATAGATGTGTAAATGGTGGTTTAGATTTTCAAATGGAAGATAATTATCTTGTAGCTGGTGTGATAAGGTGAAAATGTTTCATTTGTGATGATATCCCTAAGAGGTATCTCACATGATTGTTTTTGGGACCCATCTATTTCTTTTTTGGTTTTTTTATTTGAGAAAAAGAGTCATTTGATAGGTATCTAAAGAAATTGTAAGAACTTAATGAACCATTACGGTGTGAAAATTAAGGTGATGGTGGTGTTGGGTATGGTTTTGAGGAATTTTAGGGCTGAATGTTGGATTTTTAGTTGAGATTTTAGTTGGTGAACAATTTTATGGTGTAGAGGTTTTTTCTGTGACATAAAGTAGGTACCTATGGTTTGGAGATATTGGATATGGTGTAGAGACTTAGAGGTGGAGTATTTATGGATCAAAATTTTTCATCATAGATATGAAATAGAGAGATAATATATGATGTGGAGTTTAGGAGGTGGTATTCTTATGGTTCTATATTTTTTAGGTGTAGTTACACCATACAGATATGTGATTCCATGGAATTATTCCTGGTGGTAGATATACGTGACATGGTTTATTAGTTATACCATAGTACCTTTCTTGGTTTATTATATTTATGCTGAACGCTTCACTATATTTTATGAACACAGATCTGAGTGTCATCACTATAACATTTAACCTTCCTTCACCGGAGAGTTTTGAACTATGTCGAGGCCCTTGTGTTATAGTGTGGGGGTGTTGCACCATGGTCTTATGTTTTTGAGTTTTCTTATAAACTACCAATCCCCTCTGACCCTAACTTATTCTGTTATGTACTATGGACTCTTGGGAAACTCCTAGTAAATATTGGGGGCTCTTCACTCTATCCTTGTGGTCTTTGAATCTTGGAATCCAAAGATCAAGCATCAAAAATTATAAGGCGATTAACCTCCCATACTTATTTGTTTCTCCCTTTTTATAGTTTTTAATAAGGTAATTCATTGTGATATGTATGTTTTGAGTTTTTTAAGGAGGGAGATTTATGGGTACAGTTAATTATCGATTGATCAAGGAGTCTTCTTTTATTGTCATTATTAGAGGTCATCTTCTTCTTGATCTAATCATGCATAGAAAATTGGAAAGCTGTGTTTGAAGTATATGATCCTTCACCTCTCCTCTTTAGATGTAAATGTGGGGATATCATACTTTTTTTTCAGTTGGGAAGATGTTATTCACCCAATTAATGAATATAATTAATCATCCTAATTGAAATGTAAGGGTAGGTAATAAATCATATGATATTTACTCGTTCTTGTGATTTTTTCTTAAATAGTTTAACATGATTTATATTCTTTCTATATTTATCTTATGTTGAAATTTTTATGTTGATTTGGATATTAAATTATTTAATATTTTTGTACTCATATATTTGAATCACTACACATGAAGAATTCAAACAATGTATATCCCAATAATAAAATAGTTTCTAACAGAATGTTCATTTTTTTGAGAATGACCTTAAAAATAATGATATAAATACAATATTGTCCATTAATATAAATTGAAATGTAATGTATGGTGGATGTGATGCGATGTGGAATAGATATGTGTGGTGGTTTTCATGTGTGAAGTGGTTGTGATGATATGTGGTTGTGGTATGTTGTGGCTGTGAGGAAGGGATTATTGACACAGAATGAATGGAATATGATGTGTTGTCTTGTTTTGTGATAGTTTCTTAGTATTTATGGATTAAAATATTGATGAAAAACTAAAATTATAGGAGTTTTAATTCATATAGGACTCTTGAACTAAAATTTGATGTCTGGTTAAAGTGGTTATTGTTACATATTAAATTAATGGGATTGATTAAGGGATATGGTTAGTAATTAGAAAATAATGAAATGACAAAGCTTAAAAAGAAAAGGTGGAATGTGGAATGTGGTTTATGTTTTTCTTTTGTAGTGTAATGAATTTATATGTGGTAATAAAAGTAAAAAAGGGATTGAGGCCTTGTGGTGACATTATGAATTGTGATAGTGCTCTCATTATAAACCCATAGGTTGGGATTGTGTGAGAGAATATTATATATTATACTTTGATTGTGATTTATAGACACGCCCCACCAATCTGAAGCACTATGCTCAAACACCCAAATGTGTGGGGGGGGGGGGGAGGGTCCCAAAATTTAAGATAGTGAGGACTGCTGAATGGATACCCCCCCATTATTTATCTCTATTAAAACTGAATTTCATAAACATGGGTTGTGATAGATGGCAGGTATAGTTAACTTATGGTTATTTTGATGAGATTGATGAGGTGGTTCATAGTGGGGGTCCTACATGGCATGAGGAGGAAAAAATGTAAATGTAATTCCTGTTCATGATACCTTATTACCTCAGATATATGGAAGTTCTTATTGGGGGTTGATGTTTCATAGGTGTTTTTTAGAAGGAATTTCTGATTAGTCGTAAACAAGTTGCTTGGTATGATGATGTTTCCAAGATGTATTTGGGATGGATTCTACAGAATGAATGGTATCTCAAGGTTGTGTGACATTGGGGTGTGAGAGTATGAAATCAGTGTGAAAGTAGAGTGAGATGCCCATTTTATTTATTTTATTCATATTATGTTGAAATGATTCATCTTTTTTATTTGGTGAATGTTCCATAGTGAGGATGGGGTTATTTATTATTCTTTTTTAGGTGCGTGTTGGTTATTATTTTGATACTGGGGCATTAGTATCCTCTTTTCAGACGTTCATGGGTGGCCCTGATTATGATCCAACTGAGTATACATGTTATTCTCATACAACATATATAAAATCTACTTATAGGTTTACAAGATGATTTCAAGGACTAATATGGATATTACTTGCCCAAAAATTGGAATTTCTTCTAAGTTACTACATTAAGAATAATTTTGTAAATTTACTTGAAGATTTTTTTGTAGTTTTTTACTTTATACAAGAATTGAAGGATGATTTTTTCTTTTATTTTTTTATATAATAGTTTTTATTGGTTATTGGTATTATATCTCCCGATACTACTTTATCTATTGGGAATAATGCCTTCCATATTTGAGATTTTCTATACCCTCGATTCTTATCACCATCTTAGGGCCTACTGAAGGTAAGAATATGGGTTATTTTTACTCTTCCTTCATTGTCGACCCAGGTGGAGTACCATTAGAGGTATGGGTTTATGACACCATCAGTAATGAAATATTGAGGTTATAATAAAACCCTACAAGGACACTTTAGGACACATAAAAAATTTATGGATTCTGATATAACAAAATGAAAGTGGATAACATCTGGAGATTAAAATATTTTTATCCATATGATTAATGGGTGGATAATGATCGATGTTGGATTCAAACCAGGTTTTTCTTTATTGTGAATATGGGTTCTATTTTTTAGTATTCGATTTGTATTTTTATGATTCTCATATGAAAAATATTTTTGGAATTTGTGTGATTTGAATGAAATTATAAACATTTATTTTATTCCCATGTGTTATAATACCTTCTTTTCCTTGTTGATATGTTAATCTGTTTCTCAATTTCTTCCATTTTTTTTAATGTTTCATCTCTGAGGGTAAATTATTTCCCATATTATATTTTAGGTTATTAATACTAGTCGGTGGCCTCTCTTATATGGGGAGGAAAGATTGAGGTAAGGGGAACTTTATCTTAGGTTTTGTTTGGGAGATATGGGTTGGAAAAATACAATGGATTTTTTATAGACATGTTTTATGATCTTCACGTTGTTGATCCTTTTTTATTTATTATATTCATTGATACAATTTGTACTGCAATATCCTAATAGGTGTGTATTTCATAATAATTCTTATAATTGGATGATAACTTAAATAAGGTAAAGGAAAAGGATACGTAGAAATATGGAATCCCTAGTTATAGTTTTTTATTATCGAATTTGTTAAGTAATATTATAGTATAGTTGAATTACCTAGGTTTTTTAGGTTATCAATGGTATAATTATAGTTTATATATGTTAATTCTTGTTGTAGTTATAATTATAGTTATACCCTTCCTGTGATTACAAAGGTTTCTGTATGGTTGGTTTTTCAATGAGGAGGTTGGTTTAATGATACATTATTTTGAAGATGGTTGTGATTTTTTTATGTTTAAAATGATAGGTTTAATGTTGAGGTTGTTATATTGATTTTGGGAGGAAGTTATTGTTTATATGATAGTGATAATACTATGGTGGTGGAATTCTTTACTGTTGTGGTGTTTTCTTAGAAGTTAATGTGGTGAAATCTTATTGTCTTAAATATAATGGAATCTAATGTATTGTTGAAATGATAAATCGATAAGAGTTTCCATAATATAAATAGTGTCGAAATAAATTTTATTTAATGAATGAACTGACTGTGTAAGGTTGAACTAGTAATAGTTGGATGAGGAGGTGTTTGGTAGATTATGCATAGTGAATTCAATATTGAAATAGAAATGCATATATGTGGTGTAATTATTAATTATATATGAGATTTAATGAATGTAATGAGATGATAAATTATATTGAGGTTAAATATTAATTGGGAAATGAAAATAATAGGAAATAAATAATTTTGAAGAATATATTGTGATTGATAATTGAATATTATAAAATAATTGTGAAATATGAAAATATAAAAGGAATCTATATTATGGATTTTAAATATTATAAATTTGGGTAAATGATATAGTTTATTAGGGGTTATAACAATATTCATATTCAGTAAGTGCACCAATTAAATTAGTTTCAAAATAGTCACTAGTAGACCCTTAGATTTGGGTGTGTGTTCTATTTTTTATTCATTAGTATTCTTGTTATTTCTTATGTACAACTATTGAATTTAGGTAACATGATCGACGCCCATACGAGGTTTTAGGTTTTTAAACAATATCTAGGTTTTTGAAGATATAGAAGGATAACTATTTCCCCTCCTATTTATATTCAACACATATTGTGAGATATAATCTCTTGAGGATACTATTATGATGAGTGTTTATGGTGGGGGGTACTTGAAATTAGGTGGGCATGAATTTGATGTATATAATGATTATTTACCCTACTTTGAGGTGATATAGAAGATGTGGTTGAGAATATGTGCTTTTTTGTTTGATGAGGATATACGATTACATATATTTAGGGTATGAGAACCCCAAAATGTCTTCCATTATGGTGTGAGAGTGACTAGTAGGAATTTTGATGTATGATAACTTTTTATATATTATTTTTTGAAATTATATTACCATTTTTAAGTGATATTGTGTGAGTAAACCATGTTAAGGTTTGAGAAACTACTTAACTAAGTATAGGTAATGTGTTGGGTTCACTTTAAATTCACTAAATAATTAGTATTCACCTTCAAAATTTTTAATATTGGTTTTAGGAAGTATCCTAATGAGTATGCTTGTATGGTCACCTATATCTAAAAATAACTATTTTTTAGATTTTTAGGAGGGACTTGGTGATCAAGATGGACCTTAATTTCTCATAATCTTCACGGGTGTTATCCATCATTATAGAGTATCATACATAGAATCTATTAATTGTATATTCTTTCTAGAGTCTTTAGTTATGTATGACACAACATGCATGTTAAAATAGATTAGTTATTAAATTATTGAGGTAATGGGAAGTTATTTTATTTATTCCTTGGATATATGTGTGTAATGTATCCCATTTGATTTTCTATAGACTTAGTACTATTCAACAACTTGTATCATATTATTGTTTGGATTTAGAATTTATAACTGTGATCAAAACTATCCCCAAAGGGGTTGTAGTGGGGGAGTGTTGCGAAAGAGTGGTATTAGATTTTTTGATTGAGTTTAATGATAAAGTTATGGGTTAGTAATTGGTTGGGTTTTCAGGGGTTTCAAAGGTAAAAATTTTCAATTGAACTTAGTATGAGATATTTGTTAGTGTAAAAATATGTATTTCATAATTTCTCATTATGATCATGATATGCTCCTCACTCAGATGACATGATTTTAGTTTAGTATAAAGAAGTACCAGAACAAATGAAAATTAAAAAAATAATATATTCATGTATTTTATGACTTTTCACACATATATGGTTATACATAATTCAAAAATACTATCTAATTTGGTGATATGGTGGTGAGAAAATTCTATATAGAGCTGGCCATGGTTTTTTTCCATAATTGCAGAAAACATTTCTCAACTATTTTCAAACATTTTAAGATCCTATTATGGCTAATTTTTTTTATAAAACACTTAATAGAGGTAAGACAATGTATCTAATAATATATTTCTTTTCAAAAGATTTTATTTAATATTTTATAGATCCATAATATACACTTTCCCAAAAAAATATTATTGTTTTATGTGGGGTTTTTTGTTAAGATGTTTCACTAATGTCTTGCCTATGATCTCTAAAATGAAGATACATTCATGTATTGATGAAGTGACATCTGTTCCAAGATATTGTCTTACGTATTCTAACAAAAAGTCTGATGAATGATAATGGGAAGTAAGTACCCAAATTAAGGTTCAAAAGTGAGGGGTTTACTATAAAATTACCCCCATAAACATTTTTTTATATGAGGTGAAAATATGAATACCCACTAATCCTCAAAGTGAATGGAGTAAATTATTATGTGCCCATGCCTCCTAGAACTGTACCTCAAGTGATTTTCAAAAAAAATGGAGAAATCATTGAAATGAACCTTCAACTTTCTATATAGAGGAAATCAGGGAACAAATTATCTTCATATATCCCACTAGTGTGAACACACACATAGGTTTATAATGTTAGGTCATTCCTACGGATATTAGTCATAGTGATCAAGTTATCCTTTTATGAAGTTATGGGTAGGTAATTCCATAATAGAGAATACTCACAAAGGTTATTGATTTGATGTTACACACTGGGAAACAACTATGGCACTCATCATATCTATTTGTGAATTCACACCAATGTTATCCCACTAAGGTGATCACTCGCTTTGTTCATTGATTTGAGGCAATATCCAAGATTATCAGCTATTGTGCCTAGGTTATCCCATTATAGAGCTACAACCGTCCCTATATAACTGGTGAATATTATAGAGTAGGAGATTTTTACCCCTAATAAAGACCATTGAAGGATTGTTATGTTTTCATTTAGATCCATCCCTCCACTTTCATCACTAAACCTTATGAATTGATGGAGTTGTACATGAAAATTTTAGGATATATCAAATAATTATTGGGTCATAATAAAAAAATATCCAAATTTATCCCAGATGTATCTTGATTCATGACTCATGTATTGGTTTTAGAAAATAATTTAAGTCTATTTTCAAGACTGGATTTCCTAAAACACATTGACTCGAGATTATGTTCCCGATTTTCTAAAATTTCATGAGACTAGATTCTCCTCTTAGTTTCCTTAATTTACTTTAGTATATACTCTCCACCTGTTTTCCTAAAATTGATTGAACTAATACTCTCCTTTAGTCCCTTAAATTTCTTGGAGTTGTGATTCTCATAATTTTTTCCAAAAATAATTTATTTCAGATCATATTCTTGGTTTTTTAAAATTCAGGGAGTCCAAATCCTCTAATTTTCACCTAAGATAGATTATGTAAAGATCTAACTATTTATTTCGTAAAATGTATTTAGGTGAAATCATCCTCATAGTCCTTAAAATAAATTGAGTTGAGATCCTCCGTTGGATTTCTAAAAGAAAACACAATTCAGGATACTCCTCTTACTTTAATAATATATATTTCATTGAGATATTCACCCAGGCTCCTAAAATTATTTCCCTTCGCTCATCATGTAGAGTTACCCCGAAAGTGAAATTCAATCTATGTCTAACACCAAATAATTTCTATGTACCTTACACATATTAGTCAACTATATAATAACTTAAACTACTTAGAAGGGTCCATGAATGAATAAACCAAAATGTCACTAGTAATTTCCTTCTGATATTACCTTAGAGGTACACCATCCCTCATAATATAGTTCATAACTACATAAATTTTTATATCCTTCATTGGGATAGGTAGAAATCCCTTTCCATGTGCCAAGTCTCTAAAAAATAACACATCCCTTTATATTTATAAAAATCTAAACACCTCTTTAGATGTAAATAATATATATATATATATACTCACTATATGGAATTTAACCATTGGTTAACTAAATATTTTAATCATGTGAGAGATAATAAAATCTTTATGTGTAGTATTCTCTTATATGTATGTGGTCCATCAATCAATTTCTCTAATAAACTAATATTCACTATTAATGGGAAGGATTTTGTGGAAATATATAAAATATATCGAAGAATCTTGTAAAAGAAAATAAGAACCATCATAGGATAAGTTAGCCTTCAATCCACTCAACCAAAAAAGTGATGTTAATGCAACTTAACACTACCTGCCTTTGGATTATGGGAGAGTATTGTGAGATTTTAAATTAACAAAATAGGACCATAGAAATAAAATATCAAATACATCATTAGTAATAGATACTATTATAAACCCACATAATTATCCCCTCTCATGATTCAATACAACTATTTTAAGCTTACCAAATATTTTTGGTGAGGTAATACTAAATAAAAGATAATGACCATGGTATGGTACATGAATCATGCTTGTTTTATCTTCTGATCGAATTAGGATACATAATTGGAAAGTGAAAATGGAAATGGGAGTTTTTTCATTTCTTTTTATATGGAATTTATCACTTTTTTGATTTAAATAAGTGTCAATATATGAGTTTATTTCTCTAAAATAGGGGATCATGAAGAATATTGATATTATCCTTGGGGATAATCTTAATAATTTAGTAAATATTCTTTTTAAAAAATAGTATTAGTTGAATATTTTTGAGGAGGAATTCCATCTAGAGGTTTAATGAAAGGTAACACCAATTATATTTCCAACATATCTCAAGGTGCTTAAAAAGTGGATGTAATAAAGAATATTATATAAGGAACTAATTTTTATTGAAAAAAGATTCATAAATTCACCTTAGAATAAGAACTAAAAATGGAGTTCCAAAACTATCTGGGTAGTCTACATTTCATCTGGTAGGTCTTTGGTGGTAGTTTATATCATCCCATTTTACTGAAATGGTAGTTCTTAGGTCCCTACTGGTAACTCATGAAAGGGGTTTTTCTTTTATATTTTACATCTCTATAATAATCATTGTCTAACCATTCATGGTGGTTGATATGGATTAGGAGGATTTGTTCTTGTATAAGCTTTGAAACATTTTCTATCAACGTCGTATCAAAAGTAACAATAGGGCCATCATATTTCGTGATATAAAATGAGGAGATGTAGGAAGATATGGACTACCAGATGATATTCTATATCTTTAAGGAGATAGAACCAATGGGGGTAATTATCAAGGTTAGTGAGGAAGAATAATAAAAAATGGTTAGATACATACCATAGATTTTACTAAACATGGAGAACAAAATTTTATCAGAGGTACCATCTATTTATATTTTACCCTATTGTATGATTATTTTTTATTCATGATATTATCATTACATTATTTAAAAAATATTTGTTTGACCATTGATACTCAATGTAGAGAGTCTTCTAGTTCCCTTAATGTTAAATATTAAATTTAGAGTTAAATATATCTTTTTTAAAGTGTATTAAGACTATGAAATAATTATAGAGAAATATTATCCATTAGGAGATCTCAAATTTTTGTAGGTATAACCATACTATGTCATTATTGGAATATAGTTTTTGGTTAAACTAATTCTATAGGTGATTTTATCAATTTTTTTGGTGATATAGAGTATCAAATAGATCAAGAATATAAATATTCTCTTCACTTTCTTCAAGAAAAGTGGATTCTGGGGTCTATGAATGTTATAGATATGGTGTTTAAAAAAATATTATTAGACACTTTATTGAAATAAAACCTATAAAGTTTTTAATGATACCCTATTGTCATGAAATACAGTTTTGGATAATGTTATAAATTAGAGTCTCCCTAATTTATGTGTCTCCCTATAAGATAACACCTTTTCAATAGTGAATGTTGTGGTTTCATATTGATGGTATGTTGTATAAGGGTTTTTCTAGGCCTAGTGTTTCATCTTATGGTTATTTTTTGCTGTTAAAAAATTAGGTATATAATTGGATATGGATATGCATAAATTACTTTTATTTGAATCAAGTGATGATGAAGAATTGGCACCCTCTTTTGAGTATTAAAAGTTTATTGGAATAGTTGAAGTGTGCAAGATGGTTCTTGAAAATTGATACACAACCAGGGTCTCATAAAATGATGATGAAGGAGGAATATATACCAAATAACACTTTAAGATGTAGTTATAAAAATTTCTTGGTCAGTTTCAATCCCTTTCAGTGTCATGAACATCCCAAATCATTTCAAGGGATTGATGAACTATTTGTTTCATAAGTTCCATGTTGGGTTTTTGGTAATATTCAATAATTAAATCATTGTGTATTTGAGGTTATAGGAAGAATCATACAGAGCATATAAGATATTATTTGGAGGTTATTTAAAAGAAATATATTTATTGGAATCTTTCTATATGTATGGTTTAATAACGATAGTTGTATTTTCAAATGAAATTTATTTATTAATAGGGAGAAACCTAATATTCATTGATGATTGAAGTTGTTTTTTCTTGGGTGGATTCTATGAATTTTTCATAGTTATGTAGTTTCATTAGAATCATATTATATTTTTATAGGTTTTTATTTTATTTATCTTTTATTGTGTCTCTAACTATTAACTTACTTCTCTATCGAAATAATTAATATGAAACTATGTTTGTAGGATTATGAATATGATATCTCCCATACACATGGAAATGAGAATGTGGTAGTTGATATATATAGTATAAATTTTCATAGATATTCTATCAATGAGTGTAGGGATGTGTGTATATTAATGAAAGAGATTGAATATTTACTCATTTATATACAAAAATTAAGTGGTAGCTATTTCCTATATATGATTATCCTGATTTGATATGTGGAGGGGTTTCAGTTGGGAGATTTGGATGTAATATTTTGGCATGTTCATATCATTTTTGGGGATTCTTTTTAGGTTTTTTTTGTATATTGATCAACATTAAGGGTTTTTGCATAGGAGGATTCTTATTTCTTTATATGCACAATGGGTGGATACCTTTTTTGTTTCATAAATCACCTTCAGTAGTTCATCCTGGTATTACTAAGATGTATCATGCTATAAGGAGGTATTTCTAGAAGATAGGGATAAGTAGGTCATCATATATTTCATGTCTTATTTACTATGTCTATTAAAAGGTTAAGGACAAACAACATGTTCCGAATGGGTTAGTATATCCATTAGAAATTCATCAATGGAGGTTGGGGAATATCTAAATGGATTTCATCATTTATTTTACCCATGATTAGGGTAGATGAGATGCTATATTAGCCATTGTGGATTTTTTGATGATGTTATCTCATTTCAAGGTGATCAATTAGTTGATAATGGTTGATTATTTTTTAAGGATATATATAGAAAAAATCAAATAACCTCATGGGGTTTAGTGGAGGATCATCTCTAATCTAGATCTTGGGTTTTCATGACAAGTGTTAAACGGTACCCAAAATGCATTTGGATCTCAGTTATACATTATCATCAAATTTTATCCCAAATTAATGGGTATATGGAGAAAAAATAATCTAGACAATGATGGACATGATATGAAAATGTCTTCTAGATTTTAGAATTTTGTTTCTGTAAATAACATTGTATTAGTTGAGTTTTCCTATAATAATATCCATCACCCATCCATTGGTATAGATGTTTTTTGATATATTTTATAGGAATCCTAATAGATATTTTTTTTGATAGAATGGGATAAGATATTTAGTTATACTTAGAACAGATTTAGTGGTGAATACCACTAATAAGAAGATAAAGTCTACTCAAGACAATCAATAATAACGAGGATTACAGGAGAATGCCTATGAGTTTCTTGGTTGAATAAAATGTGTCCCTAATGGGTTTTCTATATTGTGGGAAATGAATATTTTTTTGTGGAATTATGATTTCCATATATTTGTTAAACATTTCGAGGTGTTGAAGTGCATTGGTGAGTGATGTATCTATTAGATAATCCTCTATTGATAGTATAAATCCATAATTTCTTCCATGCATTATACATTTGTTAATATATTCATGAGGAATTTCATGTCATTATTTTGGGTGAGTTATAATTTGAGGAAGATGTGACGTTTTTGGAGTGACTTCTTGAGATTTATGACCATTAATAGAAAGGACTTCATAAGTGGGTAATTCCATTGGTTCATGTACTGGAGAGGCATTGTGTCATAATTATGTGAGTGTGGGAATGTGAGTCACATACTCAAGGCCTATATACTATTTTGTTTAAATAATTATTCTTTTTGAGGTGATGTTTTTGAACTTATACTAATATAAAATAATATTGAGATAGTTTTATAAGTACTATTAGTAAATCCATTTTCCCTTTATTTTGTAATGTGATTTCAATGATGAAGAGATTTTTATTTGTGAGATATATCATGGGGTGTTTGGTTTTCACATTTTTTGGTCTAATTTATCAAGTTTTGTTTATATTCTTATGGATTAGAATCATTTAAGAAATATCAAATCTATAGTTATTAAAAATCTATAACACTATACATTATTGTTTCGTTATGTAAGATGTGTTAAAGAGATTATCAGAATGAGCATTAGAGTCAGAATATGAGTTTTAGAATTTTGAGGGCTAGAAAACCCATTTTAAAGGACGTTTATATTATGGTGGTTGGGTGTTTTTATGGATTTTATATTAGGGTCATCGAAATACCCTTTTAGTGGGTGTCAATGACATGGTGTAAGTTTTGGTGTTTTGGTGGGATGTTTTGAATGCATGGAGTTGGATATTTCATAGTGGATGTTCTATGCAAAAAATAGAAGGGTGACATACCTATTTCATATGATTTTCAACCTCTATTTCATGGTTATAAGAGTTTTGTGTCATGTTGACTCTAGGAATCCATGGAATCAATAGTGATACTTGGTGGGAAACATTGTGGTCTTTATTACATGGAGTTTGGGTCAAGGGTGATACTATTATTTCTAGGTCCTCTATGTCATGGTGGAGGTTATCCCAGTTTTTAAAATAGGGAAATGGTTATGTTATTTAGGGGATTATGACTATTAAAATTTTATGAAAATTTTATATCATTTATCCAAGTCTAGAAATGATTATTCTGGTATTCACCATATCATCATAGGGGCCCCTAATGTTTTTCCTTTAGAAGTGAGGTTCCCTCTCTATCATCAATTCAGGTCTCCTTACATCCTTCATACCGTAGATTACTATTGGATCTCGGTAGGAATTACTTTTCCAATTAATTTTTGATTAAAGGTTCATTCATTGATTGTTTAATTTTATTTTAATATATGGTACCTTTACCCAATCCCTTTTATTATCTTCCTCCTATATTTGTTTTTCTATGTGAAAAGTCTATGGTAAGTGTTATGTCTTGAACCTTGATGATTACTGATCAATAATTGATAGTGGAATGATGAATATAGATTTTTTAAAGTTATATTTAGAATTATTAGTGATATTTTCATCTGTCTATAATTATTACTTTTAACTATCTATGTTTCATTTGAAGAAGTGGATTTGAGAATTCCCTTATATTGACATATATGAATATAGAATTGTCATTCCCTTTTCATTGGATAAGAGATGGGATTGACTGAAAATTATATAAAAATATATATAATAAGTTGAAATGGGGGATTTTATTTTAATTTATTCTATTCTATTAATTTTATTGGTCATTCATTACTACCAATATTGATTTATAAACACATTTGTACGATATCCTTGCTAATTTTGGTTACTTTAACGTGTTCATAATTTAAGAGTAACATAATCAGGGTAAATGGAATGAATATGTTGGAATCTGTAATTGATTTTTTATTGGCTATTCTTGAATTTATTAAATTTTATGATAGTATGAATGGATAAATTATATTGAGTGTTTTTACATATTTAATTTTAGTTTATAGATGTTTTTTTGACACAATTATTTTTATAGTCATCCCCTTTCTAGGATGAGAATAGTTTTGGTATAATATATTTGTTATGGTGAAGGATGGGATGATGATGCATTTTTTGTATAGGAGATGGTTGATATTGAGTACTTATGGGATTGATAATGTGGTAGTTGGCTAGAGTAATGGTTTTTTTTGTAGTTATGATGATGGTGATTATGTTTCGGTGGTGGTTTCGGTTATTATTGTGGTGTTTCTAATGGGTGGATGTTGTTTTTTCTTGTTAAACATAATATTATAGAATGGTAATGAATTAATGAAATATTAAATGGGTAAAGGACGATATAATATACATTTTTTTAATAAATTGTGATAAAATAAATGAATTGAATTGTTAAAAGTTGAATTAGTTGTAGTGTGATGATGAAGTGTTGTTTTGATTATTCATGTTAAGTTAAATTATATTTTTTAAATTGAAATTATTATATGTGATTTAAAATTTGAATTATATATGTGTCATAATGAATAAAATGATATGATAAATGTGAATTTTGTTAGACATAAATTGGTAATTAGAAATAATAGGAACTTAATAACTATGAAACATATATATTGGTTTTTAATTGAATAATATAATGTAATTTTAAAATATGAAATGTGTAACACACTCGGATTTTTTGAAATATATATTTTCAAATTAATTTAATCTTTTTGATAAATTTAGTTTGGCTTTAGTAATACACAAATGAATTTAACATTATTCTACATGAAATACTTATATTATCTTCTAGTATACCCAACATTGATTTAGCTCACAGTACATGCAAGACTGAGTTTTACTTCCTTTTAATGATGCACCTATTTTAAAAAAAAAATTAAAATTTGACAATTTTATGAATTTTCATTGTAGTAATAAATTTAATTTTTGACTTATTAATTAGGAAATTATCTTTAGGTGAATTTTTTGTATTTTTTTTGAAGAAACATAATTTTTTGATGAATAGTGAAAAATACAGTATTTTAGTTTGAAACCACCTCTGCATTTAAAAAATTATTAATGATTAAGTATATTTTAAATTGGTTTACGATGTAAAAAATAGATATATTATACATATATTATTCCAATTTAGGTAATTGGAATTCTTTTTATATGGAAATTAGATATAAACACTCATTGAACTTTTGAACGTTTTACTTTAAAAACATGCTTTCTCTCCATGTCCATGGGATTAGCACTAAACTTAATTTTCTCACTAGTGTGAGTTTACTTTTGAAAAAAAATGAAAAAAATGGTTTTAATAAGTATATATTTATTTTCTAAAAATATAATGTAAATTTTTCACCAAAAAGATTAGTGAATTTGATTACTATTAATTATAGTGATTTAGGTAAAAATAAGCTTAATAAGGGACTAAAACATAATATTAAAGACCCAAATGTCCTTGGAATTTGTACAAATGAAATTTTATTCAAATAATTAGACCATATTACCTCTTGTTTCTAATTTTCTGAGCTATTTTTATATTATTAAATGGAATTTCTTCACATAAATGGTTAGGTAATGAAAAAGAAAAAAATGGAACTTTCTTTACCTTTAATATTTATAAATCATTAATTTGTGTAAAAACTATCATATTTCCTGTTATAAATATAATTCCGAAATTTAAATGGTTTATTTTTTATCATAATAATTCGTCATTAATTTTTTTAGATGATTTAGCTATTTAAAATGCTTAAAAAACACTAACATAGTGATTATTTAGTTAATAATTAACTAAAATAAATGACACTATAAATATAAAAAGTGGAGTAAATTGATTAAATTACTGTATCTAATTATTTTTATAGATTAATATATAATGTTACATTGTCTAAAAATACACATCTATTAATTCAAATATCGTTTCGATATTTTAAAATTAATATTAAATAAATAAGTTTAAAATTGACATTAATATAATTTGACAATAAATGATATTTTATTAAATAATTTAAAATTTTAAAAAATACTATATTCTTCCAAGTAATTTTTAATTTAGAATAAATTCTCCATATTTTATATTAATAGACAAATTGATCTTTTATAATTAATAAATTTTCCCATAGATTGCAAAAAACATTTCTAACACGGTCTGTGTTTAAACAATGTTTTTGTGCATAAAATTAATTTCCAAAAAACATGAGATTATTATTTCGTAAATAAGGTTTCATATTTATAATTAATTTGATCTATATTTTTAAAAACACAACTTTAATTTTTTCTTAATGGTTATAATATATAGGTTAGTAAACTAGAGTTTTAATAAAATAAAAAATGATAAAATTGGATAAACTTAGAAGTTAAGGAACCAAATTATTAAAATGTAAATATTGTTGTGTAGTGGAGGTTTTTATAGACCATTATTCCTATTTATTCAATTATTTTTTCATTTTAGAGTTACATTTTGTATGTTATACCTCACATTAATGAATACCTTTTGGTATTTACAAGAGTGCCACTCCCCATCATCTATGAAAAGGAAATCAATTGAACACTTCTTCAGACCCCTCAAACCAATTAGGATCAGAAAAGATCTACCCAATACACTTACCAAAATACCTCCCTTCATACTTGAATGCTCCGTTTCTACAAAAATCCTTCCAATGAATCCCTTTGGTGGGAACCAAAAGTAGTTACCTGAATATGAGGTAACATTTTTCCTCAAACTCTTTAAATTATTTATTTATCCACTCTTTCATTTTTTATTATTCCATGATTATATGACAAAAAAGTATCCTAAATATATTTATATTTTTATACTAAGGGTTTTTGTCACTCCTAGTTTTTCATGTCTTTATTTTGATCTAGTTTGTTGAAAATCCCGATACTTTTTATTTGGTTTGGATGGGATTAATGTTCATTTTTTAAGTTCCATGTATTTATAATCATCTTTATTTGGGTACCTCATTGATTGTTTGGGTGTTTTTGGAGAAAATGTTGTTACTTCATGATTTGGTCCAAACTGTGAGCCTATTTCTAGAAATAAAAAAAATTGATTCCTTTATAACTATTTTTTTCAATGTTTTTCACCCATTCCGCTTACCACTTTTCCTACCTTGATATATTAAAAGCACCATATCCTTTTCAACCACATAGTAATTTATAAGCATCGTGAAATTGGGTTATTTATTCAGGTATTGGGCCAGCCTGTTGGCCCATCTCAAGTTTTAAAAAATAATTTTATATTTTATATATTATTCCATTTTTAATACATTTAGGTGATTCTACCTCCCACTAGAGCCCAAGAACCCTAGGAGTACCCCCTTGTTACATTTCCCCTCTTTGGAGCTCATCTTAGCCACGTATTAGGGCAACACTTCTCATTGTTTTTGAAATCATCTAGATTTTCCAATGATAATTTTATCATTTATAAATCATTCAATTCATACTCTTTCTTCCAAAAATATTATTTCCTGGTTTCTTAAAGGAAATATGAGCCTCTCTATTAAGTTTCAAGTCATTACCTTTCTTATAAAGGTGTAGATCTAAGGAAAGACAAAGAGTTTTCTAGTTTCCAAGGTGAGCTTTCTTCTCGTTTATCACCCCTCTTCCTCAGGATTCCATTATTTCTTGGTTTTCTCTTCTCCCCTTGTCAATATATTCTCAAGGTTTTAATATCCCATGATTTTATGGGGGTTTTTTTTTATTATTTTAGGTTTGGTGGTCAAAGGTTTAGGGTTTATAAAAAATCGGATGGTGATATCGGGTTTGCATTCCCATTCCATCAAGGATTTGACGTAGGATATCCCTTGAACCTGCCTTTATAATTTATGTTTCAAAATATTATTTCTATTAAATTCTGATATATATATATGTAGTATTTTTTCAGACTTTGGATAATTTTATTGGTGTGCAAAACAGTTTTTTAAACCTTGTTTTGTGAAAAGTATTGTGGTTTTATTATAAAAGTGCAAACCAAGAGTTTGTTTAAATGTTACATTATCTTTATCACCTAGTTTGTGATGTTTAGAACCCATTTTTGGGTATCATGAACATGGTTCAGCAGCAGGAATAACTTATGGAATGAAATTTCTATTTTATCCCTTTTCATATGCATAAAATAAGTTGTTTTCTTAAAAAGTGTATTCCATGCATTTGATAAATTTTCTGGTTGGATTTTATGCATCTAGTACAATTTAAAATGGTGTTTTTGGATTTATAAATACATTGGTGTCATGAAAAATGGTATTTTGGGGTCCTTTTATGGATGAAAAAAAATTAGATTTAGTTTTATAAACAAATTGGTTTTTGGTGTTAAGCAAGTTTTGGCACAAGTTTCCAGAAAATGGCTATTTTGGAAACTTTATAAAAATAGTCATGCTTTGGATGTGTAACCTGAAAAATTCAAGGGATATATGAATGTGTTTTGATGCTCTAAATGATATGTATAAACCACTTTATTAAAAGTGAAATTTTTACATTTGAAAAAAGTTAGTTTTGAGAAACGCATAAAGGACCATTTGGAAACCTTTTGAAAAAATGGTGAAATTGTTTATTATGAAAACCACAAAGGGATGTTTCTCATGACCTGATTGTATTTATATTAAGGATTGGATTCCCTTATTAAGGAATCCTTTAGACCCATTATGATATTGCCTCATATTAGACTCTTTATGTTGCTTTATATTAATGGCATGAGATCGGTCCTTGTAGTGACTCTGGGGAAGTCTATTGTGAATTTTTATTATATATAAATTGTGATTGGATACTCGGATGGAATCAGTGGGATCACCCCATTAGATACTTGAGACATGGGAAACTGGATTATTGAGATATTTTTCTAAGAATTATTGCTGCACCGGTAGGTTATGGTACTGACTAGTGGCCCATTGTAGGTGGATATATTGGGTTTATTGCTATGGGATTTTCCCTCATCCTGCCTGAGAATGGATGGACAAGAATATTGACCATTTTGATTTCATCGTGTGTGGAATGTAAACGGGGATGAGGTCTAATGTATTGGTGTCTTCTAGATTATTCTTGATCTCCTAGGTTCACCCATTTCTATTAGGATTATAGTTACTTGCAACGATGAATATGATGCTTGTATATACATTTACATTACCCATGTTGTGTGATTACTATCATGCCTTCTTGTGTATTATTTTTCTTAGAATGTGGTGGGACGACTTTGATAAGGTTTTTTTTTAAAAAATTTCAAATGATAGTGCTTTATCCTCCATGTAAATATATGAAAATATAAACATTACTTTCCACTTGAAAATTATATTGGCACACCTGTTGAACGAATCTAGTTTTGTAAATGAATAAGAGAAAGTGGTTGTAATTTGATTTGATTAATCATGTAGGAAACCACAATTTTATATATTTTAGTTCAAACTTGATATTTATGTTTGTTTTATTTTAACAAATGTGGATTGGTAATAAATTATCAGGCTAGCCTACTAAGTTTTAATACTCAAGCCTATAGTTACTTTATGTTTTTATCCCGTGTGAAAGTTTCATCTTGAGTTCGATCACATTGAGTGAAATGTGATTGTTGTGTTGGGGAGTGATCAGTAGGGTCACATAGAATTAGTTGGTCATCAGGTCTGTTCAGTTTAGTTCTACCATTTGGTTGTACTTCATGTTTTTTTATACATGAAGATCAGTTTAGTTTTTATAAATGTGTATTGGGATGTCCATTTCATTCTTTTATTTGTTTTATTTTATATATTATTGGTGAAATTGGTCCCTTGTCTACTCTAATGATTCCCAACACTTGTTGATAGCCCATGGGGATCGATAACGCCCTTTTGGCCATGCTGTAGATTGGTTCAGGTGCCCGGTTTGGGGTCGACCTGGGCTGGTTTGTGCAAAAATGGTATTAAAGGTGGTCATCTCCTAGTGACCCTTTCTTTTTATATAACCCTTTGTTTTTTTTGAATTTACAGGTAGAAGTATTAGGATTTTTTGGGACATGAGGGGTCGGTTTGAAAAGTGTGTCGCAAACTCTTTCTCATTCTGACCCTCGGGTGCCCATGAGAAGTATGTGTCTATTAGTGTATTTAGTTCTTATTTATTGTTTGATGTTGGGATACAAAAAGGGGAGTTGGAATAATGGTATCTGTGAGCTCACAGGGCCTGTCAAGCCATGTAGAGAGAGGGAATGGTCTTAATAAGGCTCTACATGTTGGTGGTGTGTTTGACATATAACCTCCAACCATATGGTCAATTCACCCACTAACACTAATTCCATTTTGCGGGTCTCTTGGAAATTTTTGGATTTTGGAATTTTGTTTTGAAAATACTTGTGTGGGAATTGTTGAAGTGAGTTATCATTGCTTAATATAAGAATGATTTTTTTAGAATATTTGGGGTTTAAACAAATTTTTTGTGGAGAAAGTGGAATGATTTAATAGGATCGAATTCCCTTAATCTAAAATTATGGTTTATTAAAATAAAATTGTTTGATGGAATGAATTATTTTAAGACGATTCTGATTTTTTTTTAAAAATTGGATGTTTTGGGATGTTGAAAAGTGTTTGAATCTGATTAATTGGTTTTGAGAAGTTGGTGTTTTCCTAAAAAGGGGTTTGGGCTTTGTTTCTATTGGATTAAGAAAAGAGACCTTACTGAATTTTTGAAAATGGGAAAGAGAAATTTGAATGGAATGATTGTTTTGGCAGCTGTTTTAAAATAAATTAATATGGTTTTAAATAAAAGGGTTCTTGAAAAAGTGTGTTTTGTTGAGATGCTGAAAATATTTAGAATAAAGGGAGTGTATTTTGTTGGAGAACTATGGGGTTTCTTTTTCAAGCTTGGTAAAATGGTTTTTTGTTTGGAAATATGAAAATGATTTTTGACTTGGTGGTTAGTGTGCCTATATAAGGTACTTGATTTTTTAAATGGGTTGAATTTTTTGTCTTGTAAAATTATGCTATTTGTTTCAGCCTTTGGTGTTTTCATGGGAGCCCATATTCATGGTTTTGTATAGATATTTTGATGGATACCTGGTATGGAATAGTGCTTGGGTGCTAGGGGTGGCACAAGAATGTTCATGTGGGTGATATTTGACGAAACACCATTAGTTGATGTGGAAATACACTAAGTTAGTTTGTTTTTCAAAACTATTTGAAGATTATTTTTTTTGTTTTTATAAACTGGTGTTGATGTGGATTTATTTTTAATGTTTTAGATGCCTGGTTTGTTTGTTATGCTTCTTCATTATATTTAAGTGATACTCTTGGTGTGTTTTGGGATGGGATCTTTTTGGTGGCTTGGGTTTGAAGCAATGTTCATTGGTATTCTAAGGATACGTTGGATGTTGTGATGTGGCCACAGATGGTTCTCTGTTGGAAATACTTCCAGTTGATCAGCCTAAGGATTCATTTCAAAAATTAAATCCACCTCTTCGGATGATACCTCAACTCATTTTATGTAATAGAGAGATGTTTGGGATTGAATTAAAGTGTTACCCTTTTGTTATAATTCTTTTGGAAATAGAAGTTGGGTTTGGTGATGTTGATTTGTTTCAAATTATTCCTTGTCCATTCTTCTCCTTGTTCAGAGTTAGGGAGAATAGTGAAATGTATCATTGAGTTCCTATTTATATGAAGGTGTCTTGTTGAGAAAGTGAGTTTCTTGGGGTTTGGTGATCTGTATCTCCTAGCTGCGGCACAACAGATGCTTCAAATATCAGGGCTCCAGCCATAGGCCTCGGGGTGATACTTTTCACGTAGTCAGGAAATCACCAGAGGTGTAGGGAGAACAACTAATCTCTTTCCTTCACCATTATGGTATGTCAATTTCTATTTTTTTATTTTTGTTTCTAATTACAATGAATTTTTACTTTTTTTCTTTTTTTCTCAATGACCGTGGTTAAATTACCCCTCACACAATCTCTAGGTTTATGCCTTCTCAAATGTGGTTTTCCGATCAATGTCCATGTGTGGACCGCCAATGGGAATCAGGTGTGGTATTAATTTTTCCTATTTATAGGTGGAGGGTTTTGGGTGGTTTGTTTATTTCTTTGGTGGTTTTAGTGGACCAATGATTGGGTCCCCTTCCCTCACGCCCCATGTGGTTGGGATTTTGATCCGTGCCAAAAATGTTTCCCCAGTTCTTGTACCCTCCGTTCAAACGTTGGTGGTTTAAATGTTCCGATTGAAACCCTATTAACATGGGTTGTTAGTTTTATGTGGGATAGTTTTGATGGTCTTGTGTAAGTTAATCCCAATTCTAGTTAATGTTGAATTATTGTTTGTTCGTCGTTAGTTGGTTTCTAAGGGTGGGGATACCCACCACGAGTCTCATTAATTTTGCTCCTAATTGCTTGTATTGTTCTAGTTGTATCTTAATGGTGGGGATTCCATTCTGTAATATGATGGATTCTATGGTTTTTTTGAGTGATCTTAGGTTTGGGTGATTGTTGGGTTCATTGGGGCAAGTCCAAACAACTGGGTTCTTAGCTTGGTTGTGAATGTAGTGGTATGATCCTTCTATTGATTCTCACAAAGTGGTTGTAAGTTAGTGTTTTCTTGGATCTAGAGGTTTAAGTTCCATTGATAGTAGTTGATATTTCCTTGTATTGAGAGGTTTGACTGTGCTGATAAAGAATCCATAGGTGTTGATCTTTCAGCTGAAAGTGTGATGTCTTGCCGAGGGCATAAATCTTTAATGGTGGGGAGAATTGTCACACCCGGTTTCACATGTCATTATTTCGATCTAGTTCATTAAAAATACTGATCATTTCCATGGGTTATGGGTGAGATTAATATTTAGTTTTGATGTTTAATCTATGTCTAATCATCATACTTTGGGTTCCACATTTCATGTTTGGGAGTTTTTGTAGAAAGAGTGGTTACATCATGATTTGGTCCAAACCGTGAGCCCATTTCCATATTTATAAACAGATTTTGTATCTTTTATAAATATATTTTTTTAATATTTTTCACCCATTCCACTACCCACATGGCTTTACATGATATATTCAAACTACCATATCCTTTTATACCACTTAGTAATTCATAAGTATGGGGAATTTGGGTTATTTATTCAGGTATTGGGCCAACCTGTGGTTCCATTTACAGTTAAAAAGCAATAAATTGTTTCTTTTACATATTATTAATTTTTTAATAATTTTTAGTCATTCCATATCACACTCAAGCCCAAGATCCCTAGGAAAAACCACCCATGTTCCATTTCCCTTCTTTGGAGCTCATATTAGTCACGATTTACGGAAAAACATCTCAATGTTTATGAAATCGTCCAAATTTTCCAAAGGTAATTTGTCTCATTTAAAAATCATTCAATTCATACTCTTTTTTCAAAATATCTTTTATAGATAGTTATTCCTGACCATATGAGCCTCCAAAATAATTTTCCATCTATTCATCTTCTTATAAGGGTGTACATCTAAGGGAAGACGAAAAGATTTCTTGTTTCCATTGTGATATTTCTTCTCCTTTCTCATCCCTCTTCCTCCTCCTTCCATTATTTCATGGTTGTATCCTCTCCACTAGTCATTCTTGGACTAGAGTTCTGTTATACCATGATTTTTATAGGTGTTTTGTTTGTTTGGGGCTATTGGTAATAGGTTTTGATTTTATAAACCCTGAGATGGTGATATCAGCAGTGCGTTTCCATTCCGTAAAGGATTTGAGATAAGATATCCCTTTCACATGCCTTTATAATTTATGATTCATCATGTGTTTGCTGTTCAAACCTTAAATATATTTTTATTATTTTTTTCATCCTTTGTAAAAAAAATATGTTGTGGAAACAGTTTTTTAATCCTTGTTTTGTGAAAAGTAATGTTGTTTTCTTATAAAATTGAACCCCAAGTGTTTTTTTAAATTCTATGTTATCTTTCAAACCTATATTGTAATGTTTAGAACCTGGGTTTGGGTATTTTGAATATGTTTCAGTATCGTAAACAAATTTATGGATTTAAAATGTAACTTTTTCACTTTTAAGGTGCATAAAAATTTTGTTTTCTTAAAAATTTCATGCAATGTGTTTAGTAAATTGGACGGTTGGATTTTATGTTTCTTGTGCGATTTAAAATGATTTTTTGGATTTATAAATACATTGGAATCATGAGAAATGGTATTTTGGGGTCCTTTAATGGATATAAAAATTATTTTTGGTTTAATAAACAATTGTTTTATTTGGTGTTAAGCAAGTTTTGGCCCGAGTTGCAGGAAAATGGCCCCTTTGGAATCCTTATAAAAATGGTCGTGATTTGGATGTGTAACCTGAATGTTTTAAGAGATTTATAAAAGTATTTTTCTGAGGTAAATGGTGTGTATACACCTCTTTATTAAAAGTCAAATTTGAATCTTTGAAAAATATTTTTTTGAGAAATGTTTAAAGGTCCATTTGGAGACCTTGTGAGAAATGGTGAAATTGTTTATTATGAAAACATCCTGTGGAGGTTTCTCATGCCATGCATGTATGTATATAATGTAAGGGATGTAGGAATCCTTGTGATCCATTATGAGAGTGCCTCGGGGTATACTCGTTATGTTCCTTTTGATTAATGGCATGAGATCAGACCTTGGAGTGACTGAGGGTGATGTATATTGTGAATTATTGCTATATATATGTGGTGATTGGATGCTCGGAAGGCATCTGTAGGCTCAAACCCATTAGACAATTGAGACATGGGAACCTGGATTATTGAGATAATAATATAAGAATTATTTCTTTACTAGTAGATTATCGTACTAACCAATGGCCCATAGTGGGTGGATATATTGGGTCTATTGCTATGAGGTTTTTTTATCTGACTTCCTGAGAATGGATGGACGAGCATATTAATCATTTTGATTTCATCACGTGTGACATGTTAACGGGGTTGAGGTCTCATGTATTTGTTTTTATGTATTATTTTTGATCTACTAGGTTCACCCATGTCTATTTGGATTTCAGTTGCTTTCAGTGTGGAATATGATGCTTGTATGTACATTTACATTGCCTTTATTTTGTGATTACTATCAAGAATTCTTATGTATTGTTTTTCTTGGAAAGGGGTAGGCCGGTTTTGATAAGGTTTTTAGAAAATGGTTTTCAAATTAAAGTGTTTTATCATCCTTGTACAAATATAAATATTTAAACATCACTTTCCCCTTGAAAATTCTATTGGTACACTAGTTGAATGAATCTAGTTTTGGAAATTAATTAGGGAAATGAGTTGCACTTTGTTTGGAGTAAAAATGTAGGAAACATTTCTTTTATATATTGTAGTTAAAATTTGAAATTTATGTTTCTTTTATTTTAAAGTAAGTGAATTGTGAATAGATTATCAGGCTATCCTACTGGGTTTTAATAAACACTCATATAGTTATTTTTATTTTTATCCCTTTTGAAAGTTTCATATTGAGTTCTATCGCCTTGACCGATGGGTGATATTTGTGTTGCAGAGTGACCAGTGGGGTCATATGGAGTTAGTTGGTCATCATGTATGGTCATTTTAGTTGTATTGTTCAGCTGTACTTCATGTTTTTTTATACATGATGATCGGTTTTGTTTTTATAAATGTGTATTGGGATGTCCATTTCATTCTGCTGTTTTTTATTATATATATCAGGTAAAATTGTTCCCTTGTTTACTATAATGATGCCCCACACTAGTTGCCAGGCCATGGGGATCGGGAACGCCCTTCAGGCCATGCCATAGATCGGTTGGGGTGCCCAGTTTGAGGTTGAATCGGGCTGGTTTGTGAGAGTTCTACATACACTTACGCACATTTCCATCAAATGATTAATGAACTTACCATTTATGTGTACTCTGAACTACCACCTCAGGAAATGACGATTGTACATTATTCCATTAAGGCCAATCATGTTGTGAATTATGATGGAAAAAATGTTTATATATAATGTTTTTTGATATTTATAATTTATTTACACATATTTAATTATTTTATAAAGCATACCTTCAAACATTCCATTTTGGTTAAATATGATAATTTCGTTTGAGGATGTGTGGACTACCTCCCACTAAAAGTGATGTGATTCGTTCACACACTACATAAAATGTATTAAAGATAATTTTAGTGAAATTATATGAAATATAATTCATATTAATTATAATTTAATAATATTATATATAAAAATATACATATTCTACATTTACTTTATTTCTTTCAATATGATAATGAAAATTGGAAACAACGTTCATGCGTACGTACGACCTACCATCTCCATGAATAATGTATTCCATTTTATATTTATATATTATATAGTTTTTATAAATACATAAATACTAAATATCAAAGATATTATTATATTGGTTTTAATTATTTAAATCATGATATAGGTATGATAACCATATATATAACAAATTAAGACACATTTGAAAAACAATGAGGATATTACCAAAAGAAAAACATAACCTTGAATTGTTAAGAATATGGTAATATAAACTCATAATAAAACCATATATGGTATTATATATAAGAATATGTTTATATAAAATATGTATAATAAATCTATATTTATTATACAATAGTTTATTATGAGTACGATGAGAGTCAAGACATAAGGAAAGGGAATTTAATCTCACTTTTTATTTCCATGAGATACATGCTTTATTCCCCACCCATTCATTTTGATTGGTGTATATAATGACCATTGATAAATTATTTGACTCTTATACTTACCTTTATGGATATTCACATATCCATTAGATGATATTTTTTCATGGGGATTATATTTTTGATGTTATCAAATCAGAAAAGTGATTTTTTCTCAATTTTCCTTCTATGAGACACCTGCCTTATTTTGCACCTATATTTCTTCCATGAGGTGTATATACCAACAATGTAAGGTTATATCACGAATCTACTTATTTTTATAATATTTTATAATTCATTGATTTTCATTTTCTTAAATGGATAGTATGTTTCATAGTTACAATGTGGGAAAAGTTTATTGAAACAATATCATCACTTTTAAATATTGTTTATGATTATGATTCCTTTCATAATATTTTATGATATATATCTAAATAACACTCATGAATTTTGTTATAATATGGTATTTATGATATATTCATGTACTGGTAACATTTTACTCAGGTATATAATATAGTTAAGAATGTTTTTTAAGAAAGACCCACTTAACCCTCTCTTCGGTCTGAAATTGGTATTCATTCAAACAATTCTTTCTAAAAACATTTTCAATATTTATCTATATTTTTTAATTATTTTCAAATAGAAGTTTTTCAAAACATTTTAATGTTTCTTCTATAAGTTTTCAAGAAATATTGTTTTCAAAATGTTTTCAAGATTTCTTTATATGTTTTCAAAGGGTTATCAATCAAATTGTTTTCAAAACGTTTTAAAGAATTAATTTTATGTTTTCTAAGTATTTTGAAAGAAAATTGTAGTTAAATGTTGTTAATATTATTTTATAAGTTTTCATGGAAATGTATTTTCAAAATTATTTCTATAAATATTTCCATGTTTTCAATTTATTTTAAAAGAAAATGGTTTTCAAATGGTTTTATGTTTTAATAATCATTTTTAAAAAAAAAAGCACATTTTCCTTAGGAAATGTTTTCAAAATATCTTTATGTGTTAATTTCCATTTAATATGAAATCTTTTTTTGTTACTCACACCCTTATAGGAAATTATCTAATTTTTCATTCATAATCTTTCTTGAATGGTTTATGTTTTGATGGAATGATGCCTATGAAATCTGTTTCTCTTCCACAGGTTACATGCTTTGGAAACTAGTATATTTTTAAGAGATATTATTTGATTAAATGATAGTGAAACCTATCTATTTTCCATAGGTTTGTATGTGATGAAATTTTAATGATACCCAAATCATTTCATGGGTTATGATTTGATGTTTATAAAACCCATCCCTTTTCACGAGTCATGATATGATGAATGTTTTCTAGCACATACATGTATGATTTTATTATATTACAGGAGGGACCTATATCTCCCACCAATGAATTGGGTAATGATGGATGAATAATGAGTATATGTTATGTTTAAACATGATTACATCGTCACAATTTTATTCATAGACCTGGTTTATTTTCCATAAGTTTATGCATGAACAATATTACATGTTCAGAATATTTTGAGTGAACCTTATTATGTGTTCATAATGTTATAAGTGAACCTGATTACATTTTCAAAATGTTATTCATGGACTTGGTCTCATGTCCATAAGTTTATGCATTAACCCGATTAAATGTTCAGAATGTTATTCGTGAACCTGATTTAATGTTCAGAACATTATGTGTGGACCTAGTTGTAAATGTATAAGAATATGAGAGGGACTTATTGCATATCCCTATCATGATGTGTGAACCATTTATACTTATACATGCACAAAATGTAATATATTGATTTTTATGCCACAATTCTATGTTTTATTCACATTCAATGTTTCCATGGATTATGTTATTTATTTCCATATTATTCATGTCTTATGAACTATCAATATTTCTTCCATGATTCCTATTTATGATCCTTGATATGAGAAGTATGATCTTATATTATCACGATTGTATTCTTATAACCTTCTGATCATGATTATATTTATATATCTCCCTTTTTACCCTTACTGAGCATATGAGATCACACATTTTATGTTTACTTCCAAATTTCATGAAGATATATCTTATTTATGGTATTTATTGAAGGGTTGATAGTCTTGGAGAACATAGTGGGTGATAAATTATGTCACTTATGTACTGCAGTTTATGTTTCCATGTTTTTGAAGGAATAAGACTAGTACAGTCTTTGGGAATCTATTTGTATATTGTTTTATGTATTCCAAAAACTTATATGTATTGTTTATATGTCAAAAATAATGGGTCACTATAGTTGGTATCAAAGAAAAGGTTTAGTTAACCTTTTGAATCCAGGATGAGGAATCCTTAGTGAGAACCCTATGAACATATTAAGGGATTGGTCTAAAGATAAGGAAAAGTATAGGAAAATGTTCTGGAATTTTGCTATGGATAAAGTAAGTGGTTTCCTAGAAATAAATACCTATCAAGATACAACAATTTTATGGGGATTTGGAACAGACTTACCTAGGAGTAAAAACTATAGAAAGATGTTTTAGACCTAACTCAGGGTAATCTGGTAAATGGAAACAAGACTTGTTGTACACCTGGCCTAACACTCCCAGGGGATATGATTTGGGAATTCATAAAATCTTTAAGAAAAATCACGAAGGATTAAAATTAATGTTTCCTATGATTAACAGAGTATAAACCTAGGGTGTCATAGATTATGTAACGTTTCAATATTTAGACATCCCATAAGTAACTTTTCAATATTAGTTTGTTTTCTTCTATGATATGTGTGTCTCAACCAGTACTTTTTAGTTTTAGTCAAGGGAGAGAACTAAAATGATCACTGTTAAAATTGAATGTTTGAAATGTGAAAAGAATCAGAATTATGAAAATCAATTTCCAAATGGTAGAACTCAAAAATACAATCAAGAGAGTGATATGTGTATTGGTTATACTTCTGAAGAAAAAGAGACCATAAACAATATGTGAAAGGCATGTGTTGTTATTCCAATATTTATTTAATTAAACATAAGATGGTTGATTTTATTGAGGTTGAGGAACCTTAAGATCGGATTATTATTACATATTCTTTGAAAGAGGTATAATGGAATAATTTGATGAATCCTTATTAATGGTTTAATAATGAAGATGGATTAATGAAGAATTTATGACTTGGAATTCAAAGATTATGAAATGGGAATCATAAATATATTATTATTTCACTATAAGTTTTCATTAATTGTTGAATATGATATTTTTAATGGTGATTATGACTTAGAAAAGTGATATTTTGACTAATATAATGTAACCCTTAATGTGATCAAGATTTTAAGAAAATTATGTTTATCTTGGATAATGAGATGATTGATTTGGATAAGTAAACAATATAACACTAATTACACTAGATCTGATTATTGGTTTTTTTAAAAAGTATTCTATGTCATCATGGATGAATTTTAAAACTTCTTGTATATAAGGAATATATCTAGTAACCTTTGGAATAAGGAAGCTTGAAATTTTTCGAAAATTATTTAAGATAATTTAAGTTATTACCATGTTTCAAGAAAATATACGATGAGGGTATTCACATGTTTTTAATGTGACATAAAATAAATACCTTATAAATATGGTGGATCATTGTTAAGCTGATTTAGTGTCATGATTTCTTATTTTTTGTATTTACATAATTCATAAGGGTTATATGGTTAACCATTTATGGGATTCATAATTTAAAATTCAGAGAAAATATTTATTTATTGAGATTGTATTGAAAGCCTTGGTTGAAAGGATATTTAGTAACTAACCATATTTCAAGGATTTACAACATATTTATTTTTGTAAATTATATTAATTTGACTTTAGAAAATGTAATTATGTTTGTTGGGTGATAACCAATCAAGTCTAGCAGGGCCATGTGTCTTGAACCCATGAGCGTATGACAATAAGAGTTCCAGGCCTACCACTGGCCTACGTGATGTCATGGTTAATGTGAAATTATTTCTGATGAATAAATATTAATGATGAACTATTAGAGTAACTTTTTAGAGATTAATTTATTAAACATATTTATTTTTAAGAATATTTAGAGACAAATATTTATAATTTTCATTATTTTGTGGGCCTTAAGATCTACAAAAAGAGAATTTTAGTACTTCATTCCTTGAATTTAATTTATGTAAATGCATTTCATGAAGTAAATTTTTAATTAAAAATAACTAAAATCAAATCCATATAATTATTTTTTATAGAAATTTATTATGTAAGTATACTTCCTTATATTCTTGGTCAATAAATTAATTACTCTACACTAGGGAAATGATCAAAAAACTATTTTCCTAATAACTTAATTTTTTTGAATTGATAGAATTTTAAATCATAACATATTTATTAATTTTTTTCAATTAAATTTTCTTTAATAATTAAATTTTTTGTGATTGATGACCAGAATAACTCCCTGCGAATATTTATACATTTTTTCTAAGTCCATGTTTTCACGTACCACCTATGTTCTTTTATGTTGAAACCTATTTATATGTTAATTTGGGTAACTGTTATATTTACAAAATTCCCTATTTATAGGAATTTCTAGGATTAATTTTCATGATGTGGGTTTCTATGAAAGAAACTTTTAAGTATTAAATCTTTAATAACAGAAAAACATTTTGAGGGAGAAATTCATTTTAAGGGGATGGAATGTAACACTCTGAGATTTTGTGAAATATATATTTTTAAATTTAACATTTTTGTAAAATTTATTTTTTTTCATGAGTAATAAAAAAAACCAAGTTAAACTTGTTCTACATGTGACACTTATATTAGCTTGCGGTACAACAAACATAGAGTATGCTTGTGGTAAATGTAAGACCGAGTTTTACCACCTTTTAATAACTCACCTATTTTAAAAAAAAAAATAAATTTCGATAATTGTATATATTTTATTTCTAAAAATAAATATGATTTTTGAATTCATATTGTTGAAATTATCTTCAGGTGATTTGTTTGTATTTTTAGAGAAACAATATTTCTTCAGGAATAGTGAAAAATACTGTATTTTAGTTAAAAACACCTCTTTTTTTAAATAATTATTAATGTTAAATTATGTTTTAAATTGGTTTATAAAATAAAAATAGATAAATTATTCATATAATAATAAAAATTAGTTAATTATAATCATTTTATATTTAAATTATATATAAACACTTATTACACTTTTGAACGTTTTTACTTTAAAACCCAACTTTCTAGCCACATCAATGGGATTAACATTACTTTTTCCCCACTTATGTGATTTGAATTTTGAAAAATAGAAATACATGAATCTAATGAGTATAATATTTTTGGTTTAATAAGATAAAGTTAAATTTTAACAAAAAATATTAGTGAAAGTGATTAATATTAATTATGATGATTAAGTTAAAATTAAGCTTAATGAGGGACTAAAACGTAATATTAAGGACCAAAATGACCTGGAAAATTGTCCAAAGATCACTATCAACCAATACATTCACCATATCCCATCATAGTCAAATATTATGGGCTATTGTGATTTAATTAAATGGAAGTCCCCTCTATAAAAAGTTAATTAAGGAAAAAGGAAAAAATGGAACGTTCCTTATGTTTAAAATTTACAAAACATTAATATATGTACAACGCCTTATATTTTAGGTTATAAATATAATTTTTAAATAAAAATGGTTTATTTTTATCATAATAATTTATCATTAATTTTTATATATTATTTAGTTACTTAAAAGGTCTAAAATACTCCAATGTAGTAATTATTTAGTTAATAATTAACTAAAATAAATGATAGTATAAATATTAAAAGTGGAGTAAATTAATTGAATTATTGTCTCTAATTATTTTTTAGATGAATATATCTTGTTATAGTGCTATTAATTGAATATATATTAATTCCAAAATTGTTTTTATATTTTAATTTAGAAATTTAATAAACAATTCCCAGATTGACATTAATGTTATTCTACAATAAATGATATTTTGTTAAATGATTTCAAATTAATAGAAATCATATATTGATCAAAGTATTTTTAAGTGTTAATAAATAGTAAATATGGTCTTTTAAAGGATAAATTGATCTATTATAATTAACATATTGACACTTAGATATTAAAAAAAATTAGCACAGTCCAAGTTAATGTAGTGTTTTTCCACGTCACATGGGATTTTATTGAAAATTAAATTTCAAAACACATGGAATTTATATTTTGTAAATTAAGTATCATATTTATAATTATGTGGATCTCTATTTAAAAAAAATTAATTTAATTTATTATTAATTGTTAAAATACATTGGTTAAAGAACTAGTGTCTTTAATAAAAACCAAAATGATACAATTAAAGAACTAGTTTCGATGAGTATTAGGAAATTTTCGAGTTAGTATCCCCACGTTTTTATTCCTATTCACTATTTCTAAAATATGGACCCTAAAATGGTCTTTACTTGTAGTAATCCCAAGGTCTGATGTGCCTCTCCATGGTGGAACGAGAGTAGTTGTGATGATGGGGATTTAGGATGTGCAGATCAGTGACTGTCCTCATTCCTATCACAAGTCCTCGACGATGGATTTGATCTGTAATGGAAACTAAAATTTCATGGAATATGTATAGATTTTATGATTGTTTTATGGTTCTTCCCCATCACATATATGAAGGTTTTTCGGGTTTTCTTATGAGATCTCTTGACCTGGTTGTGTCATGGTCGATGTAGACGTTGTTTGTGTCTGGTTTTGGGTGCTTGTTTCGATATGGTGTCGACCATCACGTTTCTATAAATGGTAATGTGTCAATTGTCTTTTTATATGGTGGGATGGATTATTATTTTTGGTTCTGTTTTCAATGTTTCATTGGGGGACGATGATGGTAATATGGTTTTCGGTGGCTTCGATGGGTTTTGATGATCTCAGGCAGGTGTGATGGTTGATCGACGACATCGATCGTAATGATGGATGGTGATGATGACAGGATACTCATGAAGTTGGTAGCAGACGACTTGAGTCATACTGATGTGGGTGTATCTAGTTCATGATCTTATCTGGTTTTATGAAATGTTTTTTATTTTAAACTATTAACTTGGGTTCCTTTTGGTTTTTGTTCCCTCTCAACAATGAAGCGCATTTAGAAAAAAATAAAAATAGAATTTTTGGTGGATGAACAAAATTATGAAAATGCACATATTAATTGTGAATTGGAGGTTTTTATAGACCATTATCACCCTTTAATCCATTATTTTTCCATTTTGGAGGTATATTAGGTAAATTATTCCTCCCATTAATTAATATATTTTGGTATTTACAAGAGTGCCACTCCCCTTCCATTATGAAAAGGAAAGCAATCTACAACCTGCTCACACCTATGAAACCAATTATGTTCAGACAATATCTACCTAATAAACTTCCCCACATCCCTCCCTTCATACTTGATACCTCCCTTTGTGCAGAAATCCTTTTCAATAATCCTTTTGGTGTAAACCAAATGAGTTACCGAAATAAGTGGAAACATTTTACCTCAAACTCTTTAGTTTTAACTACTTCTCCACTAATTAAATTAATATTATTTCAATATTATATGGCACAAAAGTTATCCATAATAAACTTAGATGTTTTTCTAATACGTTTTATACATGATCTTAAACACACTTCAATATAATGGGTAAAAACATACCGTTAATGTGTATAGAGAACTACCGCCTCACGAAACGATGATTGTTCATTCTTCCATTACCGCCTATCATGATAGGAATTATGATGGAAACTCTAAAATATATATAATATATCTGATATTTATAATGTATATATGGTTATATTATTATTTTATAAATCATACCTTCATAATTTTTATTTTGAGTAAATATGAAAATTTCGTTTGAGGAAGTGTGGACTACCTCCCCTCAAAATGATGTGATTCATTCACACACAAAATGGAATGTGTTAATGATGGATTTAATGAACATATATAATATATGTGAAATTTTAATTCAAATTTTATTATTATATATATATACATATACATCATTTACATTCTTTATTACTGTATTACAAAGAAAAATGGAAACAACATTAATTCCTACGTACAACCTACTGTCTCGATGAACGGTGTATTCTATTTCATATTTCTATATTATATAGATTATTATAAATAAATATATACTGAATATATATGATATTTATATTTTTTTTAAATTATATAAATCAGATATAAGTATAATGACAAAAATATAAAATAATAAGACACATGCGAAAACAAAGATGATATTACCAAAAGAGAAATCTTAACATGAAATTATTAATACACCGGTAATATAAAGGCAGAATCAATCCATATATGGTATTATATATAATAATATGTTTCTTTAATTTTTTTATTATACTTATATTTATTATATAGGAGTATCTTACTAGTTATGAAGATATTCAATAGATAATGCTAGATAATTTAATCTCACCATCTAATTATGTGAGATACCTTCTTTATTCCCCAAACATTACTTTTGAGTTGTGTGTATAATAAAAATTTATGAATTATATTAATATTATAACTACATTTATGGGTATTTACATGTACATTTTATGTTATTTCATTCATGGGGTTTATCTTTTAGAAGTTACCAAATCGATAAATAATTTTGTCTAAATTTTCCTTTTATGAGACACATGCCTTGTTATGAAAATATGTTTTTTCCATGAGGTGTATATACATATTTTGAAATTTTAGATCATTAATATACTTATTTAAATTATATTTTAATATTTATTTAATTTAATTTTATTAAATTGGGAGCATGGTTTAATGTTACCAAGTTGTAAGAGTTTGCTGAATCAATCTCATCACTTTTCGAGAGTGTTTATGATTTTGTTTCCATTGATGATATCCTACGATCCATCCCTCAAGAAAACTCATGAAATTTAGTATAATATATATATTCGTGATATATTAATTTATTGGTACCATTGTTCCACTCTCTACTACATAATATAGTTAATAATGTGTTCTCAAGAAAGCACAACTTTACCCTCTCTTTAGTTGGAAATCAATGTTCTTTCAGGCCATGTTTTCTAAAAAAAAATCACAATTTATTTATATTTTTTAAGTACATTCAAAGAGACTTTTTTTTAAAAAAATTCAATTTTATTAAATATTATTTCATGGAAAATGGGTTTCAAAATGTTTCCAAGCCTTCTTTATAAGTTTTTAAAGTGTTTCGAAAGATATGGCTTTCAAAATGATTTCAATATTTTTATCTATGTTTCCAAATTAATTTAAAGGGAAAAGGTTTTCAATAGTTTTTCAATATTAATTTATATGTTTTCAAAGAAAAATGTTTTCAAAATTATTTCAATCCTTATTTCTATGTTTTAAATTTATTTTCAAGTAAATGGGTTTCAAGAGTTTTTTCAATTTTCAAAAGAATATTTTCAAGAAAAAATGATATTTTCCTCAATAAATGCTTTCAAAATATCTTATAAGTTATTTTACATATAATATTACATATTTTGATGTTACTAATTACCTTATAGATAATTATAAAAAGGATTCATTAATATTCTTTTTTCAATGGTCTATGATTTTATAGAATGATTATTATGACTCTTATTTCTATTCTGTGGGTTATATGCTTTTGAAAACCGCATGTTTTGCATAGATTATTCTTTGATGAAATCATTATCAAAACTATTTATTTTCAATAGGATATGAATTGTTGATGAGTTATTGATAACCATTCCATTTCATGGGTTATTATTTGATGTTTATTTAACCCATATTTTTCAACGGGTCATGATATGATGAATGTTTGGTAGCACCTGTATGTATGATTTAATTATAAGATTGGTGGTACCAATATCTATCTCAAATGTATTGGGTAATAATGGATGACTCATGATAATAATTTTTATGCATGGAACTGATTACATGTTCACAATTTGATTCATAGAAATGGTTTCATGTCAATAAGTTTATACGTGACCCTGAATAAATATGAACAATATTATGAGTGAACCTTATTATGCGTTCACAATGTTATACATGAACCTGACTACATGTTCACAATGTTATTCATGGAACTTGTTTCTTATCCATATGTTTATGCATGAAACTGATTACATTTTCATAATGTTATGTAGTAACTTGATTTCATGTTCACAACATTTGGAGTGGACTTGTTTTCGTGTTTATAAGACTACATGAGGGCCTGATTTCATGCCCTTAACTTAATGTGTGATTGTGTTTCTACTTATTCATGTTCATGATGTTATACATTGATTTGTATGCCAAAATTCAATGTGTTATTCCTATGTTATGTTTTCATATCTTATGTTCTTTAATTCATTATGATTCATGTCTTATGAAGTGCTAATCTTTATGCCATGATTCCTATTTATGATCATTGATATGAAGGTTATGATCTTCTATTTTCATGATCTTGTTATCATAACATTAAGATCCTGATTATGTTTACATATCTCCCTTTGTTTCCCTTACTAATAATTTTATCTCACCTTTTTTTTATGTTTCATTCACCAGGTTATAAAGATATATTTCATGTATGATATGTAAAACATGGGTTCTAGTGTTGGAGAACCTTGTGGGTGATAATATAGTTTACTTATGTACAAGTGTTTATGTTTCAATGTTTCGAAAGTGACGATACTAGTACATTCTTTGGGAATTAGTTTGTATATTGTTTTAATTATTCCTAAAATGTTATGTAATGTTTATGTATTAATATAGAGGGTCACTATTAAATGGGATGAATATTAATTATTATGAAATTGGTATTTTGGAGATATTTTATAATGGTGGATTTTATTATGGGGTGGTAATGATATTTATAAGTGATTGATATGATTAAAATACCTTTTCCATAGTATTTGGTAGTTAACGAATAGGGTTTTCATGCATTCTATTATATATTCATTACACTCCAAAAGTTTAGACCATGGAAGACTCCATGATCCCCAAAATTTATGAAATAAAATGTACACTAATAGAAACATAGAGAGTGAAGGGTAAGAGTGTTAAAAAAAACCACCAAAACAGTACAAGGATATCCTTTGTTTCTACCACCCCTCCCATGAAATCTTCTAATACCTCTGGGGTGTTTCCTGAGCCTCTATTGATTTGGGGTCTTCCAATCACCATCTTTATCTCCTATATCCATATCATCAGCCACTACATTTCTTTGTACATTAACCACTTCATCCTAAGTGAAGTCTTTTCCATCCAAAGATTCTCCAATTAAAGGATCCACATACTATAACTCCTTCATCCCCTCCTCTTTAGATGAGGGAGAGACATTATCCATAATATATGAGGAGGGTTTGTACCTTTAATCTCCTGGATATTTTTGTAAATCGCATAAAATTATAGAGAATTTATGGAATCTAGAATCATTAAGAAGTTAAATGTCCCATAACTATGGTTAGATGAAGTAAAAATTAGACCATGACCAATGGAAGTCACAAGCACATATACAGATTAAGGGGAATGTGAGAGCTAATTCCCCTAAGAAGTGCGGCCCTGCACATGTTCAAAATGGGATCCCACAACTGGTAGGGGAGAAACACATTTATCAGTGGTTGTTACATCATTATGAATCATAAAACATCACATATAGTGTCAATAGGGGGCACACCTATGCCCGCAGAATTAACAACATCATAAGAATCCATCGCCCCTACACAATTAGACACAATTTCCTAGGAATATTGCTCACACAACCGAGTTCCTATAACAAGATTCTAATGGGCATGCACTTTCCACCCTACCGCTATGCCATAGTGAAGTTTACCTTTAAAAAAAATGAACTTCTGATAAAATTTCATAATCTGGATCATCGATACTAGAATGACTATCAACACCACCCCATTTAGAATAAGTTTCACCAGGAAGTATAGTGGTGGTTGAATTCAAGCTTGAAGGTAACACACCACCTCCACCATCAACATCACAATGTGCATGCTTGTTCCATGCAACAACAGTAGAAAATAAGGGAGGAACTTAAACATCATAGTGCATATCATATGTTTTCCCAACAAGAGTAACAAAAAAAGGGAGGCCCCTCATTCATAGGACTAATGTTATGAACCAGGATCACTTTTATGGATGAGGATGGATACTTTATACTGTAAAAGGTATCCTTATTCCCCAGAATAGGTACAGAATCACCAGTTTATGGTAATTTAAGATTAGATTTTTCAGAAACTTGTCCATATCGTCTACAACTATAGCATCTTATTACTTTATGACATTTGTCTTTAAAATGTCCAATGGTTGAACAATTCATATAGAACTATGGCACATATTCCAATTAAATTTCATGTTCACACCTGAATTCACTATCAAGTAGGTACACTAGCTTAATAAGGGTAGGGACATATCAAATTTAATCAAGATGAGAGAAAAATGGCCTTAACTAACAGATACAATCTCTTTATTGAGTATTTTGGGAGTTCCAACATCCATTTAAATGTCCCAAAGTGTACTAGGATGAAAAAACCCAATTCATACCCTTAACACGGGTCTAGGTTTGAATAACATTGTTCTTGTCTTGATGAGGACCAAACCATGTATCCTAGTTTGGAAATATCAAGAATATATGCTTGATATTGACAAACCCAAAACTCTAAGCTTTCAACTTCATTTCATTTTTATAAAAGGTAATGTGGTAGAAGTTCATATCGAGTGAGACGATGCACCAGTCACTAAATACCCACAGTTATAAGAGATGATCCCTTACATCTTCAAGCGTCCACAATTTTTGATGAGGAGATATTCCCTTATTTTATAGGTTCCCAATGGGGGTGTACATGGAATGAGCTAGAAATATGGTTTACGAACTCCATGATTAAGTCTCTTAACCAGAAGAGATTTGTGGAATGTGGATAAGGATATGTGGTTTTTGTAAGATCTGGATATATATATGTGGATTTATATGGGATGAGAGAATTATGAAATATGTCTTTGAGTAATGAGAGTGACTTATTTAGTGGGAAAATGGATGCAGGGTACCTTCTAATATATTTATTTAAATTTAATATTATTTTAAGTGTGTGTGATAATAGTTGAGTAATCCTTGGTTGGTTTGGGAAATTATTTTATTAGGTATAGGTAAAAAATTTATTTTCCAATCTAGTCTCTGAAGATATAGTATTATTATTACATATTTTAATATGTGGTTTTGAGGAGGATCATACTAATTATACTTGTATTCTCACACCGATCTATAATAATTTTTTTTTCAAGTTCATAGGAAGAAGTTAATTACTAGGTTGGACATTATTATCACATGACCACCATTGGTGTTGGGGTTTGGGATATTCTATATGGTATATAATTTATGGAGTTTTTCACAATGTATAACATTAATCTCATTTTGGAATGTTTTATTTATTATGTTATCCAGTTTATTGGTGGGTTTCCTTTATTTCTCGTATTTATAATGTTAATGTATCCCATAGTGTGTTTCTATACCCTTGGTTCTAGTTATTAATCTTTGACATCTTTGAAATGATATTTAGCAGTCACAAATATCTTTACTACTGTACAATATTGGGGTTTTATGGGGGGACATTCATGGAAACTAGTAATCTAGTTTTCTTAAAAATAAATTTATTTCTCATTAACTAGTATACTCTTTAAAAAAGATAATAATTCAATCTAAATATAATATAATCTGTATAATATGTAATGTTAATCACCTTTAAGTATAATAACTAGAATTGAGTCAGTATCTATCTATATATTTTCCCAAACTTAATTCTTACCATACATCATTGTATGTATAACATCAAATAATTATTATTATAAGGTAATTTTGTTTCATGATATTTATTGAACAACCCTTTGATGAAACCCCTATAGTTTCTAAAAACTACTCTACACCTACACACCTAGGGGAACCCATTTCCCCACCACAGATATAGAGAATGATCCATGATGGTATCAATGGTATCTATATAACATATCCACAGTATTTTGGTTTCTAGGATATTCCTTGGACATCTAGGGATTGAGTAACAATCAGATCATATATGTTTTTGCTCATTTAACCTTCTAGATTCTTAAATTAAGATATATGTCTGTATGAAATAAAAAAGTATATTTACGAATATTAATTAAATTATCAAATATGATATTTTTTGAATATATAATATGTAATAAAAATAAACAGTTATCACAATAATCATAATTTTATGATGATAATCACTAAGTTTTATATTGAGATTTCAAACCATAAAACGCATTAAATAGTTCGTTATTTAAGTTAACATTATAATTAGTCTAAATTGTATAGATTTATGAATATTAACAGTATTTAATAAAATATAATATTAAGGAAGTCATCATTATATTTCTTATACAATATAAATGTGGATGGAATTTACAGAAAACCATGTTTTGATTAGTTATTTGTTTAAGCCAGTTACACAACAGTTTCCAAACTAAAAATATCATAGATGATTGAATGTAATTCAAATTTATCATTATGAAATTTTAGGGTACTATATATATATATAGAAAATAATTTTTTATAGAAAACCACTTCAACATCATAAAATTTATAAGTTACCACATATTCTACAACCACACTTAGAAGAAAATCAATATACACATGAAAGTTTAATTGAATGTATGATATTGAAATGCCCATAAGATCATATGAAACCACAAAAACAATATATATAGCATCCCCAAACCATATTTTATAGAAAACATGTTTCATAGGATACTTAGATACTAATAATATAGATCTTCTTGTAATATCATAGTAAACTTGTCTAATATGTGATCAGACTGATGATAATATATAGAGGTTATTATATGTCATAAATTATGATATATTTATTATTCATATTAAACTATTATAGTCTTAAATAATATGAATAAAATTAAATTAATAGTTATAAAAATTATTGGAGTTAATATATGTTTTATTTTTAGTGCCCATACCTACTATATCCAAAGAATGACACAGTTCTATCATGCCATTTCCCCCAACTTCTCCCCATGTTTACAACCCTTTTAAATAAAATCAATGATGTGAATATAATTTATATTAATTAATCGCCTCCCAAATTATGTATATTGATAAAAATCATGTATGTGATCAAATTATTTTCAAGATATATCTACCCCTATTTAGATAAGGACATATATTTCCATCTTCAAAGTTAAGAAATGAGTTTAATTAGAGTACAATCCATGTAAATTGTTTTCAAAATTATTCAAAATAGATTGTCCCAAATTTATAGGGAAGGGTAGATTCCCATATTTAAAATTTAAAAATTCAATTATTTTCGAATTTATAATTTTTCCAAAACACTTTCTAGTGATGACATATGATAACCTTTAGCTAAAGGGATATCCAGCTATATCCTCATACCGAGTGAAGATATACTTAATAGACTATAGAGAATTTTAATTTATCTTATAAAAATTGTTATAATCATTTATATAAAATATAGGTGAGGGATAAAATAATTTTATTTCCTTAATGGGTGATTAGATCCCAATGTCAAATGTATTCTATAAGCAACTACTATAGTAGTCCTAAACATTTCAAAAGAGAAGGGATGATAGGGGATAAACCTAACTATCTCTATTAGATTATCCAAAATATCATTTTCAACTACTATTAGTAATTATTGATGATATAATTATGTAATGATTTTAATAAACATGTTTAATTAATGGTCTTCAAAATATACACCTTTTAGGAATATTAATAAAGAAATCCCACCTTATTGTATTGAAATCCTTTTAAATATCCATTATTAGAGTAATATTACCATTTATAGGTATATTTTTTAATAATTAGTTACAAAAAGATCTAGCATACCTAGAACCCTTTATTTTTATTGATGGTATAAAACTACACATTTTATATGAAACCACCCTATTAGAGACCTCACCGATTGTTTAATTAGTAAACATCCAAAATATCTTAGGAAGCAGTCTTCCATCCATCACAAGACAAAAATCTGTAACAGAACTTCATGATAAAAGTTTCCAACTACGATAAAAAATTTAAATTGAAATCAGAATTCATATAATAATTATGAAAAAAGTCATCCACATTGACTACAATACCATTCATAACTAGATCTCGATATTTACTTAAAAACATGTTTTAAAATTCATTAATAAATGAAGTATTTTTCAAATTAAAAAATAGATCATATTTAATATCATTTTCAGTTAAATAATATATCATTTTGTCATTATCATGGTCATTAATAATACAAGTATGGAATCAGTAATAATTAGATAATCTTGGTAATTCTCATTATCATTTAATAATGTATAAATGAACTATTCTGTATTGTTTTAATATAAACATTATAGTGATATTGTCTCCCCTAAATATTTAGCAATGAAAAATATTTTTCAAATTTATTTATCTATTAGAGAGATGAAATTAATTTTTTTTCCATCCCCTTATTTAATCCAATTCACTTCTAATTATTCGTTGATTTTATTATACCTTAAATTAAATATATATAAATTTATGCTCGAAATTATTTTGAATTTCATCATTATAGAGATGATCTTGTTCATAGTTTCTTAATCATATGTATTATTAATTATTATGAGTATTCCTAATTTAATTTTTAATAAAGTCAAATCTCTTTTTTCTCTATTAAATAAGATCATGTTTTTTTATTTTGATCTCACAAAAATGATTAGGAAATTAGTTAACCTTAATATAGTTATTCCAAAACTACTGAATGATCTCTGTTTATCCTTCATAAGATAGAAATGAATTGTTGAATCTAAATGTTAATTTATTTTATATTCTATTATATTTCTATAAAAATATATGAATATGTTAATACTATAATAGAATTACTGGTAGTTCATTAAAATCAACCATAATGATAGATATATATTAAATTATGTAAATTAAAAATATATAAATAATTATATATTAATTTTTATTAAGGGTATACATGATATATGAAAATAAGGAACTTGAAATCCCAAAATTAGTAAAAATCATTAAAAATTGACAATCTTATGAAATTTAGATAAACCGAGTTTAATATAAGAACATTAAATCTTTTACTATTAACAAAAATGGTATAAAAATTTCATTCTAATAGAAAAATAATATTAAGATTTTGTGACATGTTCATCATCTTTAACAAGAGGTCTCTCCTTCTATTGTAATGAACATCAATATAAGTTATGTATATCAGATACATAGTGTGAAAATAGAAATAGAGATAATGTTTTCCATTCTGTTATATTAAAAATTTAGTTTTTTATATTCTTGTCAACTATAATATAGAAAGTTTCCATTACATATTTTGGTGTATTATTGAATACCATAATAATGAAAATATTATTCCACTAAAATAGACAGAAATTATTGAAAGTAACTATGGTTTTTTCAACATCAAGTCGAGTTGGATTATTATCAATGAAAAAAATACAAAATGGATAAATTATTTTTTATATTACTCAAAACCATTATGTTATAAAAAAGTATTTTCAATTTGAAATAGGAGATCCACTTATTTGGGGCCTCATTTTTAATTACATTGTGTAAATAAAATTTTCACTATCCTATTACTGTTCCAACTGGTGTTAAATTCTATATCATATGTTTTATTCTAATATAATCACAATGTACTATTTTTTGAACCTAATCCTTTATGTTTTATTATGTTCCTATATAAAAGAGCCATACCTCTAATTATATTCTTTGTCACTTTGCTGTGTGGTATCCTAAGTTTGTAATAAAAGATTATGATTATCCATTGGTTGTTGTTTCTCATTGTCCCAAATTCAACAATATTATTGTAACACTTATTTCGGGGGTATAAAACAAAATAAATATTCTTTAGATGAGTAAAAATTTTACTGTTAGAAATAATTTGATAATTTATAGGGATATTTTACCTAGATGTATTGTTAGAGGGTATAGAATAATGGTTGAGTGATCTTGGTAATCTTTGTTATACTTATCTAAGTGAATCAAATTTTTTCATCTCATAAATTGAGATCCTTATTCTAATTAGGATCATATATATTTCTTGTATTATTAATTTTAATATGGTATTAATTGTATTTGAAAATAGGACAATTAGTTACATTGTTCTTTATCTTTCTTACACTAGTAATTGATATCATTATTCCTAGTAAAATTTTAAAATCTATGCATATGATTTTCACTTTTAGGGATTATATGAAATCCTATGATATGATAAGTATAATTAAATCCTAAATAAATGATGAGTATTCTAATAATAAAAGGGAAAATTAATATCATCTTCTAAATTATGGAAATAAGCTTGTCAATAATATTTAATTATAAATACAATACAACAAGGATCCTAGAAAGATATAAAAATACGGTACATTCTAATTCATTATCTATCATAAATGGTACCCCTAATGGAATATCAATGTAATAGAGGATTAACACATACCAATAGATATTTTTATGTCTATAGGTCTATATCCATACATATTAATATGAGTTGATAGCATTGAATAAATAAAATTTACAATTTTATTGTTGAATTATATGTACACCAAGTTTAGGAACAAACAAGAAATTTCTTAATGCTCTTATTTTGAGTTTATCTAAGGTAAATACAGTATAGATGAAAAATAATTTTCTAACACAATAATTTTTTAGTCATAAAATCCATATACTATATCTATTTCTAGAAACAAATTTATTTTTTGTGGTTTTAAACACTTGGGTGGAATATGAAATAAAATAATTAATAAAATTTCATTTGTTCAATCATTCAAAAAATTTATCCCCAATTCAAATGACGAGGTTAATTTCATCGTTCTTAATTAAACTTTCGACTAACCCCAACTTCTATTTCTTAAAGGATCTTATAGTTTTTTGTTCATGAGTCACCTATTTATTTACTTCCTTCTACAATTCTAAATCATATATATACACCATTTCTATATATTATTGAACATTTATCAAATCAAATTATATATTTTTGGGATAAATATAAATAAATGAGATATGTTTCCAATGGTATTGATGAACCATTAGATCACTATATTAAAACCCCACCTCTATAAAAAACCAATTATAATAATTACAAAAAAATAGATACAAAAAACTATATTTATAATTTTTTGGTATTAATTGTTGTTATTTTCATTGTTATTATTATTATTGGTAATGAATATTATTTTATTTGTTTTTCTTATTTTATTATTGTAGTAGTTTTTTAAATTGGTTATGGTATAATTATTCATGATATTTTCTACTTTTTGTTTGTAATGTGGTTGATGTTTTCATTATCATCATGGTTATAGTTGTAGTGGTAATTATTATTATATTTTATGGTGGGGAGGCAATGAGTTGTGTTGGGGGTGGTGATTGTGGTGGTGGTTATTATTATTATTGTAGTATTAGTAGTAGTAAACGTTGTTTTTGTTTTTATTGATGTTTTATTGTCGTTATTTTTTATTCTTATTACCTTTTTTGGTATTGTTGTTATTTTTTTATTTATATTATAGTTCTTGTTCCCATTATTATTATTATAATTATTATTTATTTATTATTATTATCAATATTATTACTATCATCATCATCATTTATCATTATCATTATTGTTATTGGTCTGGACTCACCAGGGATTATATATGAGGTACTGTGTATAATGGCAACCCCCCACTGTATGGGGAATGGCTTAGGTTAGAGTCTTATAACACTCAAAATTACCTAGGGAAAATAGTACAAAGGTAGTGGGATGGGCCTACGAAAGGCATGGTGTGATTCCCGCCAATACCTCATAATCCATATTTTATTTTGATGATAATTAACTAATGGATTTAGAATGGTTCAGATATTGTATTTCTAGGAAATAAATGATGATTTTTTAATTCTTAACCATAATATAACTCTTTCTACTGTGGTTTCATGGAGATTTTCCATGCGACAAGTTCTCGAAGAACCATATCAATCTCTCCATCCTTTTATCATCATAAGGAGAAACATTATATTAATTTCTTGATGAAAGATGTTGATATTCTTATAATATATCTTCACTATGTGATAATAAATAAGTTCATTAATCAAATTATTTCTCTTAAATTTTTTAAAAATTATATGGAAACCAATGTTTTCACTTCATTTGATTTGGGGCTTAGTTAAATATGAATTATTGAAGACCATTTCTCCATGAGAAAGGTTTATTATATCTGTTGGTCCTACGGTAACTGGCTCATTATATGATGTTGTGTGATGAAGTTGGAATGCATTAATTACTTCAAAAGAAATTTATATCTTCTTATTAGACCAATTTTATTTTGATTCAAGGGTTCACTAGAATATCAGTTTATGATAAATACCTAGTGTCTATTTAAAATCTCATTAGAGTTACTATAGATATTAATTCATCCACTTTTATCTCTGAAGAACATATTTATATGAATATTTATATAGTATTTCTACTGAAAGACTCTTACTTCATTCATTTGGTTTCAGAATATGGGCATTTTATTTTTGTAAATAAGGGTCATATGAGTACTTCATAATTGATTTTATGTCCTATTTTAAAAAATTTCATACTTATATGTCTTTTGGTTTGATGGGATCCAATTAAGCTATTTCAAAACATTATATTATGTAAGAAAAAATTAGTTTTGATAAGGGGATGGTTTTAGTTTCTTATAGACCCTCTAGATCTTATGATGGTTCTGTAGTGGAATCTCATAGAAAATATACTGATTAAGATATCACTGGGGAATTTCTTTGACCTCCTAATATGAATCATCCTTCTAACAAGTCTTGGTACTACTATATATTTATAAATTCTATTATTTATACTTAACCTATTACTAAGATTATAGATAATAATGAGATTAATAGGCTTGAGAAATATATCTTTGATACCTCAAGAGTTGTTTCATTAACTCAAAAGGATATGCTCGATAATCCACTCAAGATAAACATAATCAAACATTCAAAATTTTAGATAATTTTTTACACTTGAGTGATAAAAAAGGTATAAAATGAATAGTTGGATTAGATAAATTTATTATTCAACATACTTAGAGGAATCTGAAATGTAAGTATTACTCAAAATTATTTAGAAATTTTATTACCCATTCTTTGAGGATATATTTGGTTTTGAAAACAATTGTCAACGCCATCCCGAAGTTGTTGAGGATCCTATTTTATCCTCTAATGAAGAAGACTTGGAATTTTTTTTAGGTTTCAAAAGAAAACTCTTGTAATGAATGAAAGTTTAAGGAATAAATATTCTTCTAGTTTGAGGAAATTTTGAATGATCATATATATAAAATTTTATTGATAAGTATCTATGATTAACTAATTATTAGAGATGACATGTTTGATAGAATTTAATTTGAATTTGATAAGATTATTGATTTTTATTATATATACCATCCTTAGGAATAACTCTCTATGGATATGATATAGGATATGAATTAATTATCTAGCTTCTAGAGCAAGAAATATATTTGTTATAATGTATATTTATGACTCCTTTTTTGGTGTTTTTAGTAATTTTGAAATGTGTTGTGTGACAACAAGTTATGTAACATATGTTGATTATAGTTTATCTTATAATCTCTAATGGGACTGGAAGAAGATTCACAATATTATAATAGTAATGGAATTAGTATTTAGAATATGGTAATATGTCACTTATTGAACGCTAATTGTTTTTCATTCACTTACAATTAGGTTTTGATTAATATTTTTGGAGTAGTTTTCAAAATACATTCTATAGATGTTTGAATCTGGATTTTTTGGGAGAATTCTTCATCTGTTACATATTTGGTCACATGTTTTATATTAAGACATAAATATCATGATTTTATTCAGATGCTAAAAAAATTTAAGTGTAGATAATTTAATATCCTTTGTTTTTCAATGTCCTTCCTGGTTATTCTGTTAATTAAATTTTTTTTTACTAAGAATGGGATGCATGTACATATCCCTCAGTTTTGATATCATAATTATTACTATTGATGTGAATTTTTTCATGCATAAGAGATGGAAAATTATTTAAATTATTTTTGAAAGTTATCTTGATGTTATTTAGATCTAAAAAGTGTACTTTTTTTTCTATATGTTTGATGGCTACCGTGGTCCCCCTGAATTGGATTATGTTTTCACATATAATATGTGATTTCTATTAAATGATGTAATTGAATTATCTTTAATATTTTTTTTTTCATTTTCATTGACCATGATTCCTTCTCACAAGTGTGTTTTTCATCGAAATGTTGTATGAGTTGGTTTTGCTAATACAATGATAAATCAACAAGGGTTATTTAATTGTGTTACTATAGTAAATGGGTTCATTACATTGAAGATATATGGTTGAATGAATTATTTTTATTCAAAGATGATAGCAATTTCCAACATGCTGATGGTGTTTACCATGAAAGTAATTACTTGTTACTATTGAAAATGAACATAAAATTTTGCATTGTGATGAAATTTCAAAGGGGAACCACCAATACAACATAAAACACCCATTATTAAGGACGGTAGTTCCGGAATATCAAAATAAAAATTTGCTAAATTTTCTCCTGGTTATGTGTTGGATGAACTATTTACATGTAATCACTTTTAACTTCTTGATTGCATTGGGGAATTAAACCTCATGAACTCACTATAAGTTCTATTTTATATAATAAAATTCTAAGGGATCTAGGTTGGATATCCAACACAAGTATCAGACCATTTTAGATCATTGGGTTGGTGTGCCCATTTATCTTTACAATAATCCCTCATATATATCAACAATCAATGAACCTGTAATGGAAAGGCCTCCTAGGGGTGATATAAAAACTATCAGGTCAGAGTGGCCTGAGTGGGGAAGATGAAATCTGTTGACCCCATCGTAATTTTTAGTGATTCTTATTATTATTATTACTGTTATTATATGTATTAGTATTTTAATTATTTTTATTGTAACTAATAATGCTACTATTAATATTCTTACAATATTATTATTATTAAAACATCAAATTATAATTTTTATTTTATAATTTATTTAAAGGGAATCAAGATTCATACCATGAGGGAAATTAATTGAGCTCTGCTGAATCAAATCAGATTTCTGGTCACTAATTATATACAAAATGATGGTAATTAAAGCATCAATTTACTATTTATATAAAAAATTGGTCCACTTTTTGTTGAAAAAAAATGAAAAAAAGTAACCATATGTAAAAAACATTATCCCATTAAATAAGACTTTGATGAAAGATTTATATGAAGTCATATTTTCACTATATATAAATTTTTATTTATAGGCCCCTTGTTTGTAAAGAAATTTTTATTTATATTTTCTTTTGAAAAATGTACCAACACTACGTTGAAAATTCAAAGATCGCAATTAATTGATCAAGAAAATTAATGAATCCAAGAGAACCAATTAATAAGTCAAATAATCAATATATGAAAATTCATTCCCAAAGTTTATCTATCATGTTTTATTCTCTCTATTGTTAAAACGTTTCTTCACAACAATAAATAGTATTAAAATGATATGATATTAGGATCACATTCATATTTTATATCCAAATGTGTACAATTAAATTTCATTAGAGAATATATTATCCCATAAAAATAAAATCACATAATTATAACCCAGAATTCCTATAACAATGCTCTAATTACATTTAATATTTAAGGGACCCTAACATCAATTCCCATATTCATCCTAGATCAGCTAGTGCTATGAGACTGTCAACTCTGGAATTTTATGGGTTATAAATGATATAATATTACATGAATTTACTCAACCGTAATGGAAACCAAAGATGAAAAGTCATATCACCAACATAAAATAGTCCAAGAAAAATCTAGTGAATCTCAAAATGACCATTCACTATATAAAAAGACTATTTTAGGCCACTTAATTCCAAACATGAAATGAAACTTGATTTTAGTTCTTATCCATGTGTACTTATTTAGTATTAATTGTTATTTAATACATTTAATGAAAAAAATATTAAACATGAACATATCAAGGTTCCCAATAACACCAGGCGGTACTTTTATAATCAATAGTTATAAAAACCACATTAGTCTTTAGTAATAACAAATAGTATTCCATGAAATAAAATAATCTCGGAAAAATATAGTGTCACAAATAATGCACTTGAATTGATATATAAATTCCCACGTAGTGAATAGACCATGTAAAAAGGATAATTATCATCCAAATACTTTCATAACCATTTTGTAAACATGGATGATTAACTAAAAAGATAAATGGTATATCTTCTTCATTCAACCATAAAATACTTGTTTTTTTTAATTTTAAGTGATTTAAAATATCATTTATTAGACATAATGTGATGATAGTAGATGAATTTAGCTACCAATATAACCCCCATGGTATCATACATATAAATAAATGTGTTTTAGAAAAAATTCATTTCATTAATTCCCAAAACCATTTAGGATTAGATTTTAGATATTGACTTCAAAACATTAATTAACACAACCCTTGTATTTCTCAACTAATATACATCCTTACTACCATATATAAAACTAAATAATCTATAAAAATTCACCAACATCACCCCCAAATTCTCTACAAATTAAACTCTTCTAGTCATATCATATTTATTGCTTTTATTCATAACATGAGTAAATGGAAACATAATAAATGGGAGGGATCCGGTTAACAATAAGGGCCAACAAATTATATGCAAACATAAAATGAGTAATGCTTATGGTATAAGATAAGAATATAAAAATAATAACTTGAATATAGGTACATAATTTATAACACAATCATAATTACTTTAATAATAAGTTGAAATGAGCACAAAATATAAAAATGAGATATTCATAATCATATCACCAATGTTCACCACTAAGATTTTATAAAAAATATTACCAAGGTTATTCCCCATAGTATCATAAAACATTTCAAATAATGATACCATGGTATCATAACCATGTCCAATGCAGAGATCAATTCCATACCCAATTCATTGGATTGTTATCATGTCACACAATTCATATGTCTGACATTATGTGTTCCACAAAACAAAATATTATATAATTCAATACAAGAATATTTAAACCTTGAAATAAATGGTTTTATGATAATAAAAAACAAAAGAATCGACAATCAAAATAAATAAGGTGTATGTACCAAGGAATTCCATCTAGAAGAAAAATAATCTTACCATATATTAAAGATAAAAAAAATTAGACAAGGTATCAGGCTGGGCCAAATGAGGGAACTTTCCCTCATCTAGAAAAAAATAGAGTTAGAGATCATAATATGAAATATCATTTTTATAATAAAAATCACTAGTAGTTTCCTAATAAAACTAATATTTACCTCATTTAAATTCTATAAGGATCTCTGTATTTATAGTTTTTGAAACTTTAGAAGAGGATTTGGTGAAAACGGTTTTTTGAAGGTTTAAATCGTCCTTTCAGGGCCTTCTCTTTAATGGGGAAGTAGTGAAACAAGAACTATCAACAGGCATTTTCATATCATTAATGATAAAATCCTTAAATTTAGAATGGACGCCACTTCCTAAATCCTTGAGGGGGTGGGGTGCTATCATCCACCCTTTAATCATCAGATACATTACCCCATTTGTTAGATATTCTTGAAGAATTGAATATATTATGTATCTCCCGATGGAAATCAACATTTTTTTTTGAAAATTATCTTGGTTGTGACCAACAAAATATTTATTATATCATGAAAAATATGGTTTAGTTGACTATGTGCATCACTAGCCTTCCTAATGAAGATTAGATGCAACCACATGCATGTCTATGCCACCATCCAAAGAAACCTCCCCTACACCAGCATCTAGGGGTTTACCAACCTCATCGTTAGAAACAACATCTACCCTATCACCAGTATTTGAATTTCCTAATACTTTAATATAAAATATTCACTTTCGTCATTTCCTAAATGAATCAACACTATTCACATTCAAATAAAAACAAAAACAAATTAGCTTCACACAAAACTTCTCATTTATGTTCCCATTTAACTTACATCCATAAAAGATGTCATGAAACTTCACATATTTGATTTTGAGATCAATATCATCATTCTTTCTTGAGAGAAAAACATTCTTAGTTAGTATAGAATATATATATACCTCATCAAGGATCCTTAAAATGTATCTTAATTGAGTATCCTCAATATAATTGTCCATTTTTATGGGTACTCTATTGGATGAGGGAATATCGAACAAAATCCAAGGGTGCTAGGGAATCCCATTCAACCTAAAGACACGAACCCAGACTTATGGTCTGCTATTTTGAATAGTAAGTAGATTGAAATTGTGTTTAATCATATGATAATATCATATTAATGAATATACTATGTTCAAATATATGTAAAATACCTTTTTAAGATAATTTGGTAAATCACTTTTATAAAAATAGAGGAAATTCCCCTTTAATTCTAAAATCATTATGAAATAATTTTAATTTAAAAAGAATTATAAAAAATTTAAATGAATATTTTTTTAAAATAAATGTTTAAGACAGTTAACAGATGAATTCACACTGAATAAAAAAATAGATAGATATTTTTAAAAGAATTTTTTATTATTATCGTAAACATATTATGTTAAAAACTACTTTCGAAAGTTATTTTCAAAAAGGGGAAGTGTATTTCTTAAAAAATATACTTTTTCCAAAAAATAACCATCAATAATTGATCCTTGAAAATGACTAATTAGTATACCAATGAAATTTAGAGTGGAAGATAAAATCGGAAATCATGGAAGGAAAACAATTTTAAAATTTTAAAATTTATTTTATAAAATACAACATCCTAAAAAGAGTAATGACACATAATTTTGAAAATAAGAGAATCCAAATATGAAGTTAACATGAGATAACACATAATTGGGTTTTTAAATATAAATTAAAACATTAAAAGGAAGGAAAATATGGACATGGGATTGATACTATTATTATAAATGGTTATAATTATTCTTAATAATGAAAATTATTTTGAGGAAAAACTTTATCATGGAATAAAAATTGAATTAAAAGGAATTATACACGAACAATAAGAGAATTTATATTGAAATTAAATACTATTTTAAAATAAACCAGTCATAGAAGAAATTTTTTTAGGAATATGATTTCTAAATTAGTTAAGGGAGTAGAGTTCAGAAAATTACATTTAACTTCGGTATGATTTAGATCAAGATCCACTTGAAAAAGAACATGATAAAACTCTTAAAAGCCTAATAATTTCAGGAATATGAAAAAAATAAATTCAATAGGTATTAATCTCACCATATTAAAGATATCATGGTAAATAATAAGAAGTATGTCTCAGGGAATTAAATTTGGGACAAAAAACCCCATACCTTAATTCACGAATTCCACTAAAGTGCTTAAATATGGTATAAAAATATATTTTAATAACCTATTTTAGAGGATTTTTAATACCTATACACTTTTATAAACATAATTTATAATTATTTTCTATTTTTATATTAGTTAGTTATTATCTATTTTCAATATCATGTGTGAGTAATCCTGATCGTTTTGAACTAGTTTCGTAATAACAGTGTTGTTCTTATTTCATTTCCAAAATTTCATCATTACCATACCATAAAAGTTTATTTAATGGATAAATTATAATTTTTTTATAATTTTATAATTTTATATCAAAGATATTTTAGTTATAATTCAGGATGTTAGAGTCATTGATGAGATTGTTTGGATAATTTATGATGAACAAACAATGTTTTATTAATCATTGTGTTAAATGATTATATTAAAATTAAAAACCCAAAAAAATTATTTACTTATTAATATCCAATATTAATATTAATAAGCTATTCTTGTAAAATATTTATAGCATTTTCATGTTTTTGGTTAAACCAAACAAACAAAACATTCTATAACATTTTTGAGAGTATGTCTATAGAAGAGATTATTTTGTTGTAATATCATCATCAAGAAAGTATAGTGAAAATATTTAGATATTATTTGGAAAATTAATTATAATTTAGAATATATTTTTGAAAAAGGAAATTGAAAAATAATTTTTCACTTATAAATAAATCACTTTTCTTATTGGTATGTTCATTTTAGGTGGTTAGTTTTAAAATGATTTATTATTTCCAATATTACTTATAGATCATATAATTTTTATTTATAGAACATAAATCATGAAATATATAACATATCTATTCACTAAACCCAATTCCAAAAATATCCATGAAAAATGGTGGTCAAAAATGAAAAGTGTCGTTCATGGAGGTGGTAGTCTACACACACACTATCAACAGTTTCATATATTTGATTGAATTGGATGGGAATAGATAATAGATATATCATAAATATAATATAATATAATTATATTATTTATATTTATTTTATTATATAAATATGTTTATAATGGTTTTGAGGGAGGGTGGTTAAGAAGGATAAAGAAAGGGTGTTAAAGGGTAAGTAATAATTCTTTTGAGAATTTGGATCTTCTCATGTAGTATCCTTTAGAATTAAAGGAGTTGATGGTTTTTTTGATGATATAAGATTATAAACATGTATCTGGGAGATAAAATATTTAACATGGATAGTGTTTTATAGGATTTTAGATACAGGTTTGTGGATTGAAATGGGCGGAATTGAGATCCTTTTATAAGTAAAAAAAGAGATAAATCATTAGAAAAGAATGTTAGGTAAGAGATTACAATAGAATAATGGTGATTCAGGTGGGGAAATGTTGATGAGGCACATAGGTATGAATTTATACCCTAAAAATGGTATTCTATATGGTCTATGTGATATTTTTATTAATTAAAAATCGAGCAACATTAGCTTTCCCATTTTATCACTTATTATTATTGATTGAAATTTAACAATGATAAATATTTTATTATTAAAAATATAATATGTCCCTTCTAACCAAATTTTTATTTGATGAATTCAAATATTGAATGCATTCAATATAATTAATTTTTAAATAATATACAATGATACTTTAAATTAAAACATATAGTGTGTTGAAAAACTATTTTTTGGAAATCATTTTAACTCTTAAGCACTATTAATATTATTTATCATTTATTAAAAATCAGTTGATTGTTAATTTATTTTTATATTGGTTGAAAATTATTATTATTGTTTTCATTTTAAAATATATCAATTTAATTTTAAATCACATTATATAGAAAAGTAACATTAATTTCAAAAAATAACATTTTTCTATGGTAACTAATATTTACTTTGATGACATAATTATATGCATAAAAATAAATTTGACAACATTAATTAGATTTGTAATTCTAATTAAAAATGTGAAAATCATTTTACCCAATTAAAATTATTAAATTAGTAAAAATTAATTTTAATATTATTGTGCATAAATCATAAATCAATTTTTGAGATAATGTATCTTCTAAGTATTAGATTGATTTTAACTTAATTTTTTGTATATATTTTCCATACATTTTATTAAAATTATTAATTAACCATAATTTAATAAAAATCTTAGCACACAAGTAGGGAATTTTTAATAAAATACATTATTAGGTATTGAATTATTTCATTAGTTATTTGGATATAATAGTTGAATTCTATAAATGAAATTCCATTATATTTATTTTTATACATATTTCCCAATTTTGTTACCTTTATTTATACCTTACGATTATACGACTAAATATTAACCATTATATAACATTCCATGACTCATTTTTATTTCGGTGTTCCCTATGAAGCAAGAAATTGAACACTTTAGCTAATAAAAGGAAATATATATTTTTTAAATCTTGAATAGTTATATACCCTTAAATAAATTGTATTATTTAAATTTTAATTTTTATATCCTAATAAAATTCATTAAGGGTATCTAAAATATAGGCATGACTCAAGAAATATTTTCAAATGAGGCGTACACCGTAATATCTTAGGAATGACTAGGAGAGAACTCTTTTCTATTCACCATGTTAACTGATTGCTTCATTTTTCATCTAAAATTGTTTCTATATGACCTCATTTTCCTCACTCAAAGTATCTTCTAGTTATTTTGATACATTCACTTGGACGAATGTTCTAAAATTCATGAATTGTTGGAAATTGATACTTATTTACATTACCATATTTTCACCCAAAATTCCATGATAATCCATCTTTATCTTATTTTTTTGTTTGGGAATTAAAAAATGTTAATGTCATCAATCATTATTCCTATTAGATCATTTTCCATAATCATAAAATTTTTATTTTCATTTCTTATCTCATACAGTTTCTCATTTGGACAATATCGATGATTTCTATGGTATCCATAGTTACAATTATTCTTTCAAGCTTTAAAAAAACTAAAATTAAATTGATTTAGCACATGCGATGACCAATTAATACCATAATAAAATTATTGTAAGATAAAAAAATTCAAAATCAAAATTCCATACACCTAAAAATTATTACATAAGATTTGTTCAATTTAGGTTTCTTTAGGACGGTCTATCACATATTCCTTAACCTAATTACTTTTAATAATATCCTCCATAATGGCTTGTAAATAGAATGTGATTAACAAAATAATATCTCATAGGAGTGTCTTTAAATGTGTGCAGTCTTAGGCCCACTTATCTAGAACCAGAGTAAAGATAGAGTTGATACTCAACCATCATTTCTCAATGTGATTACCCTAGGTACATCTATGGAATAAACATATCTACTTTTATGTATCAATAAAATGATATAACTCCAAGGGGAACCACACATTATATATTTTACCAAAAAATTAGGTTTTTATCTTATACTTATACTTACACCATATACTTATCCATATAGTTTTAAATACTTTTTTTCATATCTTAATACCTAAAATATTCAATATTGACATAACTAAAATTTAGGGTTATATATAACTTTTAATTTTTTAGAAGCATTAACTTATAAAACATAAAATTATACTCAACTAATATCCTAACCACTAAATTTATTAAAAACCATATCTGATACCAACAATGTTTCAAAAATACATAACCATCTAATTATATAGCTTTTAGAAAATATTTAATTACTTACTATTATAAGACCTTTTATATTTAAAGTTTTAGAGAGTTAGCAAAAAACATTAACTAAAAAACCGTTGTCATTTTCACTTAATTGAAATTCTTCACACTATATAAGAAACTACTTAATCCATATATCACCTTCAGCATCTCGAACAAATTCTCCACACATGATACTCTTCTAGAAACATCTTATGTATTACTTTTCTACACAATTATGAGAAATGGAAAAAAACAAAGGGTTAAACTTAGATTCCCAAGAAGGGTTAAATAATTAAATTAGAACATAATCTAGGTAAGAATTAGGGAATAAAATATTAACATGAACATAAAATGAAGATATATATATATATACTGAGTAAAATTTTAATAATTAAATTATGAATACCATGAAAATATAAAAACAACATGAAAATGATCCATTCATAACTATATAACCAAATATTATCACTAAGGTGTTATAAAAGAATATTTTCAAGGTTATTGACAAAAGTATCATAAAAAACTACTAAGGAATGCTTCCAAGGATTCATAAACATGTCATATATAGAGATTAATTTCATACCCAATTCACTAGATTACTATCGATGGGAACCCTTAATATTTCAGATATTATGTGTTCTATATAATATCATATGAATGAATACATGATATTGACATATTTTTAAAATACCTTCTCATGATCCTTTGGTAAATCTACTAAAAAAATAGAGGAAATACCCATTTTTGTTTTAAAATATTGGGGAATTAGGTTTATGTGGTGATTTTTTTGAATAGATACAATGAAATATATGTTGTAAGAAATGGTTTTGATGATGAAAGGATGTGTTCGCATAGAATAAAAATATGGAATAATATCTTAGAACACATTTTTTGCATTATCATAAAAATATGAAGTTATAGATCACTTTGAAAAGTTATTTCCCAAAAGGAGAAGTGAAAACCTTTGAAGACAATTAAATTAAAAAATAACATTCAATAATGTTTCCTTTAGAATATGTATGTATTATTCTATGAAAATGTGGAGTGTAAGTTAAAATAATGGATCATAAAAAGAAGATAATTTTTTTATTTGGAAATATAATTTATGAAATACGAAATCATAAGAAGAGTAATAAAACTTCCCTTTTAATAGAGGATAAGAGATATATTATGTTTATATAAAATAATAAATAATTTTTTTCTAAATATAAATGATAATATTTCAGGGAAGGAAATACAGACAAGGATGGGAAATAATTATTAAATGGGGTGAGGATTATTATTAATAATTACATAATTTTTATGGAATGTTTTTTTTCAAGGTAAAAATGTTTAATTAAAAATGAACACTGGGATGTGATATAATCCGCTAGTTTTTACTTCACTACATGTTAATATACATTATTCATAATACAAATATGAGACGGTTTTTAACTTGCATTTTGAATAAAAAAATTTCATGAATAATTGTGGTTTTTAATCCATTGAAGAACATCTTTAATATCAGCTTAGTTAGTTCTCTACAGAAATATTTATTTATGTTACTACATGAATTCATAATTAAAATGGCCTATATATTAGTCATTAAATATTTCAAAAATCAACTAAATTACTTATGATTTTTTTTGAAACATTACATGAAATTATTTTACACTAATATAGACTGATAAAGATACATCTTACCCTTAAAATAATTAGGGTTACTCATATATAGCCTCTAAAATTCATAGGATACTCTGAGAAAAATACTCATCTTCTATATTCAATCTTAAATACCCTATTGATTATTATGAAATTGAAAAATTTAAATTACAAGGTATTCTTATATCGGAGTGAAAAAATTATAGTTAGTTTATCATTAATCAGATATTTTGGAGTTACTATTTCATAAAATTTCTAATTTTGGAACCACTCTTACATAGACATGATTAATATTCTATAGTAATACATTGATCCAAAATTATTCTTACATTAATGGAAAAACTAAACAGTTAATTGTACATATCCCTTGGAATACGAGGATTACTCTTTTGGATCATACATATTTTTCCAACATAAAATTTAATTTTTCAAAATCCTTAAAAAACTATAGTATATAATTCCAAAACCCAACCCCAACATTAGAAATATAAATCTAATTTATATCATCTACCCAAAATTAACTCAAAAAAATTTATATATCTTCAATAATTTATCAAATATTGGTAAATATCTTTCAGGGTAATTATAAATTACTTTCTACATATAAAAAATCACATTGAATATTTTATTGTTTCTTCAAGAAACTCAATAATTACACTTTAACTGTTTCTAAAAACAACTTCAATAATAGTTATTTAGTAATTATAAAATAAATTCATTAACCTCCTCATAATATATTTACATATAAAATTAAAATTATCTTCACCAACCACCTCGTATTCCTATATTTTGAAGCAATATTTTATGATAAACATCACAATGTTTAATGATCACTTAAATTCACTACTAGATTTATTTAGTCTCTCTAATAAACTTCTTCACAAATTAATAAATCTATATTTGATAGTTATTTCATCAAACATAACCAATTGTAATATCTTTAAATAAATTCCAATTAAATAATCACTACATATAAGTATCTTACTCAAATATTTTCATTCAAAATATTATTGTGAAAAATCATAAATATTTTCAAACTCTTGTCATCGTGATATATCTTATTCATCTTTTTGATATCTTGGGATCTTCATCGTCACCAAAAACATCTTAAAATCTTACTTGTTTACAAGAAATACAATATTCATTACAATACATTTCTCTCTTCAATATAGAATACTATACAAAATGAAAACATAGAAGGGTGGAAATTAAAATGAATGTGAAATATTCATGACTATTATTTATGTGGTTTCCATAAAAATATTATAGTCATAAACTATTTATATTTCATTTTTTAACATATTCATACATTTTTCTAATATATATATATTTGAAATTTACATTTACTTACATAGTTACCAACATTACTAAATTCATGAATATTATGATTTTGTATTATATATGTTTGTAATTTTCATTTTATAGTGTTAAAAATTTCTTATATACCCCACACCATCCATATAAGGATTAAAATTTTACATAAGACAAAAGATTTAGTTATAATCAACCAAGGTTAGGGTTTATTTATGCCCCATATACTTGATAATAATAGTTTTTTAAGATTTATAAATATTTCATCATAGGGTTTTATTAAAATTATTGTATGTATTGAGTCATTCTTTATAAATAGTGAGACAAATGTGAAACGTATCACTAACTTTTGGGTTTTGGGTTTTCTAGAAATATTATTGGTATTTCTAAAATTTAAACCATATTTTCCCTTGTGAAGATTTTTTAAATTATTTTTATCATTTATATTAAATTATATTATTAAACTTATTCGTAGGATGTATTTCATATCATAACATATAAATATATATAGGAGACAAACCAGGAATGGAGGAGGAAATCACAGTAGACACAGTGGATTACATTAAGTTATGACTGAATCAAAAAGAACCTGAATCTAGGGTCTTAAGGGAATAAATTACATTGGAATATGGAAGATAAAAAAAATTCATTTGGAACCTATGCCTCCCTCTGGTGAATAGATATTTTAAGAGGTTTTTTTAAATCAATATCTCAAAAGGGGATATCAATAGAATGCATGAAAGAGTTATATTACAAGACATAAATGGGTAACAATCATTATAAATTAATAAAAATTATTACATTTCGATTAGTGGTTTTAATGGATTAAATATTAATATGGTGGAGTTTAATTAAACCTAGGATTATATGTCCAACTTCTTTGAGTACCTGAGAGAGGATAATTTAGAGAAAAAAAAATTTATATGGAATGAAGAATACTTTTATCAAATATCTTTAATTTGTTATGAAATGATATTGTGATGTTCTATATAATTTAAGAAATTATTCTTGAATAGTAATTATATGAGGATTCACAATAAAACCAGGAAATTTGTTCCATAAAAATATAAAATTTAAACTTTTGGATATAAATAACTCTTATTTATGGGTACATTAGCTAAATCGTGAGTCATATTAACTATTTTAAATTTATATTTTGGGAAAATATTTACTTTTTTATTTTCTATGACATAAAAAAATCATTAAAATCTTGAATACATTAGGGGAATAAATGATATTAAATAGTGATATGTCAAATCCATTTAAAAATATTAGGTGCTATGATACTTTTAAAGTAAACACTAGAGACCATGATTATCCAAATAGTTAGGTTCAATACAAAGATGGATTCCATTCTATTATATCATTGAAGTAAATGTGAATGTATTAAATTTTATAGTTTTTTAATTTGTTAGGGAATGAAAATAATTTCACATAAGATGGGTAAAATGATAATTTAACGTAGAAAACGAATCAATTTTTTATGTTGATTTGGTTGATTTTGGAATATATTTTTTACCACGGGGAAGAAATTTATAATGAATTAGAATGTTTTTGAGTTATAGTGATTCTAATATTGTGAATTATCAATTATTTCCAAGTTTGTGGACACATGAACTTTTTGGGAATCTATTTTCATAATATATATTATAATTATTGACAATTTTTATAACCAGTCTATTGATCCAGGAATGCGTCATTTCCCTTTGTGTATATTCCATGTGTGTTTAAAATGGTGTTTAATTTATATCCACCTTATTAAATTAAATTAAATTAAATTATTTACATTTTTTATTTTTTATTTTTTATGTAAAGAACTATAATTCTATCACTGGAATTTCCCTTGTCATTTTATATATGTATCATATTTTTTAAAGCACAAAAAAACCTGAAAAAACCCAAAAAAATATTTTATTATAAAAATTTTAATATTGAATTTATTGAATAAATATTTCTATAATAATTTAAAGTATTTATATAGGATAAAAAATAGAAAGTAAAATAACAATCATAGGATTATTTGGATCAGCTCGATTACCCAGAATAATCACACTTCGGGATAACGTTGTAAAAATAAAGTAGAATATTAGTAATATAAAATGAATTTTGAAAATGAAAGTATATAACCTAATGAGAAAATAGAATATAATTAATTATGGATTAAATATAAGGTATTTATAGGAAGTGGGGATCCAATATTACAACTCAAAATCTTACTGTCACACCAGCCTTTTTTAGGCATTTTATTTATTTTATTTCTCTTGGTGTCGGGTGATTTTTCCTAAGTGAGGGTGAGACCCAGTTTAAATTTTTAATGTTGGAATGAGTTTATGATTTGGGATAGTGCGTGAACACCATGCGTTTAAGACACGCAGTCTGCTTGGGCACGTGCTTTCCGCTTGGGTATGTGTAGCCCGCTTGCAGTCCGCTTGGGTACCGTACGGTGCAGAAATACTGCATGGTCATCCAGTTTTAACGTTATGTGTGTAGATATATGTATATGTAAGTTTATATGTTTATATATGTGTATATATATGTGTATCTACATTTGTATGTGTTTATGTTTTAATGTTGTGTGTAAATATATATAATGTATTAGTATTTATGTTTATAGGTGTATATGTATATAAACGTATGTTCATAAATAAATATGTTTTAACATTATATCCTTATGCGTATACATGTTTATATATATGTTAATATATGTTTATATGTTTATATATGTTATATATATGTTTATATATATATATGTATCTATGTATCTATGTTTAAATATGTTTATATATATTTTTATATATGTATATATGTTTATAATAATTATGATTTATGATTTATTATTATCTTTATTTGATTAGAATTATTATTATTATAAGAAGAAGAAAAAAATAAAAAATAAAAAATAAAAAAAATAAACCCTAATCTACCCGGCCCCCATTTCTTCCCCGCGCGAGCCCCCCGCCCCATCCTCTCGTCCGCCGCGCGAGCCCCCTCCCCGTCCAGCCTCCTGGCCGCCTCCTACCGACTTTGCCTTCTGGCCGGCTCGCCCAACCCCGCACACCGCGCCTCCGGCTCCCCGACCGGACCTTCCTCCCCCTGCCGCACCGTCCCCATCGGCTCACCCGCCGCCTCACTGTCCGCCTCCGCCAGCCCGCCGTCGGCCGGCCCCCTTCTCCCTAACCGACTACGCATACACCACCCCCTCCCTTTTGAATCTAGTCCGGCGAACCACCGTTGTCCATTCGCCGGCCGCCAGTGCTCCTCCGAACCCAACCCCCTTTTTTCGGTGCGTTTCCGGCGAACCCGACCCCTTTACGGCATGTTTTCGGAGACCTGACCCCCTTGAACGCACCTCCTCCTTCTTCTGGCATGACCCGATCCCTTGGGCACGCGTCATCTTTGTTCGGATGTGACCTGAACCCCTACGCGTGCCTCCGCTTTGTTCCAGCGCAACCCCAAATTCCCTTGCGCAACACCTCCGCTTTGGTCGGGCGCAATCTCGTTTCCCCTCGCTGTCAAACCACGGTTTGCATCTCTTTCTAATTTGGTGTTTCCTTCAATTTTAACCAAACATTGATGTCTCTTTTTGTGTTTTACACTATTAATTTAGTGTCTTTGTGGTGTTATGATGCCCTGATATTTTATTTGAAGTGTGGATAATTATTTGGATGAGATCTCAGCTTTCCGCATGTTTTCTAGGTTCACCGCCACCATCCAAAGTGAGTTTTAGTATCGCTCACTCATTTATTTTATTATCATTATTGTGTTTTGAATTTGTTCTATTTTATTTATTTTATTTATAATTATTATGGTGCGCAATATTGCTACGATGTGTTTTCATGATCACCACCACTATCTGAGGTGATGCCTTTAATTCCTTGCTTTGTGCACACTTTATTTTTGGGTCCTATTTATATTTTTGAGTCCCTGGTATTTTTTGGTTGTGCGTTGGTCTGCGCCGCACTGACTTTGGGTGTTGACTGTCTAGTTAGGGTGTGACGATAATTTTTTTATAGTGTGTGTGCTTTTGTGGGAGTGCATGTACGTGAGCAGATGGCGGTGTGTTTTCGAAAGCTTTGGCTTGGCCAAATCCTTGAGGTATGTGTTTCTAACCATTTCCCCTTTTTTATTCCAACCTTGAGCACTTGAATGTTTTCAATTAATCCTTTTATATCATTTTCATCTTTATTGCATTTATGAAAATCATCTGACAGAGTTATATTGCTATTTTAAATTTCTGAAATTGGCTTTTAATGTTAGTTTATATGAAATGCTTAGCCTATTAGTAAATTTATATTGAGTGCATTGTGATGTGTTTGGTTGTAACTGATAGTGATTGTGTTTTGGAAATGTAAGATTTGGTTTGGTGTGTTTGTTTGACAAAATGATGAACCAATGGGTTGTTTTAGAAAATGTTTTGGAAATGGTGCTTGGTTTGAAAGATGCAATTTACTTTTATAAAGTGTTATGGAAGAATTGGGTTTGGTTTCAACGCTAAGTGTTTTATGAAAATGGTTTCTAAGGTGATTCTTCTAAAAACCAAATGTGTTGTTGGATGTTGGCACATCCATGGGAGCACTAGGTGCTCTCATGGATGTGCCTCCAAATGAAAATGACACATAAAAACTGTATTTTCTTAAATATGAGTTTTTGATGAAATGGTTTGGTATTTAAAGATGGATGAAAAGAAGTTGGCCCGGTGGGCTTTTGGTGTGAGTTAGATGGTCGTTTTGCTTAAAGGCCCGTTTGGTAAACTTAAATTGTTTGAGTGCATGATTCCATTTTAAGGGCTCGTTTTGTTTTGAATATTTAAATGATATTTGTGTATTGTTTTGGGTAATGCCTTTGGGCATGCCATGTTAAACGCCTGTTTGTCTCTTCCAACAGAATTGTAATATTTTTGTTTATTCTTTGAAAAGAATGTGTTCTCACTAACTTTTGGAAAAAATGTGTGTGCCCGATTGGAAACATAACTCATTTACGAAATGTTTTGAAAACTGTGCATGCTGTGAAGGCCTGGTCGTCACCTTGTTGAATGTGAATTAATTTCATATATACATATTTGTGGGAATCTCTACATGGGGACTTCCCTTCGAGGGTTTCCATTTAGTAGTGTCCATGTAAGGGGTTGACAAGTGCGGTGAGATGAGTCACGCGTGCGAGGGTCTCCTACTTACACAGTATTATCAAAATCACCATCGGTTCATGGGTATCATTTTGAGAATTGAGGGACGGTTGCTGGCTAACCCCGATTAGATGGGTTAGTCCCCCCATGGTAGGAAGGCCTTGTGGGGCGTGCCACTGGTTGGCTGTTAGGGCGGCCAATTGGTTATTGACTGTGGAGTACCATGCCGGCAGGTAGTCTGAAACAGAGTACATCTAGGGGTTTTCTAGGGATGTTTTGGATCACCCAAGGTTATTGCTTATATCTTCTTGTTTACTTTTACTTGCACTTGGTTTCCAGCATTTACTTATTACATGTTCTTCTTTTTCACAAATGTGATAAACATAAATTTGAAATTTCAGTTTTCAAGAAATTAATTGTTTTTAGTAAAATGGGTTGTGGCGTGTGTTGGGTTATAAGATGGTAAAACATGATCCTTTTCTGTTAAAATATGAAAACCCTATTTTCTTTCTTTGTATGTGCAAACTAGTGTTTTGGGATTGTTTCTGGAAAGTGGTTTTGGTTGGATTCTGTGGTTTACTTTGGCATTACTACTAATCATTTTAAATGCTCACGCAAAACTTTTATCATTTCAGTCACAGGTTTCCCTTGTTCAGGTTTTCTTGGCTGAGTTACTCATTTTGGGAGCAATTTTGGCCTTGGTTGGGAGGTGACCGAAGGGTTACATGGAGGTACGTCTGCTGTTTGGTTTTATTTCTTTCCGCTGCTAGAGTTTAGTGCTTTTGTTCTGTTTATTCTTATTTACTTATTTATCTTTTTGGTCCAAATCGTTCCCAATGTTTTAACTTTGATGACCGACAGTAGTTTCCATCCCGGGGGGATTGGGAGCGCCGCTCGGGACTTGCTGCCGACCGGCTCGGTTGACCGGATCAGGGTCGACCCGGGCTGGTTCGTGACAAAATGGTATCAGAGGATTTCCTTGTTATTTGGGATGTCAGGTAGAAGGAGATTAGTATTTTTTGGGTTTCAGGAGGTAGGTTACAGGTCGGTGCTTGATCACCACCGCCCGTGACGAAACCTGAGTTACCAGGGGTAGTTTGGGTTTTGAGTCTTTTTCCTTTGATTTTTATGGATTGAGGGATGATAATGAAGGCGAACTAGTTTAGTTTGTGGCCCCACATGGAGTGGTTACCCATGTGGAGTCCAAGTTTCCATTTCAAGGTCCTCATAGTGATATACCTTACTTGGGATATGGCTCACCACCATGTCATCGAGTTAGGAATATGCACCAGATTCCTTGTTCCGGTGGTTTGTTGTTGACTGTGTTTCGTTTTGATCTCGGTCAATGTGCGCGTGTACTAAAAATGGTAGTTGTTTTAAAATGTAAAAGTGTTTCTTTTAAAATTGTTTTGAAATTGGTGAATTGAGTTTTAAAGAGAAAGTGTATCGGTTTGGAACAACATGACATGTGTTTGGATTTGGTAAGGAAATAAGTGTTTGAACCTTGAAACTCCTTATGGAGGGTCACACGTGCGTGGGTATGTACGGAGAATGCGTAGGGGCAATTGTTTGTAGATGATGTGAGTGAGATTGAATGAATGCACATGTGGCGGTTCATAAGGTGCCATAGGTGAGTTTTAAAATTTTAATGAAATGATGGTTTTAGAAAAGTGATTTATGCTTGTGAATGTATATGTTTGGATTATGGGCCTATTGACCTTGGCTTATGTTGTTGATTTGATTGAGTTTTGGCTTAATGTCGGTTTCGATGATGTTTCTCGTGTTGTCATGAGTACGCCGCCCAGAAAGGTCGCTAATGTTGATAACGAGTCATGCCCACTTTTTAGTTCTTTTTGCAGGTTGCCTATCGATCAAAGAAATTAAAGTCCATGAGGGGTAGTTTTGTGGTTGTGGAACTGCAGTGGGTCTTCAGGTTGTTGGGAACTCTCAGGGTTGTTAGGGTGTGTACCGTCCCAGGTTTAACTAAGAGTACAGTTATGGGTGAGAAAAAGTGGGATATCTCATTGTCGTTAGAGTCTCGGGAGTATTTGGTGGGATTCATCTCTTGTATGGATTCCCTATCTGGAAAGGATCTTCGTCTATACGGACTCCCAGTTTGTCGGAGCGTTCTCTCTCCTACCACTAGTCTGGCCGGTTCAGGCATTCTAAGCTGGCTTGTCGCATCCCTCCGAAGTATTCTTACCATGCAACTATTCAGGCCACTAGGGAGAGTTCTGGAAGAAACGTCGCTCATGAAGGAGTTAGAGACTAGGAGATGAAAATGCCTGACTGTGAGGCAGGAGATGCTTCAGCCATCATGGCCCCAGCCACAAGTCTCTGGGTGAAGCTCATGCAGAGTCAGGAGTAGCTGAGGGTGTGTAGAACTTCGCTTCGGATTATGTTTCCAGCTTTCTGAAGGGAAATATCCAAATTTCCTTGTTCTATTCTTGTCACCATTGTAAGCTCATCATAGTTGTGGTGATGTGATGAACTTGTTCTACCACAGTCTAAGAGGTCTTATCTATTCTCAGTGTGTTTTTAAATCCTTCGGTTCTCCTTGAAGGGTGATGGGCCCTCAAATGAATGGGTCATTCTAATTTTGAGTTGGGTCTCAATTTTGTTCGTTAGGGGGATCTTTGGTTTTGTGAAATTAACGCGCGGTATTTCAAGGCCCTTAGTGAGTTCAGGCTAGGAATTACCTAGTATCTGGTTGCGGTGAGGAGTTTTTTCGGTCGGTGTCGGAGGGGTTGAGTTAATTACTTATCCTTGAGTTGTTGGGTTGTTTCGTAGCAAGCTTCCTATTTAATTCTCCGAGTGTTGTTCGGTCTATGTGGAGAAATTAACTGGGTTCGGTTTGGGAGTACCAGTGTTGGCCCCATCAGGGATGGTACGATCGGGTTTCATGGTTTCCATATTAGCGAATTCTTGTGGTGGGGAGAACCCTCCCATGTTCTCCTCTCAACCTCAGGACTTAGTTTTTGCTTCAATTAGTTGGGTGTGACCAGTTGAGAGTAAGGTCATCCCGAGATTCACAGTTCTTCTTCGGTTTTTCCTGGCCATGGACTCGATTTGTGTCCACTGTTGGCTTGGTGACTTTCTAGGGGCAGAAAGTGTTTGTGGTTGGGAGAATTCTCACACCTGCATTTTTTTAGTCATTTAATTTATTTTATTTCTCTTGGCATCGGGTGATTTTGCCTAAGTGCGGGTGAGTCCCGGTTTAAATTTTTAATGTTGGGAGGAGTATATGTTTTGGGATAGTGCGCGAACACTGTGCGTTTAAGACGTGTAGTTTGCTTGGGCATGTGCTTTCCTCTTGGGTACGTGTAGCCCGCTTGCAGTCTGCTTGGGTACCGTACGATGCAGAAATACTGCACGGTCATCCAGTTTTAACGTTATGTGTGTAGATATATGCATATGTGTGTTTATATGTTTATATATGTGTATATATATGTGTATCTACATTTGTATATGTTTATGTTTTAACGTTGTGTGTAAATATATATAATGTATTTGTATTTATGTTTATAGGTGTATATGTATATACATGTATGTTCATAAATAAATATTTTTTAATGTTATATGCTTATGCGTATACATGTTTATATATATGTTCATATATGTTCATATGTTTATATTTGTTATATATATGTTTATATATATATATGTATATATGTATCTATGTTTATATATGTTTATATTTATTTTTATATATGTATATATTTTTATAATAATTATGATTTATTATTTTTATTTTTATTTGATTAGAATTATTATTATTATAAGAAAAAGAAAAAAAAGAAACCCTAATCTACCCGGCCCCCTTTCTTCCCCGCGCAATCCCCCCTCTCCCCCTTCCCCTCATCCGCTGCGCGAGCCCCCTCGCCATCCGTCCTCCTGGCTGCCTCCAGCCGGCTCCGCCTTCCGGCCGGCTCACCCGACCCCACGCAACGCGGCTCTATCTCCCCGGCCGGACCTTCCTCCCCCTGTCGCGCCGTCCCCGCCGGCTCTCCCACGGCCTCGCCGTCCGCCTCCACCAGCTCGTCGTCGTCCCGCCCCCTTCTCTCTCACCCAACCATGCCAGAATCGCCCCTCCCTTCTGAATCTGGTCCGGAAAACCGCCACTGTCCATTTGCTGGCCACTGGTGCTCCTCCGAACCTGACCCCCCTTTTTCAGTGCGTTTCCGGCGAACCTAACCCCTTTCCAGCGCGTTTCCGGAGACCCGACCCCCTTGCGCATTCTTTCTCGTTGTTTCGGCGCGACCCAAACCCTTGAGCGCGCCACCTCCTTGTTCTGGCGCGACCCGAACCCTTGCGCTTGCCTCCGCCTTGTTCCGGCGCGTCCCGAATTCCGTTGCGCAGCACCTCTGCTTTGCTCGGGCGCGATCTCGTTTCCCCTCTCTGTCAAACCATAGTTTGCATCTCATTCTAATTTTGTGTTTCCTTCAATTTTAATGAAACATTGATGACTCGTTTTGTGTTTTACACTATTAATTTAGTGTCGTGGTGGTGTTATGAAGCCCTGATATTTTATTTGAAGAGCAGATAATTATTTGGACGAGATCTCAGCTTGCCGCATGTTTTCTAGGTTCACCGCCACCGTCCAAAGTGAGTTTTTGTATCGCGCACTCATTTATTTTATTATCTTTATTGTGTTTTGAATTCGTTCTATTTTATTTACTGTATATATAATTATTTTGGTGCACAATCTTGCTTCGAAGTGTTTTCATGATCACTGTCGCTATCTGAGGTGATGCCTTTAATTCCTTTCTTTGTGCACACTTTATTTTTGGTCCTATTTATATTTTTGAGTCCCTCGTATTTGTTGGTTGTGCGTTGGTCCACGGAGCACTGACTTTGGGTGTCGACTGCCTTGTTAGGGTGTGGCGATAATTGTTTTTCTAGTGCGTGCGCTTTTGTGGGAGTGCGTGTACGTGAGAAGATGGCAATGTGTTTTCAAAAGCTTTGGCTCAGCCAAATCCTTTATGTATGTGTTTTCAACAATTTCCCCTTTTTGATTCAATCATTGAGAACTTGAATGTTTTCAATTAATCCTTTTATATCATTTTCATCTTTATTGCATTTATGAAAATCATCTTACAGAGTTATATTGCTGTTTTAAATTTCTGAAAGTTGATTTTAATGTTGGTTTATATGAAATGATTAGGCTCTTAGTAAAGCTAGATTGAGTGCCTTGTGAGGTGTTTGGTTGTAACTGATAGTGATTGTGTTTTGGAAATATAATATTTGGTTTTGTAATATTGTTTGAAAAAATGATGAACCAATGGGTTGTTTTAAAAAATGTTTTGGAAATGGTGGTTGGTTTGAAAGATGCAATTTGATTTTATAAAGTGTTGTAGAAGAATTGGGTTTGGTTTCAAAGCTAAGTGTTTTATGAAAATGGATTCTAAGGTGATTCTTCTAAAAACCAGATGTGCCGTTGGATGTTGGAACATCCATGGGAGCACCAGGTGCTCACATGGATGTGCCTCCAAATGAAAACGACACATAAAAACTGTATTTTTGTAAACATGAGTTTTTGATGAAATGGTTTGGTATTTCAAGAGGGATGAAAAGAAGTTGGCCCAATTGGCTTTTGGTGTGAGTTAGATGGTCGTTTTTCTTAAATCCCAATTTGGTAAACTAAAATTGTTTGAGTACGTGTTTCGATCATTAGGGCTAGTTTGGTTTTGAAAATTTAAATGATATTTGTAAAATGTTTTGTGTAATGAAATTTGGCACGCCAAGTTAAAGGCCTGTTTGGATCTTCCAAATGAATTGTAATATTTGTGTTGACTCTTTGAAAAGAATATGTTTTCACTGAATTTTGGGAAAAATATGTGTGCCCGATTGGAAACTTAACTCATTTACGAAATGTTTTGAAAACTGCTCATGATGTGAAGGCCCGGTCAGCACCTTGTTGAATGTGAAAGAATTTCATATATACATATTTTTGGGCATCTCTATAGGGGGACTTCCCTTCGAGGGTTGTCGTGTAGTGGTGTCCATGTAAGGGGTTGACAAGTGCGGTGAGATGAGTCACGTGTGCGAGGGTCTCCTACTTACACAGTATTATTGAAATCACCATGGGTTCCTGGGCATCTTTTAAAGAATCGAGTGACTGTTGCTGGCTAACCCCGATTAGATGGGTTAGTCCCCCCTTGGTAGGTAGGGCTTGTGGGGCGTGCCACTGGTTGGCTGTTACGGCAGCCAGTTGGTTATTGACTGTGGAGTACCATGTCGGAAGGTATACTGAAACCGAGTACGTCCAGGGGTTTTCTAGGGATGTTTAGGATCACCCATGGTTATTTCTTATATATTATTATTTAATTTTACATGCACTTGGTTTCAAGAATTTACTTATTACCTGTTCTTATTTTGCACAAATTTGATAAACATAAATTTGAAATTTATGTTTTCAAGAAATGCATTGTTTTTGGGAAAACTGGTTGTGGCGTGTGTTGGTTTTTAAGATGGTAAAACATGATCCTTTTCATTTGAAATATAAAAACCCTATTTTCTATCTTTGTATGTGCAAACTAGTGTTTTGGGATTGTTTCTAGAAAGTGGTTTTGGTTGGATTCTGTGGTTTACTTTGACATTCCTACTGAGCATTTTAAATGCTCATGCCTATCTTTTATAATTTCAGTCGTAGGTTTCCCTTGTTCATGTTTTCTTGGCTGAGTTGCTCATTTTGGGAGAAATTTTGGACTTGGTTGGGAGGGGACCGAAGGGTCACATGGAGGTACGTCTGCTATTTGGTTTTATTTCTTTCCACTACTAGAGTTTAGTGCTTTTGTTCTGTTTATTATTATTATTTATTTATGTATCTTTTTGGGCTAAATCGTTCCAAATGTTTTAACGTTGATGCCCGACACTAGTTTCTATCCCGGGGGATCAGGAACTTCCCTCGGGACTTTCCGCAGACCGGCTCGGGTGACCGGCTCAGGGTCGACTAGGGATCGTTCGTGACACTTACTGTTGGAATAGTATTTCGATTATAGGAATAATAATCTGATTATTGGAATAGTTATCTAACCGTTAAGAATAGTAATTTGACAGATAAAATAGTAATCTCACAAATTTATCTGTAAAATAATATTTAGCTATCCTATTAAGTGATAATAATATATATTTATATACTTTTAATAGTAAATTAATGTTTTTAAAATGATAAATTAAGTGTTAATTTTTTTAAAATCAAAATATTTTAATTAAAAAATTATTATAAATATATTGTTTTCAAATATAGTTTATTTTAATAAAATTTATTTATTAATTAATATTATTTTGTATTATAATTATAAGATAATTTTAATAGAAAATTATTAATTGTTCAAAGGATCATAAAATTGATGACAATATTTAAATTTAAATATTTTGAATTAAAGAATATTTTATTTAAAAATTAAATTTATCATATTTGGGAAATAATTTTCATAAATCGACTTCATGTTTTGAATCCACATGTAAAAATATTATTTAGGTAATGTTTTGGTATATTTCTAAAACAGTTGATTTTAGCGAATAATGTAATATGATAAAATACATTATTTGACATTTTACAATAAAAGTATTATATTTTTCAATATGTATTATTTAATATCCCATTATTTTGAACTAAAATTAACCATTTACTATATATAGTCCCAATAAGAAACACCAATGGTATTTATGATCCATAATAAGAAACTAATGACTATAATAATCATAAACACCCATCTCTCCCCTTATAAATACCACCCAACACCACCCTTTATCCTCACAACATATAATCCTGGGATGTTTCCAAATTTCTACCCAAATAACATCAAAATACACTCCCTCGCATCCTAATAATTATGTTCTTATCCAAATACCATTTGAAGGATCATTAAGGTGTAGCGTAAATGGAGCCAACCAAGGGGATAGGTAAACATTAAACTAAATATCTATTAATTTTATTCTTCTTCTAACACCCCATATAATATACACACACTTATAAATAGTGACATCATCATACTGAATATAATAATATGATATTATTATTTTGTAATATCCATCTTATACCCATCCTTATTTAGATTCTAAAATAAAATTATTGTTTTAAATATGGTTGGTTCACCGCTTCCATGAATAACATACATCATTTTTCACACCACCTTGATGGATGGTTATAGAAACAATATTATGGTTAAATATGATATTAATAAGTATATTATAACTTATTTCATGATTTTAAATTTTTTAATAATCATTTAATTAAATAAAATGAATCTACTTCAAGACAGTCTGTAAAACAGCCTAAATGAAGTAAGCATATAATATTTTCTTTTTTACTAAAAAATCATCCATTTGTTGAAACACATATGCGTATTTATGGAAATTTAATTTTTTAATTAAATTATTATGATTTCATTTTAATTATAATATTGTAGTCAAATTTTTTTAAAACGTCAATAATTATTCGCATGTGATTTGACATTCGAATCATGAAATGAATGCTCTCTAAACAACATAAGTTAACATTCTATATCCTTGAAATGGTTCTAAATGAACATAATAAAACTATATTAAATGAAATAAATATTTAAAATGTTTTTAATTAAGAAATTAATGAATCTAATATGATTATACATTACATTATGTTAATGTGCATAATGATTCTGGAACCTAAGGAAATCGATCTCTCTAAACGACAAGTTCTCATTTAGTTTTGACCTTTCTCAATAAAAATCACATTATCTCTCCAATTAATGTTATACAATACCTATAAATTATGTATATATATTTATTACATATATATCTATCTTTTTATCCATTTATTTAATGGGAAATACATGCCTGAACTTCATTTCTTAAATTCCTTATTTAAAATCAAAACTGATTAAGGGGAACATTTCTATCCCTTAATAATTTTATGCAATGTTAATTTAATGTCTTTATTCCCAAATAAAATCCATAATTTGAGACATATTCTTATATATATAGATATTATTTTTCATATCCTTTAATTCTGTCTTAATTTTGGAATCTTTATGAAATATCCTTTTATTATGAGATGTGGAATGATTTTGCTACTCATTTCATTCCATGGGTAATTATTATATTTACTAATTATGATTCATTTCCTTTGTTAGAAACCATAAGGATGTATATGTTCTGATGGGTGTTCCTAGATAGAGCTCTAGTTTATTTGGTAATGTTCTCATCTCATGAGATGTTTTTCATATGATAATAGAGTAAACCTAATACATGATGGGAATCTATCTACCATGTGATATTATAATAGATGTTTCCTTTAATTATTATTATTTCATGTTTTATATTGCATCCAATTTAATAACTTCCATGATATTATGATACCATGAAAATCATGTTATACTACCATGTGATTATTTATGTTCCTTCACTTTTATGATATCATGTTACGTAGTTTGACTCGCATGTTATACTTCATCATCAAATTTATTCCCGTTTTGTGTTTTTTATATCACCCCTTTTTATGTATTCTCCATTTTATTATATGAAGTTTTAGAGAACAAGGGGATTTAAAAGTTAACTATAGAGATTTAAATAAGTCCATTTTAGTGTAGTTTTATATTTACTTTTATGTAACTAGTATTTTAAGGGCATTAAGACATTCGATCATTAGATGATATTTATTGGATATTTATGTTAAAAATCATGTAAAAATATATGTAGAAGGATTGAACCACTAGAGTTGGTATCAAAGAATGTTATAGTTATTTTTGTGGATGAGGAATTAAATACATTACTAAGAACCCTTGGTATATGTCTATGTATAGGAAAATATCCTAAAAATTTTGTGAATTTTAGAGTGATTGGTTTCCAAGAAATTACATCCCTGTATGGATACTACTTGTTGATGTAGCTTTGGAATAGTTTTACTTATGGGTCATAAATCTAAAAAGGGAGCATTGGGAATTAACTTGATCATAACCTAGTGCATGAAAAAGAGACATTGCGGCTTGCCTGGTTTGATATTCCCAAGGGATTTGATTTAGAAACCTCAAAAACATTTTATGAACCGTTTTGAAGGGAGATAAATTGTTATATTAGAAACATTAGAAGATAAATTACCAAATGTTTCCTATATTGAAACCTAGAGGCTTATAATTTTGGATATACAATTAATTTATAAGTTATTATTTCTATATTCATAGCCTCCCTTTTTATATAATTTTTAATTTGATTATTATCATCGCTATATTTTTTTTCATATAGTAAATGACTAGAACAAGAATAAAATAGTGATAGATGAGCTAATTATATAGTCAAGAGCTCCCAATATCCTATATGATTATAGTTATACATATTCTTTCTTATCTTGAATTTTTAATATAACCATTTAAACACCCAATCAAAACATGGGGGTTGATCTATCTGTGATAACAAAAATAGAGTAATTATTTCATCCCATGTATATAACTCCTCCATGGTAAATGATAGTGAAATTACCCTCCAAAAAAATATTTCCCCACATTCTTTAGTAGATTTTGATAAAAAATTGAGAATGTGTCAATATTCCTTACATAAAAACAATATTAGATATCAGTAGAGGGTGATCACTCTTCCCATTGAGTTATCCTTTGATTTTATACAAGTGTAAGGAGAAGGATACATATCCTTTGGAATAATCATCCATTGTTTGGATATTATAAACTTACGAGAAATAATGTATAGATAAAATGATTGAGAAAAGGGATAAAATCATTATTGAAGACATTCAAAATTTTAGGGACTATACTTATATATTCCCTAAAGATTTCCCCATCTCCCTTCTTAATGAGAGGTTGAGTTCACAAATTTTCTTATACCTAGATATATACCCATATCAAAGGATCCTTAAAAAATGACCACCATTATGAAGGAATAACTAAAGATGCTAATATAAGAGAATATGAAAACGGGTTTTATACACTAGGGTGCTTCTCCATGGATGTTCTATTCCCTTTAATCGTGAAGAAGGATAGGTCAAGGTGACTCTGCATTGATTATCACAAAATCAAAAAAATAATGATAATGAAAAATTATAGATTTACATGAATTGAGTACATGTTAGATCAACAATATATCCACCAACACATATCTAAGGTGGAATTTTGTTTGAGATATCACCAATTAAAAGTGAATAAGGATGAAATTCTCATATCAGCATTTCAAACAAGGTATATACACTACGAGTTTATAGTTACTCCCTTAGGACTCACTAATTATCTAAATCTTTATATATACAAAGAATAGAGTATTTAGATATTACCTTTAAAGATTTATTGTAGAATTTATAGATGATATTATGATATATTCCAAATGTATGGAGGAACATGAGGTGCATTTTAACACTATGATATTGACATTGTAAAAGGAGAAGATATATGAAAATTATAGTAAATGTGAGTTATGGATGTAGGAAGTATCATTATTAGGAAATCATATCAGAACCAAAAGGATATCTATATAGCTTTCTAAGATAATGTAAAATTGACTAGTGTTATAGACTAGCATCTATAACGGAGATCTATATTTTCCTTGGACTAATAGGGTATTACTGATGATTTGTGAGATTTTATCATCATTTTCAAACGGACTAACCAAGATTATTCAAAAGAGAGTAATTTTTTTCAGGAATAAATAATCTGAATGGAGCTTCAAGTCATTGAAAAAGAATCATATCACTATATTAGTAATCACACTACAAAAAATGAGAAATTTTTGTGGTCTACAATGATTATTCAAAGAGGGGAATTGGTTTAATAATAATATAGAATGATTTGATGATTTTATACACATCAAGGTTGTTGAATTTTCATAAGAAAAACTACTCAAAAGATGATATGGCATTGGTTTATGTGATCATCATGTTTAAAATCTAGTAGTATTATCTCTATGAGGAGAAGTGTGAGATATATGTGGATCATAAAAGCCTCAAATATATATTCAGACCAAAAGAGATTAATATCGGCTAGTATGAATCATTAGAGATAGTCAATTAATATGAATCCTAAATCCAGTACCATTATGGGAAGGAGAACAAAGAGGAAGATGTCCTAAGTATAAAAAATCCTTTTATATTACTAATAATGAGAATTGTTTGGGATACAACCTTTTTAGACATGTAAATAATAGACATGGGAATCATAAAGTATGGATTACCATTATTACATTCTAAAATGATTTTTTATCCATCCCTTTTAGAGAAGATTAAGGATGATCAAAGAGAAGATGTGTAAATACAAAAGAAGGTGGAAGATAAAAGAAAAAGTAAATCCTCATTGTTAAAAATTGATGATGAAGGAGTTGATAGATTTATGTCATGAATATATCTATAATAAAATCATGAGATAAAGTATTTATTGAAAGATGAACATGGATAAACTTTCACTATCCTCATGTGGAGCATTAATATATATTGATATATTTGAGAGTTCTATTAGTGTGACAATATGAAGAAGTATATCATATAATATACTTAAAAATGCATGTTATTTCAACAGGTAATGGAGGAAAGGAAGCATTTTAAGGGGATAATCCAACTATTACCCATACCTTCATAGATATTTGAAAAAATGACCATGTACATTGTATTCAGTATTCTAAATACATCAAGTGGAAATAATTCTATTTTTTTTGTGTTGGATCATCTTAAAAATATCTCTCACTTCATTGAATTTTGAAAAGATGTATCACTCGATCAAATTGTATGGATATATATCAAAGAAGTGGTAAGTATCTATGTAAAACCAATATCAACTATATATGATTGAGATATGATATTAACATACATGTTATAGAAGAGTCCACTACATTCTCAAAACACTGAGTTCAAACTCAGTGAGTCTTACCATCCCAAACTAATTTCAATTAAGATTCAACAATCCCGAAACTTGAGGACATGTTGAGAGGATGCATGATGGACTTTAAAAGAAGATTTGATCCCCATATTAATCTAGTCATGCTCTTGAAAAATAATAGTTTTCACTTAAACATATAAATGGATCCATATGAATCCATTTTTGGGGTGTTATTTTGAACAGATATGTGTTGGGATTAAGTTAGAGAACATGATCTGGTAGTTCCTAAAAGTGTCAAGGAAATGGTAAAAATTGTTAGGACCATTAAAAAACACATTAATATCACTAAATTTTGAAAGAAAAACTATGGTAAAAATATTCTATGAGACCTAGAGTTTGAAAGTATAATGAAATTGTTCTTCCATATACCTCCATGGAATAGAGTTATGAGGTTTTAGAAAAAAGGGAAATATATATACCATGTATACAGAAACCTTTGATATTATTAATTTCATTTGAGTTGTGAAATATCGACTAGCACTCCAAAAAACCATTTCTCAAATAAAATTCATAATCCACATATCTATCTTTATAATATATATATATATTTTCTTCCTTACATGTAATGAGTTCATTGGTGGTACAATTGGAAAATGAAATCCTTATTGAGGAGCAGCTAGTCAAGATCTCAGACCATGGAGAATACATTATATGTTTCAAGAAAAATAACATATTCAATGTACAATGGTGAAACCATAAGTATGAGGAGGTGACATAGGAACTAAAGGAATCCATAAAGAAGAAGTACCCTCACTTGTTTTCACCTTATTATGAAAAGAAAATTTTAATGGTGAAATTGCTAAAGGGGGAACAATATTAAAACCTAAAATTATATCAATCAAATTTCCCTTATAAATATATAAGTGTGTCATATTTGTTAACGCATTAAAAAAACATGATAAAATTAATTTTTATTACTAAATTAATTTAAAAATTAAATTTAGTAAGTAAATATGGCTATAAAATTGAAATTATTACAATGAAAAAAAGGAAAATTAGATAAAAATAATATGAATCTTTGGTTATTCTTGATCCACCAGAATAATAACACTCACAAATAATACTGTAGAAATAATGAATAATATTACCTGCGAAATAATAATTTAATAAATAATGATAAATATGCTTGTGATAAAATAGAAGTGAGTGAATAATGAATGAAATACGAGGTATCTATAGGAAGTAAATATCCAATTTGATTATTAAAAATCCAACTATTGGAATATTAATAAGATCACAGGAATTGTAAGATGACAATTTCAATAGTAATCTGACTATTAGGAATAGTAATATGGCTGTTGAAATTGTAACCTCAACTATAGAAGGGTCAAAAAAATATGGTAACTTAAAAAATTTCAATATGATAAATTTATATCTTGGTATAAGAAAATATATGTTTTAAAAGGGATAAATGAACTATTTTTATTTTTTGCAAAACATAAATGTTTTTATTAGAATTTTATAATGAATATAATTATTTAAAATAAATTTTATTTTAATAAAATTGATTCATAAATTAATATTAATGTTTATTATAATTAAAATAAAATTATATGAGATCATAAGTAATTTTTGAAGGGTTATAAAATTTATCATAATATTAGAATTGGCATTTTTTGAAAAAAATGAGGATTTTATTCAAAAATAAAATTTATATAATTGATAAAATTATTTTCATAAAATATATTTGATTTTTTGAATGTAAAAATCTATAAATAGTTTGGGTGATTTTTTTAATTTTCATCAACATTTAGAATACACCTCTCCTACCAATATAAATACCACCCCCACCCCTTCTTTTCACGACTCTTAAGAATTGGAGCATTCCAAATTTATACCAAACTAAATTCATAATTCAATCCCAAAAACCATAGTTTTATTGGAATTATACAAATACCATTCACAGGATCCCTAAGGGGTAACGTAAAATGAGACAACCAAAGGGAGAGTTAAACCCAAAACAAAATCGATTTTAATTTTATTTGTTTTCTACCATCCTCATATGATCTATATACACCTAGAAAAAGTAAAATAAGAATTGAAAATATAATAATATGTTATTATTATAGTGTAATATCAAACTTCTACCCTCCTTTTTCTAGATTCTAAAATGAAAATGTTATTTACAATATGGTTGGTTCACAGCCTCCATGAACAACGTACTTCGTTATCCCCACCATCTTCATAGAATGTTATAAAAACAACATTATAGTTAAATATGAATATAATAAGTATATTATAACTTATTTAAATCTGTTTAACGATTTAATAATCATTTAATTAAATAAAATGAATCTTGTTCATAATTGTCACGAAAACAACCTAAGTGAAATACCCATATGCCATTTATGTTTTTACAAAACGATTCACCCCCATATTGGAACAAATTTTAGTATTTGGTATAATTTAATTTTTTGGAAGTATATGAATACCAAGTAGTTTCAATTCTAGGAGTTTAGTCCCATTTTACTAGAACATCAAAAATAGATATAAATGAACAGTCCTTGGAACCCTGAAACGAATGCTCTCGGAATAACGAAATTTAAAATTATATCTCGTTGAAGTGGTTATAAATGAACACAACAAAATTTAAATTAAAAAAATATATTTTTAAAAAGTTATTAATTAATTAATTAACGAATATTAATTTATTATATATGATATTAAGTGTACGTGTGGAGATATTATGTAACCTAATGTAAGGGATATCTCCAAAAAAATCTTTTTATTTAGGTTATGAAATCTCTCTCAAAATAACTTTTGCTCTACTTTTAATGTTATGAGGTGCATCAGAATTATATATACATATATCTTAAATATATACTATCTTATTATACCTTCCTTTTATAGGGTAATATATTCATTAACATCATTTATCAAATGACTTCTTTAAACTCAAACCTGATTAAGGGGAACTTTTCTATCACTTAATATTTATATGTAATTCTAATTTAAAGTCACTATTCCAAAATTAACACCATATTTTGATGCCTATTATTATTTACTTGGATATAAACATCCATAATATTTAATTTACTACTAATATATTGAATATTTATGAAACCTCCATTTCTTATGATATGAGACAAGATTATGGAACCCATTTTATTCCATGATTAATTCTTATGTTTATGCCTTATGATTGATTTCCATTTTAGAAACACATAACCATGTACATGTTTTTATGGGTGCACTTAGATACCACTACAATTAATAGGGAAATTTTATTGTCTCATGATAGTTACCCTTAACTCATGATTTTGTCATTTTTTATATTTATTCAACTTTTCTATGCTACAATGATATCAGGATATCTTTTACTTCTGTTATTCCACCATTTTATTATTCACGATCCTTCTATTTTATGATATGACACTTTTTCATTTGAATCACTTGTTATGCTTTATTATCATGTTTATTAATTTACTAGGATATTTAGCTCATCCATTTTGTCTATGTATTACCTAGGTTAACCTATATTGTTTTTGTAGCTCGAAGGGATTAAATATCTAATTATTGAGATTAAAATAATGGAGCATTATTTTAGTCACATGTTTTAGTTTTATTTACCTAGTCTTGCAATGACAATAGAAATTTTGACCCTTGGTTTTTATTTATTAAATAGTAATGTAAGAAATGTAACAATATGTGTAAATGGTTTGGGCCATTAATTTTATGCATTTATTTTTATTTCTCAAAAATTTTCACATATATTAAGATTCAGTTTTCACTATGCTACTCATGGGATGAAATTTATATTTATGGCGATATTAGTTAGTGTCAAGATTTGATCATAACCTTGGTCTACATTGAGTAATTGAATATTTTTTCCTCTCTTTTCATTCATTTTTCATGTCATTAAACTATTATTTAATATATCTTGTTTAGGGAATGAATGTCGTGGTCTTACTATTGGAAACTTTTCTATGAATTTCTTTATTTATGTTGGTATAATAATAGTCATTGAATAATGTTTATTGTTAATTATTCCTTCTTAATTATTTACATGACTAAGATGTTTTTAAAACAATCTTAATATTTCATTAATTGGAAAAAAATATTGTTCAATTCATCATAATGACTAACATAGTTGGGTAAATAATTATTCATCTTCATCGTCAAACCATAGTAGGATTGTATTGTGTTCTTATCAACAACCATATTTATTGGGCCAACAATCATTCAGAAAATTACATTAGAAAAAAATATTAGATAACCATATAAGCATTATATCTTACTAGATAACCACTATGTTTCATATTTACCAAAAGCGTGTAGTAGTGGCCATGGAGGTAGAAAAATTGTGGTGGCATAGCCACTCATGTGAGTTTAAAAGAGGTTCTGTCAAGCTTATTTTGACAGTGAGGTAGAGGGGATAGCCAACCGAGACCATGTTTACAAGATCCAAATATAGTAAGATTGGCGGTTGATTGATTAGGGATATAGGTGTAATAATATTTAGGTCCTATATGTGATTCATCTAAGAATCAAGAAATTATATAATGTTTTCTGCATCTTTAATGTGACAAGAAATTTAACAATTGAATGATTTAGATCATGAGAAATCACTAGAAAAGGACTAGATAGGTTTTTGGTAAAAATATAATGTTGTAACAATGTATTTATATTGAAAAAACATGGTATTCTTTATTGACATGTATAGGTAGATAGTGGGAGGTGAGTGGGATGAGACCTAAGTGATAGAAGGGAGTTGATAGTTATGATATGTAGTTTTTTAGTATTAGAAAATGAAAATTGTTGTTTATGTAGAACAAGAAGAAAATTTCATATAAAAAATAGCTAAAAAGGAATAATAATGATAAATAAACAATGAAATAAATAACCATCCCTCTACCCATATATATTACTGATATAGGAAAGAGGGATAAATTCCCATTATGTGACATAACAATGCAAAATGATGGTGAAATCATGAGATTATTATGATATAATGACTAGTTACAAGGATTGACTCATAAAATCTCATCTGAGCTTTCAGGTCATATCTATTAGGGGCCTTTGGGACACATTTCATTCATGCCATCAGGAAATTGGGCCTTATCCAATAAACATGTTACAAAATATGCCAAATGGGTGCTTAACATTCTATATTGATAGTAATGAAGCTTGATCTACTTGGGTTCCTGGGTGTTTTTAATTTTGAGTTTTTAATCCCCTACATTATGTATATAAATATATATAAATATTATTAAACATTTCATATAAGAGAATAGGTGTCATAATTATTTCAAGTAAATATAAATTTGGATAAGAATATAATGATAATAACAACAATAATAATGATAATAATAATAACATATTTTTTGTTACCCTTATTATTATTAATATACACACATATTTATAAGGAAATAATAGTACATTATCAGAGTAAATAAAGCAGTTGATACCCATATTTTAATAATTGAGTAGTGAAAATCAATAATTTTTTTCATATTGATCAAAATAATGTAATTCTAAAGATAATTATTATAATATTGATGGGAGATTAGGGTGGTTAAATATATTAAGAGTAGATATCAATAATGACCCATATTAAAATATTTATAAGGTGTCTAGATTTATAATTTTAGTTATTATTGAATAATTATTTCCTACCATTGATGATTTGAAACCTCAAAGGTAATGAAAATGATTAATTATGACCACTGATATTTTCTAATTTCCATAGTAGTTATTGAGTTTTTCTTTCCATGAATTATCCCTCCAACTCCTCTATCATCATCCAATACTAACAATACCAATTTATATTTTTAATTATGGCCCATAATATTTATATTTATTTCATTCTTCTTAGAACTCCATAGATATTTGATTTCCCACCCATGTAAAATATATTGGATAAAATCAATTATTTATTCACACATAATTTAAACTTCTAGTTTTTATGTTTGAATGTTTTACCTTATTGATCACTTATAAGCTCATTTCATAGTTTTGGTTCCTAGAATTGGTTATATTCTTAGTTTTTTAGCCTGAACTTGATTTTAACATATTGAAATACACATAAATTGGTAAACCATTGAGTATGGGGATTGAATTTTTTATTCCATTTTAAAACTTCTTTTAACATTAAGTTATCCTCCAAAACAAATTAGTGGTTAAACTGACTCAAGTTAAAAGATAAATATCACCCATATAAGGTATTTCAAATAAGAGATCAAAGAACATATATTTTTACAAGTCTGTTCCCCAATGTGGGAACCTATGACTTGTTCTGTTTGATTCTTATCTTGAGATACATATTTTACACTATATTTAATTATCAATTACAACAGCTTGAGACAAAAATATTTTTTTTTTCAGAAAGTTAATCCCACCTTATATATTTCCAAAAGATATTATATTGTTCCCAAATAGTTATAAATGTTTTCTTCCTATGATGATTCATAATGAAAAAAAAATATTTTTCACAGACAACCAGTTCTAGAACAATATCATTTATAACTTCCGTATGACAGTTCTATATTTTTTAGCTTGCTAAAGTCAATGTTCAGCTTCTTTAACCCAACATATATTTTGGTACACAATATAATGGGTTACCTATAATATATTATCTTTAATTTTTCCTCAAAAAACACTAGTTGAATATATTCCCCCTTTATAAAACTTGACTCGCTCCAACAAATCCAAATGACACAGACTCAAATTTGAAATTCTCACAATACTAATTCTTCAGTCAACTTATTTCAATATCTTTTAATTATATGTTGATCTAACATAGTCAAATCTCTTTGAAAACAATATAGAAATGGAATTTAAGTATCTTCCATAAATCTATCCATAATAATAAATTTGATTCATGGATTTTGAATCTTTGAATGTACATATTAACATTTTTAATAACATTTACTTTATATAAATTATATATAAAATATTTTTTGGTATCTTTTGGACCTTTAATTTATAAATACTCATTGTTTTGTTTTTCAATTTTATATATGAAAGTTATTCATAAAAATCCCTCTATAAATTCTTTGGAGTTTCTATTTTATTTATCATATGTCCCTCCAACACATATAAAAACCATTTCTATGGTATCTTATGTCTTGATCTCCTAATCGATCCATCTCATGATTATAATTATTTTCCAATAATCATAAATTATTTATGTTTGGGAACATAATGAGTTCCCATATTAACATAGATTAATTTTCAACCACAAGGAACCCCTTATGTTATTCTCGTGAAGTATTTCCCATGACTATGGGGTTTCATAGTTCTTATCCCACATAAGTGAATTAAAAGGGAAACATGATATACAAACATGGGACTTATAAATAAATCCTAATAATCATATATTGTACTTCATTTAATTTATACTATCCAGACACCTTCACAAAGAGATGATCGATCATTATTCCATGAAATAATCATATAATTATTATATTCCAGATAAAAAAACTAAGAATTATCATTCCCCCTTTGTATTTTTTATGGTTACACATCTTGACTCAAATATTTATCTCAAAAAATCATGTATTATTATTGAATTAAATAATCATTGAAGTATTATTTGATTTAACTTTTGGATAACCCTTCGGTAGAAATATAATAATATATGAATGCATAATTACTTTCATCCTAATTCATGGTTTTCTTTACTAAGAGTCTTATAACAACCTCAATGTCCACTACTAGAACATGCACATATTCTTCTAATATTATCAAGACTCTTCATTACTGATCCTTTAGTAATTTAAAAGAAGCCCCAGAAATCAGTTCAGTAGACACACAATCATTACTATAAACTCAAAAACAATGTTTAAATTATATTTTATAATAAATATAACACATTTTACAAACAAAGACATCTTTAATCTCCATTTTTAGTTTTTTTCACCACTTTAAAACTCTTTATAAAATTATCCCAATTATACAATTTCAATCAAACCATTACTTATCTAATAGAGAAATTTCATGAAACCAAACTACTATATTGATCCAAATATTTAGAGAATTTCATCCACTAGTAAAAAATAAAACATGTTTCCATTATTTGGATGAACTCCTCCATAACAAATTGAAATCAAAAGTATTTTACCCTTTATATAATAACTTTATATTCAAACTCAAAAAAGTTAAATTAATCATTTTTTGTAATTCCACCATTTTAAAATAGAATGAAAGAATAGTGGGGTAACTACCCATTACTTACATTAAGTTAATAGGTAAGAATTAACTTGAAATTTTAGTCTTAATTCCTCAAACATTTACTTTAGCACCACTTTTCTAAAAATATCTGCAATTTATTACTTTGTTGAAACATAATCAACCTTTAATTATCTTGAATAAATTTTATCATTGATTAAATAAGACTTGATTTCATTTTATTATATAGGTTTTTACAGCGATATTTTAAAAATTAACCAAATATTTATTATCACAAAAAATATTTAATGGATTTTAAACATTCAATTTTAGGCCATCCAGCTAAAATTTATTCCTTATCATTTTATTAAAAGAATGTGTGAAAGTGACATATTCATATTTTAATATAATTTAAGAAAAAAATTGTTTATTTATTTTAAAAAAACAAATTCTTCCTCCCCTAGAGGATAATTTTCAATTATCAGAATCACCAACCAAATTAGCATCCATGAATTCATGTATGTTCAACTCATTACAACTTTTACACATAAAAATAAAATTTAATGTTTATTTAACAAACCTAAAAATTACTTTAGTATTCATAATGTGTGATCACTTTGGATGACACTGACATGTTACACAAAATGTAATTGAAAATAGAATATTTGTATGAGATGTAATAAGATATAGTAAAATTATAGTTAACTTCAAGAAGTATATATGATTGAATATTTTACTGGATTTATATTCACTTGGATTCAAATTAAAAAAAGGTGTGGAATAACCCTTTTAATTTTCCAGATCAATTTTTATCAATTAATCATTGGAATACTTATCCTATTAAAAGAAGATTCAACTTCTGTTTTATACAACCTATATCCTAGGATAGAAATTTATCTCACCAAGAATTGTGATTTCATTTTTTCTAAGGACACCTTACCATCATAATATTACAATATGATAATTTTATACCATCAATATAAATAATGTAAAAAACAATTTCATAACTTCCCTCCTTTACATATTACGTTCTATCAACTTTTACTTTAGAAGTGTTCAATAACATCAAGAAATCCTCATGTTCAAAGTACTAATCCTCATCAGTATTATTCAACCTATATAATTATTTCAAAATTTTTAAAAACGTATAGAAATCATCATTAACTATGTATGCCACTATTTTTTTAATATAAAATTTTTCCCTAACATAAAAATAAAAAATTTATGACATAAAAACCATGTAATAAACATTATATTTCTGATGAACAAAATTATATAAAAACATTTAGATGGTCACAATCATAGAAAAAAGGGAAACCGATTCCTCAATATCTAAAACTTCAACATATGAATATCATTTAAAAACACACCATTCCTTATTTCTCAAAACATTCCATTTTTTATCAGGATTATTTTTAATACCCTCATAATCCTCATAATATTTTCCCCTTTTGTTCTTAAACAAGTTACCATCTGTTATTATTTTTAGTTTCATTTATCTATCCATTTTTCAAACATAGAAATTATCATTTATTGAATACTTCTGATAGTAACTAAGGTTCAACCAATTATATATCTTTTTTTGAGTCTCTATTCTAATGTTCCTCATTTTATAAACTATATCTTCACAATTTATAATAATCATACCTAGTTCAAGATATTTATGTATTTTTGATATTATAGATTTTCTTATTATATTGAAAACATATTCATCAATATATTCAATGGATGATGCACTTTAAATGAGATACCTAATGTTTTATTTATATTCAATTGAAAATTTCTATACTATATTTATTTGATTAATCAGAAAAACCATTACCTTCATTCATAACTCTGAATATATTTTCATCCAAACACACATCATAATATTACACAATAGTATTTACCAATTTATTCTAGATGGCATTGTCGAGTGCGTCAAATTAGTTGTTTAATTTTTAGTAGAATTTATGCAGTATAGAAATAACCATAGGTCTTCATTCAACATATCCTTAGATAATTAATTTAAAAAGAGGGTTTTGATTATGAAAAAATTAGTTGAACTATATTTTGGAAAACATGGGGTTTTATGATTAAATATGATGGCAGAAAATGAATGTGATAAAACAAAGTGGAAATGAACAAGATTAATTAAACTTGATCAACCCAGAGAAGTATCGTGATGCTCATACTTTATCGCTTAAATAGAAAGGGTATAAATGTTGTAATACATGGTTTTTAACACATAGTAAAATAATTTCACTAATTCTATGAAATGATACCTCATAGGGGCCAATCTAAAACACAAAAATGATTTACTGGACACCACTGATGATTGGGTGATTTGTGTTCTACTTTATAACTAAAACTGACTAAAGTAACACACAAAGAACAAAATGTGATTTCTAGGTTTTTATGTTAGTTATTTTTTATAAAATGATAAAAATTTATAAGGCCTTAATAGTGATTATTTGAGTTAGATTGACTAATATGAACCACACAAACACTGCAATTGAATGAAGGAATAAAAAGGGATGAACAATGTGTGAAACATCACTTTAAAGGGTAACAAAAAACATGATCATTTGTGTTTGAGTAGAGCATACCAATATATAAAGAAATTAAATAAGAATATAGGATGAATAAAGACAACATAAAACCTATAATGAAAAATGTCATCCAAAATAATACAAACATGAAGCTCGGTTTACATCATGTTCCTCCTCGGGTGATCATAAGGGGATTAGAAATCCATGGGAGGGGTGTAAGAAAAAGATGTTGAAGTAGAAAATACCATAGCCTATAGAAACTATAGTGATGATGATAATACCCCTTTTGGACTAAAAAATGGATGCCCCTTTCCTCCTATACGAACTCCCAAATGAGGTTCCCTTGGTGCCATTTAACAACCCAAATGGGAAATGGTGTTGGGCACCCAGATTTTGAGAAACCAATTAGATTGTAGTTTTTGGAGACTAGAAAGTAGAATATCCCATTGAAAAAAACTAGAAACAGATTACCCCACCTTTTTACTATATTACATGAAAGGGTTATACCATTTTTACAAGTATGAAAAGATATGGGGACATATCACAACACACCACTTTTGATTTCGTACAGATTCGGTGTGCTTGGAAGATTGGTTCGAATGGGAATCTTAATTAAATAATTGGGATTGGGATCCTTCATGAATGTTTTATAATACTAAAATTTGGATACTAACACCAAATATAATCCCAATGGGATACACGAATTATTATCATCATGCAATTGATTCCATAGATGTTCTTGGATTCCTGTGTGAATTGGACCATTTTTCATCAACTTCATCTTGGTCCTTCCAATCCACCATCATCTAAAACAAAAAAAATCAAAAAAGTAAAATATAACTTTTTAAAGTAATAATAATTAATTTATAGAAACAAAATTTAACTAAAACCTTTTATTATACTTTTAATTTTCAATAAAAAATTATTTTAATACATTGGTATATGAGTGAAATAATACGGTGAATCATGATACGATGACACCCCTCACACCAAAACATTTTCATTCCTATGAAAAGTCCTATATCATAATCAATTATCATTCCTTAATAAAAGGTGTGAAAATTTACATGATTCTTTTGAAATTAATTTCATCATTTCTTGTTTATTGAATCAACATTCCTATCATGTTTCTACTCTCACATTTGAATTTGTTTAACTTCATTTGTTCACCCATGATACATGTCGCAACCTATGTAACCTTGAAATATTCACTCTTAACTCAAGGAAGATATTAATTTGAGGTTATAAACTTCCTAGAGTTCATGTGATCTTACCATATTATTTCCATGTTTCTCAGTTCTTTACCGACAGAAACTACTTTTCTACTCAAGAGGAATTCTGAAATGTTGTTTTGCGGGTCATGGGTTAGTAATATTTAATGTTTAGAAATATTAGGTAGAAGATGAGTTTATAACTTCTTACATAAAAAAATGTAATAATTCAGTATGTTTTCACAATTAATGTACACACTTCACCGCTCACAAAGTGTATCAGCTCAAACTCACTATCCCCATTGTCTATTTTTGTGGGTCACAACCAAGTAGTGAGTAATAATGAGTAAAAATAATATTTTCTTTATTATTTTATTTTGTTATATGTTTTTTATGTACAAAACTATTTTTTGTGTTTTTTTGGGATAAATAGGGAAACAAGTGTGAAACAATGATGCAAAATGGCTTGGGAACCCACTGCCTAAGGAAAATATAGGAACCCTTAATATCAACCCATAACAACGATTATCTCCCATGAATTTCCATAGAAACACACTCTACCCCACACTTTTTGAAAATAAAACGAGAGTATACACAATATATGGGTAGTTAGGGGTCAATTATCTTATAATGTGGAAGTTAATATAAATTTCATGGTTTCCTAGGCTTAAGAATGGTGAAATGTTAAGGTAGAAAAAATAGACTTTAATTGTTCAAAGGGATTTTCAATGAATGAATTCCTCTTCCATGAATGTAGAATACTCAAATCTTAAGGCTTCAAAAATAATCAAGAAAAGTTCTTATTTATATACATGAACCGAGACTCTCAAGAAAGATATTAAAAACGAAAATATGAAATAAAGGGATTATAATGTATCTGTAGTAAATAAATTAAAATAATGTCTAGTGCTAATGAGGCATGGGTTTCAAAAATCCATTAAGAAGCAAAGAATTATTTGGAAATAAAAAGTCTAGAAAAAATATTCCATATCAACAATCATTTGAAAAATATTTTTCACAAAATAATTGAATTTTGCACACAATCGACTCATGAATGAAATATGATTCTGGATATTCTTTTTAAGTCCAATTTTTATCTAAAAACACAAAATAAAGAAAAGGAAATGAAATATAAAAACACTTATTTTTTGATTTTTTGTGTGTTTTTTTGTTTTTTAATCCTAACGATGACATGTAACCCTCCCCGCACATAAAAATTACATTGTCCTCAATGAAAGAATTTTAAATAAATAGAAAAGTAAATAAATGTAGGGAGAAGGGAAAACCTACTAACTAGTGTCATATGTGGAATCTATCAGTTCAATTTCCTCCATGAGATGCTTTGGAAAATCCTCATAGAAGTGTTTTATAAACTTTCCATTGATAGTAATCTACACTCTACTCTTCTCATAAAAATCTTGTATATCACCAAAAGGGTAAACATCAGTAACAGTATAAGGGCTGAGCTATCGGGAACGAAGCTCACCAGGGTGGAGCTTTATCATGGAATTGTACATGATTACCTTCTCACCAATATGAAACTTACAATGACGAATCATCCCATCATGGATATCCTATCTATTCTCTTTATAGATTCAGGAGTTCTCATATCCATCATGCTGAATTTCATCCAACTCCTAAATCTGCAACTTCCTATACTCACCTATATATGAGATATTCATATTACATTGTCTAATAGACCAATATTCATAGTGATCTACCTCTACTCAGAGGAAAAAATATTTTCCAAACATAATCATGTATGGTGAAATTATGATCGGGGTTTTAAAAGTTGTGAGGTACACCCAAAGTGCATCATCCAAGTGAAAACTCCAATCTTTCCTATTGGACTGTACCATTTTTTCTAAGATTCGATTAACTTCCTGGTTTGAGATTTATTCTTGTTTGTTAGTTTGGTGATGATACGTAGTGGATACTTTATAAAAAAACCCCATAATTATGATGAAAAAATTTCATGTTTCAATTGATAAAATGTGAACCTTGGTCACCAATTATGAATGATGGAAAACGAAACCTATAGAAAATCTGGGACATCACAAAAATCAAAAACAACATGAGAGTCAACAGTTCAGGTGGCCTTTTCTTCCACCCATTTAGATACATAATCAATAACCACTAATTTTTACACAAAGCCAAATGATTTTGGAAAACTCCCCATGACATCAATTCCCCATGCATTGAAGATCTCATGAAATAACATGGGCTATTAGGGAATTTTATTCCTCTGGGAGATATTCCAAATGAATTGACATAGAGTACATGACTTACAAAACTGATAGTCTTATCTATAAAATTTTGGCTATTAAATTCCTAAGTCCAGGACCTTTCGAGCCATATGTTGAGAGAAAAAGTGACCCCCACAAGAAGAATTGTTGCAGTAGGTCAAAATTGAGGTAAACTCATGGTCAGGGACACACCGATGAACAACATGGTCACTAAAAATTCTCCAAAAATACGGGTCATCCAAAATATACCATCAAGAATCATTATGAAGTCACTAGGATTGTGAATTGATGAAATCAGGGGGACCCCTACTATTCCTATAAAATTTACAATGTCCATATACTAGGGTATGGTCCACAACATGACAAAAATTCTAATGAGGGAAGAATTCTCCAATGGGGAGGGATGAATCAACATGGTGGTCCATTGGTGGAGAAATAATTCTAATTTTGTCATCTACAACATATTCTACTCTCCACTTATCTCTAATGTCAAGGTCAAAATTATAGAGGAGCATAATCGACCAAATGAGACATGGATTATCTTTAGGTTTCTTTAGGAGAAAACAAAGGGCAACATGATCAGAAAAGAAAATGATTTTTGAATCGATAAGATATGAAAAGATTTTTTTCAATGAAAAACAGTAGAAATAAGTTCTTTTTTCCGTGGTTGTGTAGTTATACTGGGTGGGGTAAATGGTATGTGAGGCATAAACAATGACTTGAGGAGACTTCTCAAACCATTGGGATAAAACTTCCACAACTGTAAATATAGGGGCATCACACATAATATCAAAGGGGAGATCTCACCTTGGTAGTTAGATAATGGGAGGTGATGTGAGAATCCTTTTTAGTGAAATTAAAGAATAATCAAATGTTTTATCAAACAAAAACTCAATTTTTTCTGTAATAACCAGGATAAGGTATGTGTGATATTACAAAAGTCTTTAATGAATCAGTGTTGAAAACCAGTATGACCCAAGAAATATCTCACCTCACAGACACGTTTTCGATATCGAATGATTGAAATTAATTCAATTTTTGATTTATACACTTGAATTTCTTCTTTTGAAGTAACATTCCAAAGAACTATCCCCCATTCAACCATGAAATGACATTTTTCATAATTTAATACATGATATTTTTCTATGAAACGATGGATAATTGAACATTGTTGAGCCAAAAAGTCATCAAATTAAGTTCAATAAACCACGAAATAATCCATAAAAACTTCCATGAAACTATGCAGGTACTAAGATAAGATACTCAATATATATCACTAAAAAATATTGGGAGAATTATACAGACCAAAAGGCATCCTTCTGTACGCAAATGTTCCAAATGGATGGGTTAATGTGGTCTTTTCTTGATCCCCATGGGATAAATTGAATTGAAAATATCAAAAATTTCCATCAATGAAACAATAATGGGACTTATAGGCCAATATTTATATTATCTGGTCAATGAAAGGTAGAGTAAAGTGGTCCATTCCCATGGATTGATTCAGTAAATGGTAGTCAATACATACTCGCAAACTATTTTTCACACATGTTAGAAAATATTCATTCCTTTCATTAGGAACTACTATTATTCATGTTTTGTATGAAAAATTTGAACTGGGATAACCCATTTAATATCAGATATAGGATAAATTATCCCAAAAGTAAGTAATTTAATAACTTCCAATTTTACCACTTCAAAGAGAGTGGCATTCAACTAGCTTTGAGCTTATCTTACTGGTTATCCTCATCATCCAAATTCATATGGTGCATTAAAATAGATGGGATAATTCTAGGAATATACTCCAAAGTCCATCCAATTTCAATTTTACACTCTCTTAAAAGGGGAAGTAGTTTTAATTCTTGATATAGTGAGAGTGTATTGGGAATAATGATTGGAAATTGGTCAATACCCTCAGGATATTCATATTTTAATTTAGATGGAATTGGATTTAATTCCAACAACTATGGTTTTTTTGATTGAGGGAGGGTTTTTAGGGGGAGTATGGTCCCCGAAACTATCTATCTACTCATCTTTGTTCTCTAATGATAGAGAATCTATTGAAATGATATTTTTATAATCATTGATGGTCAGGGGAACCTTATAATGAATACAATCAGTAATTAAAGCACAAAATATATACTTCTCAGAACCGACACAATAAAAAAAACATGAATCAAAGATGAAATATTACAAAGGTGAAGAATAGTAAAATTAATCATAGTATGGTTCAAGGAGAGAATTGTGTGTGTGTATCATTTGAGAGAACATCCATCTAATAGAAAGGAAAAGCAGAGTGCTCTTCAATGAGGTGTTTCATGGGATCATGGATGCTAAAACACACCTTTTCTCCACCGAAATACATGGAAAATGTACCATTGTGAATGTTAATTATTATATTTTTTATTTTAAGGATTGTCCTATCAATTATGATAGGGGCATGTCATTGGTTTCGGGGATCCTCCATATTAGGAATTTAGAAGTCGGTGTGGAAGATTACATTCTTCACTTTTATGAGGATGTCCACGACCACTCCAAATGGGTGTGTCATGCTCCAATTCGGAAGTTTCACTATGAGGCCTATCAGTTGATTCTCTACAACCTACACAAAACTTTACACATAGTAAGGCATAACATTAATTTAAGGACCTAAATATAGCATAAGATATAAAAAGAATGTATCCCCTATGGTGAAGGGTATCGTGAAGGTGCTCAGATCCTTGGATTTGGTTGACATTGATGTTTGGATCAATGTAGAGACATTTCATAATATGTTTACCCTCTCATTAATCTTTAGCCTTCATAGATAGGTGCAATGTTATTAACAAAATTTGTAATAATGGGGAATTTTATTCACTTCATCCAATAAAGTAATATTGACTTGAATCTTTGTAAATGTATCCATTATTTCATTATCAATCTCATTACCAGAATGTATATTTCGTTTAGAGAATATTTGGGGGAAAGGAAGATGAATGTATTGTTCAAGGGAATCTTCAATGATAAATTTTCCCCCTTTTCATTGTTTTTCATTACGTAAATCATTTGAGTATAGGGTAATAGATATTTCATGTGAGGGACTTACCTGTTGTTTAGAATTAGTATAAGGATAAACTTATTTACCACCACAAAGAGTAATTTCATATACATTACCTTTTCCCATCATATTTTTAATTATTTAGGATAGTAAATTTCCATAAGCTTGCATCTTTATCGCATCAATGGTGTTTTCTAGTTGTCCCACTTGAATTATTTGGTATTGAATACCTGATTGTGTGGTCTGTTGGAACTGGAGGTTTGGGTTTCCATTTTTTTACCATGTCCTCAATAATTGGTTCTGACTTTGGAGGATGAAGATTATTTTGAGATGTAGATGGATAATAAGGTTTCATACCTGGGCCTTGTTGATACCAGTTCTTCTTATGGTAGGTAATGTTTCCTCCTTTTCAGTACTATGGTTGTGCTTTCCTCCCAGGGTGTGGATTTGGAATAAATGACTCATTCTTGAAGGGAGGCTATTCTGGGAATGGACTCCCATGGAGTACTTCTATACAAGACATAGTTTAATCATGAAATTGTGGGCACTGGTAAGTAAAATGAGTGTTATCATAATAAAAAGAAAAATGTAATGGAATATAAGGAGATTGTGAGCTACCTTGTTCTGGATAAAATTTCGTTATAAGGGTATTAATCTCATAATATTTATTATCTACATTTTTTATATAGATGAATGAATTACCTCATGAGCTCATCAGGTAGGTGAAATTTCCTTCGTACCAAATTTTTGTGCAATTTGAGCCATGTTGGCTATTAAGTCACAAGCAGCAAAAAGAGTTTTTTCAACTAGGGTACTACCAGCTGCAGCATCAATCATTCCATGATCCATGGTGATAAGTCCCTCATAGAAGTATTGGATTAATATTTGTTCACTAATCTGGTGTTGGGGGTAGCTTTTGCAAAGTATTTTTAATCACTCCCAATATTCATGAAGGGTATCTCCTTATGATTGAATAATGCCACAAATTTATTTCCATATTGATGTTGTTAGGGAGGCAGGGAAGAACTTCCCTAAAAAATTATTTTATGGAAATTATATCCCTCAATTTTGGTAGGCAGAGAGTTTATCAAGTATTTGGATACACTATTAAGGGATAAACGATTTTGGGGTTTCCTGGTAGAGAACACTATAAGAAACTCCATAAAGAGTTTACGAGGTTCCTTATTGGGAAGATGATGGAATTTAAGAAAGAGGTGAATGAGGTCTAATATCAGCTCAAAGTTGGGTGATTCCTTAGGATATTGGATGTACGCAGGTTGGTACACCACATCAAATATAGTCCGTTCTTTTAAAGTTTAGTTATTTTAATTCATGGCCTGTTGTGGTTGATTTAGTTCAATTTTGGACAGTTTTAGCACAAATTGAGGTTCAAAAAGGGGTTCATCAGTGATACTTTTTTGTCCTACTCTAGATGACCTAATTCTTGAGTGAAGTGTCTTTTCAATTTGTTGGTCAAATTCGAGTAGTTTGTCATTTTCTGATTGGGTCATGCAATTAAGTTGTGTAGTTTATTTATTAATTATTTTTTTACTTATTATGAGTGAAGATTGATAAAATAAAAGAACATAATAAGGGTAAAAAGAGAATATAAATGAATTTTTTATAATATAGAATGAAAATGTAAGAGAAGAATTAGAGATATAGAGAGAAGAAGATCATACAAAAACAAAAAAAAATAAAGGCAAAAACAAAATAAAAAAATATTTAAATTTGGGGAGGTATATTGAAAAGTGTAATACTTAAGAAATAAAATATATAAATAAATTGATATAATGAAGAACATTTATCTAGGATCCCCGAAAATGGTGCCAAAATGTTATCGTGTTGTCGAGCACGTCAAATTAGTTATTTAATTTTTACTAGATTTTCTGCAGTATAGCAGTAACCATTGGGCAACTCTCGATGGAGCCTTAGATCATTAATTCAGAAATTGGGTTTTGATTATGATAATATAAGGTTAATGAGATTTTGGAAAACATGGGGTTTGATTATTAATGATGACAATTGAAAATTACAGTGATAAAACAAAGTGGAAATGAACAAGAATAATGAAACATGAGAAACCCAGGGAAGTATCATGACGCTCATACTTCATCTCTTCAAGACAAAGGGTATAAATATTTTAATACCTGGTTTGTAAAAAATAGTACCATAATGTAACTATTTTTATTCTAGGAAACCTCCAAGGGTTCAGTCAAAAACACACAAGGATTCATTGGACACCGTTGATGATTGATTTATTTGTGTTCGACTTCATATCCAAAACTCACCAAGGAAACACATGAAGAAAGAAATGTGATGTCTAGGAATGAATTTAATTTATTTTTTATACCATTAAATAAATTTACATTTCCTTGAAATTTCATATGTGAGTTTAATTGGAAAATTTGAACCACACAAACACGACAATTAAATGAGGGAAGAAATAGGGTTGAACGGTGTGTGAAACATCACATGAATGGGTACCCACAAACATGATCATTTGTGTTTGAATATAACATAAACTTATATGACTCAATTTAATAAGAATATAGGATTAAGAAAAAACATACAACCTATGATTAAAAAAATCATTAAAAATAAGACAAACACGAAGCTTGGGATTACATCACATTCCTCCCTATGTGATCACAAGGGGTTTAGAAATCCATGGGAGGGGAGGAAGAATAAGATGTTTAAGTAGCACTTCCTATATCCTCCAAAACTTCTAGGTATTAGGAGGAGATCTATTTGGGGCTCAAAAATTTAATCACCTTACCTCTTGGATGAAAACCCAAATGAGGTGACCATGGTGCCTTTTTATAGCCAAAATGGGAAGTAGTGTTGTGAACCATGATTTTGAGAAACCACTAGGATCATGGTTTTCATCCACTTTACAGTCAAATATACATTTGGAAGAAACTATAAACATATTACCACACTCATTTAATATCTTAACCGAATGTTTGGTTCCGTTTCGACAAGTAGAGCACAAGATACTGACAGATCACAACATACTACTTTGGACTTTCGGTTAGTTCGGTGTGCTGGATAGATTGGTTTGGATGGGCATATTAATTGAAGAATTGGGCTTGGGATCCTTCATAAAAGTTGTAGCCTACTAAATTTTGGATCATACCACGATATATCATACCAATTGGAATCCCATATCAGTAGATGAATGGGGTTGAGTCCATAGATGTTCTTGGATTCCTGCGCAAATTGGACCATTTTTCATCAACTTCGTCTTAGGCCTTCCAAATCACCTCTACCTAAAAAAACATAAAAAATCTAAATAGATCTTTTTGATAGTGATAATAATTATGTTATAAATCCAAAATTTAAGTAAATATTGTTATTATACTAGGAATTTTCAATAAAAAATCAGTTTAATAAATTGGTATAATGGTGAAATAAAATAGTGAATCATAGTACGATCAATTCCCACACCAATAACTCCTTCTTCGGTTTGAATAAACTAGGATGATTCTTTCCTTTGGATTTTCATTAAATTTTCCAATGTTGATTTTTTAATCTTTAATAGGATAGGGAACTCCAAAACAATGAAGTATTTCACCATAGGTTTATTCTTATACTAAATTTTATAGGGAGTAATGTTTACTTCCAAAATATTTATAATAAACAAGTAACACTATATATAAATAATAATTCTATATGAATTTAGACAAGTCATTCTCCATATGAACTGTCCTCCCAAATTAAAAGAATATATATTTTTCCTTTTCAAAACATCATTTTGCTGAGGTGTGTATAGAGAACTATACTGATGTTTTATTCAAGAATTATGTAGGTAAAATTAAAAAATGTTACACGAAAACTTCTTAAAATATTACATTTTCATATTCTAGATACATACATAAATTGAATTCCCATCTTATATTCCATAAAACGTAAAAATCTCTATAACTTCACAATTATGTTTCAAAGACGTATCACTAGTCAGATGGATAAAGTCACTAGTAATAGTGATAATGTATAATACATCATTTGTATATTGACATACCATTGACCCACATAAATCATAATACTGAAGTTCTAGTGGATAACTAGACCATAATTCTACCCTCATCTAACTTATATTTTTCATCTTCCATTTCATTAATGTTTCATGGAATGTGCACCATTTTATTTTTAAAAGTGGTAGATCTATTACATATTCATGTTTTAATTATTTTTATACTCTTTTGGAAAATATGGACAAGTATTTTGTTAAATAATTCATTTACATATTTTTTTTAAAAGTAACATGTGCTACTCTGATTTTCTATTTGAAATAAGAAACATCCAGTTACCACTCATTCAAAAATCATTCTTCCATTCATTAAACATCACACGATACAACCATTATTATAGAAGATTTATTTTTTCCCATCCTCACATAATTATGTAACACATAGAAATTTTTGATAAAGTCCATAAACAAACAAAAAGTCCTTAGATTTTAGCTTATTTTTATATTCAGTTTCCATGAAAATTCATTTGATTTTCAAGGAACAATCATTTCCATAGGTAATTAATCCTTCATTAAGTTCATAAATGTTTTTCCAAACATTAGCATCACCTATAATATGCGGGGAGAAACCATTACCAAGAATCCACTACTTCCCTATTCTGGCTAGCATACCTGGAATCTTCAATAAGAAAACAATTTTATCCTATCTTATATTTTTATACTACATTTACATTACTGGTACTTGTGATTTATCATGGTATTATATTCCTAAAATGTTCTATAAAATGTATCATTTGGTCACATATTTCAAAAATCTCTTCCATATAGTCAAATAGGTTCTCTAGTGAGGTGCTTTTAATTTTTTATTTATTAAATTTATTGTCTCTCTTTATCATATGAAGGATGATTCCTTTAGTTTCAGTGTTTACCACCCTAATTCATGCTTTCTACTAGGGAGTGATTATATATTATTCCTATTATACACTTTATGTTTGAATATCCTATAACAAAAATATATCAAAAGTGTTTTAATATTATATAGTGGTATAGAAACTTTATTTGAAAAGTTTGTTGAGATATATTGAGATGTAAAAAATATTATTTCCTCTAGAAATGCTAATTATTTTTCTATAAGTTACGGAAAAGTTTCATTCATGTGTAATATTTATCAAATCCACTATCAACCAAAATTCACCCTTTTATTGATGAATTACATGTACTATTATTATGATATTTTATCCTTTTTATTAGAAGTTACATATCTTACCTTACTATTAATGTCATCTTTTTTAGATTCATTATATTACTTAGTCCAAATTTATATTTCATTATGAAATTAATCATTTATTTTATTTAATAAGTTTTTTATCTCAAAATACCTTGTATGGGTATTAATTGGTTCATATTCTATTGCAAATAGATTCTCATACTTATCCTTCAATATTTTTTATTTATTTATTATCTTTAATTTTAATTTATAAATATAAACATGGTATTCATAAGCTTTTTAGGTAAACTATTATATAATTTCAATTCTATTATCCACTTTAATATTAAATAAGTGATGATCCTTCTTGGGTTTAATATTTTTTACAAGATAGGATTCATGGTCAAATTTCAACATGCATTCCCTTTAAGTTATGTCCCCATTTACATCTTCTTAAATTGATGTCTCCTTTTGTTTGAATCGATCCATGATTTTCATTAATTTATCTAGAATTTATTTATTAGATGATGTTATTTATGATGGGTATTCTAATCTTCCTTACTCAATAGACTCAACTTCTTCCATATAAAGAATATTTTTTATTCGATTATTTTTTTAACTTTTTAATTATTTTTTTAGTAATCTTATTTATGCATGTTTTTTCAACAGGCACATAATATTCATACTCATATTATTTTTTTCTAAAAAAATCAATGGAAAAGTTTAAAATTTCATCATACTTCAAAAATTTCAACATAATATTGCCTTTATACATTCATTAATATTTTTCAAAATCTATAGACAGAAAATAAATAATTATATTATAGTCATTATACCAATCTTATTCTTCATCCAATTCATTGGATAAATCATATTTTCGTGCTTTGTGTTTTAGTTTATTCATCTATTCAAAAGAAAATTTCATCCCCATATTTATTCATAAATACTAGTTAATTTATTAATTCAAATTCTATGAGAACATTTTCATGTTCTCATAGATATAGATAATCTCAATCCTCCATTGATATGATTTTAGGATCAAATATTTTTAGGAATTTATAACAAACCTTTTCATAATTTTAATGTCAGACAAGGTGTCCATAAATTCACAAATATTGATGATTATATGATTCACACTATTAAAATAATAATATATAGTTTCCTCATCATCTATCCTCAAATAATTAATCATAATCCGCCAAATTTACAAAATTTTCTCCTTTACATCAACACTATCTTTAACAATTTTTTAATGTGTATCCTATATCCCCTTTTAAATTTGATGTCCAATTACACAATTATATACTTTATCTAAGAAGGAAATAAGAATTTTATTTCAATATTAACCATAAACGAAAAGATTCCTGTCTACAGAAAACATCATTCGAGCATATTAATTTCAATGTCAAAATAAAATAGATGATTCATACACTATTATTAGTATAAATATAAGATATAAAATATTTCCTTATTCTTTATTCCATGAGTGTCATTTATATGAAAATTAAGAATAGCTCAATAATTAATAGAAATTAAATTCTCTATTCACAACTATAAAATACAAAAAAGAGGACATTTATTTTATATCTTGTGAGATACCCAAGATTAAGTGAACCACTTTGAATGGGGTGGGGGGGGGGTGTTAAATATATGGTTACCTCTTATAACTTATTTAACATGAAGTTAACATATTTGACTTGACAATGACTCACTCCAATCAATATTAATAAATAACTATCAGTGGTATGTTTGAAATTTAATAATAAAGAACATCATATGGATTTTTAAACAGTTAGGACCTAATGTGGAACCTTTGTCTTAATGTGTTTAGTTTTTATCCCGAGATATATATTTTCCATGATAATCAATAGTAAACTATAACTTCGAGGTAAAGAATTATCCTTATCCCAAAATTGAATCTCACCCTTATGTCTCTTGATAATATATTGTAAAAATTCATGCTAGTTAATCAATTTGGACCGTCCTTTGAAAATTATGAAAAAATAACTTCTTCTCACAATTTTAAATTTATAAAAGCTAATATTTCAAAAAATTAACGTACAAGTTCATTATCTTCTTTAAATATCAACTCTATGTCATGATTAATTAACCTAATGTATATTTTGGTAATTAATATGTCAACCTCTATATCATCTCTCCTCTAAATTTTTTATATATCATAATTTCATTGAATGTAGTTCCCCATTTATGTAACTATATTCACTTAGGAAAATCTAGGGAACACACCCTCAAATTTGAAACTTCTACAAAATTATCTCTTTAGTCATGACCCATAAACGTATTCTAATGATATTTGGATTTTATTTAGTGAAAAATCCAAAATAAACATGGAATCAACTATATTCATTGATATTTGTAATATAATACAAGAGAAATAAATCACCTCCATGAATTTTGAATATATGAATATCATTATCAAAATAACTAAAAAAATTGAATTAAGATATATGATATGTGAAATATATTCTGGAATAATTTTATTCTTTAACTTTTAACTATTTAACACCAATTTTTACCATTGTATTTGTGCATTTTAATTCTTTTAAATTCCATGTAGAAATATTATGAGCATTCTGTGTTTTGATTAATGTCACAGTAACACATGTTCAAACATTAGCTATTGGTATCTCAACATATCATTTATTGATCCAATCATCTTACAGTCATATTTATTTTCTCATCATCATATCATCTACATTCCTGGGATTCATAATAGACACCAATATTTAATTATGTGAATTTTAAACCATCAAAAACTTTATATATTCACCATAATAATTATTTCCCATGAAAATGAGTTTTCGTATTTCTTCTGCAATATAAGTGAGTCCACCAAAAAACTCAAGAATGAGTTTTCCAATTCCTAGTTCTATCATACTTCACATATATTTCAATTTTTTTTTGATATACCTTCTAAACACCTATATGTTGGATCATTCTATCCTTCCTTCATAAAATAATTTTAGACTTATTATCTTCCAAATATAATATCTAGAAAATTATAATTCATAATTTTCTTTAAATACAATATATTATCTCGACATAATGATTTATATGAAATAATGATTATAAATTATTCAATTAAAAGATAAATATTTCATTACAGGACATTATTTGAATGCCACCCATCAATATAAATACAACCCTACATGAATCCATTATTCCAGTTATCCTATCCACTATTCTTGTTTCCTGAGAGTATTTGAAAAGCCTCATTTTCCTCTATCAAAATGAATACATATTTTTATTATTTAACCAGTTCAAATCAACTTATATCATCTACTCAATTAACAGAATCGACTAGTCTTAGTTCAATAGACACACAATCCTCACTATTGACTCAATAAAATTAATTAAAAAAGAGTTGATAGTAAATACAATATGTTAACCAAACCATGGGATAATTACATAGATATTTTAGTGTTTATGTTATATCAATTGCCTAATTCCTATTTCTTATATATATTTTCTTATTGATTTTAGAAACTCGGCCTTTAATCCTTTCTTAGTGATTTATATTTTAGTGATAACGTCCCTGAGTAGAGTTTCCTATTCATGTTCAGTCCTAGACTTGACTATATTTATTTTTCTTTATTTTGGTGATTATTCAACAATCCTACAGTGTTATCACACTTCACATCTTATCCCTAAAATTTCATTATCTTTAGAAATATTCCCCCCTTCACTATAATGGTAAATATATTGTTAATTTTATAGAGGTTATTTGATAGTCATGAAATTTGGAAGCATTAAGAGGATTTTTGGGTTTATGAACCATCATCTATATATTCATTTTTATAAATTGTTTCATTATCAAATACAGTTTAATTGGTGGAGTTTTATTAGTTTTTAGATTCATCTGTATTTATGATGTTTGTTGTTTCCATCAGTTGTGGTGGGTTTTCTCTTCATTATTTGACCTAAGTAACCTCAAAAGTGTCAGTGTTTTGTATTAATCTAATAACATTAATGTACAATTAGGGTTTTTTCTTCCTCTAATGGTGTTATTATTTTCATTATAAGTGATGGAAAACATTAGGTTCATTGTATGTTATTTTGGTAGTGTGCTCCCCTTTAGGGAAATCTAATAGATGAAAATACCGTTTATGCCTATCATTTTTGGTTGGTGGGAACATAGTATATTATATCTTTTATATATACTCATTCTATGAGTTGTTCTTTTCTATGACCGTTATTGTATTTTATTCTATATAGGATGTCTATCTTGTTCCCACAAAACCATAAAGTCAATTTAAAAATTTTAAAAATTGATTCATGAAAAAATAAATTGATATTCTAGATATGGATTTGTATGAGGGTATCACGGTTATGATTATGATGACTATGATGTTTTTATATCTCTTATTATAACCTATATGTGTGAAAATGATAATGAATATTATATTGAAACATTTTTTATCCTTTTATGTATGAGTTTGAAAAGGTCTTCCAATTTTATCATTACAATTAATATTTATATTTTATTATAAATGGAGATGTACATGAGTTATAACCTAAATATGATTTTCTATCAAATTCTATGATTTTAAATGTGATGGTGAAAAATTGGATGAAATTAGGATAAGTCTTGTTGAAATTTTTTTCATCATGGAAAATTCCTTTTTAACTTATTTAACCATTTGACAATCTGTGTGCTAATACTTGACGACGACGACAACGATGATGGTGATGATGATAATTATGATCATTGTAAATATATTGAGATTATATAGGAGACTATATGATGTTAATAAGAAGATGACATAATGAATAACATGGTAATTACTTTATGTTGACACAATAGGGACTTTATAATGATCGTGAGGATAATTATAATGATTATAATTTTGTTGAAAATTATAACGGTGATTATGTTATATATTATATGGTTTATTTTCTAATTTGATTGGTTTAAAGGTTAGTGATAAATTATATAACATGCAATCATTATCTTCAGATAATACAATCAATAGATTTCAATAGGATTAGTTTGATAAATGTAGTCTCCCTTGATGGTTTCCTTTATGTGATGGTTAGTGAAATAACATGGGAGTTGATATGACTCTATTGGTGTGAGAATTATCAAAATCCAAAACACATGTTGGGGATGTCTATTAATTAAATTATCTGTGAGTGAAAAAATTTATCCTGCTGGAATTACCACAGATAATCTAATCATATTATATGAACATAACCATAAGTCTATACTACGATAAATAAGTATTTCATTTGATGTGATGGTATGAGCATAACATGCATATATAATCCATAATTATGTATGAAAATTCATTATACCACACAATAAATGATACCCTAAAAACTATAGGTATAATGTATTTAGAGATAAAATTTGGAAAAATATAGAACATACCATACTATTCTTTTTGGATATTTTCATATTATAGATAGTCCACAGGAGAGAGAATTGTTTTTCAGCCATCTAGAGGATCACATAGACATAGTGATAAGTGTGGTGGAGGGCATGTTGATCCCCATTTAAGATTAATTGGAATGGTGTATGTAATTTTTGAAGATTACCATGGTGTCCAACCATATTTGGATAGTCATTTTGTGGCCCTTGGGGTATGGATTGATGACTATGTTGGTTGTTGGTTTATCAAGTGGAGTTAAATATCAATGGTATCTAATTGGGTGGGTGAGGGTGTTTTCATTATAATTACTCTAAATGTGTATGTTCTTCACACCATGGTGGAGGGTATTGGTTTTTTATAGATATTAGGAATTCTCAGTGAGCCTGGTAAAGGTCACCATAATATTGTGGTAGGTGTGGTTCCAACTTGGAGTCTGGATAATTATCCTTAGTGGAAACATGAACCCTTGAAACATACAGAGTAATGGGCGTAGTTGGAAAGAGTAACGGGATTACAAGGTTAGATTTATATGAATGAAAATAGTTATAATCTACACTCTAAACAATGGTATTTAGTTTGATGAGTTAAAACAAGAGGGGAATTATACTTGGGTTGTGGACAGTGAATGTGGCTGCTGTCTAGGTGTATGCAATACCTTCTATTATACCATCGTTTAGTCCATTTGGGATATCCTTTTAAATAGAGGGTCTATACTGTCATGGATAAATATTTATTTTATTACAATTAATCCCAATTGACATGAGTCCCTTTGCATTCTATTTATCCATATCTACTTAGGATTTAATACTCTTCATTCATTGGGATTTAAATCTCACTGATAAAGAAACCTCTATTACACTTTTTCATTCCCTCTTATTAATTTCTGCTTGAAATATTTTTATAGGGTGAGTTTATTTGGATTTTGGTTGAGTTTCAAATATGTTTTGATTATATTTTTCTATTATTTGGTTATAAGGTTGTTCAATCCAATTTTAGTGGTGGCGGATCCTTAATTACCTTTTTCATGTGCATTTATTCCTAGAAATATTTATATCCAGGTGGGGATAAACAAATACCCTTTACTCTATATAATGTCTTGTGCTAGAATAATTTAGTAATCTTCTGGTGAGGATTAGTAATTATCTTAATAAATATATAGAATCATACAAACTAAAATCTATTAGAAAAAGTGTGATTCTCATGTACTTACCATTTTTCATGATATTCTTCTCCAAATTAGCGATTGATTGAAAATATTTATAAAGACCATTGATTTTTATTAGTAATTTTGAAAACTAATGTGATTATTATATAGATAAAATTTTTATAAAAGTCTACTATCTTATAGATGGTAACACATAATTTTGATGGAATAAATTCATTAATGTGGAATTATGTTCAAATATAAAATAGAATGATATTCATTAATGATGGATTCATTTTGTATTTTTATAAAACCTTATTGTTATGACTATGTTTGTGTGATTGGTATTAGATTGTTTGTAAGGTGTCTGTAGATGGTTCTATAGAAGTTTTAATGGGTGGAATAAAAAAATATAACTGTGGATGTGGTCTGTGTAGCAGGACTGTGGATACCCTACCACTAATGGAAAAAACAGATGATTGGGTTATTATGGGAGATAGATTTATTGGTCAATGTGGGAATATATGGTAGTTTCCGAATGATAAAAAGTATAATTATAAGTGGATAATATGATATGGGGTTGGTATTAATTGAATAACGTAGAGGTTCAAAATAAAATATTGATGCTTGAGATGAATTATTAAAATATTAAAATAATGTAGGTGATGGATTGGGTGGTATATCATTAAATATAGAATTTAATAGATTAATTAATTTAAATTGGTTCATAATTGGTAAATATAGACAGGGAATGACTATTATTATCTAGAAATTGAACATGTTTTATGTGGTAGTTCTCATGTGATGTGGGGCTAGTTGTGGTGATGTAGTATGAAACAATGGTAATGCGATGTGGTGTTAGAGTAGTGATATATATAAGAAATGGTAGTAATATTTGGTATCAATTAATTTAGGATATTCTGGTGTGGTATATCTATATATGTTTTATTTTGATTATGATTTATATATGCGCCAACCTATGTCAGGTAACCCTACAGACAACCCTAATGTAAAGGTTGATGAGGGAGTGGATAAAGAAATTATATATCTCTCTTCCATACTATCCCTTTTTAGTATAATTTGGGATATGATTTTTGGATGCATGTATGAAAATAAAATGATAGTATGTGGTGTATTGGAAAACCCTATGGTGTATTTGTGTGATGATAAGTACGTGGAATACTATCTGACCCTACCTAGTATGCATTATGAGGTATAGAAACCCTAGAAGTCCATGTGGGGTATGAAAATGAGGATATGAGATAGGTTCAATAGAATGACGTATTGTATTTTTAAGAGAAGTAATTCAGTGATGTTGATGTAAAGATATAAGGTGGGGGTCATGCATGGTAGGAGGAGGGAATGATGTGGACTTTCTTCAGGTTTAAGAAACCCTACATTTATAGATATTTTGTTGATGAATGATATGAGTCTTTTGGTAGTGGATACGATATTATGGGGACAATATGATTTTTATATGACGTCTGGCTATGATATGAGTTATGGAGTTCCATAGAAAAGTAGAGAAGGTATTGGGAGGAAAAAATTTTGATATTAGGGTGTGATAGTGAAAAACTAGTGGATAAGTTGAATTAGGGAACCTTTTATTGTATTTTCCAGACTATTTTATTATACTTGGAATTGATACTTCATGAGTGAGCTTTGTGAGTTTGTGTGGTAGTGACCAGATTAGTAATGGTTGATTCTGTTGTTTTCTCATGGATGCATCAATATTATCCTTTCAAAATTTCATGAGAGGTATTGGGGGCCATCATACAAAATATACATCTTATTATAACCCATATATATGTAAAATTCTTTTCACGTTTCAAGGGAATTTGTTTGGTGACTGTACTAGACGAAACTTTCTTGGAGACGAGGATTGGTTGTCTAGTTGTTACTTATATATTTCTTGGTATTTTTTAAAAACAATTTCTGACATTATTCTTTCAGGATGGAATTATTTTGGATCATGGATTATTTAAATATTACTATTGATTTATGGTTTTCTTCTATATTCATTGGTTATATTAGTGTAATTCACCACATTTTTATGTTTTATACCTTGGTGCTTGTCACAAAATTGGGACATATTAATGGAATTCGTTGAGGGTAATGACCATAATCTCAAAAAACCTATGTAAGTATTTAAATTGGGGGGGGGGAGTCATGAGTGAGTTATATCTAAGCTGTTTCATTATTGGTAATATGGGTATTAGAGTTAGGAATTAGTAATAACTGAATTGCTAGTTAGGGAAAATTTACCTGCTGAAAATGGTTCATGATATTGACCAAGGAGGTTAGTGAGGACATGTTACTTTAGGTCATGCACTCATATGAAGCAATGACCATCATCCAAATTAAATTTTTATTCCATTTTAAAAAGAGCCCACTTGGGGTAAATCATTAGACCTCACAAAAGAAACAAGCCACTACATAAAAAACAAAATTACCAATACAAAAGCATACCTCACTGGATAGGTTGCCTAGATGGTTTAGCCCAGTACATCCACACTATGTTTTTGATGTCAGTATCTGGGTGTTAGGTGACAAAACCCTTTAAATTGATTACAATAGAATCCATCAACTCCAGGAATGAGTCCATATAAACCAGAGAGACAAAATCAAGGAACAAGACATCAAGTTGAGATGTGTACCACACTATCTATTCAAGGATGAGATTCCTTGGATACCTCCCATGCACAAGTCTTTCCCACTCCTCCACTTCCAAGGCATCATCCCCAATTCGTGACCTACCGATCTCTTCTGTTGTAGCCTTCCGGAACTCACTAAACATCGCTATCATTTTTCCATTAAAAACTAGTGGTCTCACAATATCATTAATACATATATTCCTCATTCTTTATTGCGATTTTGATTGAATGTATAAATTTTTGGATATGAAAAGAACCTAATAAAATGAAACTGATTTAGTTACTTCTATTTTGTACATATAAAAATTTTGGTTCATTACTTGTAGAAATTCTAGCTTTTCATCATTTGTATATAGTCATGGTCAGTGAGTTTCTTTAGGATGACCTGGCTGACCAAGCAGGGTTGACCAGAGTAGGGATTGTGAGCTATAGGGGAATACACTAAGAGAGTTTGATCATTAAGCGATACATAAGTATTATGTAAGAATTTTTTATATAGATACAATGTCTAATATAGAGGATCATACGATCTATTTTAGTTTTATATAATTTAGGGATGAAAATAAGATTATACTGGTCATTATCCATATAGATGGACAAATGTGATGACAATAAATCTTGTATCTAGTGGAGAAGAATTTGTTGGTTGTTTCATGGTATGATGTTCAATTTCATTTTTTTATGTCTTGATTCTATCATTGAAAAGAGGCATTGTTCCTGGTGATTTAATATGTGGTCACTCCATTTTATCTATCTATATTATTAGAGGTTCATAAGAATATTAAGGCGATTAATATGTTTCATATTAATATAATATCATCTTGTGAAGGGTTCCATTAGTGTTTCTTAAGTATCAAGGCCATTTTGGGAGGATAGAAAGTGTAGGGATAGTCAAGGTTTTGGCCACCTAGGAGTTTCCCTCAAATCATTTATTCCACCTACTTATCTAGGGGTAAAAGTTATAATGTTCTTACTAGGGCACTAGACGTGTGAGGATTCTTTATGATAACTATGGTCATTCCATTTTTTAAATCCTAAAAATTTTAGGTATCATGGATGAATTGGAATACAGGTTCATTATTATCCCCACTATTAGAAAAGGTAGACTCAATGGCTATATCGAAAACAAGGGTAGGATGTTTACATTGAATCATGTTGAGAAGGATTTAGTCGAGGATATCCTCACAATATCCCCAACTTGCTGGGGCACAAGGTTGAAATTGACCATTGAGGTGGTCATTAGTAGTGAAGTAGATGAGTTAGATATTGATATATTCTAGCACCAAAGGGACCATAGATCATCCAAATTTCAATTTGATTATATTTTACCTTTATTGTTTGACCTTCCAAACTCAATACTACTATAATTATTTGTTTCACCCACCTTAGTAGATGCCTTGGGAACCAAAGTAGAGATAATTCCAGTGAACATGACGTCAACTATGACAATTGGTGGTCAGACGAGTATTCACCGCATTCTTCATAGTTGTGAGAAGATGATGAGGTAGAAGTATTCATATGGGGATTTATTTCATCTTCATGCACAACTATACAATGTTATTTTAACCATTTAATGATTTTAATTTATGTATATAGTTATTATTCTCATCAAGTTTATATTTCAGTTCTATGATGTAGAGGGGAAATAACCAGGCCTCTCTATTGAGTTTGATAATCCATTGGTTCGTAGATATTTGGAGTTTTTGATGTATCTATTTATAGTGTTGTCATTGAGTTTAGTAGTGGCCCATGCTATGGAGCTTCAAAGAGTCCTAAAAAACATTTATTTGGTTTTTCAAGAGGAGTTTGTGGCTTAAACCTCTTAACATGATATTGAATATTTGATACAATCATAGTCATATTCCTCTTTGAATAATATGAATCCTTATTCGAAAAAACCATTAAAGTTTCAAAATATGGGGATTTTAGTTTGATTACATGAATCATAAGTCCTTTATTTTTTCCGTTGTGTCTGCATAGGGTGCTTTTATGTTATTTTACAAGAAGGTGGATGGTATTATATGGTTGTGTATAGAGTAATAGTGGTTACATATAGTGATTGTTAAGATTTTTTACCTGCTTCCAAGGATTTATGATCTTTTCAACCAATTTAAGGGATCCAATTAGTTTTTAGATATTGATCTATAATATGGATAACACCACGTGATAGTTAGGGAGGAGGTAATCCAAAAGACCAATTTTCATGGTCATTATGGGAACCTATAGTTAATGGTTATCCTATTTAATGTCATGAACACATCTTTCATGTTCATCAGACTCAAGAAATCCATAGTCAAATATTTACTAGGTTGGTTTGTGGTTATTCTCATTAATTAAATACTAATATAATATAGGTCAGATGAGAAGAATATTTATCACCTTAGTGTAGTTAAATAAGTCCTTTAACACTATTAACATTTTAGGATTTTATCCAAGTCTATGTTTTGGATAAGGGAGGTTCAATTAATTGGGATGTGGTGTCTTAGTTGAGAGTGATAGTGGATCCATAAAATAAAGAGGTTCTTTTTTCTTGGAAGACACAAAATAATATTGCTTAAGTCCTTAGTTTTCTCAGTATTTTAGTCTATTATCTGTGTTTCATGTCAAAATTTACCCTATTCATGGCCACATTGACCACCTTGACTAGGAAGGACTGAGATTTCCTATAGAATGACCACTATTAGAAGCTTCAGACTTCCTAAAGGAGGGGTTGATTACTACCCATGTGTTGAAATTTATAGATGATATGATGATGTTTAAGTTGTATTTTTAGGTATCACATCATTAATTAATATGTGTATTGATGAAAAAGTTAGGTGATATTATATGGGTGTAGAATTTTATATCCACATAAGTGTAAATATGACACCCAAAATCTCTATTTGGTGTTAGTTGTTTTTTATCATATGATCTGTTGATATTACTACATTAGTGAGTTATTTATGTCATTCCTTTATCACAAGTTCCTAAGGTATTTTTTTCTCTCTAAGGGATATGAATAAGTGACAACATAGTTGGTTGTAATTTCTTTAGGATTGTGATTTTAAGATCACCCATACAATGGGAAAGGGGAATTTAGTTGCAAATGTGATGAGTTGTAAGTCATGAGGAGATGTAGTTTGAGAATATAGATATTCCAAGAGAGGGATTTGAGATATTTCAAAAATTCATATTGATGTATTGTCGGATAACAGTAGTGGTTTCCTATATCATATTATAGAGCCATAATCCTTGTCGCAATGGGTAGATGAATCTTACTAGGGTCACATAGTGGAAGCGGTGATTTTATACTATATTATGCATGATGATAGTCTAGAGGGATGATTAGTATTAGATAATTTTTTAGATATTTCCATTTACTACACTGGTGGTGCATAATGAATTTACTCATGAATTTATAGATCAAAAATGGATGTGAAACATGGTGTGTTCAAGACGAATCATTCCTTGATAGGTATGACATGGATTCTTGGTATAAATATATCTATATTAGAGTTTTTATTTCAGTTCTTGGTTTTCAAATAGGTGAAGGTAGAGCATTATGTTTTTGGTAGTTTTTTATAGTAGTTTGATATCCCTGAATGGAAATGGGAAGACATATTGATATATTTAATATTTAGTGTACCATGAGACAAAAGATAATGTGATGTTTAATGGGTAATTGTATATAAATTAAAAAATTTGGTCCATTTCTTATTGATTAAGGAATTCAATACATTGGATACATCAGTGAGTTTGAATATGGATGAGGTAGTGTGGATTCATGGGGGTTTAATGATCATTAGTTATGATAAGGACTCCATTTATCAATAAGATTATATTGATAATTATAGTATTATTTTGGATATAATTTTAGATTTTTCTTTACATTTCATCCATAGAAATACAAGAATATAAATAACACTATCTAGAAATTAGATAATATATTTCGAGGTTGAATTCTGGATTTTAGTTAATCTTAGGCGAGTGATTTTACCTTGTTTGAGTTTTCTATATCAACACCTTGTACTATTCTATTACAATGCCCTGTTTCAAAAATTTTATGGGTAGACTTATGATTACATATTGTGATGGACTAAGGATGGGAAGTTGAAAATACTTATTATATATTTTGTGAAGGGAATGATATAGTAGATTAAGATGGTACATGAATAGATAGAGGTAGTGTAAAACAATTCCAAATCATATGTAGATTTTCATAGGAGACCATTAGAGTTCAATTTTGGTGATATGTTCTCTAAAATGTTTATCCTCTTCGAGAGTAGTATAGGTTATGTCCAGGGTGTAGACTCTCTACTTAGTAATTCTACAAATTGACGTGTCATAGAAAATTAGGTAGGGGTGTGTTAGTTGGAAATTCCTCAATAGGTGGATGAGGTCTATGATGTCCCCCATAAATCAAATCCCTAAATATATCATTATTTTGATTATTCTGTTTTTTATTGGGAAAATAGGTTATCGGGGATGATAAAACCTTTATAGAGTATGCATTTGAGATCGTGGATTGTGGTGAGAAGGGGATTCCCGATAAATCCATTAATTTGATTTGCGTTTCCTAGGGGCATTGCAGTATAGAATGATTTATATGGGATAATGAGTCCAAGACTCATACCCAATATCCCATGTTGTTTTTAGATTCATTTTTATATGATGTTTTATATGGTTATTAAGATTAATTACAGATGTTTTTTTATTACATTGTATAGATCATGTCTTGTTGATTGTTTCTTTTTTAGTTCTTTTTCTCTGAGTAAATCATATCATTTGAGAGGTATCTCAAAAGCTTAATTGAGTATATGATCATTATATTTTTATTATGGGTCTTTTATTTATTTTTTATGATTATAATTATTTTAGTGGAATATAATGTGACATTCTATACCTTCCTAAAAAATTCTATTGTGATAATTAGATGTTGGAGGTGTTCAAGAGGAAAGATTCATTTTTCTCCATCTATAATAATACAATGTTATGGTTATAATCTGGGTAAAGGTTCTGACAAGACATAATATTGAGAGTGGGGCATGGTTGAGGTTGTTTTAGATGGTATTGTAAGAGGCCGTCAATATTTTTTTTCCTGTATTGAGTCCCAAGTAAGGGAGAAATAACTATATGGGTTCTTAGTGAACCATAAGGAGTGAAATGGATAGGGTAACCATTTTCCAGGGTGTTTTCCATGAGAATATTCCCTATTGGAAGAAGATATGTGATCTACTCTATAATGGAGGGTGTGGTGCTGCCAGAGATCATGGGCATTCGTATTGAGTTGTGTGGAGGTCACAATTCCATAGTTGTAGGAGCGATTTTGGGCATGGAGTCATGAGAAGTATCCCTAAGGTAAACTAGTAAATTTGAAATTAATATAGTGATGGAAATAGTTGACAAGAGTCAGGGAACTAATTAGTCATGTGAAGAGGAAGGAAAACAATTATTAAATACTCACCAAGCCATAGTCTTTGGTATGGTGGGATGAAATTCATGTGTAATTTTCCCTACACCATCAAAGGTGACTATGGTTACCACTTGTGAGTCAAAAAATCCATCTCCCATATTATGGTGCATGACGTTATTCTTGTTGAAGAAGATTTAATACAGTTTTAAAGGTATATAATGTTCCAAGTTACAAATTCTAGAGAATTGGATATCAATTATTCCTAAGGCACCACAACCGTGGTGTAATTCACTAAGATTTAGTGGAAGAGATTCAAGAAATATCTATAAATAGTCTGTTTATAATTGCTTTAATTTATTTTCTTCCTTTAAATAACATTCAATCCTAGGTCCTCTCTATATTCTCTAGCTATATCTATTATGGGTTCAAACATTTTAGTCCATTAGGATCAAATTCTATTGGATAAAGGTACATTCCTTCCTCTTATTCTATAATATTCATATTATCTCTGTATAGAGATTTTTTTGTAGTGAGTTTAATTATTTTTAGGTTGAGGTTCAGGCATGGTTTTTAGGTGAGTTATAATGGTAAGTTTCCAATGTGGTTCCCTTTATGTTTAGTGGGGGTTGATCCCTAATTCCACCATTATTTTTAGTGATTCCTTGAATGATTCAAATCTAGGTAGGTGATTCAAGAACTCTCCTATATTTTATGTATATTATGGGACTATGATGATTTTTTATGTGTGAGGAGTATATATTTTATTAATAAAGATAATAAAATACATGAAATGAAATTGACGGGAAAAACTATGATTTATATGTTGATACCCACTTTAATGTTATTTCAATAACATTTGGTTCTTTTAAGAAATTTATAAAAATAATTAATTTTTGTTGAGACCAATGTTTTAATCCATTGATTTTCTTAGATCCAGAATTTAAAATTTACCATCACATTTATACTCTAACAAACTAGTTTCATTGAATAAGGATATTGACATAGAAGAATGTTTGAATATGGAAGGGCATGATAGTGTTTAATAATTAAATTATTAATGTGTATTATAGTTAAAGATCATTATTTTTTTCAAATTTTTGGGGTTTTATGGGTTTTCTTATTATATTTTTGTAGTATATGATTTATATGATTACATCGATCACAAATAAGGATATGATGAAGGTTTTGGTTTGTGCAGTGGGGTAAAATCTACCTTACCATTGTTTTTATAGTGGAATAAGTGGTCTATTGTGAGTGATGTCTAGGTTGGTTAATGTAGGAACATATTCTAAATTCCAAGTGGTATAGAATAAAGTATTAAATATAAAACATTCTATTTTGGGTTAGCTATAATTGAACAACTACGCGATAAAAATGGGACACTAGTAATTGAAATGAATTATTTAAGGCTAGAAATAATAATGTACATGGATTGTTAAGCTTAAAAATAAATATGTAATTTCATGAGTTAATGAACACAACTTAGTGGGTAATTAGAAAACCTATAGTTGTAATAATGGTATGTTTAAATGGAAATTTCACAGTTTCTATTTGACTATTTTCATGGGATATGAGGATAGTTGTGCTAACAAAGTAGGAAATGATGGTGGTGTATGTTGTTGATACTATGGTGATGTTTTTATGATGTCATTGTTTCATTTGGGGTGATATTTATTAGGATATAATGGTGTTTGGGGTTTGTGTGTGGGTGTGTGTATGGTGTGTCCTTAATGTAATATTTACACATTTCACATCCATGTTAGATACCCCTACAGAAACACAACATACCTTAGGTACTTGGTGTTTTCCCACAATATCTAGGTTGGGGAGGGAACATGTTGATGAGTTATCCCTCTTTAACACTATCATTTATAGATGTAGTATGAGATATGATGGTTCGAGGTAGGTTTGATCATACAACCATATTATGTGGTTTATTAGAGAAACCTATAGGTTATTGGTACGATGATAGGTATACAATGATATGAAAAACCCCTATGGGGTGTGGATGAGGAGGTAAAAGTTTACTAGAGGACCATCTATGGTCATTATACGAGGTTACTGGATAGGTTCACTAGCATACCTTGCATGTTATTATTGGTATGTGATGTGTTAATGTTAATGTGAGGTAATACGATGGGGGTCATATGTTGTAGGAGGATGGAATTGTTTGATTTACTTATTATTACTGATGAAATAGTGCATTGTATATGTGGTGGATGGATGAGGGAATAGATGTGGTAGTAGATATGGGATTATTCAAATAATATGGTTTTGGTATGTGGTGTAACTCCGATATGAAATTTGGCGTGTTGCATTATTTTTTGCGGATGTGATTTTGAGTTACAGATGATTGATGTTGGGGAGTGAGAGAAAAAAACTTGTGGGGGATTGTCTTTGGGAACCTTATTATTATATTATTCAATACTATTTTTTTCAGCATAAATACAAGATTTTGTGAGTGATGACTGGTGAGTCATAATGGTAGATGACATGGTAGGTTATGTTTGAATCAATTTTTCGTTCACCAATACATTATTATGATCCTTCAATATTTTCATGGTAGGTATTTGGTATGATCCTACCTAGTATAAATTTTATAATCACCCATGAACATTTTTGTTTTTCGGCCTCCCTATTGAGTTTTAGGATTGAGCTAGAAAGTAATAACAAGGAGCAAAGGTTGACAATGGAGTTATGGTATAAATTATTTTTTTATTTTTTTAGGATTTGAATTTTTCTAACATTATTCATGCATTATGAAATTATTTTGTATCTTGGTTTATATATGTAATCATGTTTATTAGTAGTTTATTTTCTATTCCTATGTTATATAATGGAAATGAATCTCGTTTTTTGTTTTATATTTTTAGTACTACCCACCAACCTAGGGCCTATTAGAGGTGGGGATCGAGGTCCACTCTCTTAATAACTATATGACCATGAGGGGTTCCTAGTGTGGTTGGTTAATTAAAATATTCACGATATTGTTATTTTATTATAAGTCAATAAAATATTTAAAAAACATTTCTACACATGATATCCTTCTCAAGATGTTACAAATAATACTCCTAGGTGATCTCAGATACTTAGTGTGGGTGAACATAATATATATCAATCAAATATCATATGTGACCATATGATGAACTTTGGGTATGATAAAATAAAAAAGTTATATAAACCTATCATAAGCAGATAGTACCCAATAAAACATGGATCCATAATCAGGAATCCAAACATATTTATTCTATTATAACATAAGAAATGACTAATAGGAGCGTGTAAATAGGATTAAATAATATTAATCAATGAAAACATAAAATATAAATTTGGAATAAAATATAATTGTGGCACAAATATAAGAATATAAAATATTTTCTTATGTAAATTAGCACTTCATGGACAATCATCACATAGTGGACTCAGTCCCATAATATAAAAGATTTGGTTCACTCAAAATTTCCCATAAACATAGTATATTATTTATCACCCATGGTCCCTTACATATCATATGATGATATACAAATCATTACCCAATTAATTGAAGGGATATATCATACCCACCCAGCATATAATTATAAGTGATAATTTTGTGCCCCATGTGAATATAATCACATTGATAAATATATCATTGTATAGTTAACCCATATAAAGGAAATGGGATTCTCATGTATCATCAAAAGGTATAAAAATGAATCATCTTGAGAAATTTTTTGGATTATCTCATTGAAACAAATTATATGTGAAACATAAGAAACATAAAAAGATATTGAGATATATTAAAAACACTATATAAGTGAACTAGAAAGTATCTATGAGAATAAGAAGAAATAACATTTATATGTATCTAACATTTAACGAATAATTTTTTTTTAAAATAAATGTTTTTGAAATTAAAATAAAATAAAATTAATTTTATAAATCAAGATAACTTGAAAAGGAATATTTGAAAATACAAGCAATGAAAATAGTGGGAGAAAGAGATAGTGAAAAAAATACTATAAACATATACCTTTTACAATTTTTATATGAATTAAATTTAAATGGAAAAAATATTAAAATATTATATAACCTAGGCTAAGTACATCCATACAAGAATATTAAAAATATGGACATAGAATAAAAATATTCCTGGTTAAAATGAAGAGATATGTTATGTTCCACATAGAATCATCATTTCTATTTATTTTTTAATGAAAAGAGGGGGACTGGTATGAAGTCATATAAAAAACATAGGGTGGAGTTTGTGTTTCACTGAGGATGATAGTGGAGAAGGTGATGAAATTGTAGGATGGTGTATGGTCATGTTATTTCTTGACCGGGATTTCTCAATGGCTTTATTTTGTGGATTGTGTTCTTCTTGGAGGAGTTAAAGGAGTTCGTCTCTTGGTGTTGGAGGGTAACTGAGGATTATTAATGGAGTTATCCAGTGGTTCTATGGATTGGGTCTAGTGATAGTGGTCACATAAATGAGGCTATTCTTGGAAGTAGATTCCATGATTTGATTTGTTCAGGTTTTTTATTATGGTGTTCTCATATCCCTCGTTCTTATTTTCCTCTGTCAACGATGGTGCTGGTTTATATCCAACAATGACAAGGGTGTTGATGTTCATTCTCAGTGATGCTATGATCATAATTTAGAATAGATGGCAGCGAAGAGATGACGATGACATTAGAACGGGGGAATCAACGTGCTGTAGTGGTTCAAGTGGCCTATTTGATTTACAGGATGCTTTAATATTTTATGAATTTTAAAATTTTAATTTCCACCTATTGTATTGTGTGATGTTCTGGACTATTTGATATTTTTAACTATGTGTTATTTCCACTTCATCCATGAATGTTATTTATGAAAATAATAACAAAATTATTTGGTGGAGGTGAATACAAATGATGATTTTTATATTGAATAAACAATAATTTTACCCAATGGAAATTTAGGCATAAACAATATTGTATTCTAATATAGATTTAAAAAAACCGTTACATGTTTTGAAATGTGTGAATAAAAACCATTAATACAGAGAACATGATATGGATCTATAAATCCAATTAATTACATAAAAAACCTGACAAAATAAATTCATTGAGTATTATATATAACACTTAAATGATAATTAGTGATTAATATTAAACACATCACAATGAATGGAAATTTAAATATGAAAATCATACCTTATATTTCTACCTGGTTTGTATAATTTTGAGTCCCTATTTAACCAATTTAGGTTTTTTAATATATATATTAATTTTTTTAATATTTATTTTACTAAGTAACTTTCATTAATAATTCATTATAACACACATATTAATTGTTTATCTGTAATTTTTTTAAGTATCAAATGTCTCATTTACACTCTTTCTTCAGTTACATTGTTGTGGGTTCTGATCATTGATCTTGTGTTTAATACCCCATCTACTTGGACTAATATTTAATATATTTATTTAATATATTTCTATAATCCCATGTTAACTTCTTGAAAGTAATTGGGAATGTTATCAATGTAAACTAACTATTTTTCTTTTTTTTGAATATTGAATTCATAAAAGAACTGAATTTATTGGAAAATATAAATCATAATACTTTTATTCCATAATTATGAATAAATATAAAATTAATTAAAGTTATAAAATATTACCATTATTAATGTTTTCCAACACATTTATGTTGTGTAAATTATAAAATCATTCATGTAAGTGGTAAAACCAACCAAACAAGAGCATGTAATAATAATTTAATGATTGAGAACAATATATTATATTATAATAATATATTTTTTTGAAGATTAATGATATAACTTTTTTACTTAAATTTGAAAATTAAATTGAAAAATATTTGGATGAATAAGATAAAAAACTAATTTAGGATAGAGTTGGAACCATAAAACACATCCAAAGAATACACTTAATGATGCCAGACATGATCCAAGAGAACATCCAATTCCGTAATATTAAATTAGATTGGTCGTAGTATCCAAATGGAGTTACGGATTAGTAGTTATGGTTGTTCGAATAATGGTTGTAAAAATGGTTTCCAGAGCTCCCTCCACGACAACATATTTTCCCCATGTCACCAATTCTGCTTTGTAGAGTGATTCATAACATCATGTTTTTCCAATATCCCTCAATCACCACAAGATCATCTTTTCTTTGTGGTTCCCTTTTTATATCCACGTCCACATGAATTTATTTACTTTATGGCACCCTTATTTCCTTTACGGACATGGGAATGTTCTTAGTCATGTGGTCTTTTTCCTTTTTGGCATCCCCATCAAGCATCACGAGTCACATTTTCTATAAATATTAGGGTCCCCCACATCAAAATCATGGTTACACCACCCCTTCCGCTTTCGATATCCCATTTCACAGTTCTCCCGAGCATCAAGAACCACCCGGAAAATATATTTTCCCCATCTATGGTAGGGATTCCCTTCCCAAAGAAGGGAGCCCCTTCGGGTTTCTGAAAGCTCGGTGAAGCATTGAGACTTCAAAGAGCACTATCCAAAAAAGATCTCTTTGTTTAGCTGAATCTCTGCTATTCCAAAGTATTTCCTTCACGAATCATCCTTCTTTCACAAACAAACCTCATTTATGAAGCTTCCATCATTCCTGAAACAATATTCCTCTACAAACACCATTGTTTCATGAAGCCCTATCCTTCATGAAGATCCTACCTTCAGGAACACCAGTCCATTCCGTGGGGCCTATTTCCCCATACCCCCACCCAGGATCACTATCGTGCTGCATTCCTGGCCCTCCGGAACAATCCCTTTACTATTATCCCTGCCCCCCATGCATAATGAGGAGTCGTACCGTGGACTCTTAATGTCGGGTTGACAACATTTTCTACTTCTTCCATATGTATTCCCTACATCCAAGCCATGAAAACCATGATTTGAGATACTCTTTCGTACTCCATGTAACACCCTGAGTCAAACCTACTCCACTTGGTCCCGCTCCCAGGTCATGAGTTGAGATGGTCATCTTGGCTTCCCTGAGTACCTTGAGTCAAAATATTCTTCAAGAAACTCTTCAAACATGATCACCTGGATCCTATGCCGAGTTGAACCATAAAGTGACACTCTTGAGTAAGTCCCAACACTTACCATTTATAGGCATTTTATGCCTAAGAGTCCGCACTACATGACTTTAAACAACAATATACCATATATGAAAAAATAGGATGCCTCTTGTTCTGAATAAGAGATTCCTTATATGTCAAGAATAAGTTGCCAATAGTCCCCACTAAATGAATTTAAAATTTATAATACCCTAAAAGTGAAGAATAGTATTCCTTATGCATCATCATAAGATGACTCATCACGAGATGAACATCAAAAAACTACTATGTTCTTCCTCTTGAGGTGAAATCCCATAAGAAATTTCCATCAAGGCATCATCATTTCGATATTCCCTCATAACCTATCACTTGGAAGAAATAATGGGTAGATTACATGCACAAGACCCATTAACCATTTCCACTCCATAATAGCACCCAACAAGCTTTATTTATAAGCCTCATGCATGATCGACCACACTTCCACCTTACACAGGTCAGTCATTTCTTGTTCCTTCCCTTCCCCAATTTTGGTTTTCTACAATTTATATAAGTCCAAGGGATGAGGAGTGAGTCTTTATCATATGAGCTATAAGATTCAGAACTACCAAGAACCCACATCCTCAACACATGATGTTGAACTTCATGTTTCCACATTTGTGGAAAGTATGAGGTCCGGAATGGTTATGGTCACTAGAGCTCTCCTGCTCTTTCTTTCCCTTTGGGATTTGTCTCCACGTGTGCCAAAGTAGTGTACACATAAGCCCAAAACAATTTCTCACTCTTCCCTCCTAGACTAAGTCCCAATATCTATCTCCCTGGGGATCTAGCCATGCGTAATCCCCAAACCATACCTTGTGGATGCACCTTTAATGACATGATCATTAGGCCTACTATTACTTTATGTTTCTCAAATTGAGCATGACTCAAGTGGGCTTAGAGTAAGAAAAGACCATGCAATACTCTTTTTGATGCCAACCATGCATAATCCCAAGCATGATTATGGGCCTCTAAACATGTTTAAGCTCCATGCCGCTTCCCGAACTACATGGAATTTGATCACTATCTTCTAAATGGGGAATGCAAGAAGCCTCTTCGGGGTTCAAGACCATCACAACCCACAATCCATTTATCCTAGATATTTCATGTCTTCTCACTCATCCTATATGACGTCAATTTAAACCGTCTGAAATATACAAGGTTTGATCCCTTTTAGGTATGTAAGATGCCTCTTGGTGGTTTAATCCCAACTAATGGTAAACTATGGTGATCCCTCCTAGCGATGTACCCTCCTGATGAGTCATCTTTCCTTTCTAGGATGCATCTCCTAGATCCTCCTCCCTCAGGAGTTCGGACCCACATGGGTCCCTAACCATCAGTATTCCCTGCACTTCACCATACTCTTCCTATCAAGAGTGATCCTATTAAGAAGGTATTTTAACCATGTATAAGACTATAGTGTATCTCTGGGTTGTTGTCCTCTATATACACCCTAATTTGTCCCCCATACAATAAAATGGGTAATTGTATCCCTTAATTTCAAATAGGGTATGTAGGAAGCCTCCTTGAGGTTCAAATCCATCATCCTTTTCCCATCCTAATATCTCCTTCAAGGATTTGAATCGCAGGAAGATCATTCCATAACCTGAATGTTCTAATTCCTTCAAGTCCCCACCCATTAGATCCATTAACATGGGCCGCCTCCTCAGGTGTCCCATAACCCCACCTAATTACATAGGATTTTATTCCTAGACATTGGGACACATAAGAAGCCTCTCTAAGGTTCAAGTGTAGCACCATCACTTTCAAGTCAGTTCAAGATCATTAATTCCACCTACTTCACCCAATCATCCATTATCTATCCAAATTCTTACCCAGGATTCCACTCCTGGTGGGATCGCTCCATCCACTCAGGCAACTACTCATGAATAAGCCCCATTCATCCCATTTGTCTTTGCATCACTCAGGTAGCTAACCATTCATATGCCCCAAACCTCATATCCATCCAACCAAGAGTGTCCCTTTTGTAAAGGGAATTTATTTATGTGTAAGCCCCAAATGACCCCACAACAAACTAAATTGGTTTTTATCACTTTATTCTAAATAGTCCACAAAGGAAGCCTCCGGGTGGTAGAATCCCAGCCAATGGTAATCCTTGGCATCCCCCTTTTTTGGGGTATGCTCTCTGGATTCATCATTTGTGATGTTCAGATCAGCCATCACAATGTAAAACCATCCCTTTATTGGGACATGCCATTCCAGGTCCATCCTTATTAGGATTTTTTAACCATCCATCCAATAAACAATCCTGGAGCTCCCTCCTGTGTATGTACAAATATGATCCAATCTGACCAGTGTTTTGATTAGTCTGTCCCTTCTCAAAAAGATGTTAAACTCGCGGCATTACCCGAGTTAAACAAGGAAATATAAGGAAAACCTTGAAGACATGACTCTAGAATATGATAACCCTAAATCGACATGGGATGAATTGAGATTACATGTCCTCGAGAAACCCTCTAAAAATAGATAATTCAGGTGTACCAATGTTCCATCATCCATACATGTTGGTGATTCCCAATGAGACTACTCTTCCGACCAAAGGTTTCTGCCCTAACATGACCATTTGGAATGTCCTGATAGAATCAAATTAATTAACTATAATACAAAAAGATATGGAATCAGGGAGAGTTTCATTAATACCATATTGATCTAAAAGGAAGACATAGACTATGAGACATATTCTGAGGAGGAATTAAAGAAAGGAGAGACTGACATCCCATCATCCCATTTTTATCAAGGAGAAAACATCATTAAAGAAGTGATGAATTCTCTATGATTTTGGAAAGTGGGAATCTGGGGTACAATATGACCATCACCATTGACAAATGAAAAATTGTGATCCCCCATAGAAAGCATCAAAAATAGAAAACGGTGAACCAGACATGAATATTTTATCCTACAACCATGGAATGTTTTGGATTTATATACATCAAAAGATAATCATATCACTAGATTGAGCTATCCAATACTAGGTACTACCAAAAACAATGGTGGGCCTAATATAGAAGTCACCAAAATTTTGGATATTAATCATTGGGAATTATAGTCTATGATATCATCAGCATAGATCCTTGTATCCATTTATGGAAGACTGAATGGAACTGGGGAACTGGGTACTACTTTCGCAAAATCCATACAGATAACTGAATCTTCATACATTTCAAGGCCCATGATATATGAAACCAGTCATCTCTCTCCCACAAACACATGGGCATGAGAAATTACAATGTTTAAATCAATCATGGCTACACCTTCGCCATGATGTCATCCCTAACTAGGGATACCAGGCACCCATGCCCCATCTAACCCTTAGAATTTATCCATAGAAGTGTGATAAAAACTCTTATATGACGGTATGAAAAGGAGGGGGTCATCCTAATGAGGGATACTTGCTTCCAGGATTTGGAGGTAGTTATGACTCTCCATCACTGTTTCCCCATGGTCCTCCTAGGGTGTCGTTACTCCCCACTATTATATTCAACCGTTTTAGGAGCCTCTCTTTGGACTGATCCTACAATTATCCCCCCTTATCTAAATAGGTGTGGAAAATATGAGTCATCCATACAAAAAATTATACCTAGGAATTGCCAATGGGGGCTCCCACCAGGCCTTGTTAGCACCACCAACTTCCGGTCCCCCAGCTCAAAGATCATGTAGTTTATGCACCTGCTATACTGGCCCTTGTCTGGATGACCTGGTGTCAACATCGTGTACCGGCCTAGGGAGACACCCACCAGGGGGAATAATCTTATAAAAATTCAGTGGTCTATTCCACAATTGACACATATTATCAGTTCCACTCTATTATATAGTAGGGTCACTGCCATGTCAGATCAGGATTGAGACCCCAGCCACCCCATTAGCAGGTTGGGAAAACTCTTCCGGTCACCGGTATGAGTAGCAGTTGCAGTGGGCCGACTTGTGATGATGAAATTCAATATTGTGGTCGACCCCATACCTTCCTTAGTGAGAGAATAGGTCCTCCCCAATCTTGTAATTAGTATGGATATCCTTCCAATGTTACCTGTATCAGTTCGAGTGGAGGTCCTACCCGTCTTATTGACACCCAAAACATAGGTTCACCCCTTTCCAGTGATCCCAAGTATTGAAATTGTCCCCATAAATCAGGTTATAAACACAAAGGCCCTCCTCATGTCATCACTAGTTCCAGTAGAGTTCCTCCTCACAATAACATTGACCTACGAAAAGGTCCTCCTCACTCAGTTACCAACCAACATGGAGGTCCTCCCCATGTTCTATCCAACTATAGAAGAGGCCCTCCCCACTCCAGCACAACCTACCACATAGGTCATCCCTACGCGTTAGGAACCATAAATGGAGGTCCTCCCGGTGTTCAGTTCGATATATTCCCGAGCTCTCCCCATACGCTTTCTCAACATAGTGTAGGTCCTCCTCGCTTCAATGAAAACAATTGTGAAGGTCCTCCTCATGTCGCAAAAAACCATATCAGAGGTACTCCCCACTCTAACATTAACCCGCACAGAGGTTCCCCTCATGCCCAATATCTTCCTTCCTTGAAGAACCATCCTGGGGTAGGAGGGCTAACCAACATCGACAGAGGAAAAATACCTCAATGTGACATGTTGTAGTCAATATTATCAGATTTTTAGATTCTGAAGTGCAGTTTGACTTGATGATGGATCCTTTAACCCAATCATCAACATTAAGGTATGGAGAAAGAACCTGAAATGTGAGCTTCGTCCTTCCAGAACGTAAAATTCACCAGATCCCTGAAGCCCTCCATAGGTACATACAGGAGTAGGAAGATTTGGATCCTTTCCCAAGTCTCTCTAGGAAGTCCTCTAAATCATCACTAGAATCAGTCTCTTACTCGACACAAGGTCATAGAGACTTGTTTTGGGGATTGGTAGAAGGTGAGTACTAGTATGGTACACCATCAACGACCACCAAATTCATACCAGAAGCAGTGGTAAACAATCCATTCTATTGGGATGTGATGATGCCATTAGTATTGTCTCTAATATATAGCCCATTATTTTGTGGCCTTTTAGCTCACACACCGTTCTCTCCACCAACCAGTCCCCTACCACCATGATCTAAATCAGTTCCATTTACAGGCTCTCAATTTCCACCAGTTGATTAATGCTGAAAAAACATTATATACCTATACTTAATAGAGAATATTGTTGGATATTCTCAGGGCGGAAAAATTCATCAAGATGTTCTAGATGATTACAACTCCAGAGTTCGAAATCCTGGAGTCCTTCACATGGGACAATATCTTTAGTTTCTGGCAGACTCTTTGGTTGACACTTTTCTGCCTTCTTCATTTTCAATTGGTTTGTTCAATGTTCCAGAAGAATTATGATGATATCAGCTAGTGGTTTTGCATGGTCGACCAGGCCATGATTCCCTTCACTCAGAACCCTGCATCACTCGGTTATCAACAGACCCTCAAAAAATGATGAGTTAAATGTTTTATTGTTCTCCATAGAATTATTGTCGAGGCATCCCCCATTTACATATCAATAGTTGAGGACAATATGTATCTCTACACTTCAGTTTTATCACGTGAAACCCTAACTTGTCAGGTCATATCTAGGATATGCCTTTAGGTGTAGTCAAAATAAGCATGTCTAACCTCAATCTGATTATGGAAGAGGATACAGAGATAGGGTTAATTAAATAGATAATACAATTGGGAACAAATAAAAATATAATGGACCCCCTATCATTGTCACCCTAAATTAGAGGCATTTACTTGGATTTGTTGTACCTATTGAATCATTGCCTCTCGTTCGGGATCCTAGCAAGGGAAAAGGACACACCAGGACATTTAAGTCCTCTGAATCATCTGGATCCATACATAATACAAAAGATAATCCTCAGAAGACCACATTACTTCAACAACATAGGGAATATAAGAATAACATTGATGATGTCCTCAGTAAACACCTTGTAGAAAGACACCCATATTACAGTGATCCTTGGTATGATCCCATACTACCTCCCACCAGGGCAGCAATGGAAGCCATAGGCTCTTCTCAGTGAACTACCTCTCATTGATCCTGAAAAACATCAACATACTGACATGGAAGAGGATCTATTTTATGAAAAATGTCCCTAGAAGTCATTTATGAATATGCTAAAGCCATGTGAGAATTTTCTCCAAGAGTCGTCTCTATAAGCCATTCCCCCTACAACTCCTCATGTCACTTTTCAGATTATACCACTAGCCACTCTTTATGAAATTCCTCTAGAAGTTCCCCAAGTTATTAATCCAGTGGATCGACCAGTAGATCTAGCTGTTCCCCGAGTTTTTAGTCCTTTCTATCATGTCAATGAACCTGGAAATGCATCGGTGGTCTGGGATCCTTTCCATGACAGGAACCCCTGCTAGGATGATGTGATATATGCTCTCATTTACTACCTCAAGTCCCTTGAAATGTGTTAGTCGATGACCCCACCAAATGAAAACCATATCTGGGATGAGTAGATGATATTCAAGAACCAATGGATTTTTGGAATCCTAATTTTTCCCATTCAATGAGATTGGAGACCCATTATAGCATCTGTCCCACTTCATCTACAAATGTGGACCCATGCTAGTAACTCTAGAATATCAGGAAGACACCATGCTACAGGGTTTCAAAAAGACACTAGAGGGTCCCATGTTTGTCTAGTATAACCAGTTACCCATAGGGTGTATAGTTGGTTTGGAGGATCTTTGCAGGTAGTTTTTATATCAGTTCACCTTAACTACTTGCTAGACCAGTATTGGTAACCTCTTCAAATGAAAACAATGACCTAATGAGCATGTCCAAGACATTGTCACTAGATGGAGGGGCCAAACATATTCACTTGATATGTCACTCACTCAGGAATATCTACCGATGATATTTGTGTTTAATATTAAGATAGAACTGGCCCCATCCCTCATGATGCAAAATTTCATAGGCCGATTCGAAAATTTTTTAACTAGGAAAAATTCCTAGAGGAAGCCTTGAAGGAAGAGAAATAGGCACATCCATTACCTCAAACAGATCCTCCAACAAGAGCTGGAAAAGCTGAGACTACTGCTATTGCATAGGTGGAGGCCCCCAAGAAGCTAGAGTTTTTACTGAAAAAGCTACATCTACAATCCCACTGAGGTTAGAAGATTCCAGCGTAGCCCCAGGCTCAGTATATACCACCATAGAATCAATCGGCACCACTGCGTAATGTACCACTACCTCCTAGGTGAGAAAATCTTGTTAGACCTCCTCACTAGGCTCCAAACCCTCAGCATGACCAAAATCATGGGGTCATTTCTCGAATAGTAGAAAACATACCTACTCATTGGAATAATACCATGTCCCCAGTTATTTCTGAAGCTCACTGGATAAAATATTTTGAGGTTTCATACCATAGAATACCACAAGAGACAGATCACACTGATCACCCCAAATATTTCCTCTATCACTAATGTCTTGGAGAGACTCTCAAGTAGTGCTATGTGTTCGATGACTAGCTTTAGGACTAGTTAATAGACAACATAGTCGGGTTGGTCCTTACCCTGGAACAAGTGACATGTATCTCTGCAGAGTTAGAGAATGAAAATGAGGGTGAGTAAAAGTAGGTCCCCAATTATGGGTCACAAAAGTTTGAGAAATGGGTGGCCTGTAGGGAAGTATCTCATGCCCATGGTGTCATCTGTGCCTATTGGAATCAGCCCGGGCCTTCTGATGTCGCCATAATTTTTCCTACTACGACGTCTGCATCTATGTCTCAGCCTTCTTCTTCTTAGAACAACAGGTGATGTTGGTAAAAGGGAGAGAACCCCCCATCTAGTACCAAATCCATCCCACACTCTTGGAGATTTTATGCCACCATATATGGGAATTTCTTCAATGATTCCCCAAAAAATGGAGGATTCATCAAGTTATGATCAGGAGTATGACTTAGAGGATATCAACGAACTGGTGAACCCATACATGGTTACCAGCGATGAAGAGTGGTAGGATTGTCCTCTTAATGTACCCAATCAGTGTCATCATCTATGTAGTTGTGGCTATGTAAACCATTGGAATACTTAGGCCAGGGAATCTATCCAACCCGTAAATGCTAATGAGATGAGACTTTTGGGTCAACACAGAACTCAACCTACGTCAACCAATTATTCGATCTTGTTGGGTTCACTCCCACCACTGCTTGAGCTACTTGACAAGGTAGAGATGTCATGACTGCATCATGACCTGACGTGTCCAGTCATGGTCATATCTTAGTCATTCAATTGTTATCTAGTAGTCATTTGGGGTGACTCATCTAGTGAGTAGTGGGATATCCCTAGCACCAGCCTGAATCCACCGGCTCGACCAGTAGCATTCATCATGCCACCCACCACATATATTTTTCCGGATAGCAGGAATGTGCACCTAGTATAGAAGTATGACGTGCTTAGGAACCTTTCCATCACTCCCCCAAATATTTGGATCCTTTAAGATCTTCCCCTATTAGATGATATGCATGAATCTCTCACACTAGGTTTGAAAATCCCCCTACAGTTCGGCACAGATGTTTCAGACATAGATTCCTTTCATGAGAAGGAAGTTTAGTGGGTGTAATTCCACGAAATCATACCATTATCATGTGAAGATGAAGTTTCTACCATTCAAATCCACATTCATCTTCTATACATAATTATCCAGTTCAATGACCTAGAATTTCACTACAATTTTGTCAACACAGGTTTTGGGATTAATCTTATCCTTACCCGAAAGGTCCAAAATCTACGGTTGTTTGAAGTAGATATAAGTCCCTAAAACCTGAAAAATCATGGTTATGATAGGTTAGCTGAAATTCCACGAGGAAAGAACCTCCTGAAGACCCAATTTGGTGGCCTAATTTCAATTACTAAATTTTTGGTCATCTCATAGGACACCACCTAAAATGCATTGATGGGTAGACCCTAGATCCATTTACATGTATCAATTCCTAACTCTTATCACCAATGCCTCATATACTATATTAATGGCTGAGTGGGTGTACTCTAGGGTGATTCAACCCCCTTTTACTCTTGTGAATCCCACTATTTAGATGCTGAATACTACAAGAGAAAGGAAAAGTGGGCTCAAACCAATTATATTGAGCACAATACTTCTACAGTCAACCCTTGGGCAGACTTGGATGATGCCTTTATCCTCCCAATCCATCGGTTTGAGGAAATAAACCTATAATTGGGACACTAATTTTTTGTTTTCAGGAAAATAGGGAAACACATTCCTAGAAACAAAGAATGTTAGAAGATCACTTTTTACTCCCTCATGAGTCAGGCTCATGTGATTCCAGTTCCCCTTACATATATTGCATCGGGACGTTCGCCTTATGGCCACAGTTGTACATCATACTTGCATATTCCATCGAGCTGGGTTGAGTAATCACACAAAAGTTTGCTACCATTAAATTTTTATTATCAAGGGTGGTCCCCTCAGTCGAGAGATTGATATAATTTGTTCAATAGAGTTTGTTACCATGGTTTTAGTAGAGGAAGAGTCTCCTGATAAAGATTCCACCACCGCTCAGTCTAGCACTAGATTTTCACTAGGGCCATCTAACCGAGAAGAATTTTCCCCATATAATGATCTTATATCCTCATATTATGGAGAGTATTTTGAGGATACAACTCATATATTTTAAGATGGTGTTTCCACCACAGTAGATGAGTTGGTACAGGTGAATTTCAGTACTAAGTCTGATCCAAGTCCAACACTAATCAACACCACTATGTCTTTTGAAGAACAAAAATAATGTATAGATTTCCTAAAGCATCATCATGATGTGTTTTAATGGATCTATGATGATATGATAGGATTTTGTCCCCAAGTATCTATCCACCATATTGGTCTCCTGATAAGCCATCATGGTTTCAAGAACCATCCCATAAAGATTCACCCTTCACATGGTTCCATGGTCAAGGCCAAAGTTGATAAGCTCATCAAATCCCAATTCATCATGGAAGTTTAGTACCCCATATGGTTGGAAAATATCATCCTCATCAGGAAGTATAATGGGAAGATCAATGTTGATATCAACTTTTTGGATCTCAACCATCACTTTACGAAGGAGTATTTTCCACTTTATGTGACAAATCTATTGATTTCGTCACATCTGTATTTCAGGCACTCTTCTTCATGGATGGATATTTTTTATATAATTAAATCTGATTAGACCCGAGGATAAAGAGTCCGCCTTGTTATGAGTGAATCAAGTTACCTTTTTTATATTATAAAAGTCCTTTCGGTGTGAAGAATACCAGAGAGACCTATCAAGGTTCTATGCACCGCATATTCAAACGAATCCTCAAAACATTGGTGGAATGCTACATTGTTGATTAGGTGGTCAAGTGAAGCCAGTTTCATGGCCATATCAAAGATCTTGATAGAGTGTTTGAATTCCACAATTTCCTCCATATAATGACGAACCCATTGAAGTGTGTCTTTGGGGATAATAATTATTATTTAAAGGTGAATATCATCGCTCATGCATACATGTGGACTGCCACCTTGACGAAGCAATGCGATTCATTTTTCATTTTCATTTTACATGGATGGTAAGAATTATGTATATGATAAATATTTATTATTTGTATGATATAATAATGATATTTTAAATGTGAATTGTTATTTACATTTATTTCATTCCATCTTTAAAAAAGTAAAATAACATTCATACATACGTACGACTTACTGTCTCCATGAATGATGTAATTAATTTTCTATATCTAAAATTATGAGTGACTCCAAATATTTTTATATAGTGAATATATATGAGAAGATAATCATTTATGTGATCATTGAATATAATTATAATAAATTTTTATTTATTATACATGTGGTTAGAATGATTTCGAAGCAGGTGGAACTCGTGGTATGAGATTTTTTTCTCACTTTTATTTACATGGGACACATGGGTTATACACTACCTATTTATTTTGTATGGGGTATAAAATTCTCATGAATGTTTTTTATGATTCTTATCATGAAAATTATGTGATAAAATATCCATATACATTTGTTTCTTCTAGTATAATTATGATTGAAATGTTACCAAATTCATAATGGTTTTATGTTACAATATAATTATTTACCAGGATTTTTTATGATTATGTTTTTGATGATGAGATATTTGTGTCTACCTCTCAAGAAAGATATTAATTTTTTATCCACTAGTTATTTATAGAAAATACATGTTTTCCTTTAATTTCTCCTACCTTATGTATCAAAAGATCACATATACATACATACATATATATATATATATTAGTCCCTTGAGGGTGAAATTATAATTAGACACATAGACACCTCACACAAAAGCTGAAAAGGACATACCATATCCCCCAAGGGGTCAACCCACCATCAAGACCAATTTATTAAATACATGGGTTCTAGGCTCAGTGGGCATGAAATCCCTTTACATGGCCAATATGCCCTTAATTTTGACTCAAATGCCTAATAATGAATAATGCATATATAGTGCTCAGACTGCTACAATACTTACTATAGTGTAGCTAACTCTTCCAAAATTTTATTTTCATGTTCCAAATGAGATAAATTATGATTTTTTTACAAAATTTTAAAAGGATTTTTTTATTTTAACTTATACGGAATGAACGGAATTTACTGGAATCCTGACCACTCAATCCTTTGAATATTCCTTTATATGTTTCCATGTTTATTTAAAAATAATTTTTTCCATAAATTAATTTTTCTGTTATTATATTTTAAATAAATGATTTCAAAATGGAAGGCTTATTTTCTAGAAGAAATATTCATAGTGGTCATTCCAAATAATTTTCTATCTAATATGAAATGCTTTGATGATACTTAAACATTAGTTTAATTATGATATATTGTTACCATCCTTATTCTTTTATTGTATGGTTTTTTTAATGATGATAATATTTTTATGAATCCCATTCTTTTTCAATGGGTTATACTATGAAGAAATTTTAATTAAAGACATTTCTTTTTATTGGTTCTAATATGATGAATGTTTTATGAACTTGTGGAACACATTCATGGGATTTTAATTTTATTATGGGTGGTACCTATATCTTCCTTAATTTCATTAGGTAAAGATTAATGTTGAATGAGCTTAAAGGATATACATGGAGGCTATAAAAAGCCCAAAATAAGGTACAAAGGAGGTTATCTCAAGCCCAAAGTACTTACATGGGTGGTTATATGAAGCATAATATGTTATGATTGTATTAGTGGGTATTTTTTACTTAAGGTTTTCTGTGGTTATTGTATGAAACAATTCCATTTCGGATGCCATTGTTATGCTATCATGTCTCATGTCCAATTACCCCTTTCTGATTCATGCCTTATGAGCTTCCAAGATTTATTCCATGACTCCTGATTATGTTTAATGATATAGATGACATGGATTTAAAATATTAAACTAATGTTATCAAACCATTATTAGCATTTTATGATTTTGTGATCATAGATATCTCCATTTTTTACACTTACTAAGCATTAGATATCAAAATTTTCTATGATTTCTTTTCCTATATTATGGAGACTGGTATTATGTAAAATATGTATAAGAATAGTGATAATAATGAATTACTATATGGGATATGATATAGTTTACTTATGAACTGGTGGTTTATGTTTTGTAGCCAAGGCAGCTCGTTGCTAATAATGGAGGTTGGTTTGTGTCTGTTATCAATATACACATGGATAACTAGGGAGTTTGAAAACAAAAGGGACATATGTTTGAGGCTGAAATCAGTATTGAAGGCGTTGTAGTTTTCTATTGTTTGAAAAAATTATGGGCCTAAAAAATCGAGAGTTTAGTAATAGTTCGCAGCGACGGTACATAGTGAAGTCATACAATATGCGGTGAAGGTGCGTGATACAGGGTGAAGGCGCGCGATATGCAGTAAATGTGTATAGTAAGGAGTGAAAGCATGCGGTATGTGGAACAATGCATAGAACTGAAAATAGTTCCCAACAATAGTACATTGTGAAGGCTTGTTGTACGTAGAATGATGCCAACAATGGTTTACAGTGATAGTACACAATGAAGAGATGGAGTACGTTGATCGATAGAAATACGATATACATAAGGTTAATGGTATACAATAACAGTTCATAGTTAATTAGATTACAATATGTAGTGGAGGCTAATTGTTTTCATATTGAGTTCAGTTTATAGTGAAGATTGTCGCACATTAAAAATATGGGAAAATCAGATTACGAAAACTTGGGGAGTTATTTTCCTATTTAAGTAGCAGTAATACCCTTGGTTAAGGGATGAGATTGTAGATTAAAATTTCAGGAAGAAATTCGTTGAAGTCCAAAGTGGTACATGGAGGGGAAGACGATATGCAGAAAGAATCATATGCATAAGGAAAACAGTTTACAAAAGAGGGCATAGTTTTCGTAGGAAGCCCTCACCATACATTGTCAAACATTGATGTACACAGAGAATGACAGTACACAGAGGAGTGGAGTAGTAAGCGGTATAGGGGAGTACACAGAGAAGGTTAGTTTATAGAGGAGCTGAAGAATGTACATAAATAGCTGCGGTACACAGAAATATCTAGACGGTGTGAGGAAGAAAAACTGGTACGCGGAAATAGCTTGACGGTACATTGAAATAGAAGTGGTATGCAAAAACCTAATCAATACATAAAACACCAACGAAGGTCCAAAAATTGGTTAAATCAGTTTGTGAAATTAATTTCCATAACATATCAGTGTATGAGAAAATAAATTACATATGTGAGTGATTATGGGACTTCAACAGAGCATCCATTTATAATTGATGATGCATGAATTAATTCCAAACCATTGATGCGACCTTTAAGTAATTAAACTGAGTGAAGATTCATCCAATATAGTGAGAGAGGGGGAGTCAGTGGAAGTGATCTCATGGATGCAGTGTGCTATTACTAAAACCTTGTAAAGTCAGTGCCCCTGGAATAGAATGAATTTTATAAACTCTGGTAATCCATAACATGTGAAGATTAGTGGTTTTTGGAACGACTAACACAGTATCGGTATATACTCCTTGGACGCAACCCTTAGTGGTGAACCAAGTAAAATTGTTATGTCATTTCTTTGCATGTGATTATTAATTTTCATCACTTCCTATTTAGATATGTTTAATAGGTTCTTACCAATGTGGGAACAAGATCGATTAGTTTTGAATAAAAGGTTGACACCCTGATTCATCCCTCCCCTCTTAGTGTGTTGTGAGATTCTTGATGTGATATCAAATCATAAAGGTTACTGGTGTTGAATCTGTTTGTCATAGAGAATCCATTCAATGTTAGGGGAGTTACCATATTCAATGGAAGTAATTTTCAAATATTAAAATAATAGGATGATATCAAACCTTATATATCTTGTAATGGAAGTCTTATTCTCTACTGTATAGGGAATACAAGTCACTGATCCTACAGGACTGTCAATGACAGATACAGAAATGTAATTGCTTGATGCTGATGCAAAAGCATAGAATGTTATCACTACATCCCTTTATGATCCGATTTATCTAAAGATAATGTGTTTCACATCTTCCAAGTCAATGTGGGATATACTAGATAATATTTATAATGGAGATATCAATGTAAAGGAGGAAGAAAATTCAATTACTACACAATAGGTTTTTTGATCTGATGATGCACCCTAATGGGAATGCCAAAACCATTTCATTTGAATTAATGATTTGTAGGAGAAATATGAGGTATGGGTAAAGAAATAAAAGGAATTTCCGTAGTGAAGAAACTATTGAGAATATATCCACCCCTTTACAATGAAAAGGGTTGAGCCCTAGAGGAAAGAGATCTGTCCAAACCCTCCATAGATGATCTTCTCAATAATTTATCATGTTATGAAATGAGAATCAAACTAGAAGAATCTATGAGTTGTGTGAGCAAGGAAATGTAATTAATGACATAGACAAACTAAAAGTTTCAGGATATATAAGTGGTGAATAAGATTAGGAAAATTAAACTCTTTCTCTCATTTCTAAAAATCTCAAGAAGGGGACATATAAATTTGAAGGAATGCTACCTCTGGCTTGTTTTAATTGGGTATGAGTTTGGAACATTACCTATTAGTTCTCAAGAAAATTTGATGATGAAGAGAGAAAAGTAGAAAAATATGAAAAGCCTCGAAAAAGATTATTAAAAAAGGGAAACTTCAAATTTTAAAGGAAAGTACAAAAGACGAGTTTTGTATGTGAGGATGAAGATTATGATAATGAATTCGGTGAGGAAGAAGAACTATAATTTAAGATTGGAAACCGTGCCTCTATGATGGATACCATTGAAAATTTAGAACCATTGATAGATAAATATAGAGATAATCAGTTGAATACAAATTCCAATCCCAAGTTGCAACTTAAGGATGCTTTTTTAAGATTGAGATTAAATTTAAGAGTCGAAATAAGTACAAAGAAATGGTAGTTGAATAATCAGAATATAATGATCAGTTGGAACCAGAAATTGAATGAAAGGAAGAACTAGAGAAAGTACAATAATCAATCCTTGAAAGTAATAATGATGTTATGGAACTAAAAATAATAATTAAATAACTAGAAAAGGTCAATAATGACCTTACCTTGAGGTGTAGGATAAGTCCAAGCCCATTGAGGGACTCGAAGAATAATTTATTACTCTGATATGTAAACTTGGAAGTAAATCAATTTCAAAAGAAGAAAAGAAGAAAATACATTTTGGAAGGTTCTCAGATATTGAGCATCGAGAGAGAGAAAAACACGGTTCTGATGGAGTTGAAATGATATTGAGTGATCAAAGTCCCACATGCATGGGAAATAGTGGAATTGGTTATGATACCTAAATGTCAAATTCTATAAATAAAGTGAGACAAAATTAAGTAAATATGAAAGTTGATCATGTTTAAAAGCCACTAGAAGTGCTTAAAATGAGTCACATAAATCAAAATTAAAGGAGAATTGTATATTATCTTCGAGTTTCCAGAAATGATAGACCGTAAAAATATTTTCCTGAGGAAGAATGAATGAGGAGAAATAGATGTGAGGGGAAATTTCCTTTCATGAAGTGTTAGTTTTGTGGCTATCTAGGAAATACCATGTCAAACTATGTAGAGTCAAGGAGATATATGAATGGGGAAGATTAAAGAGTTCAAAAAAAGAGATCATATTCATATCCTACTTCTTATAGAAGAAATTATTCAATTGATATTGTTTTCACTATTATAACGTTTCCCATAAAGTTTTTTATTACAGGAAGAACCATGACATGAGACATTATTTTAATGTTCAAATACAGTTCAATACACATCAAATAGACTATGTTTCTATTTAAATAGGTTTTTCCCATGTAAGATGAATTTGAATATGAAGAACCTGTGTACAAAAAAGATAGAATAAAAGGCCATTATCACCCTTAACTCAATCAAATATCTCATAGAAAGAAAAGATGAAAATTGAAAAGTACAATTTTACAAAAGTACCCTACAAAGGTACAAAGAACAATAACACCTGGATTATTGAGAGCTGATGTTCATCCAACATGATCGGTGATGCCAAAATATTAATGAATATCAAGAAAAAGGTCTATGGAAAAGTGATTTTTGGTAACAATGGTGATTTGAAGATAAAAGGTAGTGGAATAACTAAGGTAGCTAAGAGAGAGATAAAGAAAACAGAAGTCATGTATGTGGATGGCCTGGGTCACAATCTTCATAGTGTGAGTCAACTCTATGACTGAGGTATTATTGTTCCATTTAATCAGAATGGTTGTATTATAAGAGAAATGTATGGAAATTCTATCACGAAAGGTTGTAGAACAGAATGAAACTTATATCAGGTTGAAAATAAATAGAACATTTTATACCAAACATATGGAGAGGAAGACAACATATGGAATCAAAGATTGGGGAACATCAATCAACAAGACATGGAAAAGATTTCTATGTTGAAAATGGTCATGTATATCCTTAATCTAAATCGTGAACAAGAAAAATCTTGTGATGCTTTAATGCAAGGGTAACTGGTTTGTAGTTCCTACCATCCAAAGAAGAAAAGAGCATAAAATATCCTTAACCTCATCTATATAGATGTATGTTTCCTGATAAATGTTGTTGGAATGCGTGGATAGATGTAATTTGTTCTTTTCATAGATTATTATAGTATAATGACATGTATAATTGTTATACACATGATGTTAAAAGTGCTTTATTTCATGAAAACCAATCGAAGAATCATCAAGAATCATACTGGATGGAATATCAAAGTATTACGGTCTGACAATGGAGGGGAATAAATGTCCATTGAATTTAAAAATTACCTTTAGAATCATAAGATACAACATGAGTTGGAAGATGTGAGAACTCTACAAAAAAATGGTGTTGCTGAGAACATGAATAAGTAGTTAAACCGCATGGAAAGAACTATGCTGATTGAGTTTCATATTCCTAAACATTACTGGAAAGAGCCAGTACAAGCTACAATGTATATTCAAAATCGAACAGGGCTATATATGGGTGAAACAAAGACACTATATGAAATGTGGAATGAAATGAATCCCTCATTGAAATATTTTTTTTTCAGAATGAAATGTTTTTTCTGAAATAAAGAAATATATAAAGTGAAGTATGGATACAATACAGATGATGGAATATTTCTTTGATATTCAATGAATAGAAAATTCTACAAGTGTTTCAATTAGTACTTGGGAGGAATTGTGGAATGTAGTTATGTAAATACTATTGAAGAGAACAACCTAAATGCTTTAAAAAATTCTTATGCTCATGTGATAGAATAAGAGGAAGAATGAGAACATGTAACAAATTCTAATATAGAGGTTGAGAAAGGTGTGAAAAACTCACAGGAGTCACATCATGATGTTGATTCTGAAGAAAAATCATAAGTGGAATCCATAGCTGGATAGAATTCGGTTGAACCTCAAAGGAGAAATAGAAGAGCGGAGATTGATCAGTACAACATTATTGGGGATCAGAATGAACCAATACAGAAAAAGATAATGATAAATAATTCACAATAACCATTTCTATCAGTTGTGGAAGCATCATCATTTGAAGAGGCTGCAAAGGATGATTCATGGGTGAAAGAGAAAAAATGAAGAGTTAGATCATATTTGAAAAAATAAAATATGGGATATTATAAAATGATGTAAAGAACATAATGTTATTGGTTCGAAGTGGATTTTAAAGAAACAATTTGACGAACATGGAAATGTGATCAGAAATAATAAACTCTTGGTCTGTAAAAGATATTCAAAAATTGAAGGAATTGATGTTGAAGATACATTTTCTCCCATAGAGATACTAGAGTCAATCAGGCTATTTATTTCCATGGAAATCCAAATCAGTTATAAATATTATTAAATGGTTGTCAAGACAACATTCTTAAATGGAGTATTGGAAGAAGAATTTTACATTGAACTACACTTTGGGTTCCTCTTTGACAATGATGAACAGATGGTTTCAAAATTATAGAAATCTATTTATAGACAGAAACATGAACCAAGGGCATGGTACTCTTGGTTAGACTCTTATCTGGGGAAGCATGATTTTAAAATAGGAGGAGTAGATCACAATATTTATGTGAAGAACTCTCAAAAGGATAAGTTAATGGTATTGGTATATGTGGATGATATTATTTTTGGTGGAAGCAGACATGGATCAATGGATAAATTTTCCAATCACAGTAAATCAGAATTTGAAATGTCCATTATTGGAGATCTAACATACTTGTTAGTGTTGAAGGTACTTTATATGAACAATTACACTTTCATTTCTCATGAAAAGTATGCAAGAGAGATACTGAAGAAATTCAATATGCATTATTCCAAAACAATTTCAACTATCATTACAGTTGGATCAATGCTCAGAAAGAATGATGAAGGGACATTTGTGGATCCCAAAATGTACAACAAACGAAATGGAAGCCTACTGTACCTGATGACGACAAGACCAAATATTTTCCATGAAAGTTTTTGTGCGAACCAATTTTAGAGTAATTTGAGGGAAGAAAATATGGTAGCAGTGAAAAGAATCATGAGATATATTCATGGTATACATAATTATAGGATATACTTTTCTGTTAGAAGAGATAGTGAACTATCCACATATTCTGATGCTGGATGGGCTAGAGATGTAGTGGACATAAATTCTACTATTGGTAGAGTATTTTATATTGTGAATAAATGTGTGGCCTAGTTAGGAAAGAAAAAAGAAAGTAATTCACTTAGTGCTTCTGAAGCTGAATATTTATCTTCTACCAAGGCGTGCACTTAGTTACTTTAGATAAAGCATCAAATGAATGACATAGGTGATGGGGTGAAACAACCAATGGTGATTTACATTGATAAAAAAATCACAATTGATAGTACATAGAATCAAGTTCAGCATTCTCGTACGAAACATATTGAGATCAGATATCACTTCATCAAGGAAATAGTTGAACAAGTCGCGATCAAAATTGACCATGTACGAACTGATGAGAAAGTGGATGAAATTATGACCAAGCCACTGTCAATAGCTGTGTTCAAGAAACATCGGTTTAACCTCGGTGTCCATCCACCTCTCAATTCATAGGGAGGTTACGATATTCCCCTCTCCCTTGGTGTTTTAACTATATTTAATCTGTTCGTGGATATGATGCAGTTTTATGGGGGAGATACTATCCAGGTGGTGAATGTTTTTTTAACTCTACATGTAATGATTAAGTTCATTGGGTTTATTTCCAATGGGGGAGAATTGATAAATTCAACATATAGTTGTCTATTTATTTATAGTTATGGGAATGATAGAGAATCAAAAATCTAGTACTGAAACTATGGGGGAGAAAATAAAATAATGAGAACTAAATTTATGTCCTACCTCTTGTTTTATACAACGAGAACTACTCATGTAGACCTAGAGTGATGGTTGAGTTGTTTCTTGAAGGTTCATGTTTTGATCTTGGCTGACGCATCGATGAATGTATCTAGAGATTACCAACAAACCCAAAGGGGAATATTTTTAGAACCAAGGCTACTCATTGCTAATAATGGAGTTTAGTTTTGTTTTTTGTGAATCTCTACATGGATGACAAGGATGTTTTAAAAAAATAAGGTCATGCATTTGTGGCTGAAACAGTATTGAATGTGGCAGAGTTTCCAATTGGTATCCAAATTTTTGGGCCTAAAAAATCGGGAGTTTGGTAACTGTTTGCAGCAACGGTATGCGGTGAACACATGCGGTATGAGTTGAAGGCTTGCAGTACACAATGAAGGTACATTTTAAGCGATAAAGGTGTGCAGTATGTAGTCAAAGAAAGTGGTACAAGGAACAATTCGAAGAACTGAAAATAGTTCACAGTGACGGTACATGGTGAAGGTGTGCGGTGCGCAGAATGCTGCCAAAAAAAGTTCGCAACGACGGTACGCTGTGAAGAGATGCAATATGAAGACCGATAGATATATGGTACACATAAGGATAATGGTACATGATAAAGGTTCTAAGTTCAGAGGATTGCAATATGTGGCTGATGCTAATAGTATGCAGATGGAGTTCAATTTATAGTGAATATTGTCCCACATTGAAAATTTGGGTAAATCAAATTACCAAAATTTGCAGAGTTATGTGACTATTTAAGGAGAAGTAACCCCCTTTGTTAAAGGAATATATTAGAGAATAAAATTTCAGGTTGAAATTTGGTGAAGTCCGAAGTGGTACACGAACACTACTGGAAATCTGACCGTTCCCAATGCTTCTATACCAACGGTTTGTAAAAACGTTGGGAAATCCCACATTCAGGCCACCTTTCCCAATGTTTTGGCCAAACCGTTGGGAAAGACCACATTTTGGCCACCTTTCCCAACGGTTTTGGCAAACCCTTGGGATAGGTATACCCTTTCCCAACGGTTTGGCCAAACCATTGGGAAAAGTCCACTTTGTGGACATCTTTCCCAACGGTTTGTCCAAAACCTTTGGTAAAGGGTATACCTATCCCAATGGTTTGCCAAAACCGTTGGGAAAGGTCCCCCACAAATCAACCTTGCCCCAAAGTCAAGATCCAAAATCAAAGGCTATATACCAACGGTTGTCAAAACCGTTGGTATAGGCCTATACCAACGGTTTTGACAACTGTTGGTATATATCCTTTGATTTTTTACCATTTCTTCTTACCCAAAACATTATATAAATCAAAATTCAAAATCATTATGAGAATAAATATATATATTTAAGTAATTATATTCACAAAAGTCATGTTAGGTTAGTGGTTAAGTCGTTGAATAATAAACTAGGGGTGCTGGGATCAAATCCCAGTGAATGTTTTTTTTGAAGTACATATATCCAACGGTTCTATAACCATTGGTATAGATTATCATATTAATTAAACCAACGGTTTCCAAAACCGTTGGGATAGGTCTATACCAACTGTTTTCCCAAAACCAATGGTATAGACCTATCCCAACGGCTTACTTGGCAACAGTTCTCCAAACTGTTGGAATAGGCTATACCAACGGTTTGGAGGCCTATACCAACAGTTCCAAACCGTTGGTATAGGTTAGTTTTCCAGTAGTGGAAGGAGAAGACAATACATGGAGAGAATCATCCGTGTATAGAAAAGTGTTCATGGAAGAGAGTGCAGTTCACATAGAATGCTCTCATAGTATGCTTCCAAGGAAGGCAGTACATGGAGCAAGACGATACATGGAGGAGTGGATCCATAAGCGCTGTAGGGGAGTACATGAAAATGGAAAGTTTTTGGAGAAGCCAGATTGTATGAAAAAACAACAATGGTATGAGGAAATAGCTGTAGAATATGTAGAAACAACATCGGTACGCGGAAACATCTGTAGTATGCAGAACACCTTGAAATCCTAAAAATTGGCCAAATTATTTTTCGAAATAAATTTCCATAACATATCAGTGTACAGGAAAATAAATTACAAATGTGAGTGATTGTGTGACTTCAAAAAAGAATCAATTTACAATTGAGGATGCATGAATTAACTCAAACCATCAATGTGACCTTCACATCGTTAAACTGAGTAAATATTCTTCAAACACATTGAGCAAGGGAGATTCAGCCGAAGTGATCCAAGGGATGCAATGTGCTATCCCTAAAACATTGTATATATAGTTTTCCTGGCACAAAGTGACTATGGAAAACTGTAGTAATCAACAAATTTTGAATATTAGTGGTTTTTAGTACGACCAACACACTTTCATTGTAATGTCCTTAGACGCAAGCCTTAGTGGTAAGTCAAGAAAAATTATTGTGTCATTAATTTTTTGTGATTGATTATTTTCTGCAATTCCTCTCCAAAATGGTTTAACAGGTTCTAAACAACATGGGAACATGATACATCATTTTAGAATAAACAGTTGATTCCCTGATTCACCCCTCCCCTCTCAAGGTGTTTCGTGGTCCTTCATTATGAATCCATGATTCCAAAGGTACTAGACATATATGATTCTAGAATGGATCATTATGTTCTGTAAAGAATATGAAAATAATACGATGTGATATTTATATAGGAAAATTATTGGTCCTTATAGTTGGAATAAATTTTTTGTTCCTTAACCATTAGAAACAAGGATGTGAAACCATTAGTAATAACCCTAGGAATAAGTATTAGTATATGATAAGATCCTAATGTTTTTCAATTATCATAAATAACCAATTTTAATCCTATGGTTTTAGATATTTAAAATAAGGTTACATGATTTAAGAATACAATAAATGATTTATTTGTAATGACCCAAGATTCTCATACATATATACTACATCTTTTTAGATGAATATTCATGACATTAAACAAAAAAATACAAAGGTTCATAATGTTAGAGTACCGTTCTAAATATGGGAACATAATCAACTAGACTATAAGTGATGTACACCATCACCCAGTATGTTCATTATAACTAGAACCCTTCTTGAAAATATCAGACATAAAACATTTAATCATAACTTTGGGAAAAAAGAAAGGGCAAGCCTATATGGTCAGTATGGGTACACATGGGAGATAATACTATAACATCATCAAATAGGTACGAGAACTTAATAAAAACTTATGAAAACCATAATCTTCATAACACAGATCATAAACATGAGTTATGGAATAAATCATGGAACTTCATATGACATGAACCATAATGGTGTTAATAAACATGATCCATGTGGCATAGATTTGTGGAATATAGATAATCATAGAAACTATTAAGTCAAGGAAACCCATTATAAAATTCATAACAAGTTAGGACCAATATAATTACCCATTTTACTTACATTGGTCCAAGGATAACTTCTTGTATACCCTCTTTGAGACATGGGATAACCTCTAGTGTACCCTCTTTTGATCATGGGATAATTTCTTGTATACCCTCTTTTGGTATTGGGATAACATCCTATGTACCCTTTTGATCTAATATAACATTAATCATTACCCAATGAATTGGAGAAAGATATAGTTCTCACCAATCACATAATAATAATCATATGTATGTGTACCACTAGATCATAAATTATTCAACTTATCATAACCCCTGAAATGAAATAGGATTCATAATCATTTCATTATAACTGTTCATGTGTGAAAGAGACCGGTTTCATAATCATTTCATTATTTCATCATAGCATAACCTATGAAAATACGTAGGTTTCATATTCATTTTATCACGGTATAATCCATGGAAGATAAACATGTATTACAAACAAATTTTCATAATAAACATAAACCATTCAAAGAAATAATAATAATGGTATCCTTGGATCATAAACCCAGTAAATAATAAGTAACACAAGAAGCTATCATATTTGATGGAAAATGATATTTAAATATCAATTGGAAGTTTTTTGAGGAAAATAAATATTCTATGAAAATAAATTTTTTATAAAAAAATTTTTAAAAACAAAAAATTCATAATTTTTTTGGAAATCAGTTTCTTTGAAAATAACTTTTAAAATAGATAATGAAATCCTAATTTTATAAAAAAAATTGTTTAGGAAAATATCATTTCAACGTTGAAAATAATTTTTTGAAATATAAATAAATTTTAAAATACATTTATTTGAAAATATCAATGAATATTAATAAATTAATATCAAAATAAAGTAGTGTTCATAAAGGTGGGTAATTCTATTCATGCAGTACATGTTAAAAAAATATTACTTTCAAATTCTTAGTAACATCAAACCATTCATTATTTAGAAAGATACATGAAGACCACATTAATTTTTGTTTTGGAAAAAGTAAAATATTTGTGAATATTACATTAATAAAAAAATTATTAATTTTTTTAAAAAAATTGAATTTTTTTTTTGAAAACATGGTTTTCGAAGGAAAATTGGTTTTCAACCGAAAATAAAAATAAACATAATTTTTCCTGTAAATGTTGTTTTGAGATATTGGGTACATAAAGGGATGAAATTAAGGGAAACCTTTTATTTTCATGAAATAAGAATAATAGAATAAAATTCATGAATTTATGAAGAGATGTATCATAATAGTTTATCATCAGAAACATAATCATAAACAATCCTGATAAAGGATTATATTGAAACGTAAAATCTATACTACTTTGGTAAAAATAAATTATAAAATAAAGGAAGTAATAAAATTAAAATAAAATGAAAATTTTATGAAAATAAATAATTTAATAAAATTTCTTGTCAAATGGGATTTATAGACACCTCCTAAATTAAAATAGGTGTATAACATAACATACGTCTTAAGAAAGGAAAACTGAGACAAACATCCCTCACCAGTTGGGTAACTTTTGAAATATAAACCCAATGAATGAGATAAACTATAATGAATTTGGAAATAAAAATAAATTTAAGTATAAGAATCATAAAATATATTCACGGGAAGTATATACAAGACATAAAGGAAATATGTGGCGAATATTTCATGTGTCTCATAGAAGTAAAAAAGTGAGATGGAAATCTCTTACCTTAAGACTCAAAATTCATCATAAACTTTAAAAACTCATGTATAATAAATATAAGGTTATTATAAATTTATTTATAAGAGATAATTATATATATATTTTACCACATATGGTTTCCTTGTGACCTTTTATTACCTATTTATTAATAATTCAATGTTAAATTCGCGTTTATAGAGATAACTACATTTTTTATTGTACATGTTTTGATTTTTATCATTGGTCCTTTTATAAAAATCAAGGTTACAAAATATATTGAATGTTAACATGGATATAAATATCATAAATAGTCTGTATATAGGTTATTATAGTAATCAATTAGAGTTAGGTATAGAAAATTAAATATATCATTAATAAAGATGGTAGGCCGTACATACGCATGAACACTAGTCCATTTTATCAATGAATTGAAAGAAATAAAGTTAAATAATATTGTACCATTAATGAATAATTTTTAATTAATATATATATATATTGTATTTTAATTAAACACTTCTTTATAAATACCATTTAACTAGGAAAGAATTTTATCGCTTCACGAGGAGGTACTTTGTTGCACACAAGAATGATGTTACCATATTCTTAAATAATGGAAAGTAAGAAGTAACATCTGATTTAATGATTCAATAATAATAAAAATAATATCATAAATATAATTTATAAAAAATTTATTCGTTTTATATCCATCCATGAGAGGTGGTAATGTTAAAATAAATGACATCAGTTCGTGAGGATGTAGTTCACTGTACACACGGATAATGATTTCATAACCATTTTGATTGAAGATGAGAAGGATTTTGGTTATTACATTAATTTAATATTATATATATATATATGTTAATTTTATTTAGGATATTATATCAGAATGTTTTAATAATAATTTAATGAGTTGGAGTAATAAATAGACATAAAACGATCGGTTAGGGGTGTTACCTTTTCTTCAAGAAACATGTTTTGGTTTGCCAAAAAAGGCTTATTAGGTTGGATTTATTACCCAAATAAGGATTATAGGGTGTGATTATGGAATTAATTAAGTTATTGTTTCATTTTTTATCTGAATAAAATGGTTTTTGAAGTGTAAATAAAATATTTTAGGGGGTGTCTAATTATGAGTGAGGTGAGTGATACACTTGTAATATTTGAAAAGGATAAGGTGTACCCACATTTTTCACATGAAAAAAGAATAAAAAATGTTAAATTATATAACATATTACATATGTGGTATATATATGGTTATCCCATTGGTTTTGGATAAGTTTTCATTCATTGTTAGCCTTTGTATTGTCAATTTAACCCATAATATAACCGTTTTTACTTTAACTGAAAAAATAATTTTTTGGATTTTACTATTCATGATGGTAAAAATTAATGTTTACATTATTATATAATAGAATTTATAATTATTCCAAATTTATAAACCATTATTAATAATTATATTCATATAATTTGAAGATTTTAATTTAAAATTAATCACATTGAAACTACGAGAAAGCGGGTTTTCAAAGATAAAAAGGTCAAATGTTAAAAACGTTTTTATATAAAAATTCAATATAAAAATGATTCCAAATAACTAAATTATATTAATACATAATATTTAACTAATTAACCATTTAAAAACATATTGAAATAATTTTTATGTTTATAAAAGATTTAAAATAAATGACAATTCTTAATAAAAACCATTAATTTTTTTTTAAAATCTTCTTAGAAAACACACAAAAATTAACCCTATGATAATTTTCATATTCTGATTTAAAAAGTGACATTTATTTTTTAAGGTAAATTTTATAAAATTATAAAATCTTATATTTAAAATATGTTCACAGAAAGTGAAAAAAACTGCTTTTTAGAAAATACAGTTTATAGAGTAAATTATGATTTATTATTATATATTTCTTATAAAACACATAATAGTAATTTTAAACCTTATATTTAATATATAATATATAAAATTTATTAAAATGATTCACCAAAACTTATTTTTTTAATTTATTGAGGAAAAACATTTTTCTGTGTATAAAAAACGTTTTTTTAAAGCTTCCCTTTATTTTAACATGTTTTTTTATTTCAAATTAATTAGTCACCAAGGAAATAATTATATATATATATAAACCATATATTTTTATAATTTTTTTATCCTAATCATACCCTCATCCTAATGTCCAGGTGAAAACTAACATGTTAAATAATATTTTCTTAATAGTAAGTCATATTTCTTTTATACTCATCATTGGGTGAAAAACAAGATAAACTCTGTATTGTGTGTAACATATAATTAAATAAGTTTTTTTTTGAATGAAAATATATAAAAAATTTAACTTTATTTGAGAAAAATATTTCACAATATCTCAGGGTGTTATATTTTAACCCCATTAAAATGAAATTCACCCTCGAAATTCATCACTTTTTCACCAATAACTAAGGATGATTCTATCTCATTAAATTAATAGGTTCCCATATAGATTACTCAATATAGTTATTTTACCATGAATAATTGACTATGTTAGTGGTCTTATTTCATTGCACTTTCTCTATTTGATCCATAATCTAACCCAATTATTCCTTATAAGAATGATTATGCTCTAGTAGTATGAGCTCTAAGATTAGTACATATAATGGATGAAGTACATAGTTAATCATGTGTGGTACATGAAAAACATCATAAAGATGTGAGAGGTTTGGTGGAAGATCCAAATGATAGGATACCATCCAAATTTGATCAATAATTTCAAAGGGACCGATATACATAAGACATAGTTTTCCTTTTTCTTCTATGGAGAAAGTTAACCAATCTATTTTTCATCAATTTAATATTATATATCATTTCAATGATTATCATCATAAAATTTATATCAACTTTGTTATACCCTTACATGTAGCTGAATGGGTCTAACATTCTCTACCACTTCATCTGCTAGCTCAGGACCCAATAGCTTTCTTTCTCCAACTTCATTCTTATATGTTTTAGTTCTACACATTTTTCTATAAATTACTTCATAATGATTTAACTAAATAATCGAGTGAAATATTTTATTAGATGAAATTTCTTCTAATGGAAGGTGTTTATCTCCACCACCTTTGAAATCCATAGGAAAATATAATAAAATATCCTCTTATGGATGAATTATTCTCTCAAACAAACCATCTATATGAGGATGATACGATGTTCTAAAACTCAACTATGTATCAAGTTATTTATATATATTTAATGAAAATGTTGAGGAAAAATATATATCCTGATAAAATAAATTTAAATATGATACTCCATGAAGCCCGACCACTTCTTTAATGTATATTAAATAGAGAACATTGAAAGGGAAATCAAGCACACTAGCATTGTATGGTAAACAAATACCACCCAGAATTATCTCAATATCAAAGTTAAGATAAACCCTAAATTTTACCAGTACCTTTAATCAAATGTCCAAAAAGATTAATGAAACTTATCCATAAATAAAATTGTGACAATATAAAAAATAAAAAAATTACATTTCCATAAATGTCACTTAAAATACCCTAAATCATGATAAACTCACAGCACCTTAAACATTAAAAGGGTATTCAATGAATTTTATTGTTACAGTCAACCATAAACTCAAAAATGTATGATGTTATCTATAACTCATTATATAATATTACATGGTGAGATGTAAACTTCCAAAATTTAATTTACCTTTTATTCCTTATATAAACAATTTTCATATACATAGAAAAAAATAATTGGATGTTTCAATTCATATATGTACAGATAGAATATAAAAATTGATTTAATTATACTAGAATTAATTTCTCAAATTGAAAAATGACATAGACCAATGGTTCAAAACCGTGGGTATAGCCCCCAAAACTGTGGGTATAGCCTATATCCACTATTTTTGGAATCGTGGGAAACCGAGGTGTCATGATAGGTCCCTAGCCTATACCAACATTTTGTAAAAATAATGGTTAAAGCATTGTTTCCATCATGTTATAGTCACATTTATTTCGGCTATGTTGTCAAATCCTTATACCCACAGTTTTAAAACCGTGGATATAAATTGTACAAAAAACACAGCGGTGGGGATTTAACCTGCAAACTACACTCTAAATTCGGGATGCCTCACCACTCACACTATTTAACTTATATATATATATATATATTTCTCTAAATATAATAATTTACACATGTATTAGAAAAAAATCACCTAACAGGTTTCGATCCCGCGACTTACTCTTCATACTTCCAATGATAAACCAACCCAACATACTCGCATATATATTTATATACCTACATTTATTTTAATATAATAATTTTTCTCCTGGTAAAAAAAAAATCAATCAGCAGGATTCGATCCCACAACCAAATATAAAATTAAATGGATCTTCAATAACTCTTCTGTGAAACTTTTGTGATTATATATATGTATCTACCTATATATATTAATCCAAACCATTGGTATAAGTGGGAAAACCATGGGTATAAGATTTCCCACCAAATTTGTTTTTATGTCCCATAGAATGTTTTTCCTCCCATAACATGGGAAAGATATACCCACGAATTTATAAAACTGTGGGTATAGATCTTTGAAAAAAAATCTTATACCCACTGTTTTTCCAAAATCGTTGGTATATAGCTAAAATATATTCATATTCCCACAGGTTTGTCCAAAACTATGGGTATAACTATTTTTCACCACAGTTTTCCAAAAATGTGGGAATACGCCTTCAAAAAAACATATACCCAGGATTTTAGGCAAAACAGTGGGTAGAGGTGACCTATACTTATGGTTTTGGGAAACAGTGGGTATAATTTCCCATACTACCCATATACCCATGGTTTTTAAAAACTGTTGGAATAGGGCACCCTTATACATATGGTTTTGTGAAAAACTGTGGGCATATGGCTATTTTCCTATAGTTTTAATAGGGAAATAATAAGATGTAATTTTTTTAAAGGATGAACAATAAGATCTTCACAAGTATCATTAATAGAAAATAAAACATGAAATCCACAGCTAAGGAAGTGAGGATAAGTTTGAACTAATTACCATGATTCACTTTCACCAGTGTGATTGCAAAAGATTTCACTTTTTTAATTTCTTTTAGAGTTTGTTCTGGATTCTCATCCACATTTTGCATTGGATTGGGTCGTTGATTTAAATAATTCCCAAGATTCTTTTTAATGAAACCCTATAGCATGGTTGGTGTATTCTATAGATACTTCTCTCTATTTAAACAAGTACATCCCTTTTTCCCATCACTTCAACAATTTTACACTTATTAACATTCCTTTAAACACATGAAACATTTATTAGCCTCTTTAAGAAAATTTTATCCATGTTTCCTTCCAAATATTAATCATAAAGGTATGATCATCTTCTTTTCTCTAGTGTTTTTTGAGTTTCCCTTCAATTAAATCATTATTTTCTTATCAAAACCATGTGATTGAGGGGAAAATAGAATTTCTATCTTCACTATGATATCATAATGAAAAATTTATTCATATATATTGATGTAGATAATGGATAATTCGCTTTGGAGACATGGTTTTAATCCACTGAATAATCAATTAACTTCACATTTTGGGTTAGATGAGAATACCATAAGTGTACATTGAATGTCACATAAAATATTCTTCATATTTTTCAATAGATTCATCATCCATTTGTTTTTGGTTAATGGTGTTATTTTCTATTTTAATACAATGAATAAAAGGGATGTATGTTTTTTAAAGATAATCTCTTAAACTAGTACCATTCTATGAATTCCATGTCATCTTATTGACTCAAATTTTTGATAAGAGTCCATTACTGATCATCTTTTCCTTCCAAAAAAATAGACATCCACAATGATTTTTTCATGATTTCAACACTGGAGAATGATTTTTTCCCGTTGTACTAATCCATTTTTTCATTAAAATGTGGATTAATATAACCAATAAAGAAGTTGTAAATTTCCTCATGAGGGACTCAATAAAATGTTTTTACCTCATTTTTGTATTTAATTGTTAGACATGATCAGTATCCTGAGATGGTTGTGTGATAATAACAATAATTGTTTTCATTACATCTCTGAATGAATTTCGTTTCTCGGTTGAAAAAAAATTCCATTGTCCATTTTATTCTATATTAACATGGTTAATTCATCTTTCAACACTAAACTAAATCCAAAAGGCATAGTGTATGTAATATTAATCATATTAGGGAACCACATATTCCTGAAAATTTATTTACCATATTTTTAAATCATGACACCAGTTGTTAAATCTATGACACCTTAGGCTTACTATATGTCATCAGGGTCATTATTAAAATCCTTCATGATGGTTATTAAGGAGTTTTTTAATTTCTAAATAATATCCCCAATGAGAGTCAAACCAAGTGTGAGGAAAGGCCTATTTTTATTTAGATGTTTCTGATAGTGTCCAGCTCAATATACCTATTGCAGAGTTATTACCCCTAGGTACCTTTGTTCGAGAGCCACATCCACTTGTAGTATCCGAATAGTGATGAAATTTCATGGAAACCACCTTTTCTATCCTTTAACATGATTGTAGGCAATTTTACTATACTTGGATTCATTATTAAAATTGCCCTTAGATACATCCCTAAACGAATCCATAGAATATACCAAGCGACCCCACTAAAGTTTTCTCATCCAAGATTCCATAGGTTAACTAGACCGTTCCTCTGATACAAAATGTGACGACCCATGATTCTAAAAAAAATTATTTAATGGGTATGCAAACATGAGAATAATATAGTAAAACCATAGTCTCTATAAAATCATATATAACATGAGCCATGAAATAAATATTTGCAGTTCATAAGATGTGAATCATAATGGAATAAAAAATTATAATCCATGATTGAATAACATTAGCACAAGACATATATTTATGGAATATAAAAAACCATATAAATTCCTTTGTCAAGGCCACTGAAAATGAAATTCATTACATTTTAGGATTGTGATAAACACCTGTGTACCTACTACACGATTGTGATAACCTCTTGTGTACTCTATTTTTGACATGGAATAACCTCCCATGTACCCTCTTTAGAGATTGGATAACCTACCATATTCCCTCTTGCGGTCTTGGGATAACCTCTTATGAACCCTTTTGAGATCATATAGCATTAATCATTATCCAATAAATTTTTTAGAGATATAGGTTACTCCATGAAGGACACCAAAACACCCTGGTAGAGGATGGGTGAATTATGGTGTCGAATTTTTATTCTCAGGTGAAAGATCTATTTTCCCACATTTGTATAAACCTATTAATTCATTCTAATGGTAATGTGAAGTAATTAAAACAATGAAAAATAGAAATAGAACCCAATAGTTTTACTTCTTTTACCACTAAGGGCTAGTCTAAGGAGGAAATATCAAAAGTGTCTCATGCATACTAAATCCACTTATATTCACTAGAATTGGAATATGGAAGTTTTGATATAGTCACTTTGTGCTAGGAACACTACCTTTACAATGCTATAGGGATTCCACAGCGCTTCCCTTGGAACACATTCATCAACCCCCTATATCACTTCTATTATAGAAATATTACTCATTTTATCAACATGAGGTTCACTTCAATGAATTTACATTAAAGCAATTTTCCCAAATTAGAAGGAGACTTTGGTTTCACCACATACCCAAATTAATGAAATAAAGAAGCACGGTTCATTGAAAAAATGATGTTCAAAAATAGCCTTTCCTGAAGCTCATTTCTTAAGATCAACCCTTTGCAATACTCCCCACCTTCACAGAACAAATTGCCTTCATGAAGCACCCCAAACTTCATAGGCAAAACTCTTTCGTGATGATCACTGAGTCCATGCGGAATACCCCATCATCGTGAATCACCCTTTAATCCAAATAATTTTCATCAGTCAAGAATAATAGTCTATTCTCAATGATCATGTTTAGCGAGAAATCCATCTTCACGAAGCTCCCTTATCATCATGAAATCATACCTTTATTATATTTTTCATTGAAAAACGTGTGTCGAGTGAAGGGGGTAATATCATATTTTTAGGCTCATCTGTTTTCTATGCTCAACTGGATCTTCACGGATTTTCCAGATATTTTAAAAACATCTTAATGTAGATCCTTCTATCTTGAAGCCGTATGAAATGTTTCTATTCACGTTGCTCATCTTAACCACATAGATTTCCTCCAAAACCCTTCAATACTCTTGTCATAACTGTAGATGTTTCTGTCACTAACTGCGATGCTCCAATTCATTATAATTTGTGATGATCGTCACTGTCGCGTAGAACACCATCATCAATCGTCGATCCTTTGAGAAACAGAATTTGTGAACCCCATCTTGCTAAACTCATATATTTTCTATATTTTCAAAAGGACTTCAAGAAAAAACACATTTCACGATGAAAGGAATACTATAATTTCTGGACCCCAAAAATTTAAAAAACACTGGGAAATGATTCCACCTTTATTACGGTTGTCATATTGAATTGTAAGATCCCATTTATTTCAAACTCCATAATCATCCATGTACTCCTTGATCTTCCTTGTGTAGGATTTAAAATAGATATAACTTATACTGTATTTCTAGAAAAAAACATCCTTGGTTCTCGCACACCATTCACAAAATATCATACATATGTGTTCCAAAATATCATAGAAATTTATCATATTAGAACCCATGAAATGAAATAGATTTCATAAACATTTAATCATATCAAAATATATAGAAATTTAATGTTTTAATAATCATTTCATAATTTCATCACAGTATAACTCATTAAAAGAAGCAAGTTTTGTTATAATTTTATAATTGTAAAACCCATGGAAGAAAAATCTATTCAATAAAAATATTATCAAAACAATAATAAATGATTTAGATAAAGGAATAGAACTGGATCCTTGGATCATATCCCTAATAAAATCATATTTAATGTCAAAATATGTCATCTTAAGTGGAATTTGTTTTTGGAAGAACACTTGAAAATTTTATTTACAAAAATAATTTTTCATTAAAAATCATATTTTTAAATAAAATCCATAAATTATTTTTTAAAATATTTTGTATAAAAATAAAATTAAAAACTTGTAAGCTAAGATTAAATTATTTTAGAACATTTCTTGAGTAAAATATCCATTCTACTTTGAAAATAACTTTTATAAATAATAAATCATTTTGAATATAATTTTATTTGATAATAATAATTAAAACATATAAAGGAATCTTAAATGAAAATAATTTTCATGACAGTAAGAAATTCCATTCATGTCATGCACATTAAAACAAATATTCCTTTCTAATTTTCGGTAAAATCCAAATATCCGTTGTTTAGAAAACGTCACACTGATTCCATTTAAATTTTTTTAAAGTGGTGCCTTGTAGATAAATTATTTAATTATATATATGAAGAATATTAAAAAAATTTCTATAAAGAATGTTTTTTGAGGAAATAATGGTTTTGACTAAAGATAGAAGTAAAGCTAATTTTTTAAAAAAAAACAATATTTTGAACTGTTGAGTATATAAAGAGATGAATATGAGGGGGACAAATTTATTATCATGAAATTACCAAAGGATAATAAAAGAAAACTTTTCATGAGATATGGATAATAATATTTTATCATCAGAACATAACCCTAAACAATCCTTATAAATATTGAGATTGTTACATAAAATTGTTACAACATTGGTAATATTCAATTGTACGCTCCATGATGGAGTAAAATTAAATGAAACTTAAAATATCATGAGAATAAATAAAATCATTATATGATATTTCAAATGGTATGTATTTAAACTTAATAAAAGAATAATGTTTCATAATAAAACATATATCATAAGGAAATAAAATTTATACAGAAATAAGTTACCAATTTAGTTACTATTGAATGGTAAACCCCATGAAACATAGATTTTAAAATGGATATGTATATATAAATAATTTTCGAGTTGATAATCATAAAATAAATTTATTGGAAATATATACACAACGTAAAATAATTATGTTTTGAATATGGCATGTGTCACATAGAAATAAAAAGTGAGAAGAAAGCCCCTTACCTCAAGTCTTGAATACCATCGTACACATTAAAACCTAATTTATAATAAATATAAGTTTATTATAATATATATATATATATAGAAATATTTGAAATAGAATGTTTGATTTTATTTTGAGCTTTTATTACCCATTTATTAACAATTCCATGGTAAAGTCATGTTTCATGCAATAACTGCTTTTCCCCCCCGAATGATTGGTTTGTTATATTTGGTCCAATTAAATTGATCATGGTTAAATGTTATTCTGAACTTTAACCATGATTTAAATATTATATATATTCATTATATATATTTTTATATTAATAAATAATATTTAGATACAGGAAATGAAATACACTTTTCATTGAGATGGTAAGTCGTACAAACGCATGGATGTTGTTTCGATTTTCTCAACAGATTGAAATAAAGAAAGTTAAATAATATTTTACCTATATAGAATCATTTTTATTTACAATATATAAAATATTTAAATTGAAATCATGCATATTTCCTTAAATTTAATGTGTGAACAAATCACATCCCTTCGTGAGGCGGTAGTTCGTTATAAAAACGAATGGCGTAGTTGTATTCCCAGAGAATGGAATGTAAGAAGGAAAATGAGATATAATTATTATATAAGAATAAAATATTAATAATTTAATATTTAATAATTTAGTCCATCATTATATCCATCGATGATATGTGGTAATTCTAAAATATATTGGCATCAATTTGTGAGGCGACATTCATCTCTACACACGAATGATGATTTTGCAAGACATTTAATGGAATAGAAAATTTATTTAGGTTAAAAAATTAATATAATAACTTCTATGAATATGTAATACATTTATTTAATTATATAATAATGGTTTAAAAATAATTTAATAATGTGGAAGAAGACATAAAATAAAATGCTCGGTTCAGGGTGTTCTCTCTTTTTTGGATAACTTCATCTGGTTTGAGGCAAAAGGCTTCTTAGGTTGAATTTATGAAATAAATAAGGATTATGGGATTGTAGGAGGGAGTTAATGAATTTATTTTGTTATGTATTTTCTAATCCAATGTATTTTTGGAAATGTGAAGAGGAGAGAAGAGTGGGTGGCATTTTATATGTGAGGTGAGTGTCACACTTTTAATTTTTGAAAAGGAAAATGTGTACCAATATGTCTCAATTTAAAAATTGATAAAAAATGTAAATTATTGAAAATATATAAGATAAGGTAGATAAATTTATAGAAAATGTTTTATTGGCCACGTATGGGTCATTTATAGCCCTTATCATGTTAGTTCAAATTCCCGATAAACCCATTTTTACCTTAACCACAATACATACTTTTTTATTGTTTTTACTATTATTTATGTTGGAAAAATAATTTGAACATATTATAAAATATAAATTATGAACAATAAAATTATATAATCACATTTTACAAATTCAATTCCTAGGATTGGAAAATATTATTTTAAAATTAATCTCATAGATGTGTTGAGAAATGGGGCTTTCAAAGAGAAATTGTTCAGAAGTTTAAAAATGTTTTATATTAAAATTATGTATGAAAATTATTCCAATGAAATTAATTGGATTAATAGATATATAATTGAACTTATATTTTTAAAACCATCATAAAATATATTTAATTCTATTAAAATCATTAAAATAATTGACAATTATTAATTAAGAGTAGTATTTTCACTATTCATTAAAAAATTTATCTTCTTAGAAAAATTTAAAACATTCTCCCTAAGATAATTTTTAAATGTTTATTTAAAAAATTTACTTTATTTTTTCAAATAAGTATTTTATAAGTGCAATTTTTTTAAAAATAAGTTAAAAAAAGGGGATAGAACTAATTTCTATAAAATACAGTTTTAAGGGTAAAAATGGATTTAGATATTTTTATTATCTAGAAAACACATAAGATTAATGTTATGTATTATATTTAATATATAATATATTAAATTATTTAAAATCATCCACAAATAGTGATATATTTAATTTATTGAGGTAAAAAAATTTCCATGGATAAAGGTTGTTATTTAGAAAAAGTTTTCCATTTTTTAAATGGTATTCACTTTTATTTATAATTTATTGGTCAATATGTAAATAATTATATAAAAATGTGTAAAAAATGTATTTTTATAATTTATCTAATCCTATTCGTAACCACTGTTGTAATGGCTAGGTGTTAACTAACATGTTAAATAACAATTTCATAATATTAATTCACATTTCATTTAAACTTGACATTGTGTGTAACACAAGTTAATCTCACTGTTGTGTGTAATTCAAAATAAAATTGGGGTTTTTTTAAAAAAAATATCAAAAAGATTATATTTATTTTAATTAAAAATATTTTAAAAATTCTTGGGGTGTTAAATTTATCTTGATTATGTGGTTTTCTTATACGAATAATGTTTCTCACACTATAATTTATTATTTTAGTCAATTTCTACAACCCGAAAAAATAATTTTATTTATTAAAGAAATAGGAAATGAAAATACTTTCCTCACGATCAGTCAAATATTATGGGATTTAGAATGAAAAAAAGATAATTTATATTCCCACAGAAGTTTACAAAGATGTGAATCTCACAAAGATTCTAAACGAGTAAAGGAGTGAATAACATTATTTTGAGTCCATCATAAGTAAACATCCACATTCTTTTAGTGGTTCCACTAATCCACAATTTCTAAAAAATGGTTCATTACTATAAGAAATATATTTTTGTTCACCATTTTTCATTCATGAAAAATGTATATTTTATATTTATCATTTAGATGGTTAATTTGACCAATAATGGACTCTTATTTAGACCATGATGGAACCATATGATATTGAATCCATAGAGTTGGATAAAACAACAAGATTATTTCTTAATATGTAATTTCTTAATATTACTTTATAAAATTGAAAGGATTTTTTTTAAAAGTTTGGGCCAAAGACTCATTTTATTACTAAAGCAAAGACCTTTTTTGACCGGGTAGTGGGGGACCCATTAATTAACCCGAAGGCCGAAGGACAATTGGCCTGCATACACGTCTTGAAAGCCCATTTTTTGGACCAAATGGACCATCAGTGAACAATACTTATACAGTACCCAGGCTGCTATAGTAACTGCTATAGTACCGCCATCGCTACAGTGTCACCACTGTTACAGTTCTGTAGCTTATATATTACCTACTACAATACCGTTCTACATTACTGCTAAATTACCGGGAAACTTTTCCCTACCCATATTAGATCCTAGTTCTTTTGGATGCTACGAGGAATCTTTTACAAGACATATGAGGTATTCTTCTAGAATTATTATCCAACCTGATAATATGGTTGATAGATGTAACACCCTGAGATTTTATGAAAAATATTATTTTAATTTCATTAATTTCTTATGTTGTATTCTACACCAAGATTACCTTGCGCTATACGCAACACCGTATTAGCTTACAGTATACGCAACACTATTCTTGGACCGTGTTACATACAATTTTGATAATAGTTATTCTACGCAACATTGAGTATATATATATATATATATTAATTGTATAAATGAAATATGGTTGGATTCTGTTATACGAAACAACGAAGGATTCTTTCACAACACGCAACCCTGACTTGGCTTGCATTACACGCAATCGCGACCTTCCTCGATAGCGTGTGTTGTACACAATACCGGGTTTTAATAAACAATGTTATATTATTATAATATTGTCATGAACTAGCCGTTATGAATAGTATTAACTAAATTTTGAATTTTATAACATTATTATTCATCTTACACATTTCTAGAACATGGTATAAGAACAAAATAAATTTTTCGGGTAAAATAAGTATTTTTCAAAAAATGTTGTTTTACCGCCTTTTGATGGCGCACCCACTTTAAATCTAGTTTTTGACATGTTTATATGTTCAATTTGACAAAATAATATTCTTCTTTTGAATCAGGATATAAAAATTTACATTAGATAAAGTTTTGATATTTTTCCGATAACTTTCATATTTTAATGAATAGTAAAAACACGCTATATTTTAATTAAAAACAACTTTTTTCATCGTAATATCTTATGTGGTTAAATTATAATATTGAATGGTTTTAAAGTATAAATAGAATATATTTTTACCATTTAATATAATGTATGTCATTAGCATTTATTTTATCTTGAATTCGTAGGTTAAATCAATTCAATCTTTTGCAATGTTTTAAAGAAAAACCCGTTTTCTTTCGACAACGGGATTAATTTTAATTTAATTTCTGCATCTTTTGTGTATTGAATTTGGAAAAATGGATTCCATATTTGGAATCAGTGGGTCCAAATTATGTTAATAAGCTACTTTTTATTTTTGGGAATTATGAATAGTAACTACGGTAAATTTTATTTACCATAGTTAAAGGTAAATCGGGTAATTAAGGGTAAATATAATATTTTAAAATTACCCTAACAAATGTCAAAATCCTATTAGATGACTAAAAGTCGACCCATATCATCTAAGGGTCGGATTAGAATCATTTAATGGACATTTGTCCATGAAAATAACTTAATTATTATTAAAACCAAAGAAAGTGACAACATGTCACTCTCTTAAATCTTATAAGTATATTAATTTTAATTTAGTGATAAACTTCATGAAACTTCGAACATGAATAGTCTCCAGAAATCTAATGAAATTATCTACATCATATAAATTTATTTCTAATTTTTAGGGATTAAATAATTATCATTAATTATGATACAATAGTGATGCAGAAATTGTTTATCTAGTGAAAAATCAAAAATATTGTTTTTTTAACTAAAATTGACCATACAATGCACAAATACCTAACCAAAACTTATTGTCCATGTAAATGTAAACCATAAGCATCCAAGGGTCGAATATTTGACCATTTGGAGCCTTATAAAAGCGATTATGACACTTATATTATTTTATTTTAAATGATGCCAAAGTTGTCACCTTCATAATTTAATAAATATAACAATTTAAATATTGTGATTTTAAGATGATAAATTCGAGTAAAAGTATTATTGTGAAAGGTAATATATTTATCTTCATCATAGGATTTTATTTTAAATTTTTATACAACAAATAAGTATATTAAATAATTATACAAAAATGATGTAGTAATTTTTTTATTAAGAGATAAACCAAATAAATGGTTTTAAAAATAATAAAATAAATATTATATGAACTATTTAATGTGATACACTAATTTTATAGATACATATGACCTTTTATTAATATATTAAAGCTTTTAGTTCGAACATATATTCTGTGTATATTTTATTTAAATTCAAATAAATGAATAGTGTCAAAATTGACACTATTGTTATTTTACAAAAATAACATATTATAAAATTGTTTAAAAATCACAAAAATATTTAAAAATTATAAATTTATATTTATATGGTCTATAATGTTATAAAGTAAACAATTATGGAAAATTCACAACAAATAAGTAATTATTTGTTACAATTTAAAATTTAGAATTTTATTACCACAAATAAACTTAAATAGATTAAATAAGGATAAATCAAAATGATAAGGTTTAAAATAAGATCCAAACATGTCTAAATTTGATTGGTTTATGGGATTACAACCCTATATCATCTAATATTTAAATATGAGTCATTTTTGGAGGTTTTTAAGTGGGGTTAGATTTATTATAAATTAATATTTTTAAGAATTCCTAAGGTACCCCTCTCCTCCCTTATAAAAGGGCACCTCCTCCCCCTCCTCCTCACACAACTTTGAGTCTTCAAGCTCGGCCAACCCCTGCCAAAATCTCTTCTCCACTTCCCTAGAATAATCCTAGAGGTTATGGTCTTCTTCAAAGACCAATCTTAGTTCCCTAAGTGAAGGATTCAAAGAGGCGTTTCAAAGAAGAGGTAATATCCATTACCGATCTTTTCAATTTCTTTCTTCTTCAACTTCTTCTTCTTTAGTTGTTTCATGATAAAGTAATAACATCAGTATTACTTACATACTGACATGTTATTATAAATATGAAACAACTCTAATTAACCTTCTATCCATCCTACGGAAAAAGGAAATCACCGCGCGTGCGTACGTACGGAATACCGTCTCCACGCCGTGGTGTAATCTATTTTCCGCCACCACCTTAATTGGATGGGTATAATGGTTTAATGAGTAACTATATATGATTATTATAAAGTGATATTGATACTGAAATAGTATACACTTCAACACAATTCCACGACCATGAGAACGATATCATCGCTCGTGCGTACGTACGGACTACCGTCTCCACGACGTGATGAGATTCATTCTCAATGATTAACCATTCATGAATGATTATAAAGTATATATAATAAGTACTAATTAAATATATGACCTTATAATGATACTGGAATTATTTATATGTATGTCATCTACTTAATTCCATTCAATTCAATAAGGAAACGAAAACAGTGTTCATGCGTACGTACGGACTACCGTCTCCATGAACGGTGTATTTCTTTCCATTTAATGATTTATTATATATATGTATATCCTGAATATATATATAAATCATGTTTTATGTTCTGGAATTAAGTAATCATGATCTAAGTAATCATATGAATAATTACAAGTCAAAACACGGACGACAAATGAATCAATTTTACCCAAAACGCTCTTTAACATGGAATTTACAAAAGAACGGGTAATATAAAGTCATAAGTGAACCATATATGATATCATAACAATGAATATGATTCTGTAATAAGTAAATGACATTATTTAAATCATTATACAGGAGGTTCGGACACTTACGAAGCAAATCGGACCTAAGGTAAGGGAAATATCACAATCTCATTTTTATCCGAGATTGTTTATTCGTAAGTATTTATTGGGGTGTATTTTATCATCCAAATCCATGTCCCATCAATATGTAATATTGTTTTCATCCACTTACACTAGTTTAAATCCAATTTTACCCTTCGGTGAGTTTTTAGTAAAGAATATGAAAGGAATCTTTGGTCGTTTTTTTCGTACGAGGTACTTTTTGACTTTTCCAACAAAGGTACGAAGAATGTTTTTTTTAACTTATACGGAATGAATGGATTTTTAAAACATTATTTCCAAGAAGCTTACTTTACAAGTTTTCAAGTTTATTTTTAATCAACTTCTTTTAGTTTTAAATTTTATGACATGTTAAGAAAGGAAAATGTTTTTGAAGTAGAAAGGATATTTTTCTCAAGAATTCATTTCAAGTGTTTTATCAAAATTATTTTCCATCTAAGATAATAAAGGGTTCTGTTTCTATCCATATTTTTACATTGATTTGACTATGTTGTTATGGAATTATGTTTATGAATTCCTTTATCTTATATGAATGGTTTTATGATGTCATGTTGTTTAAGAATCCCATTTTTATTACACGGGTTATGCTATGATGTATGGTTTATGATTTTGTGGCACACATAAGAATGGTATCATTATGAGATGGGTGGGACCTATATCTCCCTCCAATGCATTGGGTAAAGATTTTATATCTCATGAGATAGACAGGGCTGGAACGGTAGGTTATACCGGTTCAGTGAAACAGGACTGAAACGAGGGTTACTCGATTCAGAAAGGGACTTTGTCCACTAAGATAGTCTTGGCAATGAGTCTTGACTAACAAGAAATGATTCTCTATGATTATGTGTGAATACCACAAAGTTTCATGTTTTAAGTTATGATTATTGTAATTACATTTCACTACCATGATTTATCCCATGTTATGAAATTATGCTCTCTTTTGCAGGTTATGATTTCCAAAATGTTATGTTCTTATGAATACGATGTGATTGATATTTCTTTTGTTTACACTTACTGAGCATTTGAGCTCACCGTTTTATGTTTTCTTTTCCCCAGGATATAAATAAAGGTTTTAGGTAAAAAAAGGAAGATCTTTATGGGAGATGTTGAAGATCTTTCACCACGATTAGAAGATTACGTTCCGAGTTTCCAAAGACACTAAACTATTACGATCCTTGTGTGTGTGTTTTTGTTATGTACTAAGTATTCCGCAAAAGTAATGTAATGTCCATGTATGTTAAGATACGGGTCTCTACAGTTGGTATCAGAGGAAAGGTTTAGTCAACCATTGGAAACCAGGATGCGAAAACGTTAGTGAGATCCCTAGAGATATTTCTACGGTATGTCTAGGGATGTCCATAAGGATAAGTATACATATAGGATACAGTCCTAGAACTATGGTAACGATCATAGAATTTAACCTAAGATGTTAGATATCGAGGATACTCCACCTTTATTATGTTGTTTTCCCTAGCATGATTTTTGCCTCTCACACTATTCTTTTTTTGGGTTTTAGAAAATGGCTGGAAACAAGATGATTCACGATAATGGAGGATATGATGGACAATGGAATGATATTCTTCATGAGCAACCAAATGAAATGGGATTTGGAAGTCCAAAGATCATTATTATGCCGAATCAGCAATCTCATAATATGATCAATAAAGTAAAATTTGGTAAGTTTCCTGACTCGGCTAATAAGAGAATGATGGAGTTTCATGATGATCATAGAGGAAAGAAAGTTCAATTTCCCCTATGTAAATCATGTGGGAAGAGGCATCAAGGAGAATGTTTCAAAGGAACTGGAAGATGCTTTGGGTGTGGAAAAGAAGGACACAAAGCAAGTAAATGCAAAGGAAAAGGTTCAGTTAACAACATGGATGAGGATAATGGTATTGCTACGACATCAACAATGGTTAAATGTTTTAAATGTGGAATGTACGGGCATTATGCAAACCAATGCCCTAAGGGAAAGTCTCATGAAGATAATCAGTATGGTCGTATGGGAAGTATTTATGTGGATGATGATGAAGAGACTACAAATGATATGTGAGATGAAAGAATTGTTGAAGCTCGGTCAATGGTTTAAGAATGTAGTGGAATGATTACATGTTTATCAAGTGTAATGTTGTATTATAGAATAAAAAGACATCTAAGGATTGTTAGACTGTTGTCTTTCCTTAAGTTTTGAAAGTTTATGATGAATGGTATGAGTAACAATGAAAGGTTATTGAGATATTTTTTTTGAAAGTGGATGATATGCGCATAATGAAGTGATAAAGAGAAAATGAAATGCTTGACAGTATTCATGAGCTCATGATTGATATAAGGACTAAGTGATATCATGGTTTGAGTATATAGAATTTTGAGGATTTTGGTATGTGGAAAGAGTTAACTTTTAACAGCACTCATGTTTTCAATAAGGTTCAATGGGTATTCAAGAGAGTACAAGATTAAGGCCTTTAAATGTTTGGAATGTGACTAACAAGATATATCTTATGATATATGGGATCAACGATGGTATTTAATCTCTGAGAGTGGACTGCAGTATTATGGATAAGCCTAAAGATTGGAATGGATTATGTTGGACATAAGTTAGTATTGTTTGTTTTTTTGATATTACTGATGGGATGTTATAGTATTATAGTTTTAGAAAAAGGACAACCTGCAGGACGGGCGACAGCCCATCGCTTCGGACAAGGCTGTAGGAATCGAACCCACAACCGAAGTGCGACTGGCCTTTATCGCCTACCACTGGCCTACAGGAAGTCCCTGTTTAGTAGAAACTAGTTTTATTATATTAAGCAGTATGAAATATGAAGTATAAGTCCATTTTAGGAACAATATATGATTAATCTCACTATAGATCGACTTATGTATATAATTTTTGCTAACCTTTTGTTTGAGACAGATGGAATGACCCGTCATTCTATCACATGATCTGCTAACACTTCACGAATAACAAATTCAACTTCATTTATTTAAGAGATGAAGTGGAAATTGTTCAAGGCACGAACAACAGTGATATTGTACCAAAATAAAGTAAGTATTTATTCTAATTCAAATTTTCAACTTTAGGGAAACGATCTTGAAAACCAAAAATGTTGTCCTAGTGATCTTATATCTGATTAATCGGATGGTACCTTAGATCGTCACAAATTTATGGATTTGTGATTGTTGGCTTTTCCATAGCCATGTTCTCTGCCACTCTCCATCAGAACATGATGGTTAGATTTTTCTTCCATATCCATATTTTCACCTATGTGGAAACCCAGTGATTAGTTTATTTGGGTAACCGTTATGTTTCATACTTTTGTTTTTAAAGATAAGTTTTGGTATTCCTTTTTACGATGTGGGTTTCTATCAAAGAAACTTTCAAATAGTAAACCATTTATAACCCCGACGAATTTCGAGGGAGAAATTCATTTTAAGGGGGGTAGAATGTAACACCCTGAGATTTTATGAAAAATATTATTTTAATTTCATTCATTTCTTATGTTGTATTCTACACCAAGATTACCTTGCGCTATACGCAACACCGTATTAGCTTATAGTATACGCAACACTATTCTTGGACCGTGTTACATACAATTTTGATAATAGTTATTCTACGCAACATTGAGTATATATATATATATATATTAATTGTATAAATGAAATATGGTTGGATTCTGTTATACGAAACAACGAAGAATTCTTTCACAACACGCAACCCTGACTTGGCTTGCATTACACGCAATCGCGACCTTCCTCGATAGCGTGTGTTGTACGCAATACCGGGTTTTAATAAACAATGTTATATTATTATAATATTGTCATGAACTAGCCGTTATGAATAGTATTAACTAAATTTTGAATTTTATAACATTATTATTCATCTTACACATTTCTAGAACATGGTATAAGAACAAAATAAATTTTTCGGGTAAAATAAGTATTTTTCAAAAAATGTTGTTTTACCGCCTTTTGATGGCGCACCCACTTTAAATCTAGTTTTTGACATGTTTATATGTTCAATTTGACAAAATAATATTCTTCTTTTGAATCAGGATATAAAAATTTACATTAGATAAAGTTTTGATATTTTTCCGATAACTTTCATATTTTAATGAATAGTAAAAACACGCTATATTTTAATTAAAAACAACTTTTTTCATCGTAATATCTTATGTGGTTAAATTATAATATTGAATGGTTTTAAAGTATAAATAGAATATATTTTTACCATTTAATATAATGTATGTCATTAGCATTTATTTTATCTTGAATTCGTAGGTTAAATCAATTCAATCTTTTGCAATGTTTTAAAGAAAAACCCGTTTTCTTTCGACAACGGGATTAATTTTAATTTAATTTCTGCATCTTTTGTGTATTGAATTTGGAAAAATGGATTCCATATTTGGAATCAGTGGGTCCAAATTATGTTAATAAGCTACTTTTTATTTTTGGGAATTATGAATAGTAACTACGGTAAATTTTATTTACCATAGTTAAAGGTAAATCGGGTAATTAAGGGTAAATATAATATTTTAAAATTACCCTAACAAATGTAAAAATCCTATTAGATGACTAAAAGTCGACCCATATCATCTAAGGGTCGGATTAGAATCATTTAATGGACATTTGTCCATGAAAATAACTTAATTATTATTAAAACCAAAGAAAGTGACAACATGTCACTCTCTTAAATCTTATAAGTATATTAATTTTAATTTAGTGATAAACTTCATGAAACTTCGAACATGAATAGTCTCCAGAAATCTAATGAAATTATCTACATCATATAAATTTATTTATAATTTTTAGGGATTAAATAATTATCATTAATTATGATACAATAGTGATGCAGAAATTGTTTATCTAGTGAAAAATCAAAAATATTGTTTTTTTAACTAAAATTGACCATACAATGCACAAATACCTAACCAAAACTTATTTTCCATGTAAATGTAAACCATAAGCATCCAAGGGTCGAATAGTTGACCATTTGGAGCCTTATAAAAGCGATTATGACACTTATATTATTTTATTTTAAATGATGCCAAAGTTGTCACCTTCATAATTTAATAAATATAACAATTTAAATATTGTGATTTTAAGATGATAAATTCGAGTAAAAGTATTATTGTGAAAGTTAATATATTTATCTTCATCATAGGATTTTATTTTAAATTTTTATACAACAAATAAGTATATTAAATAATTATACAAAAATGATGTAGTAATTTTTTTATTAAGAGATAAACCAAATAAATTGTTTTAAAAATAATAAAATAAATATTATATGAACTATTTAATGTGATACACTAATTTTATAGATACATATGACCTTTTATTAATATATTAAAGCTTTTAGTTCGAACATATATTCTGTATATATTTTATTTAAATTCAAATAAATGAATAGTGTCAAAATTGACACTATTGTTATTTTACAAAAATAACATATTATAAAATTCTTTAAAAATCACAAAAATATTTAAAAATTATAAATTTATATTTATATGGTCTATAATGTTATAAAGTAAATAAGTATGGAAAATTCACAACAAATAAGTAATTATTTGTTACAATTTAAAATTTTGAATTTTATTACCACAAATAAACTTAAATAGATTAAATAAGGATAAATCAAAATGATAAGGTTTAAAATAAGATCCAAACATGTCTAAATTTGATTGGTTTATGGGATTACAACCCTATATCATCTAATCTTTAAATATGTGTCATTTTTGGAGGTTTTTAAGTGGGGTTAGATTTATTATAAATTAATATTTTTAAGAATTCCTAAGGTACCCCTCTCCTCCCTTATAAAAGGGCACCTCCTCCCCCTCCTCCTCACACAACTTTGAGTCTTCAAGCTCGGCCAACCCCTGCCAAAATCTCTTCTCCACTTCCCTAGAATAATCCTAGAGGTTCTGGTCTTCTTCAAAGACCAATCTTAGTTCCCTAAGTGAAGGATTCAAAGAGGCGTTTCAAAGAAGAGGTAATATCCATTACCGATCTTTTCAATTTCTTTCTTCTTCAACATCTTCTTCTTTAGTTGTTTCATGATAAAGTAATAACATCAGTATTACTTACATACTGACATGTTATTATAAATATGAAACAACTCTAATTAACCTTCTATCCATCCTACGGAAAAAGGAAATCACCGCGCGTGCGTACGTACGGAATACCGTCTCCACGCCGTGGTGTAATCTATTTTCCGCCACCACCTTAATTGGATGGGTATAATGGTTTAATGAGTAACTATATATGATTATTATAAAGTGATATTGATACTGAAATAGTATACACTTCAACACAATTCCACGACCATGAGAACGATATCATCGCTCGTGCGTACGTACGGACTACCGTCTCCACGACGTGATGAGATTCATTCTCAATGATTAACCATTCATGAATGATTATAAAGTATATATAATAAGTACTAATTAAATATATGACCTTATAATGATACTGGAATTATTTATATGTATGTCATCTACTTAATTCCATTCAATTCAATAAGGAAACGAAAACAGTGTTCATGCGTACGTACGGACTACCGTCTCCATGAACGGTGTATTTCTTTCCATTTAATGATTTATTATATATATGTATATCCTGAATATATATATAAATCATGTTTTATGTTCTGGAATTAAGTAATCATGATCTAAGTAATCATATGAATAATTACAAGTCAAAACACGGACGACAAATGAATCAATTTTACCCAAAACGCTCTTTAACATGGAATTTACAAAAGAACAGGTAATATAAAGTCATAAGTGAACCATATATGATATCATAACAATGAATATGATTCTGTAATAAGTAAATGACATTATTTAAATCATTATACAGGAGGTTCGGACACTTACGAAGCAAATCGGACCTAAGGTAAGGGAAATATCACAATCTCATTTTTATCCGAGATTGTTTATTCGTAAGTATTTATTGGGGTGTATTTTATCATCCAAATCCATGTCCCATAAATATGTAATATTGTTTTCATCCACTTACACTAGTTTAAATCCAATTTTACCCTTCGGTGAGTTTTTAGTAAAGAATATGAAAGGAATCTGTTGTCGTTTTTTTCGTACGAGGTACTTTTTGACTTTTCCAACAAAGGTACGAAGAATGTTTTTTTTAACTTATACGGAATGAATGGATTTTTAAAACATTATTTCCAAGAAGCTTACTTTACAAGTTTTCAAGTTTATTTTTAATCAACTTCTTTTAGTTTTAAATTTTATGACATGTTAAGAAAGGAAAATGTTTTTGAAGTAGAAAGGATATTTTTCTCAAGAATTCATTTCAAGTGTTTTATCAAAATTATTTTCCATCTAAGATAATAAAGGGTTCTGTTTCTATCCATATTTTTACATTGATTTGACTATGTTGTTATGGAATTATGTTTATGAATTCCTTTATCTTATATGAATGGTTTTATGATGTCATGTTGTTTAAGAATCCCATTTTTATTACATGGGTTATGCTATGATGTATGGTTTATGATTTTGTGGCACACATAAGAATGGTATCATTATGAGATGGGTGGGACCTATATCTCCCTCCAATGCATTGGGTAAAGATTTTATATCTCATGAGATAGACAGGGCTGGAACGGTAGGTTATACCGGTTCAGTGAAACAGGACTGAAACGAGGGTTACTCGATTCAGAAAGGGACTTTGTCCACTAAGAGAGTCTTGGCAATGAGTCTTGACTAACAAGAAATGATTCTCTATGATTATGTGTGAATGCCACAAAGTTTCATGTTTTAAGTTATGATTATTGTAATTACATTTCACTACCATGATTTATCCCATGTTATGAAATTATGCTCTCTTTTGCAGGTTATGATTTCCAAAATGTTATGTTCTTATGAATACGATGTGATTGATATTTCTTTTGTTTACACTTACTGAGCATTTGAGCTCACCGTTTTATGTTTTCTTTTCCCCAAGATATAAATAAAGGTTGTAGGTAAAAAAAGGAAGATCTTTATGGGAGATGTTGAAGATCTTTCACCACGATTAGAAGATTACGTTCCGAGTTTCCAAAGACACTAAACTATTACGATCCTTGTGTGTGTGTTTTTGTTATGTACTAAGTATTCCGCAAAAGTAATGTAATGTCCATGTAAGTTAAGATACGGGTCTCTACAATAGATTCATCAGTGGAATAAAAAAAGCCTCGAAAGGTAAATATCCATAACAGACTTCAATATATATGAAAAAATCATTTCATTCTCTATGAAGGTGTAAATGGTTATTGTAGTTACACATCAATCTCATGGGTTCGATAAGAAAATGATGATATAAATCAAAACAAATTATAAAAATAATGGAAATAAGAGGATGAGACATCCTTTATGCTAAAATCATGGATGCAAAATTTGATTATATTTTTTTAAAGGGATTAATAAATTTTTTACATGTGGAAAGGAAGGCCAACATGTGAATGAGTACTAAAGTGATGGGAATAAGTTATCTAATAATTTTAAAAGTGTAAAATTTCCATAAAATGTATGACCCACAATCGAGTGTTATAAATTCAAGGAGTTTGGGAATTATGGTAAATTATTACCATATATGAAGGTTAATGAAAATTATTAATATCAAAAACCAATTAAGCCCATATAAAATGAGTAATCTCATGTGATCACTATTTATAATGAAGGGCGTGATGAAGATGTGGTTAAAAGTACACTTATCATCCACTATAGAACTACTAATGAGTTATTTTATTTTTAATCTTCCCATTCTTTTATTTTTGATGAAAATTTTAACAGTATTATAGTACCACATCAACTATTAGTTGTTTAACTTGTATTGAAAACCCCTAATGCGATAATGATTATATCTGAAATATATGATTCTTATGTAGATGATGTTTGTAAGAATATATTTATATAACTATTTTTATCCACCCTCTGGTTGAATTAGATTTTATTTTAGTAATGGATTAGATTTATTTATTTAAATGCCACATAAATTTACAATAAAGGTAAATCACATTTATACTCCAAACTAACACTTGATTGTCTGTTAGTGTGATAATAAATATGATCTTATAATGAAAATCACATCCATTGTATGAGTATTGATTCCCATTCAAATGGGTGATATATCTAATATGGCTAGTGAGAAACTCAAAATCGATGGTATGATTATTGCGTGGGAGTATGTCAGGTTTTTATAGAAATGTTTATTGGTCTTCCACTGAATTATGAGGTTGATTTATCAGTAGAACTCATTCTTGGTTCTACTCTTAATTAAAATATTTCAAATAGAATATCCCCAAATGAGTTTTTTGAATTTAAAAACCAAATATAAGATAATCTTTAAAAGGGATTAATTCCACCAAGTGTGTGAATTTTGGGTTCACCTATTATTTTTTTAAGAAGAAAGATAGATCAATGCGATTTTTCATTGATTATCCATAACATAACAGGATCACCATCAAGAAAAAGTATTCTCTACCAAATATTGATGACTTTTTTGATAAATTGTGTGAGTCTCAATACTTTTCCATGATTTTACTTTATTCTATATATGATTAAAATATGGTTAATAAGGATTATATACCTATGAAAACATTTTGAAAAAGGAATATATCGTAAGAATATATAGTGATTTATTGTGTTCTTTATAATTGCTCCACAATATTCATGTATTTAGAGAAAATAGTTCTTAGGGATTACCTTCATCGGTTTTTTGTAGTATTTATAGAGTATATTATATTAAATAAAAGAGAAAATAAGAGCATTAATATAACTTGAGGATTGTGCTAAAGACCATAATGAAGGAGTAGCTATATGAAAAAATTTCAAAGATTCAATTATAGCTATATTATGTTTTATTTTTGGGTTAAATAATCTTAAGAAAGGGTACATCTATTGATCCATCAAAGAATAATGTTAATGAATGTTAGAATATACCCACCATGGTTACTAATATAAAATTTTTCCAATGTATTTGGTAGATAGTGTCAATGTATTTTGGATATGTTTTCATTCATTTTCAATCCACTACGTCAGTAAACATTGAATGGAGATAAGATCCTTTGGGTTGATAGATGTGAGGAGTGTTTCAATGTACTAAGCAAAATTCCAATCAGCACATATGTGATGACATTACCCTTTATTGGAGATGGGTTTTTGATATATAAATATTCATTAAAGAATTTCTTGAGAGGTGTCCTCATGAAAAAAGGATATGTTTATATCTTATCCCTCATGAAAATTGATTATTATTGAAAAAGAATACCTAAATCATGTTTTGGAGTTATGTGAATTTTTTTATTAAATATATAGTGTCATTATATTTAAAGAGAAAGGTGTAATATATATTTATTTTTTAAAAAATATATAATCCCTCCAATAGAGATAAATATCCATGAGAGAGTATGGATACAGATGATGAAATATTATGACTACCCAATATATTACTGACCAAGGGAAATAAAACAAGGTGGATAATGCTTTGATATGAAAGGATCATGATAGATTATCAATGATGGGGAAACAAAGAACCTATATTATTATATTTCAAAATTATAGAAATAGAAATATTAATGGAAGGGTAAAATCATATGTAACTTAAATGAGTGTTCAACAATTTATCCATGTAAGGATTAAAAAGTCACACACAGAATACATAGAGTTGTAAAATAAGTTGAGAAATGTTCCTGAGTTCAAATTTGATTGTGATGGAGTGAAAAGGTTCATTAACCTTGTGTGTGTCAGGTCCATACTAGTTTTGATGTATTTGTTTTGATAAATATCATATATATTTTTATTTTATAGGCAATTTGAAACAAATTGGTTTGAGAATGACTTTATTATAATTTAATATTTAAATATATTCAAACTGTTTCCTATCCCTCCCTTATAAGAGGAACCCATTATTTATATTCTTCACACCACATTGATCCATCTAGATCGACCATATCATTCCATTTTTTTCTTCTAAAATCCCATATAAAAGTTTTGTAGGTGCCTATCAAAATATAAAATCAACGCTAATTTCTATAATAAAGGAAGTGAAGGAGGACTTCTAAAAGTGAGGAAGTTTTCTTAACATACGACTTTCAACTTATTTCATCTTATATGTACTATAAATCAATGGTATTTACTAAATAATAATAAATTATGTTCCCTTATTATGAATGAATGTTATTGAATTTATAAAACTACCTTTTCAACCCTCTTTCAATCAAATGGGATGTAAAAGTATCACTCGTGCGTATGTATGACTTACCATATCTACATAATGGTACAATTCATTTTCCATCGCCATATTTTATGGATAATTTTTATGATGAGTTTAATATTTATATATGATATTTATACTTATTAAATTATAATATCATATATAAATTTTACCTTCCAAACTGATGTAAAATGGTAATTTCACTAATGTGTACGTATGGATTACCACATCCACGAAGTGATGTGATTAGTTTTCATTTATATTTTACATGGTTAGTAATTTGGATGGACCTAATTAATATATATATATATATGAATTATTTAATATAATAATTATTCATCAAAGGTCAGTTATTATTTTCATTTCTTATGTTCCATCAATTGAGAAATGAAAACAGCATTCATGCAGCATGTATACTACCTAACATCCTCATGAATGGTGGAATTTATTTTATATCTCTACTATTACAGATGACTCGAAATATATGTATACCGGTAATATATATGATATCATTATAATATATGTGATTATCTTATTGAATTATAATAAATTTCAATTTATTATATAGGATGTTAGAATTATTTTCATATAGGTAGAACTCAAGGTAAGAGATTTTTGTCCCACTTTTATTTATGTGGGAATCATGACTTATACACCACTTGTTTCTTTTTTGTGATTTATATATTACCAATGAATGTATTTAATGATTCTTACCATGAATATTATTCAATTTATGTATCCACATAAAGATATTTATTTCATGCGGCTTATGATTCAAAAGTTACCAAATTTGTTAAGGTTTTATGTTATTATCTCATTGTTTATCATGGTTGTTTATTATTAAGTTTACGATGATGAAATATTTTTATATACCACTCCAAAAAAATTAGGATATTTATTATCATCTAGATATTTAATAAAAATACATGTTCTATTTCATCTTCCTCACCATAAGTGATCAAAAGTCCAAATTGTTTTAAGTAAAATCAATATTATTTCTATCTTAGATCGAAAAACAATTTTCATTCATATCCACATTTTATAAAAATGTATTTAAATGGTATTTACTATTCTAATATTATTTTTTAATGTCTATATGAATCATTTTAGTTTTTACGAAATGGTTCAAAAGTAATAATCATGTATTTTTTTGATTGATCTACAATATGTTTTTTTTACGAATGTATAAAAGGATTGTCTTCATTAAAGATGTACAGTATGAATGAAATTTATCGCAATCATGAATGATAATTATTCCTATTTTTAGGAGGGATCATAGTAACTGTGAAATGATATTTAGTTTCTATATTACACAGGTTTGGTTACGTATTGGTTTTCCATGATGAATTTATTAAATTTTACATAAGATATATTTACCAAGTGTTCACCTTATCAAGTTATGGGTGGATCTAAGTGAAACTAAACCTAGTTTTTTTTAATTTGTTTCATTATAAATTTCACATTTTCCTTAATTTTCTTCATTTAGCGACTATGGTAAATCCATTATCGAAATTTGTAGATGTATGTGGTGTAAGGTGTTGCGGTAGAGTGGTTAACAACTTATATCACAATGTCATGGTCTATGTAAACTATGTGCTAACTATGTACCAACTGTGAACCCTTCACTCTCAGGAGGGGAAACATTAATGGTTAGTGTGCATGGTTTAACTAAACATGAGAAAACCATGCCTGCATCCGCTGTTAAAACTACGGAGTCCCCCACATGGGCGTGTGCCTTTATCCGTATGATATCCTCAAAACCGGTAGCTCTTGGATCCCCCTATATAGTTCTACACATTTTCATCAAAAAATATGGATTGGGTTTCACAGTTACACCTAACCATATGGCCTAGTTATTTCCCCAAATATTATAGTTCTAGGATCCAAAAAAGGCTCATACACTTCTGATACCCCCACAACCAGAACGGTTAATCAAATTTAGTCATAAGAAAACATTTGAATGGAAATTAAAAAGATCTATACCTTCTATGAAAACCTAGGATCATATAATCTCTCTCCTTTAAATAAATTCATCTTTGAATTACCCTCTCAAGGGTGGTCACAATTTTTCTACGAATAACTATAGTCACTGAGCACGTGCATCACCCCCACTCCCATGTCTCATCCTATAATTGTATATGATTTCATATCCCCAGTACTATAGGAATTGAACATCCTTAGAGAACCATTGTCTTACTTTTAGAAATATGAATAGGAAGTGACTCAAAGGATGCATCAACATATAAATCCACCTCCTTTAGATGCATAATGAGAGACATGTATGAATGATAATGGAAAAATTGAGATACTTGTAATATGTAGTTCATATCTCAATACCACTAAGGATACATCAACTGATAGGATACTGGGCCAACAATCTCCACATTCTCCAACTACCTATCATATCATAGATAAATCTTACCCCATCCCCTGATCCATCTATATACCATCCTCAATTAGATACGCAAAATACCGAATCCATGACCTTTTACACGAGATTTTATATTCCCTCATTGGCTTAAGATTAATATCAATACCATGGATTATTCATTTACTCCCTAATGAACTAGACCTAATCAGAAGTCTCCTCCCGAGGACATGGTCCCTGTAAAGATATTTAATCTACTTTTAACTATAATAGGGGGGTCATCATGGACAACCACACAAGGCCCCATAGGGTACTATATCCATCATCCTCTAATATCTAATTATGTAGGTTAACTCAATAAGTGGAATATGACTCACCCATGAGCACCCAAAATCCAAGATGCATGCTCATAATATGTCCTCAATCACATGAATCATATTCTATGACTGAACATTGTTATGAGGGTGGTAAGCTTTCCTCATAAGTACCTATTTACCCAATTCCCTCGACATAATTTTGTAGAAGTGAGATGTAAACTAGTCATCTCAATATGAAATGATTGTGTGCGGGACCCTGGGATGTCGTACTACCTCATGAATATACATCCACCCAAACTCATCAACAGGGATGGTTTTCCTAATAAAAAATAAATGAGGAACCTTTGTTATCTTATTAGCAAAAACACACACAATATCAGTCCTTATAGGGGAACTCAACAAAATATTTATTAAACACACGATGGCATCATCCAATTTCAATTCAAGAATAGGTAACTACTATAAAATTCTTGGTAGTCGCGGATTTTGTGTATTCACCTACTAATAGGTAGAAAATCTCATAACAGAACCATGTACAACACATTTCATACCCGACCAACAGTACTTATGGTATACGTCATGATACTTCTAGGTGATGCCAAAACACATTACCAAAACCATTGCGTGAAACTCTTACATCATCTCCTAACATATTTCCACTAGAAACCAAGAACGGCCATGTATACAGGGAATTTCATCCTCACCCACAGTCAAACTAAGAGGCGAGTCCTCGCTTGTCACACTCTCCCAGAGATTAGGCCCTCATAATTTGAAAGATATCTCATTCTCACTCTATAAAAAATAGTATATGGGATGAATTACAATGAAAGATAGCTCTGTCTGTGGAATTCATGTTCTTACAAGTGCATCATGGAATATAAATCCATAAGATGACACTCCCTATGTGCATCTTGAAATTCTTGTATTTGAGTCCCCATAATCTATGCATTGGCCACTATATTTCCTTTACTAGGAATGAATGAAAGCTCTAATTTGAAAGAATGTATGTATTCAACCCTTCTTACTACCTCATATTCAAATAATTCTTTGTAAAAATGTACTTGTGTCTTTTGTGGTCCATGCATACCACAGAAAATCCAAACAAAGTAATGTCTCCAGCAACAAAAAGTAGGAACAACTGTTGAAAAATCAAGATCATGTGTTTGGTAATTCATTTCCTGTGGAATTAGCTACTGGGACATGTACACCATAATTATATCTCCCTTAAAAAAAACTAGTCAATTCCCAATACTTGATGCATTATAATAAATTATGTAGCTCATTCCCTGCTCTTTAAGAAAAAATATTGGTGCTGAAGTCAATCTCCCTTTCAGAACTTGATAGACTGTCTCACATATATATGTCTATGAAAATTTCACTACTTATTAGAAGAGACTATAAATTGTACTGATAAGCATGTTAAGTATTTTAGGAACCACATGTATTATATAGTTAACCCTAATAAACTCTATATGTCACATATGATTTCTAAATGATCCTTGGAACCTATAACTCTCACCTTCTCTGGTCAACTGATTCTCCTCTTTCCAATGACTATTTATAGTCAAATATCTGACTTGTATAACCCCATTTAAAAAATTGTTTTAGTAAGACAACTGATGTTTGTGTCATTTTAATTTTAACTTTAAATAAAAAGGTATTAATGTCATTTTCCTACCAAAGTGGCTCCATGGGGTCCCCAAGTTGAGCCGTGGATTGTCTTGGTCGGCCATGACACATCCAATGAGGGTAGGACATGTGTCTAGGTCATTTAATAATATTAAAACATTATTTTTACCTTAAACCACACTAATTACCCCTAATCGCGATTAATAAACATAAAAGTTACTATTCACCAAAAAAATTATTTTAATCCCATTGAACCAAATTTTACTTCATAATGACAACAATGTTTGTCGGATTTTTGAAATTCAAAACACAGAGGTGGTAAAATTTCATTTAAATGAAAAATCAGTTTTTTTAAGTACCACTTAGTGGTTTCACTATTCATCAAAAATTGACGTTTTTCAGAAAAATACCAAAAATTAACCTTAAGATATATTTGATATTCCGAATTCAAAAATGAAGTCTATTTTAAAAAATTAAAAACATATAAGTTGCATTAATTAATTTAATAATTAATTCCCACTGTCAAAGCAAATAGCGTGTTTTTATGAAACAATAAGTATCAAAAGATTGACACTAGTTTGAGTCCAATTTCAAAGTGAAATTAATTCCAACGACCACTATTGGATTAAATCATAAAAATATATTCTAATTTACCTTTTAAACCAATTCAAATGATAATCTAATAATATAAATAAATTTGATTAAAAATAGGTTTTGAATTAAAATACAACATTTCTCACTGTTCATTAAAAAATGAACTTTATCGAAAAAATACCAAAAATTTACACAAAGTAAATTTTGATGTCCCGATTCTAAAAAAGAGTTTTATTTGGTCCAATAGAATGTATAAAAGTGACCAAAACTATATTTAATGACGGTTCTCCATCAAAAGGCGATAAGTGAACCTTTAGTGAAAATTAGGGTATAAAAGCCTAAAATTGAATTATTTTCGTATTTTAAGCCTTTATCTTTTATTGGCTAAATGTAAAAACATTTAAAACCTTATATAATCATATTTTTAGTTATTTCTATCCATTCTTTCCAATACAATGGCTATGTGTTAACAACCATTTAAAATAATATTATTTTATTACTAGTGTGCAACGTAAGATTTCAATGAAACTCTTTGTTGCCAATCAGGTACGCTATCGAATATAGTAACCCCTTTAAAGTAAAATAAATCTTTAATTCGTAAATATTAATAAATATGAAAATTCTTTATTCATTATTGACCAGGGATGTTACATCCTTCCCCCCTTTTGGGAATTGCGTCCTCGCAATTTTATTCACTTATCAAAATAAGTGGGGGTATTTACCCCTCATAGCATTTTCAGATTCCCATGTTTCCTCTTCAACCATATATTTTTTCTACAAAACCTTTACCTTGTGGATTACATTATTTTGCAACACTTTCTCTCTTCAGTCAAAAATCTGGACTGGTTGTTCTTTATAAGAGAGATTCTCTTCCAACTGAACTACCTCTCAGCTCAAAACATGAGATGAATCTGGCATATACTTCCCCAACATCGAAACAAGAAAAACATTGTGTACCTGAGATAAACTCGGAGGTAAATCCACTCGGTAAGCAACTAATCCAACTTTCTCCAGAATTTCATATGGTCCAATGAACCTTGGACTCAGCTTTCCTTTCTTACCAAATCACATCACACTTTTCCATGGAGAAACCTTGAAAAAAACATGATCACCTACCACGAAAGATAGATCTTTCCTCCAGTTATCCGCATAACTCTTCTGCCTACTCTGAGCTGTTTTCATGTGTTTCTGAATCAACTGAACTTTTTCTGCCATATCTTCTACCAATTCTGGTCCCATTAGCTTCCTTTCACCCACTTCATTCCAAAAAGCTGGAGTTCGACACCGCTTCCCATATAATGCCTCAAATGGTGCCATCTGTATACTAAAATGAAAACTTTTATTATAACAAAACTCAACCAAAGAAAGATGTTGGTCCCAACTTCCCTGATAATCCATCAAACAAGCTCGTAGAATATCCTCCAAGGTCTGAATTGTTCGTTCTAACTGCCAATGTGATTGAAGATGAAAAGATGTACTAAAATTTAATTCAGTACCCAACGACTTCTGAAGGCCTTTCCAAAAGTTAGAAGTAAACCTGGGATCATGATCAGACACAATGGAGAGAGGAACTCCATTTAACTTGACTATCTCTTTAAGATACAAACAGGAAAGTTGAACTAGGGAAATAGTATCTCGTATAACAAGGAAATGATCAGATTTAGTCAAGCGATCAACAATAACCCAGATTGCATTATTACCTCGAGATGTCCCCGGTAATCCCACAACGAAGTCCATGGATATGTTTTCCCATTTCCACTCTGGCACTGGTAAAGGCTCAAGCATCCCTTTCGGTAACTTCCGCTCTGCTTTAACCTGCTCACAAGTCAAACAATTCACAGTAAAATCACTAATATCCCTTTTCATTCCATCCCACCAGTAACACTCCCGCAGATCTCTGTACATCTTAGTACTGCTAGGATGAACTGAAAACGGAGAAACTATGACCCTCACATAACAACTCATTCTTCAATTGTGAATCACAAGGCACACACAATCTCTTCCCAAACCTCAACACAAAATCATTATCAATGTTGAATTTAGGCAACTTACCCTTCTGGACGAGCTCTACCTTTTTCTGCGACTCACTATCTTCCCTCTGTGCTTGCTTAATTCTGTCTGATAGGGATGATCTCACTGATACCTGAAACAAAACAGAAGAACTTCCTGCACCAACAATTTCCATGCCAAAGTTCATCAAATCAGAAACCAAAGGATCACGTTCCAAATGTAGCATGGTTAATGAAGCATTAATTTTTCAACTCAAAGCATCAGCCACTTTATTTTCTTTTCTTGGATGGTAATGAATTGTACAATCATAATCCTTGATTAATTCTATCCATATCCTCTATCTCATGTTCAATTATTTCTCAGTGAATATATACTTTAAAGTTTTGTGATGAGTATATATTTCACACTTTACTCCATACAAATGATGCCTCCAAATTTTTAAAGCAAAAACAACAGCAGCTAATTCCAAATCATGTGTAGGGTAATTTACCTCATGAGTTTTCAAATGACGTGAATCATATGAAATTACCTGATCATTATGCATAAGGACACAACCATGTCCCTTCAACGAAGAATCACTGTATATAACAAACTCACCATTCCTGGAAGGAAGTTCCAAAATTGGAGTATTCACCAATCTTCTTTTCAACTCTCGAAAACAATTATCACATTCTTTTGTCCAGATAAACTTAACACCCTTCCGAGTTAGCTTAGTCATTGGACTAGATAACCGTGAAAAATTTCTAACAAACCTTCGATAATAGCCTGCCAAACCAAGAAAACTACGAATCTCGGTTACATTTTTGGGTCTTCGCCATTCTTCCACAACTTTTGTTTTAGTAGGATCAACAGTTATGCCATTTTTTTAAAGAATGTGACCATGGAAAGAAATTTGTTGTAGCCAAAACTCACACTTGCTGAATTCTCCATATAGTTTCTTTTCTTTTATGGTTTGCAAGATAACCCTTAAATGAATTTCATGCTCCTCTTTACTTTTAGAAAACACCAAAATATCATCAATGAACACAATCACGATTTATTACTTGAGTCAACTGAGCTATCACGAGAAAAAGCTTTTCAATTCTGATTTTGACCATCTCAGGATACTGATTTGAAAGGTCATTTCCCTTTGTATGCCTTCCCAGAAAATCTGTTCTATTTCCTCTATGAAAAACAATTCTTAACACAAGAATATCTTAGGAGAAGCAACATGGTAATCTTCAAATGCTATATCATTTCAGTCATACCATAAATTAATTTATAATTTAACAATTTTTTAACTCCTAAAGTTGTCTAAACCGACCTTTGATACCAACTATAAGGCCCCGACTTTAAACATTACTTAATATTGAATTTAATGAATAATTCACATTGAGGATCTTTTCAGGTTTAGAGTTTTAGAGAATTAGGACATAACTGTTACATCTCAAAAGATTACAAAGTAGACTAAGTTTCCATAAAATAAAAACTCTTAAAAAGAAACATGTCTAGTTCCATTTTTTAGATAGCATGACTTTCCCTTGTTCTCATATTTGACCCTATTTCACATTAATTCCTGTGAAAAACATTTCAAAAAAAAACTTGGGGTGAGCATAAAAAGCTCAGTAAGGGATACACAAAGAATGAAAACTGTTAGTTTATCAAACATCAAGTAAACCATGTATACTTTATCAAAGTAATACCTTAACCTTCATGAAGTAGTAAAAAATCTCCACTGAATAAAATATCATTACTTACCCTTTTGTAACCAAAGGTTTACCATAAAACACATATAAAGAACACATAACAAATAAAGATAACTTGGGACATAAACATACTTAAGTGGAATAACCATACGGTCGACTTCCACACATATCACTTAATGGAATAGCCATACGGCCAACTTCCATACATACTTAATGGAATAGCCATACGACTGACTTCCATACCCAATGCATTGGAGGTTATAACGTAACCACCCGTCCTGGTATTCATGGCACCACCCGTCATATGGTTTATCACGTAACTACCCATCAAATGTCCATGTACCATTATAAAATCATAAGACATAAAACAAATATAATGGAAAGAAAACATTTCCAAACTTTGATCAAAATATATCACTCAAATATATTGATATATCAAATCGATTATAAAAACCATTTTCAATACCAAAATACATAAAAGAGTATATGGTATTTATTTCATTTTAAAAACATCACGGCTTGTTGAGGAAGCCAATGACCAAATAATACTCGCGGCAGTGAAAAAGGTCGTTGTCACCGCGTACGTTAAAAGAAACATTCCTTTTTGTCGTTTAGTAAAACGATTCGTAGAAAAAGATTCCTTTTGTATAAAGTAAAAGTCAAAGGGGTTTATACACCGTATAAAAGATAGTTGTGTATAAAACGAAATATGCCTCAATGAAAGGAGATTGAGACGATGTCCCTTACCTCAGGTCCGACTTGACTCGATCGTTATTTAACGTCCTGAATAATAAACTTGAGTTAATTTCTACTTGCTTAAGAACCCTTTTCAAGTTCATTATTCCTTTGATATCACTTATTGCCTTGTTATAAACATTATGTAATCATTTAAGTTAATAATGTTTTTTTGTCGATATTTGGTTCTGAAGTCGAAAGTGGACTTCTTACAATTACTTGTTGTTCGTGTGGTCAAAGGTTCTTTATATCCAGAATGAAATTCCTGATTTGGATATCATATATATCATATATATCCAGAATATACATGTAATGATAATATTACATATTCATTTATAGGTAAGAAATGAAATGCACCATTCATGGAGACGATATGCCGTATGTACGCATGAATGCTACTTTCATTTCAATGTCATATTAATGGAATTAAAACTAAATGAGAGGTATGTATATTTTAATTCCAGAATTATATTAATCATTTAGATGTAACATACATCATATATATCCATTATATATACGTACTTATAATAGTACATTACATTTGGAGATAAGAAATCAAATACACCGTTCATGGAGACGGTAAGTCGTACGTACGCATGAACGCTACTTTCATTTCTATCTCATACTTTAATGGAAAGAAATAATAATGATATAGAGGTATATTATATTTCCATTATAACATCATATATAATAACTTTAAATCCATCCTTTATACGCCCCACATATGGCATTAACGAATCAAATCACTTTGAGGGGGCGGTAGTTCGCACTTCCTAAAATGAAATTATCGTGTTTACCCACAATGGAAACCATATAGGTATACCAAAAATGAAAAATAAAGAAGAATAAGGAAAACATAAAAATAATATATATCATATATAAATAGAGTGACATATTAATGGCCACCATTAAAGTTGTTTAAGAGAAGATTGAACAATCATCATTTCGTGAGGCAGAAATTCGCCAACCACAAAAACAGTATGTTCTTTAACCATTAGATGTACATGTGTGTAAGTGTAGCTCGAATGCTTCTTATAACAACATCCTAGTATATTGAAGATACTGGAGTTTTTTCAAAATAAATTAATAAAAAGATTTTAGGGGGTTTGAGAAGAAAAATAAAACAAAAGAACACAGGTGAAGGCATTACCTTAAAATCGGGTAACTCTCTTAGATTTGAGCTCAAAAGCTTACTTGGGAAGACTTCTGCCCAAAGTGAGGCTTCTAGAAGTAAGAGAGGGATGTGGAGAGACAAAAATAGCAGATCTTATCCGAACCAAAAGATTGAGAGGTGTGGGTAAGGTGGGAGAGGTGGGGGTCTTTTATAAGAGGAGAAGAGGGGCACTCTTGGAAAGTAAGGAAATGTTACTTTAATATAGGATGAGTTTAGGATTTTAATGGTCCCAAATTGATGTGTTTTGAGGATAAGGTGATAAGTGTTCGAAATCCACCCATCCAATAGGTTTTGGACATGTTTAGCTCTTATATTTTAAATTATCTTTCCATTTTATTTAAATCGTTAAATAATGATGTAATCGTTGCATCATCATGGTGTCATAAATAATTTAATTTAGTTAATGTCTAAAAATTATAAAAAAAATACTATGATGTATGAAATCTTCTTATATTTCCAATTACTAATTATATTCAAATATCTGACTTGTATAACCCCATTTACAAAATTGTTTTAGTAAAACAACACATGTTTGTGTCATTTTAATTTTAACTTTAAATAAAAAGGTATTAATGTCATTTTCCTACCAAAGTGGCTCCATGGGGTCCCCAAGTTGACCCATGTATTTTCATGGTTGGACATGACACATCCAATGATGGTAGGACATGTGTCTAGGTCATCTCATAATATTAAAACATTATTTTTACCTTAAACCACACTAATTACCTCTAATCGCGACTAATAAACATAAAAGTTACTATTCACCAAAAAATTATTTTAATTCCATTGAACCAAATTTTATTTCTCAATGACAACCATTTTTGTCGAATTTTTTAAATTCAAAACACATAGGTGGTAAAATTTCATTTAAACAAAAAATCATTTTTTTAAGTACCACTTAGTGGTTTCACTATTCATCAAAAATTGAAATTTTTCAGAAAAATACCAAAAATTCACCCTAAGCTATATTTGATATTCCGAATTCAAAAATGAAGTATATTTTAAAAAATTCAAAACATATAAGTTGAATAAATTAATTTAATAATTAATTCCCGCTGTCAAAGCAAATAACGTGTTTTTATGAAACAATAAGTATTTAAAGATTGACACTAGTTTAAGTCCAATTTCAAAGTGAAATTAATTCTAATGACCCCTATTGGATTAAATGGTAAAAATATATTATAATTTCACTTTAAAACCAATTCAAATGATAATCTAATCATATAAATAAATTAGATTAAAATGAAGTTTTGAATTAAAATACAACATTTTTCACTGTTCATTAAAAAATGAACTTTATCGGAAAATTCCAAAAATTTACACAAAGTAAATTTTGATGTCCCGATTCTAAAAAAGAGTTTTATTTGGTCCAATAGAATGTATAAAAGTGACCAAAAATATATTTAATGACGGTTCACCATCAAAAGGCGATAAGTGAACCTTTAGTGAAAATTAGGGTATAAAAGCCTAAAATTGAATTCTTTTTGTATTTTAAGCCTTTATCTTTTATTGGATAAATGTAAAAACATTTAAAAACATATATTATCATATTTTTAGTTATTTCTATCCATTCCTGCTAATACAATGGCTATGTGTTAAAACCATTTAAAATAATATTATTTTATTACTAGTGTGCAACGTAAGATTTCAAGGAAACTCTTTGTTGCGTATCGGGTACGCTATCTAATATATCAACCCCTTTAAAGTAAAATTAATATTTAATTTGTAAATATTAATAAATATGAAAATTCATTATTCATTATTTACCTGGGATGTTATAGTATATCCATGTAAGTATACTAGGATTAGTCTTTTATGAATTTAAAACATATGGAATTTGTATATGGATGTTAAAAATATAGTATTTAAGGGGTTTTTTCAAGAAATAATGCTAAAATTGGTGTGAAGAATAGGGAGAAGCTCCCTTTTATAAATTAGGGGTGGGGAACTCTTTGAATTTATTAAAATATTAAATATAATAATGCAATTGTTTATCCAAATTCAACCAAATGGATATATATTCTATGATAAGGTATAATATTTTTTAAATTCCATCAATAAATAAAAATTGGATAGGATTAAGTGTTATTTTAGACATTAAATTTTTGTTCAACCCCATAATCATCTTATTTCAACCTTAGACACAGTAACATCCTTTTCTCTGTTAAAAAATTATAATTTTACTTATAAAGTAAAAATTGGATAAAAAAGGGACAATGTATGACATTTACTACCATATCATATCTAAATTATATTCTATCAATATAATTATACTTTTTAAAATAATTTAATAGTATATTATTTTTAAAAAATATCATTAATTTAAATTTTGAAACTATTTATTTAATTTGACACTAAAGACACCAATAATTGAATTAGAATATAACCTTATAAATAATATTTTATATTTATCTAAACATTTCATGCTACACTATAACTCACCCAAATTAGATTACATAATATGTTTTTAAAATCCTTTATTTTATATTTCTATAAATTGATGAAATATCATGTCAGTGTTAAGTAAGAATTAAAGGGAATTATATAATAAATAGATATTATAAATAAACTATCACAATGAAAATAATTTCATTAGTCTTAAAAAAACCCAAAAATATTAGTTGACAATATTATTTTTTCTCTATCTGAACACATAAGAAATATTTAAAAGTAAGAGACTAACATTTTGTATATTTCTTTGATTGAAATATTATATAGGTTATTTTAATGGAATAGTTTCCCTTAAAAGATTAAATATCAATCCAAATGTGATATGGGTAAAATAACATTCATGTAATAATAATTACGATGAAAAAATGGTGACCTTAACACTTTATTTTAATATAGTTTAAACCAATTTACCCATTACCAATGTGATAAAATTTTCCAGGAGTAAAAATAATATTGCCTAAAAATAAAAGAATTAATTTAAAAAATTTGGATATATTAATTAAAAATATTTATTAATATTTTCACAATTCAATTTCTATATGTTGTACAAATTCATTTTAAAATAATTATGCAAAACACGATAAAAATATTTTTTTGAAAACATCAATTATGAGCATAAAACTGGATTTAGTCATTTACCATTCTTTGATGAAAATTAGATTAATGTTAAAATATTTTATTGTAAATAAAATATATATATTTAATTAAAATCATTCACTAATAGTGATTTATTTAATTTATTTTGACAAAAACACATTTCTCTCATAAAAACAGTTTTTTAGAAACAAATCTTCCTTATTTAAAAATGTTTTTTATTTTGATTTCAAATTAGTTAAAGAATAATTATTTTTATTTATAAATATGTAAACCATAGGTTTCTCATAAATTTTATAGTACTTTTCTTATCTTGCAATCCAATGGATAGGTAAAAACATTTACATATTTATATCACAATTCATTTAAAGTTGGTTTTGCGTGTAACAAACAGTATTAGTAAAGTAAAATTTATTTAAGAAGAAGTAGATTTTAAATTAATGATGGGTTACCAAAAAAACCCAATTTAATTGAATTTGATACATGAAATTAAGTCACGTAGATAAAAAAAATTGATTAAATCTCGGTTTTAACACATCCTTTGGATCCCAAGTAACATCATATAATTTATGGGTTCGCTACAAGACATTGACCAAGTGAGTGGCCTCGTTTATTTAGAATTTTTCTATATAATAAAGAATATAAACCCTTTATTCCTCATAAGAGTGATATTTTATTTATTTTATATACTTTGAGTTCATTACATATAAGTATCATCTATGTACTTCCTCAGGAGAGATACCTACAATACATCATGAACTTGAGGGATATTCTGTGAAACTTCCAATTGATAAGTTAACATCCCAATACTATCAACAATTAAAAAGGGATAGATATATCTAGGGCCCTAAAATCCCATATTTACATATATCAGAACAATTTTATAGGAAGATATTCACATGAATTTATTTTCACAAACTTCAAACATTATATCTCATCGATAATTTTGTAAATAATGTTTTTGTAGAAATTTGGATAACTTCAGTACTCATGAATGGTTATTAAATTCTCATTCACATCATATCCTAAGAACATTCATTCTCTAATATCATCCCAACTTATTATATTTCTACACTTCTTTCATTATGGGAATTCACAAGGATACATCTGAATGCACATTTTAAATCTACTATTATAATAAAAGTTCACTAAAGAAAGGTATTGATCCCAAAAACCATTGAAATCTTAAGAAAAAGATATCAACATTCCCTTAATGGTTTAAATGGTTCTCCAATACTAACCATTTATATATTGAAGACAAGTAGTTCTGAAACATAACAATGAATCCAGAGCATTCTGAAGACTCACTATATCTTTGAGTTAAAATTTTGATCACGATCAAATATGATAAAAAGATATACTCCATGAAACCCAACCACTTTCTTAATGTATATCCTGGTGATATAATCAATAGATATATCTTATCCATTTGAAATTAACTATGTTGAAATTTATAGGATATCAATTGCAACCCAAAGAGTATTTTGGGATTTAGATGTTTTGGGGATTCCTGCAAAAAATCCATGGTGATGTTTTCCAATTACCATTTTGGTATCGATAACGGTTGTAAAACCCCCTTAAAATTATATCTTTTAGCCTTAAATTACTGACATACTAGCACTAAGATAGATATTCTATAACTTCTATATTCATTATAACCCACATAAAATATTATTGTAAATATCTATAAATATTCATAATTCTATAATGAATAGAGTTTGATGAATTAGGAGACTCATCCAAAAAAAAATCCTTCTTCAAATATGGTATGGGTAGAGAAAATATATGGTTCTTGAATCTTATCATTACATCAGAATCATGGTTAATCTAAGGAACATTTCTGAACTTCTTATATATTTTCATACCTTCCTTCTATATGTATTTAATGCTCACATGGATAGAACCTTATACACTCAATTGATCATGATGTGATTTCTCCCCATCATTCATGTTTTATAGATCGATCATTTTAAAATAAATAAATATCATAACTTTTTGAACCCTCAACGTAGATAATAAATTGTGATATTATTAACTCAAATATTTAGACACCTTTTTCAGTTTCCTAGGGTGGTAATTTATTGATAAATCATAGTCTTTAATCAACTACAAACATATTATCTACTATATATTTAACTCATCACGAGTGTATATATAATTTTAAATTTTATAATCAGTATATATGTCAAACAATTAACCATAAATATAATTCCTTACATCTTTAATGAAATAAACTCATAATTTCTCAAAAACCTGTGTCAGGTATATTTTCTGTTGTGGTTTTAATTGGTGTGAGGAATATGCTATTACTATATCATTCTGCATGAGGAAAAATACCAATAGAATATATGATGAATCATAAAATATCAAAAACTCATCTCTATTTTATGGTATGTTGAGAACATGTGCATTGACCAATATTATTCTCATTTCCTTGAAATTATCTTATCATTCAACTATACACATGAATTTAACCCATTTTGAGTCAACAGACAGAGCGAATTAGATAGTCATGAGAAATATCCCACAAATTATTTTTAATATCTATTAAACCTAAGAACACTATGGATTTCAGTTATCATCGACATTCTTGGCCATTTCTTAATAACGTTTTTTGATGGATCCACCAATATACCCTAAAATGACATTACATGATATAAGAATGAATCTTTTTGAAAACAAAATTCCCTCTTTGGACATTTTTTAGAAAAATTATCTTTTTATGGGTTTCAAAAGAGTTATCAAAAGATCTTCATGCACTAACATAGCCTCTGAATATATAACAATATCATATATTAAGGCTACTAAAAATTGATCAAGGTTACTCATAAATACTCTATTAATAAAATCCATTAACATTGTAGTGAAATTAGTAAGTTCAAATGGAATCACTATGAATTCATACTGCTTATAACTTCTATACAAGGAAGTACTAGGTATATCACTCCTCTTAAACCTTATATTATGACATAAAAAATAATGATCAATATTAGAAAAGTATTTATCCCCTTGTAATTAATCAAAAATTATCAATACAGGATATATTATACTTTCCCTTCATAAGGATCTTTTTATGTTCCTGATAATCAATAAAAAGATGAATTGACCCATATTTCTTCTTAAAAATGAGAAAAGGTTCACCCTATATTGATTTACTAAGGAATATGAATTAATTATGAAGATTCTATTGGAATTTATTCTTTAATTTTTTCAACTCAATTAGGTTCATTCTATATTGAGACATTGAAATATGTATAACGGAAGGTATTAATTATATAAAAAACTCAGCTTTAGGATTCATACATAGAATAGGAAATTGTACTAGAAAGACATAAAAACTCTTTTACAATTTCAATATCCTCAGTTTTGAGTTTCTACTTAATCCTCTGATATAAACACCCTTCATGGATAGGAATTAAGACCCAAAAGATAGCAATAATTTCTATTGGAACTTCACATTCATCCTCACATTGATTAAAGATCATTAGATCATTCACGATTTGAAATGTGACTTCCTTTACTCAACAACTAATATGAGATCTATATAAATAATGATAATCGGTGTCTTGAATCACATAAAATTCAATTAATGGGAGAATAAAAATATTTGAAGGAAGAATTTTCCCACAGATTTCAATCAGAGAGTAACTATATAATTGATATATGACCAACATAAAATAATTATTTTTCAGAACTAACTCAATATCTAATCATCTATGTAGTATCACGATACAGTTATAAAGTTTCTTAGATATAAAAGAGTGTGAAGAAATGGAATAAAATAAGAAATTAGCAGTTATAGAGTGGATAAAAAGTTTACCTTTCACATCGTAATTCTTGTAACCCGTGTCAATAGTCATAACAACATTATATTTACCTATTTCTTTTGTCTGAAGATATTATTTATTCTGATCATATCAAGAAACCATCATATTTTTAAATTAGTTTTTATAATTACAAAACTCCTAATATTTTAAGAATTAGATAATGGGTGGTGAAATAATAGGCTCCACATTTTCCATGTTTAATGGAAATGAATATTCATGTCCTTTAATAATTCCATTTATTTAGAACATTCTAATGTACAATCAAATAATTCCCATTCTATTAATGAAATCCATTTCACTTTTCCTTCCATATTTCTAGCATGTATATGGATGTAATATATTTCCATAATTTGGTTTATTCTAGTTTTTATGTGACTCCATATTCCTTTCCATTTCAAAAACAAGGGAATGGTGGGAATCTATAATTTACATTTCTCCCTTAAGTTCTCACTGAATGATTTATTTTTAGATAGAAATGTATCTTATTGATAAATCCCTTAGGAAAATTAGTTTTTTCCCCACTAATTAATTGAATAATTTTTCAATCTGGGCTAATGATTAAACAAGGATCCTACCTTGGTGGTATTATAAAATTTTACTCTTAAGTAACAATGGATTCATCCCTATTTTTCTTATGACCAGGAAAATTCCTTCTCAATATTTGTACATAAAATTTGAGGGTAGTATATTATAAAAAAATGAAATTCCCTAACCCAATACTCCCAGAGACGACACATTATCGTATTACATTGGAAGGATTAAAAGAAATAAAATCCCGATGTACCGATATGTTTAGCAGTCATGGAAATCTTGATTATATACAAGATTCCCATAATATATTGGGAATCAAGTGCTACATAATAAACTAATATAAACTATATACTTGAATGTTTATTCCTTGTTCTATACAACAAAATATTTGATGAATCAATCTATATAGAAAGGTAAATAATTGAAAAAAAATCGCTTTAAATTACTTGATAATTCATAATAAATTTATAAATTAATAAAAATAAAAAACATTCTAGTAATTAATAAACATAAAATGAAATAATTCATAGATATATTGACCCAAAAATCTTATAGATAAATAATAATTGATTCTATATGAGGGAAATGCTTAATTATTAGATGAAATGTTTACTAGGTACATGGAACAATTACTGTCAAGATCTTTCATAAGATGGTTTAGAATATCAGGTAAAAACCCATATGTTTTGGCCAAACATTTCATGTCATGAGGCTATGGATGCATCGACATGCATTCATTAACTAGTCCCTACCTTATTGGGCTACGTTAAATGTTCCCCAACTCATCTCTTACATTTACAAATCATTACTCGAATTGAATAATCGATTTAATTAATAAAAAATGTTCCTTATAATATATCTATATTTAATAAATAATATAGATTTATCAATAATACCACAGATGAGGATATGTAATAACAAGGGTTGTTTCCATTAACACATTCTTGAGGAATTATAATCTTTAGACATTCCAAAGTATCACATACCACTTTAAATGCATTAAATAATAATTACCCATGAAATAAATGAAATTTAGAATATCTTGAGAATAAGGTGATTCACGATATAATATGTCAAATTATTGTACATAAATTATATGAAAGTGAATTGGTGCATAATAAAAATTGGTCTCAATGAAAGGAAAACTGACACAAATTCCATACCTTAACATTAATTTTGTTGTGTGGTCATTATCATATTTTTTAGTGGTATAAATATGTTACTAACTTATACCAGAACAATACAAATATTATAATATCATGTATTAACATCTTGAAATATTTTATTACCCATTTGTCAATATTATTTCATTATTTTTACAATTTCGGCTGTAAATTGCCTAGTTTTCTCGAGTATGTTTTGACATGTTAATTTTTGTTCCTATTAAATTGGTATTTATTTAATAATATAATGAATTTAAACCATGAATTAACTATATTATATATTTATCACATATGTATTTATAATTGTCCATAATATTTGGAGTTAATAATTGAAGTGCACCGATCAAGCAGACAGTATGTCAAATGTATGCAAGAACAATGCATTCATTCCTTTTCCATATTCAAATAAATAAAATCAATGGATATATATGTAAATTATAATCGAAGTATCATATATAAGTTATACATGTTATGTTTATTTTATTAAAATCATCCTCAATATGTGCCATGTATAGCATGAATGAACTTTATCGCCTCGTGGGGCGGTAGTCCACAATTCCTCAAATGATATTATAACATTAAAAAAAACGTGAAGTATTAATGGTATGTGTTATAAAAGGATTAAATAATTATAAAGACATAAAAAATAAAAAATATATCATATCTAAATAGGGTTTACATCATAATGGCCTCCATGAGAGGCGGAAAATGAAAAAATGAATAATCACTATTTCATGAGGCAGTAGTTTTTTGTGCATAGAAACAGTATGATTGTTACCCCTTAGATAGATGTTTTTATAAGATGTGGTCAAACAATATAATAAAAATATATTACTATATTTATTATACTATTTTTTTATACAATTAGAAAATAATATGATTTATGTGACTGGATAATGGAAATAAAACCAAAAATCATAGGTAATTTTGTTACCTCTTAATCAGGTAACTACTTTTGGATTGTACCAAACGGTTTCCCAAGAAGACTTTCTTCCTAGAGAGATCCTTCAAGACCTATGGTGGTTATTTTTTGAACTTATTTGGAATGTTAATTTTGGAATCTACATTGTTTGATATGTGCGAGTAATGGGTAGAGGGCTTTCCTTTTTATAATGGAGGGAAGTGTCACTCTTATAAATACCAAAAACCATTAATTAATGGGATGTATAACTTACATATAGTTCCTATAAAATAAAAAAACAATGGATTAAATATGAATCAAGATCGATGAAAAGTTACACCGCCAAAAATATGTTCATTTTAATAATTAGGTTCCTTATCATATAAGATTTCCAATTATTATCTTTTGGTTTTTATTAAATAATTTAGTTTTCCAACCTAAGTAATAAAACTATAAATTATAAAAAATGTGAGATTAATTAAAAAAATATAGATCAAATGAATTATTAATATTATATATAATTTATAAAATAAAAACAACAAGTATTTCTGAAATTAATTTTAAAATAAGAACATGTGACGTGTTAAAACACTCCTTAAACCCGAACCATGTTAAAAACGTTTTTACAATATATGGGTCAAAATTTAAATTTTGAAAAATATAAATGGGTACATTAATATATAATATTTAATATTTATTGAAACTAAAAATTCACTTGGTAAAATATATGATTTTTATTAATTTTTAACAATTTAATATAATACCAATTATTGAAAAATAATAATAATGTCAGGATTGACATGATTTATTTAAGTTTAATTTTAAAATATCAATCTAATATTGTCATTAAAATATTTTTTTATTGATGTGTTACTTGATATATTAATCTTAAAAATAAATAAATACAATAATTCGATCAATTAACTTCAATTTTAATATTTAATGTGTCATTTATTTTAGTTAATTATTGACTAAATAATCACTACCTTAGTGTTTCATAAGAATTTTAAATAAATAAAACATTTATAAAACTTATTGATAAATAATTATGATAATAATGAACTAATTATCTTAAAAAATGGATATTCATATTTGAAAATAATAATTGTTTAAATATGTCAATGTTTAAAAAAAATAAATGTTATAAAATTCCCATTTTAGTCATTTTCCATACATATCCATTTACATAGGGATCTTAAATTTAATAATATCCCAATAACCCATAAAATTTGATCCAATTGGGCATATTTTAGAATAATGATAGAAAATGGATTTTGGACAAGTTTCCAGGACATTTGGGTCTGTAATATCATGTTTATGTCCCTTTTTATTCTTAATCAAATTTTATAACTATAATTAATTTTATTAGCCTTCTAAAATATTTTTGGTAAAAAATTACATTGATCTTAATAGACCAAAAATATTGAACTAATTAAAATTTTGCTTGCCTATTTTCCAAAATTGAAATCACTGATGTGGGAAAATTAAGATTAATGATAATCTTGAACAAGTGATGAAAAAGGTGGTTTTTAAAGTTGAAACATTAAAAGTAAAAATATGTTTTTATATCTATTTCAAATATAAAAACGGTACCAATGAACTATGATAGATTAATATTTGAATAAATTATCTATTTTTACATTAAAAAAAACTTTAAAATATCATTTAACAATAATAAATAATTAAATAAAAATTCCATTTTTTATTAAAATATCGCAGTTTTCACTTTTCATCCAAAAATGAAACTTCACAATAAATACCAAAAATTACTCCTATTGTAATTTTATAAATTTTAATTAAAATATGAATTTTTTATTGAAAAAAAAAATCAACAATTTTAAATATTTATTTTTAAAATAGGTACACCACTAAAAGGCAATAAAATGCAGTCTTGTATGTAATATAAGCTATCTTCGGCTGGTGTACAGTGTAATATTAAAATGGTAATTTGTATGAAGAGAGAAAAAATAATATTTATTCTGAAATGAAAATATTTCAATGTCTTGGGTTGTTAAATTCTCTCAAACTTAATTAAATTTCATCCTCACAATTCAAATATGATCCAAGTAATCAAGGAATTGATATTTGAAAATTCTATTTTTAAAAACCCACTTTGTAAATAGGGTTAATAAAAAATCATCTTAATAAGAGATAAATGATGGTACAGTGTTCATGTAACCAGTTTCCCTATAAGGATAAAAACTATGGGAAATTAAATTATAGCTATACAGAAAAAATACCACAATCATGTTCTGATGAAGACTGCTAGAAAACATGCTTAGAAGAATGTTAACAATCAAAATCACTAAATCTGTGATGATATAAGGGTCCATTCTATTCATTGAAAATAAATTTTCTAGGAATTTTTTTTTGTTTCAAGATCATTTTCCCTAAAGTTGAGGAATTCATTTAACTCAATATGAATATAATTAAATATATTATCATGGTTAGTTTCTACAATCATATATTTTTTTCATGCCTTGAAATTTTTATAATTCATCTCCTAGCATAGGTTAAATCATATGCGGAAGTAACACATTAGCAACAAAAACCACATCCAAATTTTACCATAAAATATTTCATAGATTATTTTCCTTTACAAAAGATCATGATCCCACACTTTAGAATCATTTCCATGGTAGTTTTTAATATCCAATTTACATTATATATATCAATCATATTTTTATCTAAATTTTTTTTCTACATCAGGAACATATCAAGGGCTATCTTTCCTTCAATGATGTGTTTTCCAAAAACAATTAACCTTCATCCAAATCCCTTCTCATAGTACCATTCAACATATAATCAAAAATCCATAAAGAAAAACTATTATAATATAATACTCAAATATTCTCTAATTCTTACAACTAGTTGATTACTGATAAAATATTATAATTAATAGTCATATTAATCATTTCACTTCATCTGCGGTAATTTCATAACTTATAATTATCTAATAGAATTATTTGGGGTTTATTTCTATTAACCATGAGAAATTGATTTTCCTAGTGTCCCATATCCTTGAAGTTGAATAATTTTACATTAGAAACCATTTTCTTACCCTTGTAATCAAAATCATGGATTCGTTTCATTACAAACTTGAAGAAAACTCAAATTCCTTTCAAGAATTATCAAGGGTCATTCTTTCCACAGTTACCTCATGTTGTAAAATCCAACTTTACCTTCTTCCCTCTATCCATCTTTTCATCTACCATTCTATTCTTATCTTTCTTCTCTTTAAAACCGTAAGACATGTATTATTATTTACTCATCTCATCAGCACATGATAGTATTTCCTAAAATGATGATAATATGTGGGACTCTACTTCCCTTTGAAAATTTGGGTTAAGACTGTCAATGATATGATCCTTCATACTCATTGGATCTCGTGCATTGGTGGAGTTATCATTCCTTGTATTAGGTTCCATTTCTAGAAATGCAATATACTTTATTTAAACATAACACGATGTAAAATTACAAATATGATAAAGAATATAACATAAAATTATGCATCATGAATACTAGAATCATAAGATTTTCTTACATTGGGGAATTCATTACATTCAAATCCTTCATAATAGAGGGTAAATAAAAGTTTACTATCCTAATCATACCCCACTGGAGTGTAAAACCAAGTGCAGAGTAAAGACAATTTTCATGTACTATGTTACCTAGAGTCTAGCCCAGAACACCTTGTCAGAGCTATTACTTCTGGTTACAACTATGAAAGAACCATGTGCACTTATAGTATCTATATAGGGTTGTATGCACTATAATATCCACATAATAACTATCTTAACAAAATTTTTAGATGTTCTTGAATACTTATCCTCAATTTTTAACTTATGGTTGCACTCCCTAATCTATGTTTTCAAAATATTGTATCCATGGTTACTGATAAAAAAACCTTCGATACCAACTATAACACCTTGACCCTAGAATCCTGGAGCTGGTGCATTATCTTCTTACATTGGCATGATTAAAATGAATCAAATCTCAAAGGACTGATGATTTACGCACTCTTGAGAATTCATATTACATACAAGATACCCATAATATAATGAGAAAAAATTATAATAAATGATAGATAACAATCTGAAATAAAATTAATCTTTGAAATATTTTTCAAAGATCTCTTATTCATATCATGGGGAAATAAATATAATAAGGGTGGGCTCAAATTCTCAGTAAGGGAAAATATAATGTAAAAAATAAAGAATCAATCTATATGGAATAGTAAACGACTATACACACTTTCCAATTAAACAACTATATAAGGAATAATCATTATGGAAATGTAAGAAACTGAAACACCAGACATTAATCAATAAATTGAAAATGAAACAATTCCATAGATATGTGGATGAAAAAATATAATGGATAAATAATAACTAAGTCTAAATTATAGAAATTCTTAATTATTGGATTCCATGTTAACTAGGTATGTTGAACTTGTATTATCAAGACCTTTTACAAGATAATTTAAAATATCGTGTAAAAAACCATCTATTTTGGCCAACTATTTCATCTCATGAGACTACCGATGCAGCGATAGGCTTTTATTAATCGGTCCCCTGCATATAGGGACTACCCTAAATGGTCCCAAACCTATGTCTTATTTATCCAAATTATTCCTTTAATCAAATAATCGATTTAATTAAAAAAATGAAACTTATCAAAAATCCATATTGATTAATTAATAGATATTTATCAATAAGACCTTGGATGAGGATAATTAACAACAACAGCTGATTAGATTAAAACATTCTTGGGGAAAAATAATCTTTAAGCATTCCAAAGTGTCCCATACCACATTGATACATTTAAATAATAATTCACAATTAATTAAATGATCATTATAATACCATGATTATAATTATATTCATGATATAACATGTCAAATGATATCACATATATTATATAAAAGTGAATTGTTCCATAAAAAATATAAGTCTCAATAAAATGTAAATATAGATTAAATCCCATAACATAACCTTAATTTTGTTGTGTAGTATTTATTATCTTGTATATGGATCTTAAATTTGTTACTAACTTATACCATAACAATACTCATTTTTATAATATCATTTATTAACTTTTTACAATAATTTATTACTCGTTTGTTAACACTCATTCATTATTTTAACTATTTCGGTTGTTAATTTCCTAGTTTTATCAAGTGTTGGTTGACATGTAACTGATTGTACCTATTACATATATCAAGATTGAATAATCAAAATAATTTAAACAATGAATTAATTATTTTATATATTTAGTACAAAGGTATTTATAATTTTCCATAATGTTTTGAGATAAGAAATGAAATTCACTGTTTATGGAGACGGTAGGTCGTATGTACGCATGGATGCTAAATTAACTTTTTCATATTAAAAGAAAAGAAAGAAAGAGATACTCAGATAAATTATAATTGAAGTATAATATATATGTTATATATGTTACATATGTTTATCTAAATCTTCCTCATTACGTTCCATATACAGTGTAACGAATCACTATGCTTTGAAGGGGCAGTGGTCCACACTTCCTCAAACAATGTTATCGTATTAAAGAAAAATGGTAAGTAATAATGGTGTGTGTTATAAAAGAATTTAAGATGTATTAATATATCAAAAATATCATATATATCATATAAAAATAAAGTTTCCATCAAAGTGGACACTATGAGTGGAGGTAAAGGAAAAATGAACAATCATGGTTTTGTGAGTGTGTAGTTTTCCATACAGATAAATAATATGTTTGTTACCTATTATATGGATGTGTGTGTAACTGTGGGTATAAAACATATCATAAAAAAATCATATCATATTTAGGATTCTGTTTTTGATATAAAATCATGAAATGATATGATTTTAGGTATTGTAGAATAGAAACAAATCTAAAAACCTTAAGGAAGTTTGTTACATCCTAATCGGGTAACTACTTTTGTTTTTTACTAAAAGGATTACTTGTAATAATTTATGACCAATGTCAGGATTAAAGGTAAATGGGATGAATTTAAAAAATCTATTAGGGTAGATATTTTTTGACCCTAAATGTTTTTAGAGGCATTAGTGAGGTGTACAATGCTTTCCTTTTTATAATGGATGGGGAGTGACACTCTTGTAAATACAAATAGGTATTAATTAATGGGAGGTATACATTAATAAAAGTGCCTAAAAATTAAAAAATAATGGATTTATGATAAAGGATGTTATATTAATATCTATAGTACATAAAAATATTCCCATTTTAAAAATTTGGTTCCTTAACATATAAGATTCCCAAATTTTATCATATTGGTTTTTATTAATCTATATTGTTTTCCAACTTAATTAATTTAACAATAAAGACTAAAATAAAGTGATATTTATTAGAAAATATAGATCCAATTACTTAAAAATATAATTTATAATTTATAAATTAAAAGTTTCATGTGTTTTTAAAATTAAATTTAAAACAAATGCATGTGATGCGCTAAACAAATGCTTAAAATCGTATTGTCTTAAAAACGTTTTTACAACCTATGGGTCATTATGATAATTTTAAAAATATCAATTGTTAAATTAATATAAGATATTTAATATTTATTAACACCAAAAAATAGATTTTCATAATATATAAATTTTATTAATTTTAACCCATTTAAAAAAATAAAATGCATTGTAAAATAATAATAATGCCAATTTTGATATTATTTATTTAATTTTAATTTTAAAATATAAATTTAATATTTGGATACAAATTTATTTTGTTTAAAGATGTGTAACATGATATATTATTCTATTAAAATAAATAAAGGCAATAATTATATCAAATTACTTCACATTTAATACTTATACTATCATCTATTTTAGTCAATTATTAACTAAATAATAACTACATTAGCAATTCATAAGAATTTTAACTAAATAAACCATCTCTATAAATTCTGGATAAATTATTATTATAAATATACAATATTTATCATTCAAAATGATATGTATAATAGAAAATATTATTCATTTTTACCCATCTCAATGTTTTATAAATTTTAATGGCAAGGAAATTTCCATTATTGTCCTTTTCATTACATAACCTTTTTATAAGGAAATTCCATTTAATTGTATCCCAATAACCTATAAAATTAGAACTAATTTGGGATATGGCCAACTAAGTTTCATAAAATGGGTTTGGAAAAGTTTATAACTCATGTTGGTCCACTATATTAAGGTCTATTCCCTTATTAATCTTAATGTTACCGTAATCTCTAAAATTAATTTTATTCACTTTCACTAATTTTTTTTGGTCCAAAATAATGTTCATATCATTAGAAAAAAATATTGTATTAATTACAACATTTTATTTCTATTATTAAAAATTCAAATGGAAAAGTGAGAAAAATAAGATTAACACTAGTATTGAAGATGGGTGAAAAATCAGGTTTATAAAGTAGATACTTTAAAAAGTTCAATTATTTTCTATATCTAATTTCATCAGAAAAACAATAACAATGACATATGTTGGATTAATATGTTAATAATTTATATAAATTGACTTTAAAAAGAAAATTTATAATATAATTATCACTAATAATTTTATAAATGAAAGGGAAGTTTTAATTAAAATGTAGTATTATCATTATTCATAAAAAATGAAACGTCTAAGAAAAATAAAAAAATTATCTTAATATAACATTAAAATTAAAAATTCAAAAATTATGTTTATTTTGAAAAATTAATTTTATAAAAATTAATTTTAAAAAATGTACGCCATTAAGAGGAAGTAAAACTCAGTCATGCATGTAATTCTAGAAAACTTAGTGTGGTGTGTATGGTATGCTTAAAACTGTGTGGCATATAAAGATAGAAAATATAATATTTAATATAACATGAAAATATTTGAATGTATTTGGGTGTTAAAAAAATATCCTCTTAAATTTGTCTCATGCAATGGATTTAATTTATTCCTCTTGAATCATATTATGAATAAGATTCCAATATTAATCTTTTTCTCCACCAAAATGATAAATGGGTAGGAAAAACTTTTCATGTCCATAGAATTTGATAATAGAAAATATTTTCTCAATGGTGCTTATCTATCACTCAAACTCCAGTGGACTAGAATACCCACTAAAATAATGTGTATTTTTCCTCATAAAGGATTTAACAGTATACCCTCAACTCATTTTCCATTAGGAATCTCATACTGATTCATGGACCAAGAAAGTTATGGGGGCATAGTAATAACATTTTTTATTCTAGATCCTTTAGAATTTGGTTGCTCGGGTGTAAAATCATTGAACTTTCCATCACATTCATTATTAGTAGGACACCTTTTATTTCCATCCATTAACTGAATCAAAAAATAAATGTATAATCATAAAGATATAATAATCATATTGATTAATCAAATAATCATGAAATATCATTCATAAAATAGATAATTCATAAATCTTTATACTTAGATTAGTTAACCTTATATTTAACCATGGTCATCCAAAACCATTACTAAAACATTTAATGTTATCATATATTTATACTTAGCTCAATGGGTTTCTCCCAAAAAAGTTAATCAAAATTTCAATATATTAACTAAACATCTCTCTTATACTAATTCAAACAGCCCAGGATTTTTATAAAAATATATTACATCATTTTAGATTAATATTCCATATATAAAGTTATGGTCAAGAAGATAAGTGTGATGGAACCCTATATCTGGATACCAGATATATGAATAAATTATTTAAATACATTCTTCTTAATTTCCTATAATTTTATTTTTATGGAATCATGCCTTTATTAAATTACTTATCTTTTACATGGTAAAAATAGAGGATCTTTTAATGTTTTGTTTTATGAAAAAGTGATCATAATAAAGTAAAAATAAAAATAAAGTATATTCAACAACAAATTTTTATTCAAGGTTAATCCAAAGTACATTTATTTCATCACATAACCTGGGAACCTACATTAATGAAACGGAATAGAATAAGTCCAATTAAGGGAAAATAAAGGAAATAAATAACCTATGATCGTGAGGAATATAAAAAAGGACTTAAATGAAAACATAAAGGCATGAGAAATAAGTATACGATAATAATAACAATAATAAAGTGAATCATAACTTTTAAATTTGGATACATTATTTAATTGAGTCATTTATAAGCATAGTAGTACGATTTATCATCAAGGTGTTATAACAATTACCTAAGTAATTCACTATGGTATTGTAAAACATGTCATCTCTAGAGATTAAATTCTTTACCCAATGATTTAAATCACTATTTGGGAACACTCCTCACATGTATTATTTTTTGTGTGCCACATATATCATAATAAAACATTTCATAAAAGACTTTTGTAGAACAAAAGAAATGGGTTTCATATTAAAATCATTGCATTTTAAAAAAGTGCTTAAAAAGACGATCTTTACGTTATTTAAAACCCACAAAAGTGAATGAGGGTTTTATGCATGAGAATTATAGAACCAAGTAATTTTTTTACATCTTTGTTTATAAACCGAGATAAAAATGAGTTATGGTTGTTCACATAAATGTAATAAAATAATTTACTAAGGAAAAGAGAGAATTATTTAGAGTAAAATTTGTAGCATGACAGGTAAGAAACATGGTTTTATAAAAAATTAAAAAGACACGGGAAAAGGATATTGCATTCATAAAGGAATCATACTATATAAAATTTGTAGAATAAAAGGTATATAAGAACAGAAGTTGTGAATTGTAAATACATACCACATAAATAAGAAAACTTGAAAGGAAAAGAAAAGTTGAGATTTCCCTTACCATGAAGAGTGACTCCTAAAACTAGAAGATCAGGACATTGGGGGATTGAGTACACCTTAGTAAGACTCCATTGGAGTTAATACCATTAGAAAATTTGGATTTATGAATATTAAATGAATGTAAATAAATAAATGTGTGTATATTTATAGTAAAAGTGAGGTTGTTTTTTATTAATTTCAGTGGACACCTCCGTAGTGGAATTTGAAAAACCATGGGCTTTCCCATGGTATTTTCCCATGCTATTGGGCACATGAGATTCATATTATAATATTTCAATCCAAAATAATCGACCATAATTTTATATTAATCATTACATCATTATTCCACAATTACAACCTTCATTAAACATATCAAAAAACTCAAACTGTATTTTTACAATACACAAAAAACAAATGTGTTTCATAAAATTCACATAAATTTAGCCTCCCCTAATATCGATGTTATGATGTCAAATATTAAATTTATTTTATTGATATAATTATTAAAATATTTTAAATTTTAATTTTAACTATAAAAGAAATTATTTATTAAAAATAATAGTAGATAAGAAATGCATAGTGAATGCATATTAAAATTTAGACATTTGAAACAATAGACATACGTTTTCATTTATAATTAAAAAGGAGTGTTTTTTTAAAAATATTCCATTATAATAAACATTATAAATAAAAATTATGATTAATATAATAAATTATATCTCTTAAAATTAAACATTTTCACAAAAAATAAATTTATCAATTTCCGTCTTAGTTTTTAAGAAAAACTATTCTTAATATAGAAACAGTGAAATGAAAATTTTATTTAAAAAATTGATTTAATTTTAAGTAACTAGGAACTTGAAATGTAACCCCTTATGACACACGCATACAACCTAAGGGTGAGGTGTGCAATGTTGACATAATCATGGGACGACTTTGCTAATATCGATCGAGTAGTAATCTCTACTAACTTAAACATTTACTACATATGATTTTATTCAAGTATAACATGTTAAAGAATAGATTTGGCTTTGTTAAGAGAAAATACCAAAGATGATACCTCCCTCCCATGTTATGAAAAATGGGATTCAATTGACATGACTAAACTAGATGAGGCCATCGACTAATCTTTTTTCATTAATTAACTATGATCATTTCTACTTATAATACTAATCATAATGTTAAAATTATCATTAAGAGTATAGTTCACAATGGTCATATTGACCAATGTCCATATAATATTTGAAACATGATGGTAAAATTTCATGTTATTGTTACATTATTATTAATTATATATATTTATGTTGATTGAAAAATAATATAACAAACATTTTCAGTAAAGAAATTTAATTTAAAAATGTTCGGGTCATTACATTCTTCCCCTATATGGAAATTTCATCCAAGATATTCCTACTTGTTTTCTCAGTTTAAAAGAGAATTGGGTACTTCTAGCACATTATTTCCTATAGTTCCCATTTCGGTTCTTCATTTGTGGGATTCCTCCACAACAATTTAACGAGGTGGGTAGTATTTTTATGTCAAACCTTGTCTCTATAATCCAAGTTCTCTAAATAATGCTCCTCAAAAGAGAAGTCATGTTCTAGTTGTAACACCTTATTATTTAGTAAAGGGAAAGGGTCAGGTATATACTTCCTCAAAATAGATACATGGAAAACATCATGAACATGAGCCAAATTTGAAGTAACTGTAAGCTAATATGCCACTCCTCCTATGTGATCATGGATTTCAAAGGGGCCAATGTACCTAGGGTTGAGCTTACCTTTATTCCCAAACCACAAGAATCTCTTCCAATGTGAAATTTGAAAGAATAATTTATCACAAAAATCAAACTCCACGTACCTTATATGGTTTTCAACATATCTCTTCTTCCAACTTTGAGAAGCCTTTATGTGTTTTTGGATGGAATAAACCTTATTTGTCCTCTCTTCTAGAAGACGAAGACCAAGAAGCATTCTCTCACTATAATTATCCCAAAAAGTATGATTTCAACATTGATTCAAATACAGATATTTATATGGTGTGATTTTAATATTATAATGAAAGATGTTTTTTATGAGAACTCAACTAATAGGAGATGTTGATCCCATGCACCTTTAAATTCTATCAAGCATGTTCTCAGCATGTCCTCAAGTGATTGAATTATCCTTTCAGATTGGCCATTATTTTTTGGGTTATAGGCAATATTGAAATTCAATTTTGTACATAGAACATGATGTATAATTCAATAGAATTTTTATGTGAACATTGGATCATAATAATATATGATAGAATGTTTCACTCCATGTAATCTCACCCCTAATTTTACATAAATCGTGGAAAGTTGATCAAGAGATAATCTTCTCAAGTAGAGATAAAAAGGGAATTCTTGGTGAGACAGTACACAATAACACATATCTAATTATTTCCTATGGATATTCTCGGGAGACCAGTGATGAAGTCCATAGTGAAATTTTCCCACCACCCTTGTGGTACAGCTAGTGGTTGTGATACCTCTTTAGGATGGTGTCTCTCTACATTCACTTGTTGAAACATTAGGCACCATGTAGTGTTGTCAGCAATCTCCATTTTCATGTAATCCCACTAGTAATGATCACTAAGGTCGCTATACATTTTAGTTCATTCAGGATGTATAGAGAATTTAGATCTATGAGCTTCATCCATCAACACCTTCTTTATTTATGGAATAGATGGAACACATAGCCTTGTTCAAACTTTTAGTACACCTTCTCGATGAATATTAAACTCAGGAAATATCCCATTCTTCACATCCTATAAATTCATCTATAGAAAAAGATATTCTCTTTAATATTTCTTAATCCTATGTAGAAATTATGGTTAAAAACCATTTGTGATAGTGTTGATGACGACCCTTCCCTTAAAATTATCATGTAGAGTTTTACTTTGTCTATGATCAAAGGGCCTCATTGAAACCTCATCATTTCTAGCACAATAATGAATTTCCTCCATAATTAATGAAGGGATTTTTTTATCTTCAAGGATTATAATGAATTGAATAATAATTGTCTTTGATAAGATTTAACAATCTCCTCGGTCTCAAATTAAATTCATTTTTCCTGAAAATATACTCCATATGTTGATGTTCTTTGTATACATCCCATTCCTCCCTATAATGATAGTTCCTCTATAACTTTATAGAAAAAACAATCTCAACTAGGTCCAAGTATTTCTTAGTATAGTTCTACTCATGAGGATTCAACTATAAAGATGCATAAGAAGTCACCATTTCATTTTTCACGAGGATGCACCCAAGACCTTTTAGAAATAAATCACTAAAAATAATGAATACTTATTTAATATAGGGTATATTTAACATGGGTATATTAACCAATATATTGTTCATCTCATGGAAACATTATTCATAATCCTTTGGCAAGATGAACTTGAACCATTTTCTAGTTAACTTCATTAGTGGATTATAAAGTCATGAAATGTTATTCACAAACCTCCTATAATATCCTGGTAAAAGATGGAAACTATGAATCATAGCCAATACTATCGGATGAGTCCACTCCTCCACTACCTTTTTCCTTTTAAGGTCCACTAATATTATTTAATTGGTTACAATTTTCCACAAGAAATAAACTTTTAGTAACCTAAATTCACATATGATAAAATTTCCAAACACCCTCTCCTTCATCATAGTTTGAAATATAACCATTATATGTTATTCTTGATCCTCACAACATTTGGAATATATAATAATATCATCAAAAAAACTACCACGCAGTTATCAGGGTTGTCCTTAAAAACTATATTCATCAAATCCATAAAAATAGTAAGTGCATTAGTCAATATGAAGCAAATAAAAGCAAACTCATAATGCCCTTATCTTGATCAGAAGGAGGTATTTAGAATATATAATTTCTTTAACCTCAAATGATGATAACCATATCGATGATCAATTGTAGACAAGAAGTTTTCACCCCAAATATGGATGAATAAATAATAAATTTTTATAAGAGGATACTTATCCATCACTGTGATCCCATTATGTTCTCTATAATCAATGTATAACCTCATTGATCCAAAATTCTTATTTACGAAGAGAATATGTGTCCCCAAGGAGACACACATGACCAGATAAACCCATTCTTTAAAATAACTTGGATTTTTTTCTTTAGTTCATCCATGTCCACATTTTATATTCAATATGGTGTCTTTTAAATCCTTTTGGAACTAGGCATGTGCTTAATGGAGAAATCCACCTCTCTTTCTGGGGAATGTCTAGGTAAATCATTAGGAAATACATCAATGAAATCCTAAAAAATGGATACATTATCTATTTTTATACTTTTATTTGATCATAAATCTTCATTAATCAAATCCATAAATAATGCTATGGGTGGTTCTTCTAGGAAAATCCTAGGTCTTGAAATATCCCTTTTGAAAACAATTATCAATTTCCCTTTCAAGAATACTATGATTTACATACTTCTACAGTTGTTCTTAGTATTATAATTTGAAAAACATTCCATCCCCTATATAATGTAGCATCCCAGAATGGGAATGACTAGATATTTGAGATGATATTATGCACTGTAAAACCCCAATATTCTTTAGTATGTTTTCCTTTGAATAATACAATAGCTTACGTTGTAAGCAATGTGGAGTTTTAAAACACCACGACCAATCAAACTAGCTGTTATGAATAGTAATACCCATTTTTTAAAATTTTATAAATTTTATTTTTCAAAATGGACTTCATTTTTGAATTTTTAATATCGAAATTAGCATAGTGTGAATTTTTGGTACTTTTCTCAAAACTATCAATTTTTGATGAATAATAAAAAATACAAAATTTTCATTAAAAATAACATTTTAAATCATAATAATTTATAGTGATAAATTATACATTTTTATGGGTTTTTAGTATCATTAGATTCTATTTTTATTATTTAATATTATTTATTTCATTGGATGTAATTTCACATTTATACTGGATGTAAACAAGTGTCAATATCTTTATTGTTATTATTTATTAAAAATACGCTTTTTGTTGTGACAATGGGAATTAACATTAAATTAATTTCGTCCACTTATGTGTTTTGAATTTGGAAAAATGGATTCCATATTTGGAATCAGGAGGTAAAAATTTTGTAAATAGGTAACTATTATTTTTAGACATTATGAATAATTACATCGGTAAATATTTTATTTATCATGGTTAAAGAGTAAATACGTTAAATAAGGATAAAAAAATAATATTATAATAATATTAAATTACCCTAACATGTGTCATATTCCTATTTGATGAAAATTTACTACCATGGTAATCCTTGGGTCGATTTGGGGACCCTATGGAACCAATTTAGAGTGATAATGACACATTATATTAATTGATTTAATTTAAAGGTAAAAATGGAAAAACATATATCTTTTATTAATGAAAATTTTACCTGGGGTTATTAAATTTACCCTTTTGAGTAGAAATATTCATTTGAAATATAAAAATATTTCCAAAATCATGGTATTTTTTTATACTTTTTAGACATCAAATAAATAAAATTACTTATGACACAATATTGATGCTATGTTTACTTCTTTAATGAATAATTTAAATAAATGAGATTATAAAAATGTAAAAAATATCCAAAACCTATCCAATTATATTTGGATGATTTTAGTTCGAACATGAGTAATATTATCTTCTACGTTAATGATTTTTGGACCTTTATAAACAGAAAATCATTATATAATTAAATAATATTTTCCATCTTTCCTAAAGAGCCCCTCCTCCCACTTATAAAAATCCATCACCTCTAACCCATTACTCACACCTCACAAGCCTCATGGATCATCCAAAATCTACACAATTTATCACCCTAAATCCCCATATTACTTTTATAAGCCTTAACGTTATGCAAAAGTCGCTTTAAGGAAGCCTTTTGGTTCAGACCAAAGAGAGTTTCCCAATTTAAAGGTCACATCTTCTCTTAAGTTCTTTTCTTTAACTTTACTTCTCTGACAACCTAAACCCTCTTTCTTCCTTTATTTTATAAAAAAAATTATGATAAATATAATAGATTTTTTTATTATAATTATTTGATCTACACTTACACACACCTCTATCTAATGGGTATAGAACATAACGTTTCTGTGGATGACGAACTGCTGCCCCACGAAACGATGGTTGTTCAATCTTCTACTACAACCTCTTATAGTGCCCATTATGATGGAACTATAATTATTTATTATATTTATTTTAATTATTTTATCTAGAAGTTTTTTTAATTATATTTTATATCATACCTTTGTTCTTTCCATGTTGTATATATACAATAATTTCATTTGAGGAAGTGTGGACATCCACCAGCTCAAAATGATATGACCCGTTCATACAATACGTGGGACTTATAAAGGATGTTGTTAATGAACATATGAACCATATATAAAATATTAAATTATAATTTAATTATAATATACCCATGTATCATTTTGTTTTCTTTCCTTTTAAAATGAAAAATAATGAATTGGAAATAGCCTTCGTGTGTACGTAGGGATTACCGTCTCCAAGAACGCGATGAGATTCATTCCCCATCATAAACATTCAAGAATAATTTTCATTTAATTATTAAAAATAATGTTTAATAACGCAATATCATTCAGGATATGAGTAAAATACTTCCTATCAATAACAAACATGCCTTATGTAACATAAAATATAAAGGAAAATGAATCAGTTAACACCCGAAACAATGATACTTCTAAAATATTATTAAAAAAACATCATTAGAAGATCATATTTGATATCATATTAATGTATGTGGTTCTTGTATAATTTGATAACAATTATTTAACTGATATACAGGAGGATAACATACCATATTCCAAGGAAAATTACAAGGTAAGGGTTAATTTTAGAATCTATTTTTCATCTGAGGTTGTTTCTACGTAAGTATCTACTGGGAATTCTTTATCATCCACATACATGTTACTTAAAATGTATTTCAAAAATAGTTTTACCATTTCCTAGACTATGGGTTAAAGTTATTTATACCCTTGTTTTAATTTTTATAAGATGTTTATAAAAGAAACATTCCATTGTTTTCCAAACAATTTACTTTATTACCCTTTCAGCAAATTAAGGTAAGAATGTTTTTTAACTTATACAACATGTGCATCTACTTTTCACCATTATAACACCTTTGAAGCTTCCCTTACTAGATTATAAAAATATTTTCAAAATAACTTTCACTTTTATAATTAAATACTTCTAAATGATTTCAAAATAGAAATATATATTCAACTCAAATATTTTTCATTTCATCTACGTCAACATCCTTTAATCGATTTTATACTAGTTTGAAGTTGATTTATTATGATAGAAATATTTTCTATTGTATTGAAGGTTTTGTGATATGTTTGACTGTGGATGTGTTATATATATACCATTCATGGTTTATGGTTAATGTGTAATGCCCTGACCCCAGTTACCCAGAGCCGGTGCATTATTTTAATACAATGGCATGATTACAAGGAATCAAGACCAGAATGACCGATCAGTTAAGAAATATTGGAAAATAGATTGCATACATGAACGTTAAATTATAATTTCTAACATAAAACACACAAAAATACTTTTAGAATTCCATTGTTCCCTTATATTAACCCTAAATCTCAAACATAAAACACTTCTTGGGATCTTGGGAAAATAAAACATAATAAAGGGGCGAGCTCAGATGCTCAGTAAGGATAACAATATAGCAGAAACTTTCATAAATAAGAATAAAACATTAAGGTAATGTATAAGACTAAAACAGAAGACTTTTAAACTTGAACTTCAGAACAATATGGAAATGATAAAATCAAATAATGCAATTTACATACTCACATGGATATTCTACTAGTCGAATAATCAAATTCAATACCAATAGCCACTTTCATAATGATGAAATGCATAATTCCAGACTATCATAACCACATAGTCAAGGCCTTGTGCCAAGACTACAAATAATATTTTGTTAAGGCCTTGTTCTAGGAAACTAGTTTGTCTGATGAAACCTACCGATGCATCGAGGAGTTATAGCAGGATCCACCCGTCACTTACTAAGTCCAATTCCTCATATGAAAAGGTTTAAAAAAAATATAAACATTAGTATTAAAACTTGCATACAAAATGTCAATAATTTATCCATAAACCATGAATTGTGTAAAAATAACACATCCACAGTCAAACATATCACAAAACATTCAATACAATATGGACGATTTGTATCAAAATAAATCAACATCAAACAATATTGAAATCCATTAACGGATGTTGACATAGATGAAAATGATCAGTAAAATTCTTTGAGAGAAATACACCTTTTTAAGGAAATCGTTTAAAATTATCATAACTTATAAATATAGTAATTTAAAAGGTATTTTTGAATCAATGTTCCCATACCAAATTAAATTTTTTTAAAAGAATTGTCATTTCAATACATTCATGTCTATATAAATAAATCCTTAAAACCATTTAGAAAACATTGAGATTAATTAAAAGGGTTTAGAAAGATAAATTTTTAAACCATTTAAAATGATGATCTAGTTAAATTTACCCTCCAATAAAACCATAAAAGATTACTTTTGAAATAATTTTTATAAAATATTGGTATCTATGATAAGTATGTCCCGGAAAAATACTTACACATGAACAATCTCGAATAATAATGAGATTGAAGAAATAAACCTTACGTTGTTGTAATCAATCGAGTCGTATGAAAAATAATCAATATCCACAAAATGAATCATATAATATCATGAATATAAAGATAATCATGATAGTATATATAAAATTGTAGTACACAATAAACCACATGCAATTAATAGGTGGTGAGCAATTGAAATCTCACGTAATTAAAAGTGAGATAAGAAACCCCTTACCTCATGTCCGACTTGACCCATTCGTTCTTTAATATCTTGAATAATAAACTAAAGTTAATTTATACTTTCTTAACAACATATTTCAAGTTTATAATTCCTTTTATACCACTTATTACCATGTTATAAACATTATTTAATCATTAAAGTTAATAACATTCGTTTTGTCGATATTTGGCACCTGAGTCAAAATTGAACATCTTATAGTTACAAGTTGTCCACATGGTCAAAATTTCATTATATCCAGAATGATATTAATGATTTAGATAACATATATATCACATATATCAAGTATATACATGTATTTATAACATTACATATCATTTTGTGGTAAGAAATGAAATGCACCGTTCATGGAGACAGAAATCCACACGTACGCATGAACACTACTTTCATATATATTTGTTATTTTAATGGAATTAAATCATAATTATACATAGGTATATTATAATTCCAGTATAATATCATATATAATATCATTAACTCCATCCTTCATACATCTCACATATGGTATTAATGACTCATATCACTTTGAGGGGAGGCAGTCCGCACTTCCTCAAATGAAATTATCACGTTTACCCATAATGGAAACCATTAAGTTATGATATAAAAGAAAAAATAGAAGCATTAAGTAAACATAAACATAATATATATCATATAGAAATATAGTTTCATCATAATGGCCTCCATGAGAGGCGGTAGGAGGTAATTGAACAATCATCGTTTCGTGAGGCGTCAGTTTTCCATCCACAGAAACATTCTGTTTTTCACCCATTTGATGGAGGTGTGTGTAAGTGTAGTTTGAATAAATATCCTAACAAAATCCTAGTATACTTATGATACTGGTGTAGTTTTAAAAGAAAGGAATAAAAAATTTAGGTGTTGGAGAAGTAAAATCAATGAAAATAAGTTAAGAGAAACTCTTACCTTTAATTTGGGTAACTTCCTTTGGTTTGAACCAAAAGAACTTCTTGAAGTGCATTCGGCCTAAGGTAAGGATTCTAGGAGGAGGAGAGGAATATAGGGAGCTTAATTTTTCATAGTTGGGATGAGCCTAAAGGCTTGAGAGCTGTTAGGAATTGGTTAGAAGTGGTCTCCTTTTATAAGTGGGAGGAGGGGCTCTTTAGGAAAGTGTGAAAAAAATATTTTATTATATTATGATATTCGGTTTCTAAAGGACCAAAAATCATTAGGGTCGAAGATAAGATGACTCATGGTCGAAATAAAATTTTCCAATAATAATTGGACTTGTTTGGGATATTATTTTAATATTTATAATCTAATTTATTTAAATCATTTTTTAATAAGGTAAATACTGCATCATTATTGTGTTGTAAATAATTTATTTTATTTGATGTCTAAAAATCATAAAACAAATACCATTATGTAGGAAATAGTTTTAGATTTTCCATGAATATTTATAGTAAAAAATATTACTTATATAACACAATATAAAAATTAATTACTAAACGATTTTTTGTTTATGTCAATTTTTCCTTTACTTTAAATTAATTAATCAAAAGTGTCATTATCATTCATAAGTGGATCCATGGGGTCCCGTAATTGACCCAAGGATGCCCATGGTCGGCCATTACTCATAAAATAAGGATAGTACATGTGTTAAGGTAATTTTGACTTATTACAATATTCTTTTTATCTTGAATTACCCTATTTACCTTTAACCGCAGTAAATAAAAGTCAAAAGCTACTATTCACCAAAAATTATTTTTATCTTATTAAAACAAATTTGACTCCTTGATGTTAACCGTGTCTCTCGGATTCTCTAAATTCAACTCACATAAATGGTAAAATTATGTTTTATGTGAATTTGCAAATTCTCCTAGGCGGTGTGTAAAAGACGGTGAAGAGTTCAATAAAATTTTTTATATTTAAAATTTATATAAATTGACTCCAATGAATTAAATTGAACTTATATAGGTTTTATGTATCTATTCTGACATAAAATAAAGTTAAATAAAATAAATAATTATTTAATTAAAAAGTCGTTTTTAACTAATAACTCATTTTTTTACTATTCATCAAAAATTGAAAGTTTTCAGAAAACATACAAAAAATTAACCCTAAGATAATTTTGATATTACAAATCCATAAATGATGTCTATATTACCTAATTCAAAACATAAAAGTTGAATTAGTTAATTTAAAATTATTTCCCATTGTCAAAACCAAAAAGTGGGTTTTTGGGAAATAATTACTATCAAAAGATTGACACTTGTTTATGTGCAATTTCAAAGTGAAATTCCTCCCAATGAAAAATATTTAATTAAATGGTAAAAATATAATCTAATTATACTTTAAAACCCCTCAAATATTTATTTAAACACGATAAATTATTATGATTAAAAATTTATTTTTAGTTAAAATTTAGTATTTGTCACAATTCACCCAAATATGAAAGGTATTAGAAAAAAATCAAAAATTCATCGAAACTAAATTTTTATGTCCTGATTATAAATAATAAGTTTAGTTTGTAAAATTTTATATATAAATGTGTCAAATATTTTATTTTAAAAATGTTTTCCATTAAAAGGTGGTAAAATATCATTTTTTTTAATACTTCTTTTATCAGAAAAAAATTAATTTGTTCTTATATTATGCCTATGAAACTCATAATATGGATTCTAAAATCATATGGATTATATAAAATTCAAAATTTAGTTAATATTATTCATAACCACTTTTGAATGACTAGTTTGGTAGGTCGTGATGCGCTTGAACATGGTGTTGCGTGTCGTGGAAGTTATTGAATTACTTTGAAGAAATAACGTACTATGAAATCTTGGGGTGCTACATTCTCCCCTTATTCAATAAATTGAAACCTCAGAATTTTAATTTTTTTTTAAAAAATTAAAGGTTAAAAATAGAAAATACCTTTGTGAAAACCCACATTAGAAATTGTGATAATAAAATATAGTCTTAATAAGAGGGAAACAGAAATAAAAAGTTACCACCAAATTATGAAATAAATTAAGAGAACATTGGTGGAAATTAGAGACACATAATTATAGGAAAAACATAAATATTTACATGGAGTGATTGAGGTCATCAATCACAATCAAGTGTAAAAATGAAGGCCTTAAAGCCATCAATCTATGATGATTTAAAATATCATCTGTTCAAAAAAACATAAGGTATTATGATAATTTTTTTTGGTTTTAAGATCCCTCCCCTAATGTTTAAGGATTAATTTCTTCATATATTAAGAGAAAAAAAAGTATACTGGAAATGTAGAGTTACATCCTTTAACTAATTTCAGCCACAAACTCATCTTTAACTCTAAAAGATAATAAACATAAAAATATTCTATTTATCCTAATCGTATAGGGTTCAAAAAAATGAATTTATGATTCATCTATCAGACCTTTTAAAAAACTACATTATACAATCTATGACATCACATAGTCTAGGGGTAGGTGATTCACCCTTGTCTCCCTTCGGTTGCGGGTTCTAGTCTCGCTGCCTTGCTGGACGCGACAGGTTGTCTCCCTACCTCCGGGTTGTCCTTTTTATAATAATACAAAAGTAATCTTTAGAAATTATTTAAACATAAAAATAGTATCCAATGTCAAATATAATCCATTCCAACCTTTAGACTTTCCAAAATACTTCTTTCCAAACTCACAGTCCCAAATTTATAATGAAGGTAAACATAATGAAGATCTCTTTTTTCCACGTAATATTAAGATGTGAATACTTTCCTCATGTATTCTTTTAAAACATGGTAACACACTGAATTACCAAAAAAACCTTATTGATTATATTCACTCTCCCTTATACCTTATAGAATCCGAGATTTACTCCTTATATCCAAAAATGTTGAATACTCCAACAATGATGAAACAAAAAAACCATTAATCAATGCCAATGTAGTAAAGAATATCCAATATAATTTATCCAAATCAACCATCTCTTATGATGAAATTACTACCTCAGTATCAAGACCATATTAAGTATTACCTTTCCCCCAACAATGTATTTTCAAGAAAAATGTTTAACTTGCTGTTGAGTCACTTTTCATAGTACCATATAATCTCAAATCCTCAATGAAATAGTACTGCATTACAATCCTTATTTATTTCCATAAATCATATAACTGGTAAATCATCTATAAAAAACTGAAATGACATAATTCATTAATAACAACATAAGAACACTAGTCATTCCTATTCATCTATGGTAGTATCATAACATGATTATTATCCAATAACATCATTTGCAGCATACTCTGATGACTGGGACATTAATTTGTGTAGTGTCCCAAATCCTTGCAGATGAAGCATTATACATTTGAAACCTTTTTCTTACCCTTGAAAGTACGTACTTGGTGTCATTTTTCTCCACACTTATAACAATCTCTCATTCCCTTCATGCATTTACCAAGGTTATTCTTTCCACATTTATCACATATGGGAAAAATATTCTTTCCCTTCTTCCCTTTATCCATATTTCTCTCTTCCATCCTTTTCTTCTCATGCTTCCCTTCAAATACACAGGACTCAGAGATTTCTTTAATTATCTTCTTAAAACATGATATTATTTCTTCATATGATGAGAATACATGGGATACTATTTCAATTCTAAACGTTGGCTTAATACTATTAAAGATACTATCCTTCTTAATCTTTGGATCATACGTATTACTGGAGTTCACATTCCTTCAACTGGGCGCCATTTCTATACAATGGCATACACTAGGTCAATTTATGAATCGAAATACATAATTATAAACTTGTAAATCACTTAACATAAATTGAATAGTTTATGGATATAATCCATAATCATAAAAATGCTTTCTTTGAGAGGGTATATACTCATAAACCCTTCATAATGGTTTGTAAAGAAAATGAGAATTATCCTAAGCATATCCCCCGGGAGTGTCATAACCAAGAGTACAGAAAGGCATATTGTTGTGCACCAGTTCCTATTTGAGTCTAGCTCAAAGCGATGTTTTCTGGTTTTAACCCTAGGTACATCTGTGCCAGAGCCACCTCTACCTGATCGTATCCATACATGTATGTATTTCTCAGAAAACTCACAAAATCTATACAATACAAAAATTCTAGGAAGTTCTTCTATACTAATCTTCAAAGTCTATCATAGGGCTATGCGTTCTATTCAGAGTTTACCTAAATCTATCTTCCATGGTTTATTACTAAACTTCCTCTGATACCAACTGTAACGCCCCAACCCCAGTTACCGATAGTCAGTGCATTATATTAATACATTGGCATGATTACAAGGAATCAAGTCCCAGAACACCGATCAGTTTAGTAGCCTTGGAAAATAGATTGCATACATGAACATTACATTACACTTCCTAACATAAAACACAAAAAAATACTTTGAGAATTCCATTTTTCCCATATCTTAACCCTACATCTCTAACAGAAAACACTTCTTGGGATCCTAGAAAAATAAAACATAAGAAAGGGGTGATATAAGATGCTCAGAAAGGATAATAATTTAGTGGAAACATTCATAAATAATCATAAACAATTAAGGAAATGTATAAGAATAAAACAAAAATCAATTTAAACATAAAATTCTACAAAATATGGCAAAGATAAAATCAAATAATTCCATTTACTTACTCACATAGATATTATACCTGTTGAATAATCACATTCAATATCAATAGAGACTTTCTTAATGATGGAATGCATAATACCAGACTATCATAACCACATAGTCAAGGACCTGTGCCATGACTACAAATAAGATTTTGTCAAGGCCTTGTGCCAAGACACTAGTTTGTCTCATGAGACCTACTGATGCATCGAGGAGCTATAGCGGGCTCCACCCAGCAATTACTATTTCTAATTCATTCCTCATATGAAAAGGTTTAAACATAACATAAACATTCATATTAAAACTTTGATACAAAACGTCAATAATTTATCCATAAACCATGAATGGTGTAAAAATAACACATCCATAGTCAAGAATATCACAAAACCATAAATACAATATTGAAGATTTGTATCATAATAAATCAACTTCAAAAAAGTTTAAAATCCATTGAAGTATGTTGACATAGATTAAAATGAATAGTAAAATGCTTTGAGAGAAATAAACCTTTTCATGAAATTGTTTAAAATTCTAACAATTTATAAAGGCAGTTATTTAAAAGGGATTTTTGAATCACAGTGTTCTATACCACTTTGAAACTTTTCAAAAGATTTATCTTTTCAAAACATTCATTACCAAATAAATAAATCCTTAAAATCAGTTAGAAAACATCGACATTAATTAATATGGTTTAGAAAGATAAGTCTTTAAAACATTTAAAATGATGATCTAGTTAAATAGACACTCCCATAAAACCTTAAAAGATTCCTTTTCAAATAAATATTATAAAATATGGGTATATATGATATTTATGTCCCAGAAAAATACTTACACATGAGCACTATCGAATAATAATGAGATTGCAGAAATAAACCTTACCTTGTTGTAATCTATCGAGTCATATTTACAATAGTCTATAACCACCAAATGAATCACAGAATATCATGAATATAAAGATAATGATGATAGTATATATCAAATGGCAGTACACAATAAATTATGGTTCACACTTAGCCTTTAAAAGTCTTAGGAAATAAAAATATGGATTGTGGCAGTACACAATACACCACATGAAATAAATAGGTGGTGAACAATGGAAATCTCACGTAATTAAAAGTGAGATAAGAAACCCCTTATCTTGTGTCCAACATGACCCGTTCGTTCTTTAATATCATGAATAATAAACTAAATTTACTTTATACTTTCTTAAGAACCTTTTTCAAGTTTATTATTCCTTTTATATCACTTATTACTGTGTTATAAACATTATTTAATCATTTAAGTTAATAACGTTTGTTTTGTTGATATTTGGCACTTGAGTAAAAAATGAACATCTTATATTTATAAGTTGTTCACATGTTCAAAAGTTAATTATATCCAAAATGATATTCATGATTTAGATATCATATATATCGTATATATCCAGTATATACATGTGTTTATAATAGTACATTTCATTTTCGGGTAAGAAATAAAATCCACCGTTAATGGAGACGGTAAGTCGTACGTATGCATGGACACTACTTTCATGTCTTTTTCTTATTTAAATGGAATTAAAACATAATTATATATAGGTATATTATAATTCCAGTATAATATCATATATAATATCATTTACTCTATCCTTCATATGTCCCATATATGGTATTAACGAGTCATATCACTTGGAGGGGGCAGTAGTCCACACTTCCACAAATGAAATTATCGTGTTTAACCATAATAGAAACCATTAAGGTATGCTATAAAAAAAATACTGAAGAATGAAGAAAACATAAATATAATATATATCATATATAAATTCACTTCCATCATAACGACCACAATGAGAGGCGGTAGTAGGTAATTGAACAATCATCGTTTTGTGAGGCGTTAGTTTTCCATCCACAGAAACATTATGGTCTTCACCCATTAGATGGAGGTGTGTGTAAGTGTAGTTTTATTACATCTCATAACAACATACTAGTATATTTATGATATTTGTGTTGTTATAAAATAAATTAATAAGAAACAATTAGGTTTTGGAGAAGTAAAATCAAAGAAACGAAGTTAATAGAAACTCTTACCTTTAATTTGGGTAACTTCCTTTGGTTTGAACCAAAAGAATTCTTGAAATGAATTCTGCCTAAGGTAAGGATTATAGGAGGAGGATAGGGATTTAGGGAGAATAATTTGGCAGAGTTTGGATGAGACTAAAGGTTTGAGAGGTTTGAGGAATTGGTTAGAAGTGGTCTTCTTTAATAATGGGGAGAAGGGCTCTTTAGGAAAGTGTGAAAATATTATTTCATTATATAAAGATATTCGGTTTCAAAAGGTCCAAAAATCATTAGGGTCAAAGTTAAAATGACTCATTGTTGAAATAAAATCATCCAATAAAAATTGGACATGTTTTTTATATTTTTTTATATTTATAATCTAATTTATTAAAATCATTTATTAATAAGGTAAATACTGCATCATTATTAGGTAATAAATAATTTAATTTATTTGATGTCTAAAAATTATAAAACAAATACCATTATGTAGGAAATATTTTTCTCTATCCAATGAATATTTATAGTAAAAAATATTACTTATATAATACTATATAAATATTAATTACAAAAAGGGTATTTGTTTTTGTCAATTTTGCCTTTACATTAAATTAATTAATCTAAAGTGTCGTTATCATTCATAAGTGGCTCCATGGGGTCCCAAAATCGACCCAAGGATGCCCATGGTCGGCCAGTACTCATTAAATAAGGATATTACATGTGTTAAGGTAATTTTGAATTATTAGAATATTTTTTTACCTTGAATTACCCTATTTACCTTTAACCGCGGTAAATAAAAGTCATAAGTTACTATTCACCAAAAATTATTTTTATCTTATTGAACCAAATTTTACTCCATGATAATAACCATGTCTCTAGGATTTTTGAAATTCAACTCACAGAAACGGAAAAATTATTTTTTATGTGAAATTGTATATTCTCCTAGGAGGTGGGTAACATACATTGAAAAGTTCAATAAAATTTTTATATATCTAAAATTAATATAAATTGACTCCAATGAATTACATTGAACATATATAGGTTTTAGGTATCTATTTTGACCTAAAATAAACTTAAATATAATTCATAATTATTTATATAAAAAGTCGGTTTTAACTAATAACAGAGGGTTTTTCACTATTCATCAAAAATTGAAAGTTTTCAGAAAACATACCAAATATTTACCCTAAGATAATTTTGATATTCTAAATCCATAAATTATGTCTATTTTAACTAATTCAACACATAAATTTTTCATTAATTAATTTAAAATTAATTCCCGTTGTCAATACCAAAAAGCGGGTTTTTAAGAAATAATAACTATCAAAAGATTGACACCTGTTTATGTGAAATTTCAAAGTGGAATTACTCCCAATGAACAATATTTAATTAAATGGTAAAAATATAATCTAATTATACTATAAAACCACTCAAATTTATAATTTAACACTATAAATTATTTTTATTAAAAAGATGTTTTTAGTTAAAATTTAGAAATTTTCACTATTCATTCAAATATGAAAGTTATCATAAAAAAATAAAAAATTCATAATAACTAAATTTTTATGTCTTGATTCTAAATAATAAGTTAATTTTGTCAATTTTAATATATAAAAGTTTCAAATATTTATTTTTAATAAGGTTCACCATTAAAAGGCGGTAAAATTATATTTTTTTAAAAATACTTCTTTTATCTGAAAGAAATGAATTTGTTCTTATATTATGTCTATGATACTCATAATATGGATTCTAAAATTAAAAGGATTATATAAAATTCAAATTTTATTTAATAATATTCATAACAACTTTTGAACGACTAGTTTGGTATGTCGTGATGCTCTTGAACATGGTGTTGCATGTCGTGGAAGTTAATGAATTATTTTGAAGAAATAACGTACTATGAAATCTTGGGGTGTTACATTCTCCTATCCTTCAATAAAATGCATCCTCTCAATTTTAAATTGTTCTTCAAAAATAAAAGGTTAAAAATTGAAAATACCTTTCTGGAAAACCCACATTGGAAATTGGGATAATAAAATTTAGTCTTAATAAGAGGGAAACAGAAATGAAAAGTCACCACAAAATCATTATCTCAATTAGGAAAACATTGTTCACAATTAGAGACACATAATTAGAGAAAAATGTAAATATTTATAGGGAGTGATTGAGGTCATCAATCACAAACAATAATAAAATTGAAGGCCTCAAAGCCATCAATCTACGATGAATTAAAATATCATCAGTTCAACAAAACATAAGGTATTAAGATAACACATTTTCTTGTTTTAAGTTCCTTTACCTAATGTTTAAGGATTAATTTATTCATATAATAATATAAAAAATGTATACTTGAGAAGTAGAGTTACATCCTTTAACTAATTTCCACCACAAACTCATCTTTCACTATAAAAGATAATAAATTTAAAAATATTATATTTATCCTAATCGTATAGGGTTCAAAAAAATGAATTTATAATTCATCTATCAGACCTTTAAAAAAATACATTAAACAATCCAGGACATCACATAGGCCAGTGGTAGGTGATTCACCCATGTCGCCCTTCGGTTGCGGGTTCTAGTCTCGTTGCCTTGCCGGATGAGACGGGTTGTCGACCATCCTTTGGGTTGTCCTTTTTATAATAATATAAAAATAATATTTAGAAATGATTTAAACTTAACAATAGTTTCCAATGTAGAATATAATCCATTGCAACCTTTAGACTTCTCCAAAATACTTCTGTCCAAACTCACAATCCAAAATTTACAAGGAAGGAAAACATAATGAAGATATATTTTTTCCACGTAATATTAACATGTGAATACTTTCATCATGTATTCTTTTAAAACATGGTAACACCCTGAATTACCATAAAACATTATTGATTTCATTCACTATCCCTTATTCCTTATAGAATCATGGATTCACTCCTTATATCCAAAAATGATGAATACTCCAACAATGATGAAATAAAAAAACCATTAATCAGTGACAATGTAGTCAAGAATATCCTATATAATTTATCCAAATCAACCATCTCTTATTCCAAAGATACTACCTCAGTATCTGGACCATATTAAGTATTACCTTTCCTTCAACAATTTATTTTCATGAAAAATGTTTAACTTGCTGTTGATTTACTTTTCATAGTACCATATAATCTCAAATACTCAATGAAATAGTATTGTAGTACAATCATTATTTATTTCCATAATTCATATAACCGGTGCATCTTCTATAAAACACTGAAATGACATAATTCATTCATAACAATATAAGAACACTAGTCATTCCTCTTCAGCTGTGGTAGTATCATAACTTGATTATTATCCAATAGCTTCATTTGCGGCATACTCTAACGACTGGGATATTGATTTGCGTAGTGTCCCAACTCCTTGAAGATGAATCATTGTATATTTGAAACCTTTTATTACCCTTGAAAACACGTACTTGGTGTCCTTTTTCTCCACACTTATAATAAACTCCCATTCCCTTCAATCATTTACCAAGGTGATTCTTTCCACAATTATCACATATGGGAAAATCATTCATTCTCTTCTTCCCTTTATCTATATTTCTCGCTTCCATCCTTTTTATCTCTTGTTTCCCTTAAAATCCATAGAACATAGATAATTATTTACTTATCGTATTAACACATGATACTATTTCTTCATATTATGAGAATACAAGAGTGATTGTTTCCCTTCTATATGTTGGCTTAATACAATGAAAGATATGATCCTTCTTACACTTTGGATCATACATATTACTGGAGTTCACATTCCTTCCAGTGGGCTCCATTTCTATACAATGACATACACTAGATTAGTTTATGAATCAAAATACATAATTACAAACTTGTAAATCACTGAACATAAATTGAATAGTTTGTGGATATAATCCATAATCATAAAAATGTTTTCTTTGAGGATGTATATACTCATAATCCCTTCATAATGGTTTGTAAAGAAAATAAGAATTATCCTAAGCATATCCACTGAGAGGGTCGTAACCATGAGTGCAGTAAGGCCTGTTGTCGTGCACCAGTTCCCGTTCGAGTCTATCTCAAAGTGGTGTTTTCGGGTTTTACCCCTAGGTATATCTGTGCCGGAGCTACCTCTACATGCTCATATCCAGACAGGGATGTATTGCTCGGAAAACTCACAAAATCTATACAATACTAAAATTCAAGGATGTTCTTCTATACTAATCTTCAAAGTCTATCTTAGGGATATGTGCTCTAATCAGAGTTTACCTCAATTTAGTTTCCAAGGATTATCACTAAACATCCTCTGATACCAACTGTAACGCCCCGACCCCAGTTACCATGTGTCGATGCCTTATTTTAATACATTGGCATGATTACAAAGAATCAGGTCCTAGAAGACTTATTAGTTTAGCAGTCTTGGAAAATATATTTCATACATGAACATTACATTACACTTTCAAAAATATAACAAAAAAATCCTTTGAGAATGCCATTTTTCCCACAGCTTAACCCTACATCTCAAACATAAAAAAATTCGTGGGATCCTGGGAAAATAAAATATTATAAAGGGGTGAGCTCAGATGCTCAGTAAGGATAACAATATAGTAAAAACTTTCATAAATAAGCATAAACAATTAAGCCAATGTATAAGACTAAAACAAAAGCCTTTTAAACTTGAAACTCAGCATAATATGGCAATGATAAAACCAAATAATTCTATTTACTTACACACGAGGATATTCTACTAGTTGAATCATCACATTCAATATCAATAGCCACTTTCATAATGATGTAATGCATAATGCCAGACTATCATAACCATATAGTCAAGGCCTTGTACCAAGACTAAAAATTAGATTTTGTCAAGGCCTTGTTCCAAGAAACTAGTTTGTCTCATGAGACCTACCGATGCATCGATGAGCTATAGAGGGCTCCACCCGTCACTTACTATTTCCAATGCATTCCTCATATGAAAAGGTTTAAACATAACATAAACATTCTGATTAAAACTTGCATACAAAATGTCAATAATTTTTAAATAAACCATGAATGGAGTAAAAATAAAACATCCACAGTCAAACATATCACAAAAATGTCAATACAATATGGAAGATTTGTATCATAATAAATAAACTTCAAACAAGTTTAAAATCCATTAAAGGATGTTGACATAGATGAAAATGATAAGTAAAATGCTTTGGGAGAAATAAACCTTTTTTCTAAAATCATTTAAAACTCTCACAATTTATAAAGGTAGTCATTTAAAAGGGATTTTTGAATCAAAGTGTCCCATACCAATTTGATACTTTTTAAAATAATTATCATTTCATAACATTCATGACCATATAAATTAAACCTTTAAATAATTTAGAAAACATTGACATTAATTAAAAGGGTTTAGAAAGATAAATCATTAAAACATTTAAAATGATGATATAGTTAACTAGACCCTCCATAAGACCTTAAAAGATTCCTTTTTAAATAATATTTATAAAATATATGTATCAATGATATCTAGGTCCCAGAAAAATACATACACACGAACAATCTCAAATAATAATGAGATTGAAGAAATAACCCTTACCTTGTTGTAATCAAGCGATTCGTATGAAAAACAATCTATAACCACCAAATGAATAAAAAAATGTCATGAATATAAATATAATCATGATAGTATATATCAAATGGCAGTACACAATACACCACATGCAATAAATAGGTGGTGAACAATGGAAATCTCACGTAATTAAAAGTGAGATAAGAAACCCCTTACCTCGTGTCCGACTTGACCTGTTCGTTATTTAATATTCTAAATAATAAACTTAAGTTAATTTATACTTTCATAAGAACCTTTTTCAAGTGTATTATTCCTTTTATATCACTTATTACCATGTTATAAACATTATTTAATCATTTATGTTAATAACGTTCGTTTTGTCGATATTTGTCACCTCAGTCAAAAATGAACATCTAATAGTTAGAAGTTGTTCACATGGTCAAAAGTTCATTATATCTAGAATGATATTCATGATTTAGATATCATATATATCATATATATCCATTATATAAATGTATTTGTAATAGTATATATCATTTTGGGGTAAGAAATGAAATGCACAGTTCATGGAGATGGTAATTCGTATGTACGCATAAACCCTACTTTCATATCTATTTCGTATTTTTAATGGAATTAAAACATAATTATACATAGGTATATTATAATTCCTGTATAATATCATATATAATACCATTAAATCTATCCTTCATACATCCCACATATGTAATTAACGAGTCATATCACTTTGAGGGGCGGTAGTCATCACTTCCTCAAATGAAATTATCACATTTACCCATAATAGAAACCATTATGGAATTCTATAAAAGAAAAATACAGAAGGTTGAAGAAACCATAAACATAATATTTATCATATATAAATACAGTTCCATCATAATGGCCACCATGAGAGGCGGTAAGAGGTAATTAAACAATCTTCGTTTCGTGAGGTGTTAGTTTTCCATCCACAGAAACATTGTGGTCTTCACCGATTAGATGGAGGTGTGTGTAAGTGAGGTTTTAATATATCTCATAAAAGTATCCTTGTATATTGAGGATATTGGTGTTGTTATAAAATATAGGAATAAAAAAAGTTTATGGGTTGGAGAAGTAAAATCAAAGAAAAGAAGTTAAGAGAAACTTTTACCTTTAATTTGGGTAACTTCATTTCGTTTGAACCAAAATAACATCTTGAAGTGCCTTCTGCCTAAGGTAAGGATTCTAGAAGGAGGAGAGGGATGTAGGGAGATTAATTTGGCAGAGTTTGGAAGATCCAAAATGCTTGAGAGGTGTGAGGAATTGGTTATAAGAGGTCTCCTTTTATAATGGGGAGGATGGGCTATTTAGGAAAGTGTGAAAATATTATTTTATTATATAATTATATTCGGTTTCTAAAGGTCCAAAAATCATTAGGGTCAAAGATAAGATGACTCATGGTCGAAATAAAATCATGCAATAAAAAGTGGACATGTTTTTGATATTATTTTAATATTTATAATCTAATTTATTTAAATCATTTATTAATGTGGTAAATACGACATCATTATTTTGTCATAAATAATTTAATTTATTGGATGTCTAAAAATTATAAAAAATATTCCATGATGTAGGAAATATTTTTCTGTATTCAATGAATATTTATAGTAAAAAATATTACTTATATAACACAATTTAAAAAATAATTACCTAAGGATATTTGTTTTTGTCAATTTTGTGTTTACTTTAAATTAATTAATCTGAAGTGTCATTATCCTTCATAAGTGGACTCATGGGGTCCCAAAATCGACCCATGGATGCCCATGGTCGGTCATTACTAATAAAATATGAATAGGACATGTGTTAAGGTAATTTTGAATTATTACAGTATTCTTTTTACCTTGAATTACCCTATTTACCTTTAACCACGGTAAATAAAAGTCAAAAGTTACTATTCACCAAAAAAAATATTGTTATCTTATTGAACCATATTTTACTCCTTGATATTAACCGTGTCTCTCGGATTTTTAAAATTCGACTCACAGAAACAGTAAAATTATGTTTTATGTGAATTTGCAAATTCTCCTTGGAGATGGGTAAAAGATGGTGAAAAGTTCAATAAAATTTCTATAAATCTAAAATTAATATAAATTGACTAAAATTAATTACATTATACTTATATTGGTTATATATATATATATATATTTTGACCTAAAATAAACATAAATAAAATAAATATTTATTTAAATAAAAGTCTTTTTTAACTAATAACTCATTGTTTTTCAATATTCATCAAAAATTGAATGTTTTCAGAAAAATACCTAATATTCACCCTAAGCTAATTTTGATATTCCGAATCCATACATGATGAATATTTTACCAAATTCAAAACATAAAAGTTTCATTAATTAATTTAAAATTAATTCCTGTTTTCAAAACCAAAAAGCAGGCTTTTAAGAAATAATAACTATCAAAATATTGACACTTGTTTATGTGCAATTTCAAAGTCAAATTACTTGAAAATAACAATATTTAATTAAATGGTAAAAATATAATGTAATTATACTTTAAAAACACTCAAATTTATAATTTAACACAATAATTTATTTTGATTAAAAAGTTGTTTTTAGTTAAAATTTGCTATTTTCACTATTCACCCAAATATGAAAGTTATCATAAAAACATCCAAAATTCATCAAAACTAAATTTTTATATCCTGATTCTAAATAATATGTTTATTTTGTCAAATTTAATATATTAAAGTTTCAAATATTTGATTTTAAAAAGGGTCTCCATTAAAAGGTTGTAAAATTTCAATTATTTTTAAAAATACTTATTTTATCTAAAAAAATTGAATTTTGTTCTGATATTATGTCTAAGAAAATCATAATATGGATTCTAAAATTATAAGTATTATATAAAATTCAAATTTTAGTTAATATTATTCATAACCACTTTTGAACGACTAGTTTGGTAGGACGTGATTCACTTGAACATTGTGTTGTGTGTCGTGGAAGTTATTGAATTATTTTAAAAAAATAACATACTATGAAATCTTGGGGTGTTACATATTGTATTAACATTTCGTATGCTGATTTTAATACGAATTTTTATATTATGTTTCAACCTTTTCATATAAGGAATGCTTTGAACTTATCATGTGACGGGTGGAGCCTAATGTTGCTCCTTGATGCATCGGTAGGTCTCATTAGACAAACTAGAGTCTTGTCACAAGTCCTTGACAAAATACTATTTTTAGTCTTGGCAAAAGGCCTTGACTATGTGGTCATGATGTCTGGCATTATTCATTCCCTCATTATGAAATTGGCTATTGATATTTCATGTGATTATTTGACTAGTAGAATATCCATTTGAATAAGTAAATGGAATTATTTTGGTTTATATTTTATAAATTATGGTGATGTTTATGTTTAAAAATCTTTTTTTAGTGTTATACATTTCCTTAAATGTTTCTGTTATATTTTTATCCTTACTGAGTATCTGAGCTCATCCATTTCTGTGTTTTATTTTTCTCGGGATGCAAAGGAGATAATTATGCATGACTTTCAAGGATAGTCTAGGGGATATGAATTTGGTCAATGGAGACCATATTTTAGTTTTTTTTTCATTTTATAATGTAATGTAAAACTTTTGAATGTATCTAGTACCTCCACGGTTACTAAACTGATCGGTTATTTGAGATTTTATCAATTTTGATCATCCCATGGTAATTTAATAATGCACTGACTCTAGGTAACTAGGGGTAGGTCATTATAGTTGGTATTATAGGAAGTTCAGTAAAATCCTTGGAAGCTAGAAGTAGAAAAACTCTGATTAGAGCACACTACCCTAAGATAGTCCTTGATTATTAGTATAGAATAACATCCTATATTTTTTCTAATGAAGAGATTTTTTGAGTTTTCCAAGTAGTACATCCATGTATGGATATGAGAAGGTAAAGGATTCTCTAGAACAGATGTATGAATGGGTGAAAACTCCGATAAGGAGTTTCGAGCTTGACACGAGGTATGTTGGTACAAGACAATGGGCCTTTCTGCTCTTTTGGTTGCAACACTCTCAGGGGATATGTTTAGGAAAATTCCCATTTTCTTTAAAAACCATTATGAAGGATATTTGAGTATATACGTACTCATAGAAAACATTTTTATGATTATGGATTATATCTATAAATGTTTTAATTTATGTTAAGTGTTTTACAAGTTTGGAATTATGTATTGGGATTCTTAAACTAATCTAGTGTATGCAATTTTTTACAAATGGAGCCTAGTGGAAGTAATGGAAACTGTTTCAATTCAAGAAATATATTTAGGGATTTCCCTCCTACTCAAGATAATTATATTTGAGCTTATGATGAAACTGGTGTTGATTAGCATATCACGATACTAGGACTACTCACTCAGGTTATGAATAAGAACCTTACCCATATGGAGCACCCTGATCCACAATGTCAAGGATCAATGTTAGACAGGTTTTTGAAGCAACAACCACAAACATTCAATGGGACTACAAATCCATTTGTATCTGAGCAATGGATATGTTCCTTAGAGAAAATATTTTAATGCTATGGGGAGTAGTGAGAGAGAAAAAGTTGTCATGGTAGTTTATCGCCACACAGGAGATTCAGATCAATAGTGGTAATTAATTCCAAACATAAAGGAGGATGAAGAAGTATCAAATATAGAACATTAGTAGATTAAAGATCTTTTCCTAGAAAATTACTTTCCTCATGACCATCAAGCGGATATAGAAAGACAATTTATGAGTCTGATGATAAAGGAGGATGCGAATGTCACAATGTATGTGGCTAAATGTTCAAGGTTAGAAAGTTTTGACACAGATTATATACGAAACCCAAGGACTAATATTGATCAATTATTTGATATGTTAAAAACAATTATCTATTGTACATTAGTCTCAAAATCCTTCTCGTCATACGAAGATATAGTCTCATGTGCTATGAAGACAAAAAAATTATCTATTCCTTATAACATTAAAGTAAAGAAAGAGAAGAAGAGATATGCTAAACACTATGGAAATGGAAATAAGGTCTATAAGGGAAAATTTGAATATCCATACTGTGGTAAATGTGGGAAGAAACACCCCAGTAATTTCCTGAAGGGAATTGTATTCTATTAAAAGTGTGGTGAAAATGGCCACCCTTCTCGTGATTACAAGGGAATGAAAGAGGTTGTCATTGTTGAATGCTACAATTTTATAGAAATGGTGGACTATGAAAATGAATGTCTTAAGAGACAAGGACAATTACATCAGAAATGGCCAAAAGAGAAAGTACAGGCTTATGCGATCACTACTGCTTAGGTGAAGCTCCAAAAGACATGGTGGCAAGTAATTTAATGGTTTCCTCAAGTTTATCCAATGATTTATTTGATTCTAGATCGTTTAATTGTTTAAGATCATCCGAGTTTTCTATGAAAATTAGATATTTCCAATTTTATTTAACAAGGGAGTTTTCAGTCAAAACTCCGAAGGAAAGTATGAATGCAAAAAAGTTTTGTGAATTGATACCTGTTAGTGAATACAAATGTTCTTTATCTATTGATCTCATCATTGTAACCATGATTTAATTTGATATAATCCTCAGAATGGATTGGCTTCCGGACCATGATGTGAAAATTTATTGTAAGAAGAAGGAAATTACAATTTTTTATGATTATTATGAGTACCTTATATTTAGAGAAGAAACATCACCACCTAATTCTTATCTAGATCCACCCCCATTAGATCTACTAAAATAAATTATTGGGGAGGGAGAGAATGAAATAACTATGGGTGAGGAAAAGAATTTTCGAATAGAGGACGTACCTATTGAGAAAGAATATGTTGATGTATTTCCATAGGATTTTCCAGGACATCCTCCAGAACGATAAATTTAGTTTTCCATTGATCTAATTCCATGTTCATGGCCTATATCGAAGACCCATTGTATAATGGGAACTGTGGAATTAGTGGAACTAATGAATCAACTGGATGAATTTAGTAATAAAGGATTTATTCCCCCTAGTGTTTCTCCATGGGGACACAATGTTCTTTTTTGTTAAGAATAAAGACAGATCTATGAGGTTGTGCATTGAATAAATAGATATAAATGCTAAAACAATGAAGAACAAGTATCCCATACCTCTAATATATGATTTATTTGACTAACTTCATGGAGTTCAATATTTTTTCAAATATTGACCTTTGATATGGATATCATCAGTTGTGTTTGAAGAAGGACTACATTCCAAAAACAGCATTTTGAACTAGGTACGGGCATTACTAGTTTACAGTAATGCCTTTTGGACTGAATAATGCACCCTTTGTTTTTATGGATATAATGAATAGAGTTTTCAAGGAATATCTTGATCACTTTGTAGTGGTATTAATTGATGATATCTTGGTTTAGCAGGCTATTATCGACGTTTCGTCTAGAATATTGCCCAGTTTTCAAACCCATTAACCAAGCTCACATGTAATGGGGATAAATTTGTTTGGAAAAAGTGTTTGAAGAATGTTTTGAGGAACTGAAGATAAGATTAGTCAATGATTCAGTATTGACTCTACCATAGGGGAATGATGTGTTTGTTATTTATATTGACGCTTCAATGAAATGACTTGGTTGTTTCCTTATGCAGAATGATATGGTTATTTCCTTTGCATCACGACAGCTAAAAATTCATGAGAAAAACTATCCCACTCGTGATATTGAGTTATTAGCTATAATAGTTTCTCTAAAATTATGGAGACACTATCTCTATGGTGAAAAATGTGAGTTTTATACTGATCATAATAGTTTTAAGTGTATTTTCTCAAAGAAAGAACTCAATATGAGGCAAGGGAGATAGCATGAACTACTCAAAGATTATGATTACACTATACACTACCACATGGGGAAGGAAAATAAGGTGCCAGATGCATTGAGTAGAAAGAATCATGGAGTTTTGAAAAAAATAAGAGTTGAAAGGGATCCTATTTTCATGGAGATAGTAAAGATTGATATGTGAATAAACATAGAAGGTCAAAAATCAATACTTTTTCAAATGGTTGACTAACCATATTTAAATGAAACGATAAATAGTTCTTAGAATGATGATGAGGAGTTACAAAAGAAGATTAAAGCTGTGGATGATGTGATATTGAGTTACATCATATATGAAGATGGAATTTTGAAATTTGGGAAGACACATTCTGTTCCAGATATACCTGATCTAAAAGGGAATTTTTGGATAATTCTAATAGATCCAATTTCTCTATACACCCTAGTAGCACTATGATGTATAGATATGGAACATTTTTTGTGGGAAAGCATGAAGAGAGATTTTGTTGACTATGTGTCAATATGGATGTTTTTTTAAATAGTGAATGATGTAAGACAACATCATAGAGAAGTCATGCAACCTCTTCCCATACCTGAGTGGAAATGGGATGATATTACGATGGACCTTTTCATGGGACTACCAAAGACTCCTAGTAGGAATGATGCAATATGGTTCATTGTTGATCATCCTACCATGTCTTCACATTTTCATGCTATAAGAGAAAATTTACCACTTGAACATATACAAAGACTATATATTAATAAAGTTGTATGACTTCATTGAGTACCACTATCGATTGTTTCTAATCGTGATCCCATTTTTACTTCAAAATTATAGAAAAGTCTTTAGAAATACCTAGATACTAATCTTCGTTTGAGAACTGCCAACCACCTTCAAATTGATAGACAATCAGAACGGACTATTCAAACCTTAGAAGGCATGTTAAGATATATCTCAATTGTCTTTCAAGGTACGTGGGATCAATATTTTCCTACAGTATAATTTTCCTATAACAATAGATTCCATTCAAGTATTTAGAATGCACCATATTAATCATTATACAGAAAGATATGTCACACACCAAGTTGTTGGGATGATTTTGGTGAATGGAAACTCATAGGTCCAAAACATGATGAGGAAAAAATTGTAAAGGTAAAGGTTATCCAAACCCACATCAAAGTAGCTCAATGTAGACAAAAGAACTATGCCGTTAACCGAAGGAAGGATTTAGAATTTCAAGTAGGAGATCATGTTTTTATGAAGGTATCTCCAAGGAAGGGTTTTATATGATTTGGTATGAAGGGTAAATTGAGTCCCCAGTACATCGGAACTTTCTAAATTCTAGAACTAATTGGATTTTTATCTTGTTGTTTGGTAATCCCTCCATGTCTCTCCAATGATCATGATATGTTCCATGTATCACTGTTCATAAAATAAATGCCTTACCCAACACATGTACTCACCTATGAGGAATTTGAACTGGAACCTGATCTATATTATTGTGATGATCCTGTAGATATTCTTGATACAAGAGAACAAGTGTTGACAAACTGGAGGACTCGTTTGGTAAAAGATCCTTGGAGAAATCCTAAGATTGAAGAGGCAACGTGGGAACTCAATGATCTTTTTATGAACAACCTTCCAAATCATTTTATGCAGTAATATTCTAGAAATCTCGAGGAAGAAATTATTTGAATAAGGGGAGAATGTAACACCCGAAGCTTCTACGGAATGTTTCCCTTTGAATAATACAACAGCTTGATTTGTAATCAACTTGATGTTTTAACACACCATGACCAATCAAACTAGCCGTTATGAATAGTAATACCTACTTTTTAAAATTTTATATATTTTATTTTTAAAAGTGGACTTCATTTTTGAATTTATAATATCAAAATTAGCTTAGTGTGAATTTTTGGTAGTTTTCTGAAATCATTCAATTTTTTATGAATTCTGTAAAATACTAAATTTTAATTAAAAAATATTTTTTAATTGAAATAATTTATAGAGTTAAATTAATCAATTGAATGGTTTTTAAGTATCATCAGATTATATTTATATCATTTAATAAAATTTCGTTCATTGGATGTAATTTCACATTTAAATTTGACATAAACAAGTTTCCATGTTTTGATAGTTATTATTTTATAAAAAATGTTTTTTGTTTTGACAACGAGAATTAGTTTTAAATTAATTTATACCACTACTTTATTTTGAATATTAAAAATGGATTCCATATTTGGAATCTGGAGGACCAAATTTTGTAAATAGGTAACTTTTATTTTTAGACATTTTGAATAATTACATCAGTAAATATTTTATTTACTATGGTTAAAGAGTAAATCCAGTAAATAAGGGTAAAAAAATAATATAATAATAATATTAAATTACCCTAACATGTGTCTTATTCCTCTTGGATGAAAATATCTGACTATGGGAATCCTTCGGTCTCTTTTGGGATCCCATGGAGCCACGTGAGAGTGATAATACCACTTTATATTAATTAATTTTTTGTAAATGAAAAAATTAAATAAACATATATCTTTTAGTAAAATTTTTTTTACATGGGGTTATATAAGTTATTTTTCTGAAAATAAATATTAAATTGAAATAAAAAATATTTCCTAAATCATGGGATTATTTTTATAATTTTTAGGCATCAAATAAATAAAATTATTTATGACACAATAATGATGTAGTGTTTACCTCATTAAAGAACGATTTAAATAAATTGGATTATAAAAATTAAATAAATATCCAAAACCTGTACAATTTTAATTGGTTGATTTTATTTCAAAGATGAGTCATCCTATATACTACATTATTGTGTTTTGGACCTTTAGAAACCGAAAATCATTATATAATAAAATAATATTTTCAAACATTCATAAAGAGCCACTCCCACCAATGATAAAAATCCGTCACCTCTAACCCATTACTGACACCTCTCAAGAAACATCTCCTATCAAAACTCTTCACAATTAAGCTCCATACATCCCCATAATCCTATTAGATTCATTAACATTGGCATAAGGCTTTTAAAAAATCCCTTTGGTTCAATTCAAAGGGAGTGACCCTATTTAAAGGTAACATCTCCTCTAAAGTTCTTTTCTTTTATTTCACTTATCTAACCCCCAAAACCATATTTATCCATTCTTTTAGAACACAACTAGTATAAACAATATACTAGGTTGTTTTATGAGATATATTATAACTACACTTACACCCACCTCCATCTAATGGGTATATAACATAATGTTTCTATGGATGGTGAACTACTGCCTCACGAAACAATGATTGTTCAATCTTATACTACCACCTATTATGGTGGCCATTATGATGGAACTGTAATTATATATGATATATATGATATTTATTTAATCTATAATCTTATATAATTATCTTTTATATCATACCTTTATTCTTTCCATGTTATATATATAAGATAATTCCATTTGAGGAAGTGCGGACTACCGCCCCATCAAAGTGATATGACCCGTTCGTACAATATATGGAATGTATAAAGGATAGTGTTAATGAACATTCATATTGTATATAAAATATTAAATTATACTAGAATAAAAATATACCTATGTATCAATAGGTTTCCTTTCATTTTAAAATAAAAAAATGATGAAATGGAAGTAGCGTTTGTGCGTACATACAGATTACCATCTCCACGAACGAGATGAGATTCATTACCCATCATAACCATTCAAGAATAATTTTCATTTTATTATTACAAATTATGATTAAGAACATAACATAATTATGAATATGAATCAAATAAATACTATCCACAACAAAAATGGTTTATGTAACAAAATATAAAATGGAAAATGAATTAGTTAACACCTAAAACAATGATACTACTAAAATATTATTAATAAAGAAATATTAGATGATCATATATGATATAATATTTATGTATGTGGTTATTATATAATTTAATTACAATTATATAACTATTATATAAGAGGATAACATTCCCTTGACCAAGGAAAAGTATAAGGTAAGGGTTAACTTCATAATCTCATTATTATCCAAGGTTGTTTTTACGTAAGTATCTATTGGGACCTCTTTATCATCCGCATCCATGTCTCTTAAAATGTTTTTCAAAACATTTTTACTATTTTTTATACTTTGGTGTAAAGTCATTTATACCGTTTTTTGAATTTCTAGAAGATGTTTATAAAGGTACCTTCCTGTTTTTTTCCAAACAAGGTACTTTATGACCTCTTCAACAAATTCAGGTAAGAATGTTTTTCGTTACTTATATGGAGGGTGTGGCTATTTTCCGCTGTTACAACACCTTTTAAAATTCCCTTAAAAGTATAAAAGATGATTTTCAAGATAAATTTTCTCTTTTATAATTAAATGACTTTTAAATGATTTCAAAATAAAAAGATATATTAGTCTAAAATATTTTTGATTTCATCTATGTCAACATCCTTTGATGGATTTTATACTTGTTTGAAGTAGAATTATTATGATACAAATATTTCATATTGTATTGAGATTTTTGGGATATGATTCAATATGGATGTTTTATTTTTACACTATTCAAGGTTTATGGATTATTTATTAACATTTCATATGCTAGTTTTAATACGAATCTTTATGTTATGATTCAACCTTTTCATATGAGGAATGCATTGGACTTCGTAAGTGATGAGTGAAGCCCGCTTTAGCTTCTCTATGCATCAATAGGTCACATGAGAAAAACTAGTGTCCCGCACAAGGAATTGAAGAAATCTTATTGGTAGTCTTGGCATGAGGCCTTGACTATGTGGTTATTATGTCCGATATTATCCATTCTATCATTATGAAATTGGGTATTGATATTACATTTGATTATTCGACTAGTAGAATATCTATTTGAATATGTAAATAGAATTATTTTGATTTATATTTGATATATAATGATGAAGTTTATGTTTAAAATCATTTTATTTTGGTATTATAAATTTCATTAAATGTTTCGGCTACATTGTTATCCTTACATAGCATCTGAGCTCACCCCCTTCTATGTTTTATTTTTCTGAGGATGCGAAGAAGTATATTTTGACTGACCTGTAGGGATAGTCTAAGGGATATGAATGTGGTCAATAGAGAAAATGTTGTTGTGGTTTTTTATTTTATAATGTAATTTAAAACTTATGAATGTATCTATTACATCGAAGGCTACAAAACTGATTGGTCTTTCGAGATTTGATCCCTTTTGATCATGCCAATGTTATGTAATAATGCACCGATTGAAGGTAACTGGGTTGGGGCATTAACATGACCATAAAATCTATAATGTTTCAAAGGATTTTTAAAGAGTATTTTTCATGGTTTGGTTGATCTAAAAGTCTGAATGAGGTGAAAATGGGAAAAGGATAGGTGCCCATTATATGTGAGGGGAGGGGTACTCTAGGCATTTCTTAAAATGTTAAAACACAATAGAGTCATTATCTGTAAAAATGATTCCGAATGTATAGAAATTCTTATATAAGGTATCATTTGGTTAAAATAACATCAGTTAATAAAACATGTACTGGTTAAATTGGTGTTTTGAACCATATCTTTTGGTTTGACCTCTTAATTAACCTATTTTAACCTTAACTGTAGTAACATATTTTTAACTCTTAATGGTTTATAATTTCTGTATAAGATAAACTTTTTATCATAAATGGACAAGGGATGACATTTTATACAAAATATTATCCACCTTGTAGTATTTCAATATTTTTTTTGATTTTGAAATAATTTAATAAAATATAATTTTCTAAAAATATCATTAATTTCTATTTAGAAACCATTCATTTTAATTGAGACAAAAGACGCCAAGAAAAGGATATAATTTGAATATAATCCCCTTAAAATATACCCAATATTATTTATTTATCAACTATTTTTTGGGAATAATATAACCCTCTCAAATAATATTACTTTTAAAAATTTTAAAATCATTTATTTTTTATTTTTCAAACTGAAGAAATATTGTGTCAACATTATGTAAGAATTTAAGATAATTATATAATATTAAAAAATTAGATATAAATATTCATCATTGAAATATTTATATAACTATCAAAATAACCAATAATATTCATTAAGGATATGATTTTTTCCATATGTTAACACTATATAGATTATTAAAAGTAACGAAGAGACATTTATTATTAATATTTTATTTTAATATTATAAAGGTCATTTTCCTGAACCTGTATATCATAAACAAATATATTTCTAGAATGAAATGATAATGGTAAAATTTGATTCATCAAATAATAATTAAAATGAAAAATCATGACCTTAACACATAGTTTTACATATGTTGACATGTTTTACCATTTATTGAGGGGATAAGTTTTACCACAGTTAATATTTTTAATGACATAAAATAAAAGGGAACTGTTTACCAAATTTTGACATAAAAATTCCATATATTTAGTCTATTTTTATAAAATTCAATTTCTAAAAGTGGTAGTAATTAATTTTAAAACAATTGTGAATATTTTAATGGAAGTATATTTTTTGTAAAGTTACATTTTTATGCATAAACCTGGATTTATTCCTATCCCATACTTATAAAAAATTATATGAATATTACATAATTTTATTGAATATATAATATATAAAATTTATTAAAATCATTCACCAATACTGGGTATTTTAATCTATTAATATAAATATACATTTCATGTATAAAATTAGTTTTATAGAAAATATATAATTTATATAAAATGTTTTTTATTTTTATTTATAATTAATTGATGACCAATGAATTAATTATTTACATATTTTAAACATATATTTTTTATAATTTAGTTATTCCTATTTATATCTACCAATCCAATTACTAGTAAATAACAATCACATATTTATATCATGGTTCATTTAATCTAGATGTTCAATGTAAGATAACCTATCAAAAACATATAATATATTTAAAAAGAAATATATTATAAAATATATGGGTGTAAAAAAAATAGCAGTGGATCCAATATCATGATTGAATTAATACCCAAAATTTGATAAATTAATATGATGTAGGAATTCATTATTTTCATTTATGTTTTTATATCAATTTTTATTCATGATCAATATATTTTAGTAAATGTTATAGGAATTTCAACTGTTAATAGGATTATTCAAAACATAATTGATGTATGAGATTATTTTTAGTTATTTTTCATTTGAAATTAAAGATTATAAAACATCTGTAATATAAAATAAAAACCTATTATATCATATGTGGGGATGGGGTTACGTAGTAAAGTAAAATTTTATATGATGTGTAGTTCATCTACACAAATTGTGTGAGATCATAGGGTATAAAACATGTGGTGTGGCTAAATAAATTCCCAATCACACCATATGGTATAAATGGAATGTAGTCTAAAATACAATCCTAATAAAAATATACAACATGTAATAGGTTTGGGTACAATACTGGGGTGTCCTTATATGTCTAAATGCAATTTATCCAAGAGAAAATATCCTTAAGTATAAGATTTGATGCCTCGAATCTCAAAGGTACATGACTAATGAAACTCAAGATTCATATTTCATGTATATAAAGTTAACATGGTGTATCACAAAATAATATTATTTAGGATGCACTAGGTGTACATGAAATGATGGACAAAAAAACCCCACATTACATGTACAAATATTATAAATATTTTATTAGTTTAATTCCCATTAAAACACAGTTAGAGTACATTATTATCTAGTGTAAAGGATCGATATACCATGTGAAATAGAGTTTATTCTATTTAGTATAAGTAATTTTGGTTTTTGGTCAACTTCCACCCCAAGTATAAATTAGGTATGAAAGCCATCCATTATATGTTTCTTCCACATAGATCATGATAGATCCTTGTTGTCATTGGATATTAGTTATAATTCATTATATATTTTTTTGAATCTTAGATATATAAAAAACTTGGGGTTTAGGTAAGGTGGTTAAGATTTCTCATAAAGTTGGTAATCCCTAGAGTACATTTTGATAACTTGATATGGTTTCTTTATACATGTGATGGAGTTAGTATCAAATTTTGGTTTTATGGTGTATGTCCAACATTATGAGAATGTAGGATAAAATTGGCACATAGTCAGTAGCCAATTGATCCCAACGAAGAATGGGTCCTCCAAGATATAGTTAGAGTAAACTCTTTCCCACATATATTTGAATGAGTTCTCCACCTCTGTAAGATTATATTTACTCATTAAATAAAGAATCGAACCAATATACATATGGATTAATAGTACCTTTACTAGACTAAGTATTCCCATTAATTCATGGTTTCAGTACTATTATTTTATTGATGTAATTAAGAAATGGTAGAAAGAGTTATAGTACCATCCTATAAATCATAGATAAGTTGTAACACATTTCATTTTTATTCAATAAATATAATAAATAATATTTTTCACAATTGAAAAAATAAACAAATAATACATTTTAAAAGGATAAAATAAAATAATACATGATAAATATTATTGCATTTTAAGAATGAAATATGAAGAGACATTATAAAAATTTCAAGAGTAATAAATCCATATGTAAATAAGAAAAGAAAGTGAAATACATATCAAAATAGTTTTATTATAATATTTTACCAAAAAATTGTATCCAAGAAAAAATCCACATTAATATGCATATAATACGAATTTTAGGTGGAAATGAAATAACAAGATTAATGAATTTTAGATCAGTATATAAGATTATTGAATGGATTGAAAATTGGTATTATGATATTTATATAAATGTTATAAGTATATATGATCATTTGGGATTATATCTAACAAATTAGTATATTGGAACTGTTAGAATGAGTATATAATCCTTTTGAGTATACCATCTAGGGATAACCTCAACCCTAATATTAGAGGGAATCAGAGTTAGTGAATTTTAATATTGTTTACAATTTTCAATCCCTGTAAATTTTTAACTCTATCACTTTTTTCAAGTTAATTGGTTCTCATGTTGTCCCTTATTACTTTTTGTCATTCATGTATCGCATAAAAAATCCCTAAGAGAAGAACACTGTATTTTTATATGGTTCATCTCTCAATTTGTCAAGGATACTACTTTTTCTGATATAGATTCCATCCATATCCTAATACCCACTATGATCATCCTTTAGGAACAAACAAGTTTGGTATAACCTTAAAACACATTTTTTTCATGTATCATGGAAATTATTTGGTGTATATTTCACTCAAGTGTATCCCATTCATTATAATGATTTGAAATGATGTTGAATAAATATATATTCTACAAAAATGTAGACATATTTCATATTTTTGATGTGATACTCTGTCTTAATCTCCTTCATTTATTAAATTCATATCACTATAAAGGATATCATATTTATTTTCTTTTATACATAGTAGTGCACACAACTACTTTCTTCTTATTTCTAGTAATAAGCCTGAATACTACCTTTCCTGGATAAAAGTAATATTTTTTCTTCTCATCGTATCCATAATGCATACATATAATCTCCCATATTTTTTTCATTTTCAATTCAAGAAATAATACTCTAGAAATAGTTATCATTATTTATCTATAATACATATATATTTAATGATAATTATAAATTTGTTCTCTTTTTTTAATATGATCATTTTCTATCTTCAAATGGTAGTGTTGAACTCTCACACCCATACTATCACCAAACTAATATATATATATATATATATATATATATATATATATATTAAAGAGGAAATGTCAGGATTCTCTCATTACCATTATATTAAATATAACTTATGAATAGATTAGTTAGGATTGTTATAATTTTCAGTAAATAAAACTCTCAAAATATTTTCTCATAGTTTTCATTCAAATCAAAAATACATGACCTCTTCTTCTCTCTATAAAACATTCATAAAAATTACCATCACAAATATATAAAACTATATATAAAAATTGGAAAATATTTTAAAATTATTTATCCTCATTTTAAATTTTATATTTATCCATTATATACTTGAAACCAATATAAATTTAAAATATATAAAAATATATATTCTTTTATAAGATAACAGTCATGAAAACTTCATATTCAGTACTGTAAATCTTCAAAAAAATACCCTCTTTTATAATATTTATAAATTATTTCATCAATCACAATAAACCAATAATTGTCAATAATTTTCCTTTCTCAAAAAATATTGTAAAATATATATTAACTCCTTTTATGGACCATTCATGGAATAAGATCCCTGATCATAACTTTGATTTTTTCATTTTTATTCTTCAAAAAATATTTTATGGTGATGATTGTTTTGAAAATGATATTTTCATAGATGAGATCATTATTATTGAAAATTGAGATAATTATAAAAAATATAAGTTAATTTATAAATAAATTATGTGTAGAGAGATATTTCATACACACCCGGAGTATCATACTTAAGAAAATGATTTTTATATAGATGAATCATATTCAAATGAAAATTTCATGTTTACATTGTGCAGATTATTCTTATACTAAGAAGAATAATGTAAAATAAAAAATTTAAAGATCATTATGATCCCCATAATTCAATGGTTTCTATCTTTTTTTGATTCATAGTGATTTAACCTATTCAGTTTACACTTCCAGGAATGATTTTAAAATGATATTAAAATACTTCCATATATACCATGAGATCATAACTTGAGATTTATTTTTACTTAGTACATGTTGATGGACTAGAAAAAAATAGATTACTATAAATTTGTGATAAATTAAGTATAGGATGAAATAAATGGCTCCAATTTAAGACATATATGAAATTATTTTTTAATGTAAATAATATTTTATTAATATGAGTCCCACGTCAAAAGACATCATGGAAGGGAACATTATAATGAACCATTACACTTATTTATCATCTTTTTTAATCCCATAATAGATGATGGTCTATGGTGTATCATCATGACAAACTGTTTGGAAGCTTAGAAACCCGCCCACAAAAATTCATCCGATGCAATCCCACACATGTTATGGTGCATACCACCCATGGATGGATCTCACCCTAGAGCTCAATAAGTTGTCTCTTTGGATGCCTTGGTTGATCTGAGGCAAGTGTTAGACTTGGGTTGGAATTGTTTTTACAAAATCATCTTAAATTCCATTTCAACAATTACATGGTATTACAAACATAAAGACAAAATAGATAGGCCACTTCTCTTGTTTTCCTTTTTAATTTTGTCATCGAGCTTTATCAAAATAGTTCACTTACACTAAAAATATCACAGATTGATGTTCATACATAACTCATGTATAGAGATCTAATTCATCATCATAAAAGTTACTATGAGGCTCAAAATCTTTAAACAGTAATTTTCATCAAATTCTAAGGAATATACCTTTTTTTAGAAAAACAATGAAACCAACTTTAAATAACTATAAACAACATTAATATACGTTGCAACATCAAATTTATTTAATGTTAATCATTGTGAGACAAGATGCATGGACAATTTCTTCAGTAAAAATCTTTTATAGTACTCAATGAACATAAAAAATATTTATTTCTTATTTATGAATTATCTTTAATATATTGACTTTTACAATCATCATTACTTAAACTTCATTAATAACAAATTCAACACACACAAATGAGTTCAAAAACATTCATGAAATGAGTAATTTTTTATAAATTGCATTTTCAACATTTATAATAATTATTAATGATATAATAAATACATAATTAATTAAAAATCAGTGAAATTTAATAATTCCATATATATGGAATTTTATTTATTCAATAAACATTGTTTTCCTAAAGTGTCATAAATTTTTATCTAAATTATATGTTACAAATATTTAGATAATAAAATATTAAAATATATATTATTTATATAAACAATTGAAAACATTTTTACAATTATGAATAATTTGTTTTAAATAATAAAATAATCTTTTAATGATTTAAATATGCATTTATAAAAAATATATTATCTTGTGTTAGGATTGTTTTGACCAAATAAGTATATCATGGTTAGATGTAAATTTTTATAAAATTTATCTTTTACTTGTCTAAAAATATATATTAACACTCCTTTAATGATTAGTAGTTGATATGGAATTTTAATATATGTATTTTTTGTTTAAATGTTTTTATATAAAAAGTGTTTTCCCCTAAATGTAATATTTTTTTCAATTTAAAAGTTAAATTCCTCATATTTATATTTAAATTTTTATTAAATTAAGTCCATATTTTTTTCATATAGAAATTTGGTAATATAGGTGATGACTTATTTTTTCTAAATAAATATTATGGTTACTAAATACATCATATAAAGAGGGTATTGGGGGTAAAATGGCATTGTGGAAAATTTGAAAATTAATTTTATATTTAGAAATTATATAATTACTCTTTTATTTCTAGGATAAAATCCAACAATTAATACTTACATTTCATTACCACATTATAGAGACTAAAACATTTTTTAAACAAATTATTACATTGGTTTTAAGAAAAATAACCAATAAAAACACCAAAAGATCATTGGACCTAGAGTCTTGGGGTGAATAGTTTCATAACAAATCAAAATGAAAATAAACCCAAAAATATTTTTTTATTATATGAAATCAGATAGTAATTTCCTTTGATTTCATAAAACTGTACCTAAAAATTGAGGGAATAAATAAAATAAAGTGTTGAGAAACAAATCCTAGTTTTGGAATAAACGTGATAAGGAAGAAGAATGTGTGAGTCAAACGTATTATATGATTTTGTAAAAGAGAAGGATCCTGAGTAATCACATGGGATAATAAAATAAATAACATGGTATCATGAGATTCATGGAAATATAGGGAATTTCTTTGTAATAAAAAATGGCATAAGCCTATGTAGGTTAACTGCAAAGACAACATCACATGGTGGGTAGTGTTCCAAAGTGAATTTTGTTTACCCCAAATTCCATATATAACATATTATGAGCCAAAAAATGATATAAAATTAATTTTAGGGATATCTATGCACACCCATCATAATATATTTCGGATTATGTGTTCCACAAAAGGAAGTCAATCATAAGGCACAATCATAAGAATTACCCATGTAAAGAAATGGTTTTCATAATCATTCCTCACATCATAATATAATGAAATATCAAATAAAAGGATTTAAAGATATGAACATAAGGAATGTATTAACCCATAATGTAAATGGATTATATGATAGGAGTATATTTTAGATTAATATATAATTAATTTCCAATAATTAACATTAAATAGTGTGATGGTGAGTTAGAGAGAAAATGGTCATAACCAAATGAAAAAGGGAGTTCAAAGAAACCCCTTACCTTGAGAATGGATCATAATGTACAATTTTTTTCTTCCTGAATAACTTTTTATTGATAATTGTTTTTAATATTATTTTTCCTTTTATTTTGTATTTTTACAAGATATATACATTTATTTATCTGATAACATTTAGCTAATATTACCAAAATGACTTTTATAGGTTGAAAATTTATAATGAGATCATTAATCCATCATATCCAAAATAAAATGGCGAAATAATTATCATTTTTATACAAAAATTTTAAAATTAAAACCACAATGAGTTATGGTAATGAAACATGAACTGCATTACAACCATGGAGATGGTGAACTGTACGTATGCATTATTAACATTTTCATTTTAAAAGATAATTTTGTAAAGAAGGTAAGAATTATCTATATATTAATAGAATTATATTTATTTCATAAAAATAATAATATTTTCTATTTGAATAAACATATTTATATATATATATAAGTAATCTTACTTTGTTGTGAAAAACAAATCACACCACTTCACAGAGGTGGTAATCCAAACATAGACAATAACGATGTTATCATTTTTCTATGAATGTAAATGTATATAATTTGATGATATAATGTCTTTAGAGAGGCATGAGTATATGGTGAATATCATATATATATATATAGTAAATCAATCATTACATACATATATTAGTGTTTGTGATGGAATATGAATTAGATTATTCCTTGAGGTGGTAGTTATCCATAGAAACAAATGACAATATCATTTACCATTTGAGGGATAAGGTTATTGATAAAGGTTATTCAATTAAAAAATAACATCCAATTATATGGAATATATTTCTTTTTATATCTCAGTATGGTTGGATAATATTTGGGGGAGGTGGAAGAAGAAATAAAACTAAAATATTCGGTTAAAATCTACACATATTCTATGGGAAACCTTCTTTTCTTTTCACCTTAATCTTCCACCTTTTGGAATTATATCCAAAATAAAACCCTTATAATCTGAAAGGGACAATATTATTTTATTAGAGAAGGTATTAGATGAAATAAAATTATTTTTATGTAATAATAAAATATGATAAGATGGTCCATTTTATAAGTGAGGGGAAGGGTAATCTTGGAATTACATAAAATATTGTTATAAAATAAATTAAATTTCAAAGAAAAAGGATACACCCCCATATAAATATAATAATGGATGAGTATTGGTGAAAATAAAATAATCCAATAAATTTTTAAATGTTTTGATTAGTTTTTAAAACTTATATATTTGTTTTAACTCACATTATCCCTTTTTGATAATTACCATGATAAGGAAGTTTAAATTATTTCTAGGGTCAATGAAGTTACTCTAAATGGAAAATAGGAAACTAAATGAACCATAGTTTATAATTTAAAACATAAAACAATATATTGGTTGAAGACAATATTTTGAGGAAATTTTAAATCACTTAATAAAATATTATTTATTTTAAAATAAAATTAATGTAATATTTCGATGTTCTTATTTAATCTGCCTTTGAAAAAAATAAAAAAATGAAATCAAAATTTAATCAATAAAAACATATATATTATGTCATTTTTATCAAAAAAATCATGGCACATAATAATTCTTAGATTATATTACTTTTATCATTTTTAAAACGATTTATTTTATTTTTCTATTAATTGGATTAACACTATGTGGGTGTTGTTTAAGAATTTAAGGTTATTATTTCATCCCTAAAAACTAAATTTAAATTATCGTTATTAAAAATAAAATATATTTAAAATAATTATTTACAACTAATTTTTTTTTCTATATCAATTTTAGAAAATATTATATAAATTTTATAAAATAAAGTAACATTTTTGACATTAAGTTTTTATTAAATATTATAAATGTCAAAATCAAATATAAATAGAGAAGGTCTTTTTTATAAAACGTGATGGAAATTGAATATCCCCACAAATCCAATAGGTTGAATTCCTATTTTACGGCGAATTTCAAGTCCTTATCATATTATTGTTTTACTATGAATACCCGATATAAACTTATTGTGGTGATATTTATTTACTACATTTAATATTCATATTGAAAAAATGGATATATATAATAAAATATAATTCATTATTCCAAATATCTAATATATATTTCAATATTAATATTCTATAAGTGGTAAAAATGAATTGATGATTAAAAAACCAAACACAAGGAGAAATAATTATTCCGAAAAAATCATTTTAAGTATAAAAATGATTTCATAAAACATTTATCAATAAAATTTTTCCATTTAAAACAATTGGATTATTAATAATGTGTGATAAATAATTTTACTTTTTTTTTTGAAAAAAAATTAAATATTTAATTTATAGAATAAGAAATATAGTTTCAATAAAAATCTGTATTTTACACTATCCATGAGAAAATAAATCTTTTAATAAAAATATAAAAAATCACTCTAGGAGAAATTTTTCCTGATGATTCCAAAAAATATATCCGTTTTTCAAATAAAATTTACAAATTGTAGAAAAATTTATTATAACATTTTCTCATAAAAAGTAAAAAAAAACTATTTTTGAAGAAATAATATTTTTGCTGAAAGAAATGAATTTTCTAAAAATTAAGTATTCATTTTCGAATAATTTATCATTAAATTTTTATTGAGTATGACCTTACCATATATTTCATAAAGAGGACAATCCTATTCATTCATACCAATTTAGCGGCTAGTTTATAATATTCATATTTAAATAATAATATTTCATAATTCTTTTAGGCTTGGTGTTGTGTTTTTCATACACTACCAAAATTTTACAAAATTTTAAAATATCAGGGAGTTATTTTATAACCCATTTAGTAAATTTCATCCTCAAAATTTGGTATTACATACTATAGTGAAACCATGTGAGTGTACTTCTTCTTCAAGTATTCCCCCAGTTCCCATATTGCCTCTATATATTTATTATTCTGTGATTGTACTTTTAGTAGGTGAGTCCTCTTATTGTGTTGAAACTTATCTATATAGTCTAATACATTCACACGATTATCCTTATAAGAGATTTAATTTTACAACTGTAAGAATTTTCAAATCTATATGTGTGAGGGATATTGTATGTACTACCTTAATATGGATATGTGGAATACGTTGAGTACTTCAAAAAATGTTGTAGGAAGTACTAACTGATAATCCACAACTCTGATGCAATAAACGATATCAAATTATAAGATGTAACTAAGATAATAAATTCCATTATTATAAAATATATAGACTCTCTTACATGGATATATATGGAGAAATTATTTTTCGATGACCTAACAAATTATATTTCATCGATGTTTGTCAGCATATATATTCAGTCAACTTTGGAAACCCTAGAGTGATAATAAAATGTCATGAAACTTCATAACATTTCCTAAACCATTTAATGTCCTAATATCTAACATTCCATTAATTTTTATGTGTCCTTATCCATTTATTTTATTATACAGTGTTTGGATCTCTTTTTGTGATGTTTTTAGTATTTTACCAGATCGTTTTTGAATTGATTTGGTCATTTTCATGGTTTTCATAAGCTTTGAGCATGGTTAAAATAGTTCACAACCTAGGATTCATGGTTAAGGAAATGGTATCACATGTTTATGAAAATTTTGAAACCACTTTCATATTTTTCACAGGGTTTTCTCATGGTAAAATGAAGTGTATAACTTGTTGCATGATTTTCTAATGGTTTTCATATAGTTTAAACAATGAGTGAAACCTGGGTATAATGGGATACATAGATTTCACATGGTTAGTACTAACCTTTTAAATATTAATAAAATATACAAAAAAAATTAATTAAATTTTCTAGACCCACCTAACTAACACTAAACTCCCCCCAGTTAATCTAAATCAATTTTTCAACTTTTTGGAGCCCTCTAGGGTCATTTTGGCTACCCAAACCACATCTCTTAGAGAATTGAATCACCAATCGAAGAAGATATATTATCATTCATTGAGTTATTTTCATCTCAATCATGTATCAATATTATTCTATTGATTCCTTACTCATAATTTTTATTATGGACTTATGGTTTTTGGATCTTGGTTTATTTATGTGGAATTGTAGATCTAAGAAATCTTCTCTCTTTCTTTTGAGATCATTCTTCCTAGATCCATCGATCAACATTAGAGGTTACACTTATTAGATCCATTGTGGTTTAATTTAAAATATTACAAGTAGAAATTTCTATGATTATACTTTATTATCTAATTCATATTTTCCTGATATTTCATAGATACATGTTTCGTAAATTCTGAAACATGTTCTATGAAATTTGTTTATTTAATTCCTTATAAAATATTATTTAAATAATTTTCATTTGAATTGAACAGGGATTGAATTTAATGGATATAATCATGATATTTCTAAATTTGTTTTATATTGTATAGTTTCAAGTTTTTTATTTATTTCCAAATAACATTTAATGGATATTTTGGTGAAATTGAGAGCTTCGGCATAGATTTTTATTTATTAAATGAACATACTTGATTTTAATTAAATAAAATTAATATTTGATTTGTTATAAATATGTTAAAATTATTTAATGTTTTAAATGACCAAGAACCCCCTTTGTGTTATTTTACGCTTTTTTTGGAATTGGTTTTCTTGGGTTATTTGTAGTAATGATATATCTAGATGGAAAGAGGGTGTAAACCTTTGTTTTGAAATGTATTAAGCAAATGTGAATATTATAAAACTTCAATTGAATGATATATGGTTTATGTGATGTAAATTATTTTTTAAAGGCCTATTTGTCATTTTTAAGACAAATTATTAAAAGAATTGGGTATTGCTACCATTTTGAATATTGAATAGTATAAAAGGTTGTGAAATGAAATTGATGATGCATGATGGCCCAATTTGAACTTTATGAAACTTATCCCATTTTATAATACCTTAATTGTATCTTTTTTATTTCAATAATTCATATTACTGTAGTGGTTGAAATATGTATTATTTACATTGAGAGAGTTGGGGTGAGAGTTAGATGTTGATGACAATGATCCCTATGATATTCTCAAAACTAGTTTATCTCACCCCTTCTTTTGACTAGTCATGAGAACCTGGATAATTAGTTGGGATTACCTAGATATATGACTGAAAAAAATCACACCCTTCTAGTGGATCCATAGAGACTGTGAAAGGGTTAGGCTATGGACCCGTGGTCAGGAAACCAAGTGTTCATGGAACTATTTTAATTTTAATTCATGAGACAATATGTAAGCCCAAAAATTAGTCAGTTGATCAGTTATTCTGAGGTGTACTCAGTAGGGTACATCAGTTGTACCCATGACATTCATATATTTGATCTCGATGCATCATAGTGTTCATTGTCACTATTTGGAACGAGTGTTTCCTATCCTGATTCATTCATTTTAAAGATGCACCATATCTCTACTATATTTAATATTATTCATCATTCAATATCAGGTTCATATTCTCATATTTATTTGATTATCTAACATTTCCTTGTGAAATGGTTTTCAGATATTTTCAATTGGATGTTTTGTTTTTAAATTGTGAAATGGAATGTTTTATTGGTTTAGTTTAATAAATTATTTTATATGTTTAAAAAATTCTTTTTAAACTAATACACATACTCTCTTGTATGTATTCATATTTTAGAGTATTTTAATTACCTTATTAATTAATTTTATAGAATAATCTGTGGAATCATATAGGGATATTTAGCCAAAACCATGATTGTACCTTTTGGTGGTTTCAACACTATGTCTTCTTATAAATTTTGTCCATCCTCTTACATTTCAGTATTATTTAAATTACGGTGACAATGGGTGGGTGAATTAGGGTAGGGTTGGTGGTCGTGGACCAAAAAAGTTTGTTTTTGGTTCTTATTCTCCACTTTTATTTTTTTAGTGTCCCTATAATTTTATATATATGTATTTATTTATATATCTTATATGGTTTCCACATTTTACTATTTTATTTTAAATATTTTTTGGGATAAATCATTCCCAATAGTTATTTATTGATTCCAATGTTCTAATAACCAAACCATAGAGATCGTGAACACTCTTCAGGTTAGTAAATAATTAGCTTGTGTATCATTTTAGATGGTATTCTTGGTTGGATCATCATAAATGGTATCAGGGGAGGTATTTCATTATAGTGAATTACATAAATTTGAGATCCTTATGTTATTTGGGGAGATTCATGGTAGAATGAAGATTAAGAATGTATTGGGACTCAAGATGTATTCTATGAGTGGGTGCTTGGTCACCAACCCTTCACTAATAGACATGTTTTACAATGTATATTGGGGTTGTATTCTATATTTAGAGTTATTGGTTTTATCATGATAAATTATATTTACATTCCTAAGGAGACTATCATTGATTTGAGTAATCTCTTATGAGTATTCAAAATATAATGGAAGGATGACCATAAGGAAACCGTGTTTTCATGGTCAATTAAGTTGTGTGGAATCAGTGTGGCTGATTTGGTAATCTAACCATGAATAATTTTGAGGATGGTGTGTAGTTTACTAGACCATACGACCAAGACTTTTATAGTTTAAATAAATTGAAATCCCTGGTGAAAACTATGTTATTTCTTAAAATATTTTTTGTTATGTTCATCATGAAATTTTTTCAATGACCAAAAAATTAGTTTTGTGAAATGTTTGGTTTGAAAAAATAATTATTAAGGACAATAATAAGATCTTATAAAAAATATTTTATTATATAATTTTGGGTTTTAATGGATTTAAAAAAATGGATTTGATATTTGGGAAATGGAATTTATTATTTTGAATCCATTGAATAATTTTCATGTGTTGGTAAAGGGTGTTTTTGAAACTAAAATTCATTTTTATGAAGAGTTATCATTTTCATAGGAAAGGGTAATATTTTAAAAATAGTTAATTTTTTTATGTTATGAAATAAATATTTCATTGATTAATGTTTCTTGTGATATTTTTTTAAAATATGTGTTATATTTGAGTGTTATTTGATTCTTCAGTTGATATTCCTATGTTTTTTTGAATGTTTAGAAATATCCCCCAGAATTTCGTTAGAGAAATATATAATGATGGCCCAATTGTTTGGTCCATAGGTTAGTAATTCACATTTTCCATAAGTATGATCCCAAATAAATAACACTACCCAGAATCCATATCGATTGTTGGATCTTGAGAAATTTCTTAAATTTATCACCGTCCATGAATTCTCATATTGTCATCCACCCTCTTATACAGTTGAATGAGGTTATTTTGAGGAAGTGAAATATCTTGAAGAAGATGATGTGATCTTTGATAATATAAATACATATAAATATAAAAAAGGTCATGTTTATCAACTATTTATTTGAGGGACTCGGACAAGAATGGTCAGAACTTGTTATTGCCTCTTGTATATATGAAATAATATATTTGGAATTCATCAAGTTAGTCTCAAATGAATGGCAGTATCCTAAGGAAGTGAAGGAGGATAATGTTTCTAAGTTATTTATTTTCACTTAAGATGATCTATTGGTTATGAAGTGTGATAATAGGTTCTCATGTTTGGTATGTTTCATATATTTTTTTGGTAATGAAATTTGAAAGGTTGACTATTTTAGAAAAGGCCTTCAGCCTGAAGTTGTAATGACCATGCATATAGAATGGTTGATCTCTTATTTAGTGATTCCTGATGTAGAGGCCCAAAGCTTTAAGCACATGGAAATTACATTACTTTTTCAGAAAACTTAATACATGACACAAACAGACGCCCAATGACTGCATTAGTTTAGTGTCTTTGGAAACTCGGAACATAATCTTCTAATCATGGTGAAAGACCTTCAACATCCCCCTTAAAGACCATCTCCTTTTTTTCTAACCTAAAACATTTTTTAAATCATAGGGATAATGAAAAAAATAAAGGGTAAGATCAATTGATCAGTAAGGGTAAGCATGGATAAAATAAAAATAACATATAAATTTGAACATAAAAATATGAACATAAATTTTAAACCTCAAAATCGTGAGTCGTGAAATAAATAATGGTAGAATGTAAGGAATAGATCCTAAAGGAAAACTAATCATGATAAAATATCATGGGAATAAAACATGTAATTGTAGAAAACCATTAAGTGAAAGATATGATTTCCATAGCATCCAAGGCCTTGCTTCCAAGATCATCATAGTGGACAAAGTCCATTACTGATCCAAGTTTACATTCAGTTCCAACCCTGTATTACTGAATCAGATTTACTTTATGTTCCATACATGTCTATCTAATGAGATATAAATCATTACCCAATCAATTGTAGGGAGATATAGGTCCAACCCATCTCATAATGAAATCATTATTATGTGTGCCAAAAAATAAACATAAATCATTCATAATTACCCAACTAAGAAAATGGGTTTCACAAACATCATTCCATCATAACATAATCCATATAAAAAAATGGATATCTTTTCATCATATGAGAAATCAAACCATTTAAATAATAGATACAATAAACATGAAATATAAACATACTAAATAATGTAATCTTAGATGGAAAATAGTTTTGATAAAACACTAGAGATGAATTCTTGTGGAAAATATCATTTCTTCTTCAAAATCATTTTCTTTTCACAAAATGCAATTAAATTTTAAAAGAAAAGTATTTTTTTTTAATTAATCATGAAATATTGTAAATGAATCTTCATGAATATAAGGAGTTATGAAACTGTAACAATCTATTCATGCCATATAAGTTAAAAAAATATTATTCTCATACCTTTTCAAGAAAAGTCAAAAAGTAAATTGTATGGTGAACCAAAGAAAGATTCCTTCCATAACATGTGGTAAAAGTCATAAAAAAGGTAGAAATGAATTTAAATATACATGGAATAAAACTAAAAATTTTAGGAAATTTTTTTGAGAAATCATGGACATGAATGATAAGCATCACACAAGTAAATACTTACGATTAAACAATCTCAGATAATAACAAGATTGAAATAATTATCCCTTACCTTAGGTCCGATTTTCTTCTGTATGTGTTTGAGACTCCTGTATAGTGGGTTTAAACAAATTATTAACTTGTAACAAAACCATATTTATGATATCATATATTATTCAATTACGACTTTATATTACCCATTCATTTTTCAATTCCATGTTAAAGTAGTGTTTCTGGTAAAATCGTTACATTTATCATCGGGTTTGGACTTGTAATTGTTCATATGATTCTTTAGATAATGATTAATTACTACTAGAATGTAAAACATAAATTATATATAATATATATTCAGAATATAAATATATATTATTGAATGATAAATGGAATGAAATACACCGTTAATGGAGACAGCAGGTCGTACGTACGCATTAACAATGTATTATTTTACTTATTAAATTAAATGGAAGTATGTAAATAACATATACATAAATCTAGTATCATTATTATGTAATATATTTGAAGAGTCTTTATTATATATACTTTATCATCATTCTAGAATGGTTAATATGGATAATGAATCTCATAGCGTCTTGGAGACGGTAATCCGTACGTACGCACGAGCGATGATAACATTCCAAAAATTATTGAATGGAATTGGAGTAGATGATATAATATCTCAGAATTAGTATGATTTCATAATAATCATATATAGATATTATTTCCACCATTATACACATCCGTGTAAGGTGGTGGTGGAAAACAGATTACACCACGAGGTGGAGATGGTAAGTCGTACGTACGCACACACGGTGATTTCATTTTTCATAGGATGGATATAAGGTGAAAAAGAGTTGTTTCATATTTATAATAAAATATCATTATATTATTGATACTTATGTTATTACTTTATTATGAAACAAAAAAGGAAGAGGAAGTATGAGAAGAAAGAAAATTGAATGAATTGGTAGAAGAGATTACCTCTTCCTCGACGTGCCTCTTTTAAACATCCTCGAAGGGAACTAGAGTTGGTATTTTGAGGAGACTAGAACCGATATAATATAGCTAGAGAGCTTGAGAAGAGGAATTTTCATGGTTTTTCCAAGCATTAAGGCTTAAAATTGAGTGAAGAGATGAGGGAGGAGGTGCCCTTTTATAAGGGAGGAGAGGGGAACTTTTGGAAACCTCCAAAATATTAATATATAATAAACTCAAACCCCACCCAAAAACCTCCCAAATGACTCAAATTTTAAGCTTATATGAGAGAGAGCTGTAATATCGTAAGAAAATAAAAATTATACATGTTGGAAATTTATTTTAAACCTTATCAATTTGATTTATCCTTATCTAATCTATTTAATTTTATTTTTGGTAATAATATTCTAAATTGTAAAATGTTATTAATACTTACTTATGTGTTGTAAATTGTACATAATTGGATTCTTTATGGAAGGTTAGACCATATAAATTTCAATTTAAAATTTTTAAATATTTTTGTGATATTTATAAAATTTATTAATACGTTATTTTTAATAAATTTCAATTGTGTCAATTTTGACACTATTAATTTATTTGAATTTAAATAAAATCCACACAGAGGATATATTCTAAAAATAATTTTTAATAGATTACTAACATGTAATATTAATCTATAAAATTCTTTTATATGATTAATTAGTTCATAAAATTTTTATTTTAGTATTTTTGAAACTATTTATTTGATATTTCTCTTCATAAAATAATTATTACAACATTTTTGTATAATTATTTAATGTACCTATTTATTGCATAAAAAGTAAAAATAAAACACAAAAATAAATATAAATCTAATATATTTCATAAGAATACTTTTAGATGAATTTATCTTCTAAAACAAGAAACTGTTAAAATGTTATCTTTATTGAAGTATGAAGGTGACAACTTTGACATCATTTAATGTGAAATAATATAAATTTCATAATCTATTTTATAAGGCTCCAAATGGTCTGAAAGTAAACCCTTGTATTCTTAGGGTATATATATATTCGACCAATAAGGTTTGGTCAAGTTTCTGGTAATTTGGATGGGTATTATTATTTTAATAAAAACTATATTATTTATCCTTCACTGAATAAATAATTTCATCATCATTAATGTATAAGCTATTAAGGTAATTATATATTTCTTAAAAATCACAAATAAATTACCATGATGAATAGAAACATTTTATATTTAAAATGATAATTTATTATTTAATTTATATTTGATATGACCTTATATTAAAAATACTTTAATTATTAAAGATTATGTGAGACACATTTCACTTTCCTTAAATAAAATAAATTAAAGTTCTTAATCACATCCAAGTGGGTTCCAAAAGATACAATTTCGACCCAATTATATTTTAGGATGAACTATAATCATCCAATTATATTAAAACATGTGTTAGGGTAATTTTATAATATTATTTTTACCCTTAGTTACATGATTTACCTTTAACGGTAGTAAAACAAATTTACCATAGTTACTATTCATAATACCTAAAAATTAAAATTATCTTATTAAAATAATTTAGAATTACTAATTCCAAATATGAAGATAATTTTTCCAAATTCAAAACACATAATTTTCAATATATAATTTAAAATTAATCCCTCTGTTGAGAAAACAGGTTCTAAATGTTAAAACATTGCAAAAGGTTGAAATGTTTTTACCTATGAATTCAATATAAAATTAATGGTAATGACATACATAATATTTAATGGTAAAAATATATTCTATTTATAATTTAATACAATATAATTTTATATACTAACCATATAAATTATCTTGATGAAAAAATTTGTTTTTAATTAATATTTAGCGTATTTTTTCTATTTATCAAAATATGAATGTTAATAGAAAAATATTAAAAAATTATCCAAAGTTAATTTTTATATCTTTATTGAAATGAATAAGTTTATTTTTTCAAATTAAACTTATAAACGTGTCAAAAAATAGATTTAATGTCGGTGCGCCATTAAAAGGCGGAAAAACTGCAATTTTTTTGGAAAATACTTATTTTTCCCGAAAAATTTATTTTTTTCTCAACCATGTTCTAGAATATGTATAAGATGAATGATATTGTTATAAAATTAAAAATTTGGTTAATAATATTCCTAATGACTAGTTCATAATAAATTTATAACAGTATATCGTTGTTTAGTGAAACTCATTATTGCGTAAAACACCCACTATTGAGGAAGGTCGCTCTTGCGTGCAACACAAACCAATAATAGTGTTTACATATACTAAAACCTAATACGGTGTTATATATAGTGAAAGATAATCATGGTGTAGTGTACAACATAAGACATCAAAGAAATTAAAAAAATATTTCTCATAAAATATCGGGGGGTTACATTCTACCCCACTTAAAATGAATTTCGACCTCGAAATTAATCTGGGTTATAAATTATTTATTACTTGAAATATTCTTTCATAGAATCCCACATAGAGAATGTAAAACTAAATCATAATTTTAAAAATGGAATGTTAGAAACATAACAGTCACCCAATGTAACTCATCACTGGGTATCCCCATAGAAGAATATAGGAGAAAATGTGGATATGGAAGACAAATCTAACCATCATGTTCTAATGAAGTGTGGTAGAGAACATGGCTACGGAAAATGCAACAATCAAAAAGCCATAAATTTGTGATAAACTAAGGTACCATCTAATTCATCGGATATGAGGGTACTAGGACAACATTTTTGGTTTTTAAGATCATTTCCCTAAAGATGATGGATTTTTGAAAAAGGATAAATACTTACTTGATTTCAGTGTAATATCATCATTGGTCATTCCATGAAGAATTTCCACTTCATCTCTTATTTAATGAAATGAAGTTTAATTTTTCATTCTTGAATTATTATCATATCATGTGATAGAATGATTTGTCATTCCTTCTGTCTCTATCATAGAAAAGGTTTACACAAGATATTAAATATATATAAGTCCATCTATGGTGAAGTTAATTGTATATGGTTCCAAAAAATGGACTTGCACTGCCTATATCATACCTCTTAATAAAATAAAACTAATTTTAACAAACCAAGGACATCATGTAGGCCAGTGATAGGCAATAAAGGCATGTCGCACTTCAGTTATCGGTTCGATTCCCACATCCTTGTCTGATCAGATGGGTTGTCGCCTATCCTGCAGGTTGTCCTTTTTCTAAAACTATACTATTATAACATTCTAGAAAAATGTTTTAGGCTTAAACAATAACATTTTATGTCCAACTTAATCCATTCCAACATTTAGGATTATCAAAAATACATATGTCCAATCTCATAGTATAAAGAAGACGATTACTAGAAAGGTCATCTACCGAGCAAGTGAATACCACCATTTATCCCCCATATATCATAAGATATAGCTTGTTGGACACATTCCAAACATGTGAATACCTTAATCATTTATTCTTTGGAAACATGAATTACCATATAACCTTTGTGATAACATGAATACTGTCAAAAGATAACTCTTTCCACATACCAAAAACCCAAAATTTCGATATACTCAAGCCATGATGTCACTTTGTACTTATATCAGTCATGAGCCCATTAATACTATCAAATTTATTATTTTCTCCTTATCCCTTCATTATGTGCATATCATCTAATTTCCAAAAATATTTCTATCACTTTTCTTGCTTAATGGTTCCATATTATTATGGAAACCACAATGGACCAATACATTGATATTTCAATATACCATAAAAGTACCTCAACAACATTATTCTTCAATTAAAATACATAAGCCCAAGAATCCATCCTCTTCAAAGATTGGAAAGGAATAAGTCCTTCTTAGAATTATAAGTATCCTCTTAGTTCCAAGCATTGAGTTGGGTAATTCCCATGTTCTCCACAGATAATACATTTAACTCCATAATAGTTTTTTACTCTATGCCCATTTTCCCCCCACATATAACATATTCCCATCCATTTGAGGTATTCCTCCTGGTTAATCTTCCCTTCTTCTTGATATGTAGAAATATTAATCTTCATTCCTCAATGTTTTTCACCATTTGAACATGAATAAAAATATATCTTTTTCTTATTTGATGACATATAAATACAACTAATGTCCACCTTGTTAATCATACATTGCGGGGGTAGATTCAACATAATCATAATATCTTTCTCTTGAGGCATTACACAATTTTATAGATCATAGTCACCAATTTTTCCATTGGAATCAATGTTAATGGAATTCCTTCTCGTTCCAACTATTGAATAAACTCTAATCCATGGTGTAGGAAATAGTTAAAACAAAAAGGAACCACATTATCATAAAAAGTCATTAATGGGATATCTAACTTATCACACATTCTTTAATCCATGACACCATGGGTTCACCCTAGGTTATTCATGATATTCAACATAATTCTAGGACTATAACATATGGTTATACTAAACCTTAGGGACATCCCTAGACATACCTTAGAAATATATCTAGGGATCTCACTAAAGTTTTCACATCCAGGTTTCAAAAGGTTAACAAAACCTTTTCTATGATACCAACTTTAGAGGACAAAAGGTTGATGTACATAGACATTACATTACTTGTGTGGAAAACTTAATACATGAAACAAACAGATGCCCAATGACCGTATTAGTTTAGTGTCGTTGGAAACTCGGAACTGAATCTTCTAATCATGGTGAAAGATCTTCAACATATCCCATAAAGATCTTCCCCTATTTTTTCATTACCTATAACCTTTATTTGAATCCCGGGGAAAAGAAAACATATAAAGGGTGAGTTCAAATTCTCATTAAGGTTAAGCATGAATAAAATTAAAAAAAACATATACATTTGAACTTAAAAATATGAACATAAGGTATAAACATCAAAATCATTAGTCGTGAAATAAATCAGGGAAGTATGCAAAGCATAGATCACAAAGGAACATTAATCATGATAAAATATCTTGGGAATAAAACATGTAATTGTGGAAAACCATTAATCACATGATATGATTTCCATAGTAGCCAAGGAATTGATGCCAAGATCATCATAGCAGACAATGTCCATTACAGAACCGGGTGTACTTGCCGTTCCAGCACTGTATTAGTGAACCAGATTTACTTGTTGTTCCAGCCATGTCTATCTCATGAGATTTTAATCATTACCCAAGTCATTAGAGGGGGATATAGGTCCCACCAATCTCATAATCAAATAATTCTTACGTGTGACACAAAATAATCATAAATCATTCATCGTAACTCAACGAATTAAATGGGTTTCATAAAAATCATCCCATAATAACATAATCCATATAGAACAAGTGAATATCATTTCGTAATAAGAAAACATAAACCATGTAAATAATAAAGACATTATACTTGAACATAAAAATACTAAATAATGTCATCTTAGATGGAAAATAATTTTGATAAAACTCTTGAATTGAATTATTGAGGAAAATATCATTTCTTCTTCAAAATCATTTTTTTCTCACAAAATTCCATTAAATTTTAAAAGAAAAGGATTTTGTTTAAAATAATCCTGAAATCTTGTAGAGAAAGATTCATTAAAATAAGGCATTATGAAACTGTAAAAATCTGTTCGTGTCGTATAAGTTAAAAAACATTCTTCTCATAGTTTTTCCAGAAAAGTCAAAAAGTACCTTGTATGGTAAACAAAAGAAAGATTACTTCTATAACATGTGGTAAGAGTAAAAAAGGGAAAAATTACATTAAACATACATGGAATAATAGTAAACAATTTATGAAAACATTTTGAGAAAACATGGTCATGAATGATAAACATCACCCCAGTAAATACTTACGAATAAAAAATCTCAGATAAGAACGAGATTAGAATAATTATCCTTTAACTTATGTCTAATATCTTCCATATGTGTCCGAGACTCCTGTATAGTTGGTTTAAATATATTATTAACTGGTAGCATAACCTTATTTATGATATCATATATGATTCACTTACGACTTTATATTACTCGTTCATTTGTCAATTCCATGTTAAAGAAGTGTTTTGGGTAAAATCGTTTCATTTATCATATGTGTTTTGACTCGTAATTATTCATATGATTAATTAGATCATTATTACTTACTTCCAGAATTTAAAAAATGATTTATATATAATATACATCCGTGAATATAAATATATATAATAGATCGATAAATGGAATGATATACACCATTCCTGGAGAGGGTAGGTCGTACGTACGCTTGAAAGCTGTTTTCGTTTCCTTATTAAATTGAATGGAAGTAAGTAAAAACATATACAAAAATAGAGTATAATTATTATGTAATATATTTCATGATTATTTATTATATATAATTCATAATCATTCTTGAATGGTTAACACGGAGAATGAATCTCATCACGTCGTGGAGACGGTAATATGTACGTACGCACGAGCGATGATATTGTTCCCATAATTATTGAATGGAATTGGAATAGATGATATAATTTCTCAAAATAAGTATGATTTTATAATAATAATAATATATATTTATTATTTCCACCATTATACCCTTCCATATAAGGTGGTGGTGGAAAAACATATTACACCACGCTGTTGAGTTGGTAAGTCGTATGTACGCACGCGTGGCGATTTCGTTTTTCATAGAATAGATATAAGGACAAATAGGATTTTTTATATTTATGATAACATATAAGTATACTAGTGACACTGATATTATAACTGTATATTGAATCTATCAAAAAAGAGGAAGTAGAAGAAGAAAGAAACTTGAAAGAATCGGTAGAAGAGATCACCTCTTCATCGACGAGCCTCTTTTAAACATCCTCTTAGGGCAGTAGATTTGGTCCATTGAGATAACCAGAACCCCTATAATATAAATATAGAGATTTATAAGATGCGTTTTTAGGGTTTTTACAATCGTGAAGGCTTAAAATTGAGTTAAGAGAAGAGGGAGGAGGTTCCCTTTTATATGAGAGGAGAGGGGCACTTTTGGAAACCTCCAAAATAATAATTTATAATAAAATAAAACCCAATGAAAAACCTCTGAAATGAATCAAATTCTAAGATTAATTGATATAGGGTCATAATATCATAATCTAAAATTTTTTAGACATGTTGGGAATTTATTTTAAACCTTATCAATTTGATTTATCATTATTTAATCTATTTAGTTTTATTGGTGGTAATAATATTTTAAATTTTAAATTTTTATAAATACTTACTTATGTGTTATGAAATTTCCATAATTGGATACTTTATACCATTTTCAACCATATTAATTTTAATTTTTTTGTGATTTTTAAACAATTTAATAATAAGTTTTTTTTTATAAAATATCAATATTTTCAATTTTGACACTATTCATTTATTTGAATTTAAATTAAATCCACAGAGAGGATATATTCGAATCAAAATATTAAATAGATTCCTATCATGTACTATTTCTCTATAAAATTATGGAATAACATTAATTAGTTCATATAATATTTATTTTAATATTATTAAAACCATTTAGTTGATATTTATCTTAATAAAATAATTACTACAACATTTTTGGATAAATATTTAGTATACTTATTTTTATGTAAAAATTAAAAATTAAATACTAAGATGAATATAAATCTAATAGATTTCATATGAATAATTTTAGTCAAATTTATCTTCTAAAATAATCAACTTGTAAAATGTTATCTTAATAAAGTATGAACGTGACAACTTTCACATCATTTAAAATAAAATAACATAAATTTCATAATCTGTTTTATAGGGCTCCAAATGGTCCATAAGTAGACCCTTGGATGATTAGGGTATAGATATTCTCCACAGAATAGGTTTGGTCAAGTTTATAGTCATTTTTATGGGTATTATTAGTTTAATAAAAACTATATTATTGATTTTTTACTAAATAAATAATATATGAATCATTAATGTATAAGCTATTAAGGTAATTATATATTTCTTAAAAATCCCAAATAAATTACCAAGATGCATAAGAAAATTATTTAAAATGAGTATTTATGATTGAATTTATATTCTTCGTGACCTTATATTAAAAATAATTTAATTATTAAATTTTAAGTGAGACATATTTCACATTCTTTAAATAAAATAAATTAAAGGTCTTAATCACATCCAAGTGGGTTTCAAAAGATACCATTTAGACCCAAGTATATTTTAGGACAAAATATAGTCATCAAATTATATTAATACAAGTGTTAGTGTAATTTTATAATCTTATTTCTACCCTTAATTACCTGATTTACATTTAATAGTAGAAAATAAAATTTACCGTAGATACTATTCGTATTTCCTAAAAATAAAAAATTGCATATTAACCTAATTTGAACCTACTAATTCCAAATATGGAATTTGTTTTTCAAAATTAAAAACACATAAGTTTCAATATTTAATTTAAAATTAATCCTGATGTTTAGAAAACATGATCTAATAGTTAAAACATTGCAAAGAATGAATTGTTTTTACCTATGAATTAAATTTAAAATTAATTATAATGACATAAATAATATGAAATGGTTAAAATATATTCTATTTATCCTTTAAAACCATTCAATATTAAAATTTAACCATATAAATTGGCTTAGTGAAAAATGTTTTTTTAATTAAAATTTAGCATATTTTTAATATTCATCAAAATATGGAAGTTAACAAAAAAATATTAAAAAATTATCCAAATTTAATTTTTATATCATTATTGAAAATAATAAGTTTATTTCATCAAATTTTACTTATAAACGTGCCAAAAACTATATGTAAGGTGGGTGCGCCATCAAAAGGTGGCAAAACATTATTTATTGAAAAATACTTAATTTACCCAAAAAAAATTATTTTGTTCTCATACCATGTTCTAGAATATGTGTAAGATGAATGATATTGTTATAAAATTAAAAATGTGGTTAATAATGTTCATAACAGCTAGTTCATAATAATTTTATAACAATATATAGTTGTTTAGTGAAACTTGGTATTGCGTACAACACACACTATTGAGGATGGTCATTCTTGCATGAAAAACAAATCAAGAATAGTGTTTTCATATACTAAAAACTAATACGGTGTTTCGTATAGCCCAAGATAATCTTGGATTAGCATACATCACAATACATCAATGAAATTAAATATAATATTTCTTATAAAATCATGGGGTTTTACACTTGAACGATCCTCTTCAGATGAAGTAGATCTTGGAAAAATACATTAATGTATAAATTCCACATTCACAATTGAGGAAGTACCACATAATTGGGAAAATAATGGAACTACAGTGTGTTTTCAGTGTGGAGTATCTAGTCATTCAAAAAAGTTTTTATTAAAATATCTAGGAGTTTGTAAACAGCGTGGCCACTTAGGTATCTTTATGAGGTTCTATACATTGGGCGACTGGAAGTGGAAATTTCGATCCAGAATATTAGTTCCTAACTATGAGGAAACATATGCTCCATGATAATGGTGATAAAAACATAGGCCTTAGAGTGATTATTTTCATGCTTTGGAAGATATTACAATTGTTAATGGTAAATATGGATCCAGATTTTTGTTCTTCATAAGGAAGTGGAAACGTTTTTAGTTTTTACTTATTGTGGATTGATTTTTTTTGGAATCTATTTTTTTTGTGATAATTGGAAAGAAATATATTGGACCTTGGTTGTGTTAATTTGAGGAATATACATGTAACAATAGTTTCCATACATTGATATGTTTGGATTTTTTGTTCCATGGTTTTTCTCTTATTTTTAATTGTTGTTTAGAGATTAGTTGTCATATATTGGATGATCTCCCTCATGAGATTGTAGTAAACTGTAGTGCATTGACCTAGTTCTGTGATATATCAAATTGGGATTGGATAGAATAAGGTGAAATATGTGGGTAAATAGTATGATGTGGTTTTTTTACAGACCATGGACATGGTGGTGCTAGAGTTTGATTTCACTATCTTATCAGGTATGAGGCCCAGTTTTGAAAAATCATATATCACCTTTGTGTACATAACGAGGGATAAAATAATTTTTATTTCTATACATACCTTGAAAGTGTTTTATCTTTTATATTTCTACATAGATAATAATTTATGTATCACTTATTTTGGTCTAACGAACATGTTATTATTACATTACACTATTTTGGTGAATCTTTACATGGTGATGAAACATATGATAGGTCTATGATATTTTAATTGTTTAGAGATGTGTGATGATCATGGTGTGTTGATCCAAGATTTTTTTGTGTTGTTATCCAATGAGGGGGTCTTAATTCTTGACCATGGAAAGTTCACCTCATAAGACAACTTAGGGAGATCTTGTTGTGTCATCGTGTTCTATCATTCAGAATGGATTCTATCTGGGGATATAAATCCCTATGGAAGGGATTTTGTATCATCATATTATCTAATTTTATATGTATAATTTTTTTAGTGCCAACAGTTTTTATCTCTTTACGGGTTGTTCTAGATCTTTTAATTGACCTTTTGAAGGTTTTTGATCCTTTTAATGGTTTTCACATGGTTTAATTATTGTTAAACAATGTGTATAACCTGGGTTACAGGGTTTTCATATGGGTTGCACATGGTTAAACATTTTATGATAGTTGGTCCATGTTTTTCACATGGTTAAACCAAATGCGAAACCTATTTCATTGTTTTCTCATGGTTTCTGCATGGTTTAAACAATTTATTCAATCATATCAGAAGGGGACGCCTAGTTACTGCAAGGTTAGTACTTACCATGATACTTGTCCCAAGAAACCAGGAAAGCGGAAATTAAATTTACAAAAATTGTAATTAAATTCACAAAAACTAAAATATTATCCCCAAACTTCGCCACTCGAACCTAAATCGATTATTTGGCTTTTGGGAGCCCGCAGAGGCATTTTTTCTTCCAAAACATCATTTCTTTATAGACCAAAGCACCAATTGAAGTAGGGATTCTCTCTTTCAATGATTCATTTTCTTCTTAATCATTTATATCCCTTATTATATTTATTCCTTCTTTATAAAGTTTTTGATTGCCTTGCGTTTTGTTGGAGCTTCATTGATATATGAGGAAATATGAATCTAGGGTTTCTTTTCTCTTCTTTCAAGCACTATATTCCTAGATATGATGTTCTACATCAGAGGCGACACATATTAGATCCATTGTAGTCAGATTCAAAATTTTCCAAATAGGTGTTTCTATGATTTTACTTCATTTGGGATTCATTTTTTCTTTTTAATTCATAGATATATGTTTCCAAATTTCTAACACATTTCCTATGATATTTTTTAATTAAATTCATCACGAAAAAACTATTTGACTAATTTTCATTGGAATTGAACATGGAATGGATTTAAGGGATATAATAATGATCTTTGTCACCTTTTTGTGAATTATATAGTGCTATGTTTTTTTGAATTATTATTAACGAACTTTTAAAGGATATTTCTGTGAAATTGGTTTCTTGGACCTATATTTTTATTTTTTAAATGAACTTCATTGATTTTAATTAAATGAATTGAACTATTTTATATTTTATAAATAGTGTTAAAATATTGAATTTTTTTAATTACCGAGAAACACCATTGAATGGTTTTACCATTATTTTGGAATTGTTGTTCTTGAATTGTTTGGAATAAATGATTTATCTCAATGTAAAGAGGGTGTAAACCTTTGATTTGAAATGTAATCAAAACATTTTGAATATTATACTACTTAAATTGAATTATGTATAGTATCATTGAAAGAAATTTCTTTTTTAAATGAATATTTTGAATTTTAAGGATGAATTATAAAAGGAAGTGTGTATTCTTACCCATTTGAATATTGAATTCTATAAATGTTTTTGAAATGAAATTGATAATGATTTAATTCATAGGTTTCACTTCATGATAATTTCCCAATGTTGTAATACCTTAATTGTAACTAGTTTTATTCTTAAACTTTTTATTTTTATGGGGGTTTGGAATGGGATTACTTACATTAAGAGAGTTTGGGGGTGGGAGTTAGATTTTGATGATTAGAATCACTGTGTGATCCTTGTATCATGTTAATATCACCACTTACATTGAATTGTCATGTAACATAGATATTTAGATGGGATTACCTAGATATATGATTCATTATAAGAATCACACACTTCAAGTGGATCCATGGATAATTTGAAAGGTTCAAGCTATGAATGTGTGACCAGGAAAGTTAGTGTATGTCGAACTGGTTTTTTTTAAACCTACGAGACTAGATTAAATCTAGAAAATTAGTGATTTGATGAGCTAATATATAGAGTAATACCTATTGTACCATATTTTTACCAATGACATCCATTTCCTTGATATTGACAAATGACATTGTTTGTTGTCCCTATAGAACACCATATTTTCTTTACTTACTCCATTTACTACTATTATGCAGCATGACTCTGTTGTATTCACCCTTATTCTTCCTTCCATATCTAGTTCTTATTCTCATCCTTTGTATATTATGTGAAATTTTCGTGCGAAATGGTTTTCAAATATTTTCATGAAATTGTTTAGTTTATTAATTGGTAAATTTCATGTTTTATAGGTTTTGTTTGATAACTGATTTAAAATGTTTAAAACACTATTTTTAGATAATCTATATACTCTCTTTTTTGTATTTCTATTTTTTCATATTTTAATTAGTTTAATATGTAATGTCATAGAATATTTATAGGAATCATATAGGGATATTTAGCTCACACCCCCATGAAACTTTTTTTGTTTTCATCCCTTTATTATCTTATAGATGTTGTTTATGATATCTACATCCTCTGAGGTTTTGAGTTTTGCTGAAAAAGGGTTGGTAAAAATGGACATGGTGTGTGGGGATAGACCACCAAGAGGTGGGGTTTGGTTGTTATGTTTCAATTTAATTTTTCTTATTGTCTCATTGTACTTTGATAAGTATTTATTTATTTATATATCTGATGATTCTTCTATATTTTAGAATGTTATTTTAAATATTTTGATGAAATAATTATTCCCAAGGATTATTTATTGACACACAAGTTTTTATTTCTCAACCATTGAGATGGAGAACACTCTTTGGGTTAGTGGTGAGTTAGCTCGGATATTGGTTTAGATGGAATTTTAGGTTTCCTTGTCACACAATTGAATGTGTTCACCAACATCATCCCAAAAACCATGTGTTCCACATCTCTTCACATAAAGGGATTGAAATGGGTAGTTTGGATTAATGAGTAAAATATATTATTTTATGAGAATTAAACCATAGTAATATTTGGATCTTATCCTCATTTTATGTCCATCAATCATTTTTTATGCATGTCTTCCAATGTTAATATATCCCACTCAGATTG